>CM033750.1:10365357-11565357 GCA_019671005.1 Hibiscus mutabilis
CAAATAAATGTTACCAAACTGTGTGATAAATTTGATGATGATCAACTTAATATAGGAGTAATAATATTAAAATTTTGCAACCATGGGGACACTAACTGAACAAGTACTTAAAGACCAATACTAATGAATAGGAGATAAGTGCTTACGGGGAATAGTTGTATAATAACCCATGTAAAGAAGAGTGTTCCTAGAAGAGATGCCCAATCAATTCTGAGTTCTGTTCCAGCCTTTGGCATTTCTTTGACAAACTCTAGCAGCATTCTTGTACCAGGCCCTCGCAAAAACTGAAGGTAGGCATTGGATACCTGTAAAAGCGACAATGGCAAACATCAGTCTCCACAAGATTTTGATCAGTAAGCTACTACTATATAAATTTGTGGAATAGAGAGAGGTTGCAAGAAATAAGCAATAAATTCATATCGAGAAAAGCACATTAGCAATGCAGATTGTATATCAAATTTGAACCACTGAGGCAGCTACCCTGTTCTTTCATGTCACTTACTAAACCTAAATGCAATGCTTATAGATAGACTATATAGTATAGCAAAAAAAAAAAAAAGAAACTCGAATATAATGAGTAAGGATTCTATTTGTAAACGAAAGGAACACCATAAGCCAAATAAATGATTGAAGATTTATGTAAAAAAAAAAAATTATATATCTCATTTGCAAAATATACAAAGTGAAACAATCACTGGAAAAGAATCTCACTCCTCATGCTTTCCTAAATCCTAACTGCTTAGTCAACACAAATTTATCCCCCTAAAATATTTCCTTCTGACAGATAGTGATACATAATTTACAACGATCTAATGAACCAAAACTGGATAGAGTATACGTGATGAGCTTACAAGAGATAAAACCTAAGTGCTTGAGTAATAAAAAAACATAATATTCCACATATTTTTAATATGGAAATTAATGATGAAAGGCATTGAGATTCAGCCAAGATATTGGCAGTTTAGGGTTGTTTTCATAGATGCCTTCTCTTATTCGTAACAACTTTGTGTTCAATCCAATAATGTAACAAATACATGAGAGTCTAAGATCAATCTAAATTGTAAAAGTAACGTGGTAAGGATGAAAGCTAACTTCAGCTAGTTCAAATATATACCAGATTTACAGATCGGGGAATCCGCAACAATGACATAGCAAAGCCATATGTGTAATTCCTATAGGTAGAATTGTACCAGACGCTCACATTAAAATTACTGCCATCTGAGTTCAAGAAATCATATGCTGTGGAAAGATAAATTTGTCAGATATTTTGTCCACCATATATGATTTTACGTAAATTAAGCGTTGCAATAGCAACAACACAATTTAAGTCAGAATTTAAGCTATGGACTAACCTGCAACAAACTCATTTATCTTCTCTTCCGAGTTCCCTTTTCTGTAACCTTTATACAGCTCATCATTCACCTGAGAAGAACTGTTCCTCCATAGGTATAAACCTTGAGCGCATCTAATCTCTACGTTCATAGAAATTAGAATATTAAAGAAATAGGCATAGACTAAGAATCTTCATGAAATAAAATTTTAAAGTAGCATTGTAATTTTCTTGAAAGAAAGGTAATAGTGTAAAAATAGATCATAATTATTATAACTCCATCAGATAAGCTGATGACACCAGAACTCTGATGTTTGGGACGTTTAAATACACACAGATTTTTTTTCCAACAAATATTCCATGTCCCTTATAAAACCATGACAAATATTCTTGAAACTTTCCACTATGGAATTTCAACTAGGCCATTCAAGCAATCTCACCCATATAAAAAAAGTCACTGGCATTTAATTAGAGGGAAAAAAGATTCTTTAAGAGAAAGAAAAATTGAAGAGCATATACCAAGTTCATCTAAGATAGATGATTGATTGATGACAAAAGAAAATGTTGAGTTTGCCGTGCATTGACTTTGAACATTATAGATGGGAAGCGCTGAAGCAAAAGCTGCTTCAAGATAATTGTTTTGCTCAGGATATGTTTGTGTACCCTGAAGCATTTTGAGAAGACAAACAAGCAGATAAATAATAAATTATAAACCAAAAGATGGAAGCAATATTATGACATCAGATAAGCCATCGCCAAAATCATAAACAGAAAATTAGGAGCTATGTGAAAGCGGAAAAGGAAGGAACAAAAAGGAGAACAACTTACCAGGACATTACTAGACACACTGCCTAAAACATCAGAGGTGTTGAGATTGAAAGAAGTTGAGAACATACTCCGCGTCAAAACTATCAAAACAAGCAAAAGATCTTTAGATCTGACATCATCTTTCACTATAGAAGTTAGTTTAAAATCAAAGAAATTTGAATCATAAGTTTAAAATAAAGGGAAAGAGAAGTAGGATGCATACTTTGTCCAAGCGTTTGATTATTGCCAGTGAAAAATGAAGTTGCAGGACAGGACCCTGTACTTCTGCAAGACTCATTTGGCAAGTCTGCAGACATAATTGAATTAGTTCTAACCGCACGATAGTTTGGACCTGGTATTTGTAACAGTGCTGGCCATTCCGGGGGGTTCGGAATTGGACAAGTTGCTACTTGATCCGTTGTCGAGTACTCTATCCCACATTCTCTCCTCCGGCATCCACCATTTCCGTCTGTTTCAACACAAGTACACCCACAACGACGATCCGCGGTGTCCAGTTGATTGTCCAACACATTTTGTATCACAACAAATAGCACACAGAAAAATAATGGGAAGGAAATCAGCCGAACATTTGTCCAGATGTTCCTTTTCTGCAAAATAGAGCAGTGATCTAATAATTACAGAAATAACAAAGCCTTTCGAAGGCTTATGCATTGTTATGGAAAATTCAATCCTGTTTGACAATAACATCTATCTTGAATGGATAATTTTCAATTTTGTAGCAAATAAATTACAGTATTGATGATTTTCATAGTTGTTCATATTCACCATCAATGGAACAGAAAAAATTCGGCCTAAAAACACAATTGTTTAAGAAAGTACTGATCCGAAATACATTCTGACTTAAAACAGAAAACATTAAGCAGCAAGTAATAATGGGAAAAGATCAAAGATCATTCCACCAAATAAACCAATCATCAACAACGAAACAATCAACCGCAACAAGAAATACAAAGCAAAGCCCAGAAAATAAAAAAGGAGTGGGAATTGGGAAAGACAATTTTTTTTTATCCAACCCAGTATTCATTTTCATCTTCCAAGTTTCACTTTATTTCAAAAAACCCGGAATTTTGACATACAAAATGAAAATTATAAGAAAAGAGTTGTAAAGGTGGGAAATTGAATGAGCTTCACCTGGAAAGTTAAGTTCTTTCTGAGAAGAGCATTGGCCTGAGTCCAGAAACTGGCTGGACCAAGTGTTGGACGGTGATCCGCCATTGATACTGAGTTTGCTTAGCCAAGAATTAAGTCCTAAATTCTGAGAACAATTAAGTGTTTCAACTCTTCCGTTGTGCTTTATAGGAGGAAAACGGAGCTCTTTTCTATGCTATTTCGTTTTTCCGGCTGCGTGTATTCAAATAAAATAAAAACCGCGAATTTCTTATTGAATTACCGATTTCTCCCTCGTTTGGCTTCCTATATTTGGGGATTGCGAAGATTTCCAGCGATTTTCAAACATTGTTGCCAAAGTTAATATGTTTAAATTATTATTTTACCCTTCACGCGTTTTTGGCTCCAAATCCATTGGCATGTTTTTTTTGAATAGCAAATCCATTGGCATGTTAGTCGTTACAGAATATAAAATGCCCACATATAATAAATAAATATTCGCTTTCTACGGTAAACAGCAATCGGGGTTAAAATTAAAAATATAAATTAAAATTAGAGGTTTAACCAATTAAATTTGTTATTTTAGATATTTGATGAATATGTAATTGTAATAGCGGATTAGGTGAAATTTTTCAAATTTAAAAAATGTTGATAGGAATTTTCTGAAATTAGTTATTTTGGCATAAGAATTATAATGATTCTTTTACCCTTAACAATTACAACTAATCTCTAAATAACTTAAATTTAACATTGGTTATTTTCATTTAAATTTAATAATTTTAATCGAATTGAGCAAGCGTTGATGGCCGGTTGGTCAGAGTTGCTCACTTACTCCCATCCCCTTCTCTTAGGTCTCGGGTTCAAGACCCAGCAGGAGCATCCCTTCCCCTAGAGTCTCCCATTTCCCCTCTAGGTAAAAGAAGAAGTAGTATTTGTCAAAAAAAATTAATCAAATTATATAAATATAATTATATAAATAAATTTTACACAAGCATGTCTATTTCTACTATAAATCAAAATTAAACCTAAACCCTAAAAAACTAAACCTCAAACCCTAAACCTTAACCCCTAAATGCTAAACACTAACCTTAAATTCTAAACCTTACAACCTAAACCCCTAAACTCTAAACCCTAAACTAAACCCCTAACCCCTAAAATTAAAAAGTCTGTATAAACTAAAGTTTACACAGATTGTGTATTGAAGTTTTTCTCTTCTTTTTATGACATTTTCATAAAAGGTAAGATAAATATGGGTTTATTATGTATTAAATAATTTATATATACATATAGCTAATGTACTTTTTATGTTCATGTTATGCTTCATAAAAAACAATCTTTTTAAATTTGTGTTACTCCTCTGAAAACAATATCATCTGTAAGATTTAAAAGTTTATATCTTATTTTTACACCCTATATATATACATTAAGTTTAATTATGCATACTAATTTGACATACATATAGTATACTAATAAGCTCTAAGTTGACAAATGACACAATTCCCGCCATTGGTTTAATGGTGAATTAAAATTCTTGGAAATGTGTAACCATTGGTCGAAGTCAATACCATATCTTTTTCATTAAGTAAAGAATAAGCTAAAACTTGAAATGGAATAGCCATTGGTCCAACCATTATTTTATAAAAAAAACTTTGATACAAGTTGTATAAATTACACAAGTCTTTTAATTTTAGGATTAGGAACTTAGTTTAGGATTTAAATATTAGTGTTTAAGGTGTATCAAAATTTTACCTTTATTTTATTATCATGAAAGTGGTCAGAGCATTAAGTGAATGGGTATTAACTCTCTCTTAAAATCAAGGATTGACCTTATATGTTTGCTTTTAATTATTTTAATCAGATGATTAAAGAGTTAAGTAAAGTAAATATATAGATGGGTTGAGTATCAAACCCAAGTCTGGTGCATGACAAGTATAGTGTTTTACCACCAAACCAACCTCTTAACATTACCAATAAACACTAAATATACTATATAACCTCATCCAAAGAGCATGTCTACTGTTTTTTCGTACCATCATTTTTCATCATATTTTCTCAATTTCTCTTCTGTGAAGTTCTACGATCAATTGTCGGCCTTTTGTTCGTGCATCGAAGCTCACTAGACAGACCAAACATGTCTCTAATTTTTTAGATTGTATCGTCGGATAAAGGAATATGCATTTTTTTTAAATTAATAAAAATAATCTAAGACAATAGATAAATAAGTCATTGTTTTAATGGTAATTATTCCATGCACAAGCGCTTGTATAAATTATATTTTTGCAAGTTCCTTAATTTTAGGGTAGGGTTTATTGTTTAGGGGTTTAAGAGTACGAGTTTTGAATTTAGGGGTGTGGTTAGAATTTAAGTTTTAGGGTTAAAATTTAGGATTATAAGTTAAAATCTAAATCCCTAATCATATTACCCTAAATATAAATATAAATCTCTAAACTCTAAATTCTAACATTAAACCTTAAAATTTAAATTTTAAATTTTAAATTTATACACTTAAACTCCTAAACCGTAAATTGAGTTCCTAAACACTAAAATTAAGTTGTTATAATATTATTAAAAGTAAAAAAAAAATACAAGCAACGAAAGCCAACAGTTACGATAAAAAAAGAAAGAAAAGAATTCTTTACTTGCGGTAGAGACAGTGACAAATGTCGCACTCACATTACAGCTTCATATTCGGCGTAAATTTCAAATTTTCTATCTAAAAATCTTAGTCTACTTTTGCATGACAATATTTTTATTAGTCAAAACTCGTATTTTTTTATTTTAATATAGACTAATATCTTAAATAAAAAAATAATTACGTGTGTATTTAAAACTACAATATCTTAGTGGTTATAATAATAACAGTTACAATTAAATTAATATTTCTTTTTAACTTTTGAAACGATTTTGAATTTTATTAAAATAAAACAATATATAATTGTAACCATGCAACTATTCAAAGATAATAATTTGGGGATTATGTCCATCAAAACACAAACAAATAATCAAGTGAAAAAGAAAAATAGTCGAAGCATTATTTTGAATTTGACGTCCATCATCTATAATAATCCAGTAATCGTCAATAGTACTCATCTGTCTCTATCCAATCTAGACGCTTTTGAGATGATAAATGAGTGGCGAACGAATAAAAGTAAACTTAAGGCTGCTTCGCAAAAATATATCTAATACATCGACAAACAGCCACAAAAGGGATATAACTTTTGAAAAACCGCCGACAATCGCAAATTAGATACGAGCAACGTGAGAATCTCTACATGATCGCAGATCTACCGCAGAGGTAGGCGAACAACGTACCATAAGGCAAAGAAAACATGCCACAAAAATTGAATACATGCGTGTCACAAAGACAGACGAACAAGCAAAAAGAAAGAAATTAAACAATTTTTTTTATTAAAAGGTGTGATAAAACTGGATAAAAAAAACATAATATACAATAAGAGGATATCAAGTGTGACGGTGAACAACCAATACTAAAACTAATAATGTCTATGCCGCAAGGCAATACTGAAAAACTATAGTCGCTAGGCAACCAGGAAGTGAGAGCGGCGCTTGTTACTTGATCTTTTAACCAACAGTTTTGTGGTTATCAATTAAGTTAATATTTAATTTACTTAAATTTGTATTGCATTTAATATTTATATGATATTTTTTACGGATGAAACATTGATTGGCATAGTATGACTTAGCTTTTAAGTGTTAGGTTTGAATTTCGTATAAATTATAAGAAAAACTGCATATTTAGTACTTTAACTATGCCCGTATTATTATTTTAGTACCCCAACTATTATTTTTTGCAAAATAATACCTAACATTACATTTTTATTTTGTTTTAGTACTCGACTGTTAAAAACTAACGAAGATGGTGGGGTAGTTTGGTATAATCATAGTTTTAGTCCAAAACACATATATATTATCAATTTAGCCCAAAATCCATCAATTTAGCCCAAAATCCATCAATTTAAAACATCATCTGAATTCTGATTGAATTTTGTCTCATCCCTTTCCCACCCCTCATATTCTCGTCGGTATTGCGATTGTACAATTTGGGTCCTCCAATGAACCTCGTATTACCCCTAATTGATATGCAAATCTTAAAGTTTTGATTGTC
Organism: Hibiscus mutabilis; assembly: GCA_019671005.1. Taxonomy (NCBI): domain Eukaryota; kingdom Viridiplantae; phylum Streptophyta; class Magnoliopsida; order Malvales; family Malvaceae; genus Hibiscus; species Hibiscus mutabilis. Next base: position 10,372,749 of record CM033750.1, read on the forward strand.
CCTAGTGTGTTTTTAAACTCCAAAAACCCAAAAAATGTTCGACTGGAAGAAGAAGAAAAACGAGGAATTTATAATTTTAATCCAAAAACTAAAATATTTTTTAAATTGATAGAATTTTAGACTAAATTGATAGATTGTATAAGTTTTGGGACTAAAAATGTTATTAACCCAAGCCACGTCTCTATTTTTGTTAATTTTAAACAGCGGAGGTACCAAAACAGAATAAAAACGTAAAATTAGGTATCATTTTGCCAAAAATAATAGTTTGAGTACCAAAATAGTAACACGAACATAATTAGAGTACTAAATATGTAGTTTTCCCTAAATTATATGAACTTAGTTCAAGTTTAGTTGTATATTTTTAATTATTCAAAAAAGTTGTATCTTTTTAAAAAATAATTTTTTTGGTTTGGATTGCACATGTTCCTTAGAAAGGAAATAAGGTAGCGGATAAAATAATTAAGCTTGCCTGGAATGAAGATTTTCTGTGTCACCAGTTTTTGTCATCACCGGATGAGATGTTGTTTTTGTTACATGATGTTGTAACCTAGGCTTTTGATAGGATCTAGTATGTAATGACCGACAAGGTTTTTCTCGCACGTTATCTTTATACTTATTACATGGTGTATTATTTTTCTTCGATCAAATTTAAGAGTTTTTAATGAGACATCGGGTAATAACCTATTCTTTATCAAAAAATAATATTTTTTTAAGAAAATCAAAATTAAAATTGAAACTATATTCTTATTAATTTGAAATATAATCAAATTGATAATGGAGTTCAGTAACGGTTTTGATCATTTTAAAGTGGTATTTGACTTTGATGTAAGATATAATTTGGTGTTGATTTAGATCGATCTTTGCAATTATAAAAACTATGAACTCAATATTTTATATAATAATTTTATAAAACGAATTTCATATTTTATTTTTGATAATATCAGTTCGACCAATGTTAACTCTGTTGATATACCTTTTAAGATAGCGTTGATTTCAAAACTTTAAAGTAAAACCATGTGTGTTAAAAAAGATGCGAGGTTATAGATATATAACTAAAACCGTGAGTGTTAAAAAAGATGCGAGGTTACCAACAATTAGTTGGTCTACTAGGATAATATACTAGATTCTTTAAGTAATATAAAATGAGTCTTGAGATTGTGAATAAAAAAATAGGTTGAGAGAGTCGACCCCAAATGATCCTCTACAGTACCTGATTGAAATTAGTTAATCAATGAGTTAGATGCCGGTGGTTAAAAAATGTGAGATGATCCCCTATATATATATATATAGGATCCACTTACACAATATAAAATTTTTAACTTTTACACATTTTTTGGATAATTGGATGATATATATAACTGAGTAAAACCACGTGTGTTAAAAAATACGTAAACCATGCGAGTTAAAAAATGCGAGGTATTATATTATATTATATTATGTTATGTTATACATATTTGAGTTGTATTATGCTTTTTTTAAGTGACTCGAGTTCGAGCAGTTTAATCTGTACAATGTGTATACATTTTCAAAAAGTTAAAAGTAAAAAAATAAATACTATCATATAATCACACTAGATTATTAAAAAAATATGTGAGATTATGTTATATATATATAACTGAGTTATATTTTGGTATATAATATGTGTAAAAAAAATATACAAATCGTTCTATTTAAACTATAAAATCTAATTCTCTAACCTTAAAGTCCTTAATCAACTTCTTTAACGTAGAATTTATTTACCCAACCTAAAATTATTTAATTTTACATTGATTTAGAGTTATTGGATTAACTAAATTTAATGAGTGAAATGAACAACATGTGATGAAGAGATTTTTACAGAAAAAAGAAAATAAGTGGACTATCCTTAATTTAAAATTTTTAATCTTAATCATTAAAATCAAATAATCCAACAATTCACTTACGTTATGTAAAACTCAATTAGTTTTCTTACACTAATTTATGATCATTGGATATGTGAAATGGGTGAAATGTCTGTGTAAGATTAAATACTCCTCTATTTTCCATAAAAATCTCTTCATTTTTAGCTTTTAATATTATCCATTCATCTCACTTATCCAAAAGTTATAAATTAATGTAACATTAATTGAGTTTTACACAATGTAAGTTGATCATATATATATATGTATGGGTAATTATTCAATACACTGGCTGTGGAAACTGAAAGTTTACACAAGTGCCTTAGTTTTAGGGTTTAGGATCTTAGTTTAGGGTGTAAGGTTTAGGTGCAGGGGTTTAGAATTTAGGGATATTGGTTAAAATTTAAGGTTTAAGGTTATAATTTAGGATTTATAAGTTAAAACCTAAATCCTACCCATATTACCCTAAAAACTGAACCTCAACCCTCTAAACCCTACACTTAAACCCTAAATTTTAACCATTATCCCTAAATTTTAAACCCCTACATCTAAACCCTACACCCTAAACTAAGACCCTATGGCGCCCGCGATCCAACGGCTACCATGATACGGCGCCATATCACATAATAGTGCAGCTAGGGTTCCATGCGTTAGGGTGATTTGGACCGTCATATCTAAGATAGATCTGACGGCTATTAGTTGTCTGCGCAATGGGACATGAAGAGAATTAGGATTTTGTAAATCTGGGCCTCAAACGGGCTAAATATGTAATAAAAGCTAATTATTCTTTTTGGGTTTGTAATATGTAACTTGGACTGTTAATTTAGAAAAACATTTGGGCTTATTTATTAATCTATTTAATCTGTTTATACGGGCCTTGATTATTTATGGGCATTTATTTAATTTTTTATTTATTTTTGGTTTAATAATATAATATACTAATATATAATAATATAATATGATATGATATAATATAATATTTCAGTTTCCACCGCCAGTGTATTAAATATAAATCATATATATAGAGAGAGAGAATGTGCATAAGAGTTAGGATCCACTTACATTGTGTAAAACTCAATTATTTTTACATTTTTTTGAACCGTTGGATAATGGTAAATAAATGGCTAAGATTATTTTTTTTTTGCCATGTGATAATCTTCTCTTTTCCTATTGTCAATCTCAATCACCCATTTACATTTATCCAACAGCCCAAAAAAACGTAAAACTTTTAAATTTTAAATGGTGTGAGAGCCAAGAGGATTCTACCTTATATATATATATATGGGTTAGGATCCTCTTACATGGTGTAAAACTTATTTGGTTTTACACTAATCCATGGCCATTGAATGAGTGGAATGGATGGATGAGATGAAAATTTGAAAATAAGGAGTTTTTTAAGGAGAAAAAAATAAGAGTGTTTAATCTCATTCATCCATTCCACTCATCCAATGGCCATGAATTAGCGTAAAATCAAATAAGTTTTACACCGTGTAAGTGGATCTCATCCCCATATATATATATATATCATACATCATTATATGTTTGATTTTTATCAACTTGTAACACCTCGATCCCGATCCGGATCCGAAGTGCTACATTCGAGTTACCTAAAATTTTACCCATCAAATTTCCAATTTAAAACCATAAGTTTAGCCTTCATTTAAAACATTAAACATCCATAATTTCTCATAGTAAAATTAACCCATATAAATCAGTTTACAAAATAGGAGCTCCGAGTTTAAAACACTATATATCAAAATAGTAAATCAAATAAAGTTTATAGACTCGACATTTGTAAGGTCCTATGAATACATAAGCCCAAAACTAAATACTAAGCACTGTACCTAAAGCGATATAATGTTGGGAAATCCATTCTCAATGTGCTCCTATGCCACAATCAACCTACTAACCTAAGAACAAAAAAAAAACGATTTCGAATGTTAGGCTTACAAAGCTCAGTGGCATATTTCTACTCTACCATAATTCATGATTATCATAAAATAAACATGCAAGATAAATATAGTCTAGAGAGAATAGATAAGGCTTCACTATCTACGAGTTATCATCTAGCCTACACTAGCTAGAGTTTTTAGATCACCAATCTCAAGGCATCAATAAGTCTACAAGAAGTCTTACATGCTTCACAATGCTTTATAGTACTCGAGATCACTCAGCCTATCGAGTAAGTTTCATAGCGTACCCTGATCACTCAGCCAATGGGTACATAAGCTATCATCTATAACATCCACACAACATACATAATTAAATTCATACATCATCTACATAATGGCCAACGAAGTCCTACTTTACCCGTTCTCACATAGCCATTGTGTTACCCGTGCTCATATAGCCATCGGGTTGAATAGACCATATTCGGATCATCATATCCATGAATACGTCTTAGACATACTTGGATCACATTAGCCCCAAGTAGTCTTTACCTGAGGTCACTCAGCCTATCATGTTACTCGAGCTCACATAGTCGCCGAGTTAATTACCTATCTAAAGCACCATAGCCATGGATAGGTTTCTAACCGCACCCAAATCACTTAGCCCGTGGGTACATCATATGTACTTATTCACATAACCCTAAGTACACATCCCCTTATATAAGTACAGTAGTATTGACTCTAGTACATTCAGATTCTTTTACAATAATCATAAGATAAGACATGCTCCTCGAGCATTCATACACCTCGCCAAGAGGTAACTGGCACAAAGCCAAGGTATCGTACAAATGCCTCTAAGGCATGACACAAACGAACATGGTTATCTCTCGATTTATCATCAATAGCCCTTAAAGTGGCTGTCCGGCACACAAGGACAACGTCAACAGATTTACCAACCTTTATGGTTACTATCCTTAACAAGTCACCCAAATAAGTTACCGAGTTGTTACTCATTTTGCTCGTATAGAGGGATAAAACCCTAATTCTCAGTTTTACAACCATTTTTATCATATTAAAAGTCTATTGGACCACATTCCATATTTTTTTAGCCCTCATGGCTCAAACTTGACATTTTTGGGTTGAATGCCCAATGGGTATCGATACTAGTCTTCGCGTACCTGTACCGAAGCCCAGAAATGGCTTTCTAGGCTCGGGAAATCACCCTCAAAGCCCCCAAAATGTATCTAACAACCTCTTAACTTGATCCTAAATCTTATGGGAGTTTTTTAGGGTGGCTTACTAGAAATTTTACATGACATTAACATCTATTTCAAGTTATACCAATTTAGAGTCTTAACTTCCCCAAAATGCACCCAACAACCAAACTCACCAAATCTATCAACCCTTAACCATAAAATCAAGCAAGACAATTAATTTATGATCTTTAAGAAATGTATGAGTTAGAGATGTATTGACCTTAAGCCAAAAATCCCGAAATGCCTTCTCACCCTAAGCTCATTCAACCTTCCTACTTGACCCAAGCTTGGAAAACCCCTTTAATCTATTTCACATGCCATAAAAACACAAAAACATAAAAACTGAAACAAAGATTGGACAAACAATCATGGTGAGCTTAACTACACAATTATAACCTCAAAATCATGAGAAAACTCCATGGAAAACCTTCAAAGCTGAAACCTTTCAAAAACCATAAATACAACCCTTACCTTTCCACCATAATATTCTGCTTTTCTTGAAGCTCTTGAAGAGAGGATTAAGATATCTTAATCTTGAATCTCGAATGTAGAAAATGAGGTAGAAATCTTGAATCTTTAATGTTGGAAACTAGGGTGTTCTTGGAGGAAAAGATGAGGAAGAAAAAGATGAAGAACAAGGTATGGGAAAAGATAACCTCACAAAAGGGTTCTTGTCCCCTTAAAACTCGCTTCCAAACAAGGGGATTCAACCTTTTAATTTAAAAAGGGTATAATTACCACATAAAGCCCTCCACTTCCTCCCTTGTTTCCACTTGGTCACTACTCAAGCTTGCAAGGTTCAATTCTCATCCAATTAGGCCTAAACTTGGCCCAATGAGTCTAATTACCCAAACCAATACGAAAGTTCATAACTTGGGTCAACGCCTAATCGTTGACTCAAAATTTAGATCGTTACAATTCTCTCATCCTAAAAAGAAATCTCGTTCTCAAAATTAAACAAAGGGAAGAGATGCAACTATCTCGGATTCAGCCATTTCTAATCTCACATACATTAACTTAATTCTAAAGTTTCTCTACAAAACTTCCTTAGCCAAAGCTCATAACACTGGATTCCTCAACAAATCTTTCATGAATCCCCAACGATTTATTCCCAACAATCAAACAACACTCACAATGAACCCTAAATCAGAACAACATAGAATGGACCCAAACGATAATGTTCAAGAATCAACCCAAGAAACTCAATTTGGATGAGTTTTGTCTCTGTTGATGTAACGCCCCAGTTTTGGGCCTAGCGGTTTAGAGGTTTGAGATTTGAGTCAGATTCGGGACTGTATATTTTTTCGGTAAGATAAAAATGTGGGAAAATAGTTAAAAATAATATTTTAATATATATTGAATTTTGGTGGAATCAATTTTGGAAAATGGAATTTGGAAATGTGACATTTTGGTTAGCGACCAAAATGCGATTTTTAAAAACTGTTTTAAAGTGACTAAAATGAAAAAGGGTCAAATTCTTAGAACCCTTAAGGAGCTAAATTACCAAACTTTTGCTAGTGGTTTCTCCCTTCAATTAAATCATTTTTAACATGTGTTTTAAAGGGTGATTAAGGGGGATTAAAATATCTAAGTTAGTTATTTGCTTTTAAAGAAAATTTACGTAACTTTTTCTTAAACCTTTTCTCTCAACTTCTTTTATGTCAAACACTCAGAATTTCATCAAAATCTAGAGGTGAGAGATTCTTTTCACTTAGATTATTGATTCTAACTTGATTCTTTAACTTTGTTTTACAAAATCATTGAAATCTTATGTTTTCTTAGCTTTAAACAAGCCAATTGAGGGAGAAATCACATAATAGGGGTAAGGTATGTGATATCCTATGTTAAATGGTTCTTTAGTGATATTCCCAAGTATTTGATCCTTGATTTATGGTTTATAATCTGATTTTGAGTTTTCATATAGATTTAATTGGGTAAAATTGATGAAATGATGAAAGATTTGAATTGAATCTAATTTCTAGTGTTATGGATTGTTTTTGAACATATTTTGGATGTTTAATGATGTTGATAAGTCAATTTTATCAATGGAATCCTGAAACTCTTGAATCTCTAATTGTTTAGGTTGCTAGATTTGTATTTTTGAGGTGTTATGGTGGCTGTGTGTTTGCTGGAGGTGTTAGGTTGATTTGTTTCTGTTTCTAGATGTTAATTAATGATAAAAGTGGTGTTAGATCGTTAGGTTGTGGTTGTGTTGTGTTTGGAAAAGGGTGGGTATTTGTGAGGTGAATGCAAGAATCCGTGAGGATTTGTTGTTGCAGTGTTGTAAATGCACGAAGATGCGTTAATCCTTTGTTGTTATATGGTTTGAACATGAGAGGTTGTTTTGGAAGCAAACAATGTAGCATTGGAGGCTTTGGACGCTTGATTTCGCGTCGGCAAATCAAGGCTTCGCGTATCGGTAAGTGAGAACGTGGATTCCAGCTTTGGAATATTTTAAAGGTGGTTTGTGGGAGTTTAAACTTAGCTTGATATGTTGGTTTAAACTCGGAAGTAAGTATATGTGGTTTTTCTCTCTCGGTCGTGCTAATGTGAAATGGTTTTTATGCACTTGTTTTGATTTACATTTAGCCTACTGTTCAAGCATGTTTTAAAGTATTTGATATACTGTTTTTTAGCATGAAATGTTGAAGGATGCACATGGTAAGTGGTCCTTAAAGGTATATGGATTATACTTGTGGTTTAAAGTATGGTTGTTGCTTTGGAAAAATGGTTTGGTTAATGCTTGTTAAAAACAGTGAGGTAAATGCTAAATGGTTAATTATATTGGCAAGTGATGTGGTCTTAAAATTGTTATCGGATATAGTTGGTCGGCCATAGGATTGAGTGCACTATAATAAGTCACCTTGGATGTTGAGGGGTTTAGATCTGTTTACCGAAAACTCCACCTAGTACCCTGACGATAGAGGGGTTAAATAGTACCGTATACTCCCGTTAATAGATTAAGCATCTAACCGATGATTGGGGTTGGTGTCCCCGTGGGTTAAAAGGTGTACCCGGTTGGTAATGTACCACAATTGTTATTGTATCGTTATTCCGGTTGAGATGGCTTGAAGTGTTGGTTGAACACTTGATGAATCCGTGTATCCGATGAACTCTTTTGGTTAACGGACTTGTTTAATGATCACTTGTAAGCCAATATAATTGTTGACGTACCATTGGAAAGTTATGTTGTATAATGTGATTTATACATGTTTACTCTTTAAGCTTTGCATATGGTTGTTATGCATGGGAAGGCTTAAATTGAGGTTGAGCAATGGGACTTACTGTTGGTTAATGATACATGTTGCATATGGTTTAATATGTTGGTTTTAAAGATGTTAAGTGCATGGTTTAATGGCATGATGATGATGATGATGATATTTTAAATGTTGTTGAAACACGTTTTTGAAATGGGATTTCAATAAGTTGTTAAGAAATGATCCTAAATGCATTGATGGTGTTTTGTTTGTGAGCGCTCCTTACTAAGCCTTGTGTGCTTACACTCTTATTGTCCATCAATGTAGAGAATTGAGAGATTTGGAGGCAGCAAGGAGCAAGAGATCCTAGCAAGACTTGTTTACCAAAGTATGTTTAGATTAGACTATAAGTAATAAGGGCAATAGGGTGCTCGTTTTAGTTTTGGGAGATGTTTGATAAACTCCATGTTTGATCAAGTTTGTATGGTTGCTCTTGAGTTGTAAATGGCCTTTATGGTTTGTTTTTGGTGATGGTTTGGAGTTTCATGTTTTACTTGTATGGTTTTCTAGGTTGCATGCCTATAGATTTACGTTTGATGCAAAGTGCCATGTTTTGATGTTGAAACTATGTTGCTATGCTGTGTTTAGTCTCCTAATTATCTTGGATGTATGTTAGAAGCATGTTAGGGTGTTTTGGATAGGCAAAAATGTGACATTACGGCCCAGGCATACCGATACGCGGGGGACCGTATCGGTAGGGCTAGGCAAAAATCAAGCATGGCGTTTCGATACGGGCTTGGGTGTAACGGTACAGATTTTCTTTACTAGAATCTTCTTTTTAGGACAAAACCCGCATATCGAAACCTTAGCATACTGTTTCGATACGGGTGTCAAGTAAATACGTACTGCCAGCTAGGCATACTGAAATGGGTTGCAGTGTATCGAAATAGAGCTAGCTTGGGCAAGGCACCGTATTGATATGGTGGCACACGTATCGGTACGGTTGTCTGTTATTTCAGTTAATGTCATGGAAGTGAAGTTCTGTTTTCTTGCATTTTGGTCCCTGAATGTTGTGGATGCAATTGATTGAGTTTGGATAATCGAATCAAGCCGTTTTTTGACATGAGAATATGAAACTTGCTTAAATAAAGGTTGGTAACTTAAAAATGTGCTAAGTCCATGTAGTTTGATTAAATTGCAATTTGGTCCCTAAATTGCAATGGAGCCAATTGGATGCCAAATCTGTAACACAATTTTCTCGTATTTGTTGCCAAACACGATTTGGTGATGTTACTTAATTATATTAAAACAAAAATAATCCATTTCTCCAATTTTATTTATATCTGGCAGCCTGAACTGTCTTTTATTAAAAAATTATAAATTTTTGTAAGCTTCAAAAGTTCATTTGGAAAAATTCCTAGTAAACTAGATTCACCAGTCTATCAATCCATATAAATGGTAGATCTTAACTCATAGCACACAAGTGCAGAAAATTCGTTAAATATGCATTCAGTGCAAATCTGCTGTCCGGAAATTCTGACCTTTCATCGAATAAAAATTCATAACTTTTGGCACAGACCTCCATATCATTCACCGTTTTTTTAAAATAAATTAGACTCAATTTCTAGTTAATACATATAAAATTTAACATCTAAATCGATCTGTGGAATTTATAACAATTTTTCAAAGTCACTGCATAAAACAGAGCATCAAGTCTGTTTTCACCTATTTCAATAATAAGTTCACTAAAATTTTCATAAACCATTTTAACTCACTTAATAAATAATACTAATCCATATTTTATTATAACTATAAATAAATATAAAATTAGTAGAGTTTAGTTCCATCATAAGCTTATTAACTACCCATAAATCATCTCAAATCACACACTAGTAATTCTAAACCATATTTAAGTTATAAACATACAAACTAATGAGTAGATTAAAATCTCATTTATACAAAATATGCAAATCCATTATTATACATGCCACTACTCAAAATATGATATCAGATGTCAATGCATTACTAAGATAACCTATAATTTCCCTTCGACCTCGGGATGATGCCAAAACGTTCTTGCTTACGAACCACGTGATCAACCTACGTGTGCACAACATAATACACACGCTAAGCATAACTTAGTGATGCATTATAAGTAACCACGAAATCAAGTAATAGAATAAATGAAAACATGGTTAAGTCAATATAAACTACAAAATCAACATTCCAATCACTTAACTAAATTTTCCAACATAGTATACTTCAAAAAAAGCTTGACAATCAAGTCCCTAAACTTTCCAAAATTTACATTTTGGTCCCTAATGCAAAATAATTAGGGATTCTCATTCCAAACAACTTATATCACCATAATAGACCATTCTTCCTTCAATCATGTCCATAAATTCCAAACTTGGCATAAACCCTAAACTTCCATCTTTTAAGAACATAAGCATTTCTTCATTCTAACAACAAAATCAAGCTTGTATAACATCATTCCCATCGTGTCCATCATTAAAATAAATTTTGCAATAATTTACCTTTATTTTTCATCATAGCCAAATGGTCACTTTATATGTTTCCATGGAATTTTTATCATTTGAACAATAAGAACAATATCACAAGCATATTTCCAACTTGAATAACCATAAAAACTTAAGAATTCAACATGCTCTTCATCCAAAAATCTCTAAACTCAACTTAGAGAGTTGAAAACCAAATAAAAATTATACCAAAAGATAGAGAATTTAATGGGGATCATTTTTCTATTTCATGTCTCAAGCCTAAATCCAACCATGGAAGCTTAAAAATTGAGTTGAAATTTTGCTTACCCTAGCTATGGAGTTTTCGCCAGCCCCTTGGAGAAGAAGAGGAATATTTTTCCAAGTTTTTTGTTCTTTAAGTATGCCAAATGGCATAATATACACCAAATTAAATAATAAAAATCCTTTAATAGTCAAAAAACCATTATATCCTTGAGTTATAACTAATCACAAGCCAATACTTGTTTATTCTTATCCATAATAATCATAAATAATCAAAAAGTACGGTTAATTAACCATTTTGCCCTTAATGAACCAATCTATCTTTAAAAATGCCATTTTCACCTATTTCACCAAATACTGCATAGAATCGAATTTAAATCGAATAAAAATGATTAAAAAACCATAATATCATGTTCTTCTAGTCTTTCTAAGACTTCCATAAAATTTTTATAATTTTTGAATTCGAATAGTCATTCGAATTAATTTCCGAAACTTATCATTTTTATTGCTTTTCACACAAATCCCATACCAAAAATCTGATTCCCACCAAGATTCTTATACCGGGATAAACTATTCATTTTTGCCATAAAAATAATTATTGGGAAAATAATCATATTGGTCCTTAAACTTTTCCCAACTTTTCACTTTGACCACCAAACTTTGAGATTTTACATTTTAGTTACTGAACTAAAACCACCAAACTTTAATTCTTTTTATTTCAATCACTATGCAAATATTGGGGTATTACAATTCTCCCCCTTAAGAAAAATTTGTCCTCGAATTTTAAAATATACCTGATTTAAAAAGATGTGGATACTGCTTTTCTATTGCGTCATTTGCCTCCCAAGTGGATTCTTCCGCTTGATGGTTTCGCCATAGAACTTTCACCAATGGAATGGTCTTATTCCTCAATTCTTTAGTTCCACGAGCAAGAATCTTCACTGGTTCCTCCTCACAAGTCAAATATGGCCGAATTTCAATCTCTAGAGGTGATATTACATGAGAAGGATCAGATCGATACCTTCTAAGCATCGTGACATGAAATACATTATGAATCTTTTTCAACTCTAGAGGCAAAGCTAGTTGTTAAGCCACATGACCAACTTTCTTCAAGATTTCATAAGGGCCAATAAACCTTGGACTTAATTTCCCTTTACGTGTGAAGGGTAACACCTTTTCCAAGGTGAAACTTTCAGAAATAATTTTTCACCAACTTCAAACTCTATATCTTTTGTTTTCAAATCTGCATAAGATTTTTGCCGATCTGAAGCTTTCTTGAGGTTTTCCTGTAATACCCTCACCTTATCCTCAACGTCTCTAACCAAATCAGGTCCAATGACTTTACGATCTTCGAGCTCAAACCAACTCAAATGTGTTCTGCATCATATACCATATAAAGCTTCATAAGGAGCCATATTTATACTTGCTTGATAACTATTATTATAAGCAAATTCAACAAGTGGAAAATATTTCTCGCATGAGCCTTCAAACTCGAGTACACAAGCTCTAAGCATATCTTCAATAATTTGAATAATTCTTTCAGATTGACCATCTGTTTGAGGGTGAAAAGCAGTGCTAAAATTCAATTGAGTTCCTAATGCCTCATGTAAAGAACTCTAAAATTTTGAAGTAAACTTCAGATATCTATCGGATACAATAGAGACAGGCACACCATGCAACCGCACAATCTCTTTAATATACAAATCTGCATACTTATTCATTGTGTAATTTGTCCAAACAGAAATGAAATGGGCAGACTTTGTCAATCTATTAGCTATCACCCAGATAGAATCCTTTTTGCTCGGAGTCATCGGTAACCCAGTTATAAAATCCATAGTGATATTTTCCCATTTCCACTGGGGAATAGCTATCGGTTGTAGTAATCCCGATGACACTTGATGTTTGGCTTTCACTTATTAACACGTCAAGCATTTAGCCACAAATTCTGTCACTGTTCTTTTCATACCTAGCCACCAATATATGCTTTTCAGGTCTTGATACATCTTATTACCTCTAGGATGCATTGCCAATGGACTATAATGAGCTTCATGTAACAATTCTCGTTTTAATTCTTCACTATCAGGGATATATATTCTATCTCGATAATAAAGGCATCCATTGGTTTTAACTGTATAGCCTTTGACTTCACCACTTTCCATTTGTTTCAAGATTGCTAAACATTTTTATCCTTATTTTAAAGTTCTTTAATTCGAGCTATCAAAGTAGGTTTAAGCTGTAATTCTGCAATCAAAGCACCATCACCTCGCAACGTTAACTGAGTATCCAAAGTTCTCAAACAGCAAATGTTTTTCGACTCAAAGCATCATCTACAACATTTACCTTTCTCGGGTGATAATTAATAACAAGATCATAATCTTTGATTAGCTCGAGCCATCTTCTCTGTCTTAAATTCAAATCTTTTTGCGTCAGTAAATACTTTAAACTTTTGTGATCCGTATAAATATAACATCGCTCACCATACAAGTAGTGACGCAATATTTTTAAACCAAAAACTACTGCGGCCAATTTTAGATCATGAGTCGGATAGTTCCTTTCATGTGTTTTCAACTGTCTAGAAGCATATGCGATTACTTTACCTTCTTGCATCAATACACATCCCAATCCATTATGGGACGCGTCACTGTATAAGGTAAAATCCTTACTCGATTCTGGTTGCACAAGTGCTGGTGCTTTAGTTAAAATCTGCTTCAATTGCTCAAAGCTCTACCGACACTTATCAATCCAAACGAAAGGTACATTCTTCCGTAATAGCTTAGTAATCGGTGCAGCAATCATCGAAAAACCTTTCACAAAACGTCTATAATATCCTGCTAACCCCAAAAAACTACGAACCTCAGTAGCATTCTTGGGAGGATTCCATTCAACAATGGCCTGAGCCCTTTTAGGATCAACCCGAATTTCTTCGGCCGAAACAATATGACCCAGGAAAGATACTTCTGATAACCAAAATTCACATTTAGAGAGTTTAGCATACAGTTCCTTCTCCCTTAATGTCTGCAATACTATCCGCAAATGAGCATCATGTTCTTCCCTGGTCTTCGAATAAATCAATATATCATCAATAAACACTAGAACGAACTAATCCAAGTACGGCTGGAACACCCTATTCATCGGGTCCATGAATGTTGTAGGAGCATTAGTGAGACCAAAAGGTATAACCACAAATTTATAGTGTCCATACCGTGTCCAAAATGCTGTTTTTGGAATATCCTCATCCTTGACTTTTAACTAATAGTAACCCGACCGAAGATCGATTTTTGAAAACACAGCTACTCCTTTTAATTGATCAAATAAATCATCAATCCTTGATAAAGGATACTTATTCTTGATCGTCACTTTATTCAGCTGACGATAGTCAATGCATAATCGCATCGATCCATCCTTCTTTTTAACAAAAAGAACGGGTACTCCCCAGGGCGACACACTAGGTCGTATAAAACCTCGATCTAAAAGATCTTGCAATTGAGCTTTAAGCTCCCTCAACTCTATCAGAGACATCCGATAAGGTGCCATTGATACTGGTTCATTATCGGGTAAAACATCTATTCCAAATTTCACCTCTCTATCTGGAGGTAATCCCTGCAATTCTTCGGGAAACACATCAAGGAACTCTCAAACTGTAGGAATACTGTTAATATCTATTTTTGATGAATTAACATCTACAACATGGGCTAAGAAAGCCTGGCACCCTTGATACAACAATTTCTTCGCCTTCATTTTCGAGATCACATTACTCATACAATTTGATCCTTCGCCAACCACTACGATTTCTGCACCTTCCTTACTTTTCAGCACTAGTCATTTCAAATGATAATCCACTATAGCATGGTAAGCATATTGTTGCGTGTGATAAGTGCTACGCAAATGTGCAAGTATACACGTCGCAAGTAATAAAGTGATATGAGTATCGAGTATCGTCTCCACAGGGATTGGTTTGGGCCACTTTGCTTAAGTTACTGCACTGTGAAAATAAAAACACAATTGATAATAGAGGTTTTAATTAACGAGAAAAAGTAAAAGCAATAAACTAAAAGAATAGATGAAAGAAAAAGAGAGAGATAGGCCAGGTTATCGTGAGTTGAGGTGTGATAGCCGATTGGATCGGTTTGGTAAAAGAGTGCACGAGCAACTCAGTTGCCGTGGCAACTTGCACAACGGGGTTGCCTTGGCAACTAATCGATGGTTGCCTGTGCAACTAGTTTGGCAACTACTTGGGCGTCTGGGCAGCAACTTCAAGGTTCGGCAGAGCGTTCTTCAATGGTTTCTTCTTATCCCTAAGTCGAAACTCTAGCTACTTGCGCATGCCTTGATAATACATCCCTGCGTGAATCAAGGGTGAACAACAACCAATCTTGCGCTCCTCTTAGCCGTTGAAATCCTTAACTTTTTCCTAAGCCGGATTAATCTTCACCATCAATAGATTGAATAAAGACCATACTCATTCGTTTCTTGAATCTAACTCTCCCGATGTTAGATAAATAGATGAAGTTACGAGATCCTCTCCCAATTCACTCGCAAACAAGAATAAAAGCCAAGAATGAGTAAACCTTGAATAGAAAAGTGCAAACTCTTATTACCTAAACAAAATCCAATTATTTCTCACAACAACAAAACACAATAACCCCAACCAATTAAGTTAGTTCATGGTTGGGTTCAAAAGATATACAAAGAATAATCCCCAAACCATGAATCTAATGGAAGCAAAGAAGAAGAAGAAGAAATCGAACTCTATCCCCCTTGTTATCTTATCGAAATATCTTCCTTCTTGCCCTTTGGAATTGTCGAAAATCCTCTCCCCTTGCTCTCTATGGAATTTTCGAAATCTCCTTCTTATTTATAGGGCTAGGCCAAAGTCCTTCTTTGAGGAGGAGTTTAAGTTGGAATTAAATTATCTTTAAAGAATATAATTCTTTATTATAATAGTATTCCTACTAGAACTTCTCCTATCTTCTTGGAATTTAATTCTTCTTTAATCTCTGCATGGAAATCAAATTCCTTTGGGTTTGGGCTTTGCTCCACGTCATCTTGGGCTTGTCTAGTCATCAATTTCGACATCCCTATTGCATTTTCTCTTTGTCGACAATTGCCATGGCAACTGGCTCGGCGTCTCCTTCATGCATTGCCCTGGCAACTAGCTCGGCATATCCTTCATGCAATGCCCTGGCAACTAGCTCGGTATTGCTTTGGCAAGTGATCCTGCACATACACACACAAAAACACACCAAAGCAGCATCTTTTTCCACAAAAATCACCAAGTTATGTAATCAAGCTCAACAGTGGAAAGAAACATGAATTAATGCATGAATAACTAATTATGCAACTAATATGAGCTTAAGTCTAACAATAATATGAGTAAAAAGGGTAATAAAAATAGTATTTTTGAACACTTATCACGCCCCCAAACTCGAACTATTGCTTGTCCTCGAGCAATGCAAACTAATAATTACCTGCCAAGACTTTAATCATCAAAGACATGCTTCAAACTTGAATTCAAACCTCGGAACCATGGCACAAAGTATGATCACCTTTTAAATTTTTCAGATAACACAAAAATTACCCGGAACCAAACTATAGTGCTCGTGACAATGTGTGTGCGTAGTTGTGTACAAGTTGATTTTCAAGATTCTATGTGAATAGTAGGTTTTTATCAATTTAATTACTGGGGCATTTATTTTAATTTTCACTAGAGCCAATTTCGGGCACCTCTAGTGAAGTAAGCAATTTCTCATTTTATTTTAGTCGACTAGAGCCAATTTCGGGCACCTCTAGCGATTCTTTAATGTGCATTAACTACTAGAGCCAGTTTCGGGCACCTCTAGCAAGAAAGTGCATTTACTACTAGAGCCGATTTGCACCTCTAGCAAGAAATTAACTTTTAATTTTCAATTTTAAATTTACCCTAATTTTAAGCAACCTAAGTTCACTAAGTTTCTTTCAATCAACAAGCCACAACCGTGTAAAAAAAAATTCAACATCATAGTAAAATTCTAAGTTCTTTTCATGTAATCCTAAAATTAAAGGTTCTTTCAATTAAGTGCAGTGGCAAAAATTCATCATTGGATATTCAACAAGTCTTAAGCAATTAAATCAAATTAAAGGCATGGCAAGTAACATATGCAACCTATATGTGATTGCTAAAGATGAATGCAACTAAACATGAAACTAACTAGAAACCAACACCCCCCCAAACTCGAGAGAAGCATTGTCCTCAATGCACGTAAAAGTGAAACAAAATTTAAAAGAAACTAAATGAAATGAGTTAGTCAGAGAGGTCGTCACCTCGAGTGATGAGTTTCCTTCGTGCCGTTTGCTTGATTCAATTTCCGTTCAGTGGTTGAATGCTTGTGGCTGGTACCGCGTGAATAGCATTGCCTTGATTTGGTCTATGTTTGCCGATGCAGGTTTACTTGCATGTGCATCAGTGGTTGCCGAAGCCATTGTTGTTGCCTGGGCATCGCCAGTTTCTGTTGTGGTTGCTGTGGCGAGTAGTCGGCAGTAAATTTCCTTATCATGGTGGTTGTGAGTCTTGTTGTGGAAAAGAAAATAAAGAAAACCTGGAAACTAAAGATAATGAAGAAAAATAAAATATCTCCTAAAAATAAAAATGAAAATAAAAAGAAAAAGAAAAAGAAAATATTGAAAGGAGAGCATGCTCAGACATCTCCTAAAGTGACCACTTCTAATGTTACTGCATATCTGAGAAAATTTGAGGAGAGTCGTTTCCGATACTTCTTATAGTCCATCCGTACCCTCCATCGGGTGACAATATTGCCCTAAAAAAGTTGGGCCAATGTGCTCCTAGCTGCTCCCTTTTGCATTACCATGGTGGAGCTGTCTTTCTTCTTTGTTCGCTTGTAGTCCATGTATACTCTCCACCTTGCTACTATTCCTGAAGGCACAAATATATTAATAGGAAAAATTATATCCATTCAATTACCTCATTCTTGTCGACTTCTATCATGGTTGGATGTAGCCTTTGTTGTCGTGGCAATTGTTGCTCAAGCCAATTGCCGTGGCAATCAGTTGTCAAATTTTGCTTTAAGTCAAGGGAAGAATCAATTTTCTGAAGAGCTTTATGAATCCAAGCACCTTTTTCTTTTGGCCTCTCAAACATCTCCATCAGTAGAGATTTCGATGGCTTCAAATCTACCAACCTCGGTTCCTCAAGACATACCTGCAATGGACGAGGTGAGTTTTTAAAGAATTCAAAAGGTTCAACTATTACCTGCTCATATTCTATTGGCAAAGTATTATCATCTCATTGATCTTGCATGTGGTCGTGTAATTGCCGTGGCAATTGTAGATGAGAGCAATCTACACATTCCTGCTTCAACATCAACGTTATAACTTTCTGGGCATCAGGTTCCTCGAAATTTGTTGTAGTATTGTTGTTCTCGCTTCACCGAGTGTTGTCGCGGCATTGCTCTGTTCAGGCTCCTCAATCATTGTCGAGGCAATTTGTTGTTCAAGCTCATCATGTGTTGGGCAGTCTCTCTCATTGGCATCCTCTTGACTTTGAGGTTTTAGTTGTTCCTCACACATCGTAGAGATTTCTTTGCATTGCTCCTTATCCTCTTGCCTTAGGACGTCAAGATCCCTAGGAATGAATTGTTGGTGCATGTTATCCATGACATATGTGGATCTCCCCAATTGATCTTTTGAATCCCCTAAGGTTGCATCCCACTGAGTTATCCTCGTATCCATAGATTTTGATAGCTCTCGAATCTCTTCAATTGATCCGTCAAGTCTAGCCAATGAAGCTAGTAACGTTTCCTCCAAGGAATTGGAATGCTCTTGAAAAGGACTACATTGCCATGGCATATCATTCTTGCTCGCGCAAAATTGTTATGGTAAAATTTTTTTTGAGCTTTTTGACCATACCATGAAGAATTTTGCTGTTGGTTCCCTCTATGGTCCTCCATGTAGTTATATGCACTGAAAATGTGAGGGCAATTTTCAAACACATGATGTTCTCCACACATAGCACAAGATTTTTCCGCGGTATAAGTTCTTTGAGCTTTTCTCGGTTGGAATAGGTAATCATCAAAGGGTGCAAGAAACTCTTGATTGGATTGATTCATATCTTCCAAAATTATCTCTCAAATAGATCGACTTTTATTTCCCGACATGTTGATGTCCCTTAACTTGTAGCGCACCTAAATTTTTTTTTTGATAAAACAAACAAAAAGAAAAGTTAGTAAAACTAAGAGAAAAAAATGCAATAACAAAAACAACTAACACCAATTGCCAATCCCCGGAAACGGCGCCAAAAACTTGTTGCGTGTGATAAGTGCTACGCAAATGTGCAAGTATACACGTCGCAAGTAATAAAGTGATATGAGTATCGAGTATCGTCTCCACATGGATTGGTTTGGGCCACTTTGCTTAAGTTAATGCACTGTGAAAATAAAAACACAATTGATAATAGAGGTTTTAATTAACGAGAAAAAGTAAAAGCAATAAACTAAAAGAATAGATGAAAGAAAAAGAGAGAGATAGGCCAGGTTATCGTGAGTTGAGGTGTGATAGCCGATAGGATCGTTTTGGTAAAAAAGTGCACGGGCAGCTCAGTTACCGTGGCAACTTGCACAACGGGGTTGCCTGGGCAACTAGTTTGGCAACTACTTGGGCGTCTGGGCAGCAACTTCAAGGTTCGGCAGAGCGTTCTTCAATGGTTTCTTCTTATCCCTAAGTCGAAACTCTAGCTACTTGCGCATGCCTAGATAATACATCCCTGCGTGAATCAAGGGTGAACAACAACCAATCTTGCGCTCCTCTTAGCCGTTGAAATCCTTAACTTATTCCTAAGCCGGATTAATCTTCACCATCAATAGATTGAATAAAGACCATACTCATTCGTTTCTTGAATCTAACTCTCCCGATATTAGATAAATAGATGAAGTTAGGAGATCCTCTCCCAATTCACTCGCAAACAAGAATAAAAGCCAAGAATGAGTAAACCTTGAATAGAAAAGTGCAAACTCTTATTACCTAAACAAAATCCTATTGTTTCTCACAACAACAAAACACAATAACCCCAACCAATTAAGTTAGTTCATTGGGTTCAAAAGATATACAAAGAATAATCCCCAAACCATGAATCTAATGGAAGCAAAGAAGAAGAAATCGAACTCTATCCCCTTGTTATCTTGTCGAAATATCTTCCTTTCTTGCCCTTTGGAGTTGTCGAAAATCCTCTCCCCTTGCTCTCTATGGAATTGTCGAAATCTCCTTCTTATTTATAGGGCTAGGCCAAAGTCCTTCTTTGAGGAGGAGTTTAAGTTGGAATTAAATTATCTTTAAAGAATATAATTCTTTATTATAATTGTATTCCTACTAGAACTTCTCCTATCTTCTTGGAATTTAATTCTTCTTTAATCTCTGCATGGAAATCAAATTCCTTTGGGTTTGGGCTTTGCTCCACGTCATCTTGGGCTTGTCTAGTCATCAATTTCGACATCCCTATTGCATTTTCTCTTTGTCGACAATTGCCATGGCAACTGGCTAGGCGTCTCCTTCATGCATTGCCCTGGCAACTAGCTCGGCATATCCTTCATGCATTGCCCTGGCAACTAGCTCGACATTGCTTTGGCAAGTGATCCTACACATACACACACAAAAACACACCAAAGCAGCATCTTTTTCCACAAAAATCACCAAGTTATGTAATCAAGCTCAACAGTGGAGAGAAACATGAATTAATGCATGAATAACTAATTATGCAACTAATATGAGCTTAAGTCTAACAATAATATGAGTAAAAAGGGTAATAAAAATAGTACTTTTGAACACTTATCACATATAACCAGTCCATGCCCAAAATAATTTCAAAATCATGGAAAGGTAATTCTATCAAATCAGCTGGGAATTCAATTCCCTGAATCACTATCGGACACTATTTTCAAACTTTACTCGCTCGAGCACTATGGCCAATACAAATAGTTGCGAAGACATCACTAGACGTAGGTTCCAAGGTAATCCTTATATCTTGGACTAACTTAGAACTAACATATGAATGAGTAGATCCCGGATCTATCAATACAAATACAAGTTCATTAAAAAGCTAGAAAGTGCTTGTAATAATATCCGGTGCATCCCTGTCATCCTCAATGCGGATGTGGTAAACTCTCGCAGAGGTCTTTAATTCCTTATTGGAAGCAGCTTCAGACGCTCCCGGACGATTAACTCCAGAAGACTTTTGACTAGCCTGATATCTTCCCTTATGGTTCTGAACTACTAATCTTTCTGACTTATCTGGCCTATTGCCATTTCTCGGACAATCTCGAAGGAAATGATCAGTAGCACCACAACCAAAGCAAGCTCCTGTAACTAGTCGACATTGTCCATTATGGAATTTGCCACAATGATCACATTGATGTTTCTCCGAACTCCCTGTCTTTGCAGTAAAAACATGTAAACCTTTGGATTTGCCCGATCTAAATCTTTATTTGTTACTTTGGTAGGAACCTTTGCTTTGTTTAGCTAATGATGAACCAAAGGATCCTCCAAAATTCATTTTCTGCGACTGAACATTCTGAGCTGAACTTTTTCCATCCTTTTCGCTCGGTTGACAACATATTGGAATCTAGTGATGTCCATAGCTATCAGCACCTCTTTATAATCCAGATCCAAACCTTTAATAAGCTGATGCTACGATCTTTCTCTGTAGGGATCAACTCTAAGGCGAATCGGCTCAATTTGTTGAATTCACATTCATATTCATATACTGTCTGGTCGCCTTACTTAAGATTCAGAAATTGACTCCTCGTTTCTCGAATAAACATGTCTCCAATAGAATTGTTGCAAAACTCACGGAGGAAAAAGTCCCAAGTGATCTCTTCCTAAGGACAAGTGGTGATATTCGACCACCATATACGAGCCTATCCCTTTAATAAAGACACAGCTCCCTCTAACTTTCTCAGATCATCACAGTACAATCCTTCAATCATAATCTTTAGATCATTAAGCCAATTATCTACAACAATAGGATCTCCATCAACAAAATATGGTGCTTGCAGATCCTTTAGCTATTTAGCAATATAAACTCAAGGAGGACGATTAAGTATCTTCTCCAAAGCTTGTAGGAAGTTTCTCTGATTTTGTACCGACATTCTAGGTTGAACTGGTACATTCTCAGCAGGATGCGCTAAAGGCGGAGCAAAACTAGCTTCTTGTCCAACCTCAGCAACATTTTGACCCTCTATATGGGTCGCCTGATGTGAAACTTCACCCTCAGACATCTGTACTCATCATAACATTAACATTAGTAAGTAGGAGCATCAACTATACAAATGTTATCATTAGTAATTTATGACATCCTAGAGGTATGTACACATTTTTTAACTCATAACACACTCAATTTAAATCCAGAACTGGCTAAACCTGTAGCTCTGATACCAATAAATGTAATACCATTTTCCCTTATTTGTTGCCAAACATGAGTCAGTGATATTACTTAATTAAATTAAAACAAAAATAATCCATTTCTCCAATTTTATTTATATTTGGCAGCCTGAACTATCTTTTCTTAAAAAAATTATAAATTTTTGTAAGCTTCAAAAGTTCATTTGGAAAATTTTTTAGTAAACTGGATTCACCAGTCTATCAATCCATATAAATGGGAGATCTTAACTCATGGCACACAAGTGCAGAAAATTCGTTAAATATGCACTACAGTGCAAATCTGCTGTCTGGAAATTTCGACCTTTCATCGAATAAAAATTCATAACTTTTGGCACAGACCTCAAAATCATTCTCCGTTTTTTAAATAAATTAGACTCAATTTCTAGTTCATACATATAAAATTTAACATCTAAATCGATCTGTGGAATTTATAACAATTTTTCAAAGTCACTACATAAAACAAAGCATCAAGTCTATTTTCACCTGTTTCAAGAATGAGTTCACTAAAATTTTCATAAACCATTTTAACTCACTTAATAAATAATACTAATCCATATTTTATCGTAACTATAAATAAATATAAAATTAGTAGAGTTTAGTTCCATCATAAGCTTACTAACTACCCATAAATCATCTCAAATCACACACTGGTAATTCTAAACCATATTTA
Source organism: Hibiscus mutabilis (assembly GCA_019671005.1). NCBI lineage: Eukaryota > Viridiplantae > Streptophyta > Magnoliopsida > Malvales > Malvaceae > Hibiscus > Hibiscus mutabilis. The sequence continues at coordinate 10,395,824 of CM033750.1, forward strand.
AGTTATAAACATACAAACTAATGAGTAGATTAAAATCTCATTTACAAAAAATATGCAAATCCATTATTATACATGCCACTACTCAAAATATGATATCGGATGTCAAAGCATTACTAAGATAACCTGTAATTTCCCTTCGACCTCGGGATGATGCCAAAACATTCCTGCTTACGAACCACGTGATCAACCTACGTGTGCACAGACATAATACACATGCTAAGCATAATTTAGTGAGGCATTATAAGTAATCATGAAATCAAGTAATATAATAAATGAAAACATGGTTAAGAAAGATCTTAATAAATCTTCTTTTAGCTCAAAACCATCATATATAAGAGAATGGTGATTTTTTTTATTTACTTTAACTTTGTAATTGGCCCAATAATTGTATAAAGAGAAACTAAAGTATGCAAGGTCTATACTCCTTGAGCACTGGTCACCAAGGTGACGATAAACATATAGACACATAAGTGTCGGCATCATATAGGCACATAAGTGCTGATAAACATATAGGATCCGAAGATCGGTGTGTAGCTACACGTAGTCCTTGACTACTGGACCTCTAATGACATGCCACTATACTGTAACTCTCTATCATTACTTGGGAAATAAATCCATATCATATACTTGTAAATTATCATGTATAAACAATTCATACATCACCATTATTCAATAACAATTTGCTATAACAAAACATAATAGAGCAGTTTATACCCCATTATGTACTAACCTTTTTTTTGCCTGTAAAATATCACATAACTTATACGCAAACCATGTTATCATTTTAATAAAATCAAGTAAATAGAATTCTTGAAATTAATCAAAACATATTCTGAAACATGTAAATGCAATCACCTTATATGCCTCACTAGCTATTTATACCAAAATGTATCTATTTTGAAACTTCTTTGTCTTTCAACTTGTTTCGATCTCGGTCTTGCTTGTTATCTGTATTATTATAAATACATAACACAAGCAATTTTGAGTACATACTCATACTATACAAAATAATGGAAAGTAACTAAAATAAATATCCATTATACACAAAATTACTCTGATAGAATTTTCTATATTCGAATCATTTTTCTTCACACTTTTCCATAATTCTTCAAATTTTTCCAAAATACTCATTTTAGTCCATAAGGAAACTTTTAAGCTTCCAACCATCATTTTCAAATTTAACCTTCGCAATTATCATACTTTACACTTTAGGACCCAAACTTTGGAAATTTACATATTGGTCCTCAAGATTGCCGAAAATTCTAAAATGGTCCCAAAGTCAATATAAACTTCAAAATCAACATTCCAATCACTTAACTAAATTTTCCAACATAGTATACTTTAAAAAAAATTGACAATCAAGTCCCTAAACTTTCCAAAATTTACATTTTGGTCCATAATGCAAAATAATTAGGGATTCTCATTCCAAACAACTTATATCACCATAATAGACCATTCTTCCTTCAATCATGTCCCTAAATTCCAAACTTGACATAAACCCTAAACTTTCATATTTCAAGAACATAAGTATTTCTTCATTCTAAGAACAAAATCAAGCTTGTATAACATCATTCTCATCGTGTCCATCATTAAAATAAATTTTGCAATAATTTCCCTTTATTTTTCATCATAGCCAAATGGTCACTTTATATGTTTCCATGGAATTTTTATCATTTGAACAATAAGAACAACATCACAAGCATATTTCCAACTTGAATAACCATAAAAACTCAAGAATTCAACATGCTCTTCATCCAACCAAATCTCCAAACTCAACTTAGAGACATGAAAACCAAATAAAAATTATACCAAAAGATAGAGAATTTAATGGAGATCATTTTTCATTTTCATGTCTCAAGCCTAAATCCAACCATGGAAGCTTAAAAATTGAGTTGAAATTTTGCTTACCCTAGCTATGGAGTTTTCGGCAGCCCTTTTCCAAGTTTTTTGTTCTTTAATTATGCCAAATGGCATAATATACACCAAATTAAATAATAAAAACCCTTTAATAGTCAAAAGACCATAATATCCTTGAGTTATAACTAATCACATGCCAACACTTATTTATTCTTATCCATAATAATCGTAAATAATCAAAAAGTAAGGGTGAAATGACCATTTTGCCCTTAATGAACTAATCTATCTTCAAAAATGTCATTTTCACCTATTTCACCAAATACTGCATAGAATCGAATTTAAATCGAATAAAAACGATTCAAAAACCATAATATCATGTTCTTATAGTCTTTCTAAGACTCCCATAAAATTTTCATAATTTTCTGAATTCGAATAGTCATTCGAATTAATTTTTGAAACTTATCATTTTTATTGCTTTTCACTCAAATCCCGTACCAAAAATCTGATTCCCACCAAAATTCTTATACCGAGATAAACTATTCATTTTTTCCATAAAAATATTATAGGGAAAATTACCATATTGGTCCTTGAATTTTTCTTAATTTTCCACTTTTACCACCAAACTTTAAAATTTTATGTTTTAGTCACTAAACTAAAACCACCAAACTTTAATTCTTTTTATTTTAGTCACTATGCAAATACTGGGGTATTACAAAATCGATGCCCGATTGAGTTGAGTTTTCACCTGATGACAGTATGAACATATAGGTTAATAATTTTGCATCTATACAAGATACAAGAAAAAAATGGTCGCATTTCGGTTTCTTTCTTTATGGTTTACCTCGATAAACCTAATATAACTCGCTCGGTTCGGTCTTGCGACTAAGCCGGGTCGAGGGGTTACATTTGGTGGTATCAGAGCCACGTTTGCGATAATTGGGAGTTAGTTTGATTGTTGTGTTGTGATTGTGAGTTGTTATCTGAAGTTTAATATGCAGGGTGATTGTAATATGCACGGTGATTGCTTTATGCCATATTTGGGGGAAATTTGGGAAACCTATTGCCTTATTATTATAGTCTGAAATGTTATGATTTTGAAATGGAAGTCTTGGATCTTTGCTTGAAGCTGGCCTAATTATTTTGTATTTGAATAATTATCATGCCTTACATATACTGTTAGCATGATGGGACCGAGGAGAGAGTTGCGATCTGGTATGATTGCTGCTGCCATTGGGCAGGAAATTGTGGAGAATGTTATACCTCTTGGAGGGTTGCCACCACCCCCGCCTAATCTACCTGAGGTGGTGGAGCAAGTACCACCTGCGCCAGCTAGGCCAAGGATGGGTGATATGGCACCATTGATACAGGCCATGACCGGTGCTTTTCAGGAAGTAGTTACGGGTGTTCATGTGCCGGCACTGCCAGTGGTTGGGTAGGGTTTGCCGCTAGAGCGTCTTCACAGTTTGGTCAGAGTTGAGTTATGAGGTTTGTCGCATGAGGCATCTGAAGGCTGGTTGGCCAGTACTAAGAGGATATTGGGCCAGATGGGGTGTACCGATACACGTAAGCTGAGCTGTGTTGTTTTCCTGTTACAGGGTGTTGCTTATACGTGGTGGACTACCTTAATTTCTGGTATAATGACTGATGATGTGACCTGAGAATTCTTCTGTAGTGTTTTTCAAAAGAAGTATCTGGGAGTCCGATATCAGGACGATAAGAAGCGTGAGTTCATAGCTTTGGTGCATGGAAGTATGTCTGTGGCATATTATGAGGTGCAGTTTGTGAGGCTAAGTCAGTACGTACTTGAGTTGGTCCCTAACGAGCGCCATCGATGTGATCATTTCTGCTACGAGCTCGTGCAGGAGGTTAAGACATATATGCTTGCTGCTGATTACACCAATTTTGATATGCTGGTTTCATGAGCCAATGATGTAAAGCAGAATCTTGGTTTGGCTTCTGGGTCACGAGGCTTTAGCTCGGGTAAGAGAGTGACTGATTCTGGTTCAAGCGGTGGTCAGGCTAGGAGACATCGTGACAGGAGGTTTCACCCGGAGTCGAGACATGGCAGAGGTGTTATGGGGCGTGGAGTCCAAGGCAGGGCACCCAGGTTAGAGCGCCATTTAACACATGTTGGGTTTTTGGATCCCAAGATTATTTGAGGCGAGATTGTCCGCGTCTGGCTAGGGAGGTTCAGGCACCTGAGCCTATTATGGCTAATGCTTGTTGGAGTTGTGGGTCTGGCAACCATCAAAGGTGTGATTGTTCGTTGTTGGTCCAAGGTGAGCAAGGTACTGCACCTGTTGTTGCTCCGCAGCAAGACTGTGGTCATGGCCATGAGCCGTTTTAGCGCTAAGATTGTAGCCAGAGGACTGTGGCTCATACAGTTGCTATCCATCCTGAGGGGGGTGAACCGGCTAGGGTGTATGCGCACCGCAAGGGTCATAATAACACCAATATGATTGCAGGTACTTTTTGTTTACAGTCCTTACCGTTGTATTCATTGGTTGATTCTGATTCTACCCATTCATACATATTGTGTGAGCATGCCCGTTGCTTGATATACCTGTTGAAATTCTAAATATGGGTGCTAGAGTGACCAGTTCTCTTGGGGAGACAGTTGTAGTTAGGAAGTTGTATCGTAGGTGCCCGTTGATGGTTCAAGGCCATGTTTTTGCTGTGGATCTGATAGAGTTGCCATTCCATGGCTTTGATGTTATTTTGGGCATGGATTGGTTGACCGAGCATAGAGCCGTGGTGGATTTTGAGACCAAACAAATACCTTTGAGGTTGTCAGATGATTTCGAGGTGGTGGTTGTTGGCGAGAATGCCAAGTTCTTGTCTAATGTTGTTTCGAATTTAGAAGCAAGTCGAATGTTGAACTCTGGATGTCAGGCTTTCTTGGCCTATGTTATGAATCCTGGTTCAAAGGAGTTGAAGGTGTAGGATATTCACACCGTATGTGAGTTTCCAGGTGTTTTTTCAGAAGAATTACTGGGGTTGCCACCTGACTGTGAGGTAGAGTTTGGCATTAAAACCTATGCACATACGGCACCGTTGTCTATTACTCTGTATCGCATGGCCCAAAAGGAGTTAAAGATGCAACAGCAAGAGTTGCTTGATCGAGGCTTTATTAGACCTAGTATTTCACCGTGTGGAGCACCGGTGTTGTTTGTAAAGAAGAAGGATGGTACGTTGCAGATGTGTATAGACTATCGGTAACTGAACAAGTTGACGGTAAAGAACAAGTATATGTTACCGCGAATAGATGATCTGTTTGATCAGTTCAGGGGTGTCTCTGTGTTTTTTAAGATAGATTTGAGTTCTGGGTACTATCATTTGAAGGTGAAGGATGTGGATGTGCCCAAGACAGTTTCTCGTACGAGGTATGGGCATTATGAGTTTTTGGTGATGCCATTTGGTTTGACCAATGCATCGGCTACTTTCATGGACATGATGAACCGAGTGTTCCATGAGTTTTTAGATCAGTTTATGGTGGTGTTTATCGATGCTATCCTAGTGTACTCTCGTACCGAGGAGGATCATGATAGACATTTGCGGATTGTGCTTTAGACATTGTTGGCTAATCAGTTATATGCCAAGTTAAGCAAATGTGAGTTTTGGCTTATGGAGGTTATTTTCCTCGAGTATGTTGTGTCGGCCGAGGGAATTCATGTTGATCCGTACAAGGTTGAGGCTGTGATGAGTTGGAAGGTGCCTAAGTCAGTAACAGAAGTCTGAAGTTTCCTTGGTTTGGCTGATTATTCTCCAGTTTAGCTGCTCCTTTGACCAAGTTATTGTAGAAGAATGTTCGTTTTGAGTGGACGAAGGATAGGCAGCGAGCGTTTGAGAAGTTGAAGGAAGCTTTAACGCGAGCTCTAGTCTTGGTTTAAAATAAATCGGGAAAGAAGTTCGTTGTTTATAGTGATGCGTCATATGTTGGGCTTGGTTCCGTGTTGATGCAAGAAGGTAAGGTAGTTACGTATGCATCTAGGCAGTTGAAGATGCATGAGCGTAATTATCCTACTCATGACCTTGAGCTTGCTGCAGTTGTACTTGCCTTGAAAATCTAGAGGCATTACCTTTACGGCGAGAAGTGTGTGGTTTATACGGATCATAAGAGCTTGAAATACCTGATGTCGCAGAAGGAGTTAAACATTAGGAAACGAAGATGGTTGGAGCTGCTTAAAGATTATGATCTAACCATTGAGTATCATTCGGGCAAAGCTAACGTTGTAGCATATGCTTTGAGTATGAAGGATGCTGTGGAGTTGAGAGCTATGTTTGCTCGATTGAGTGTGACGGGTGACGGAGGGTTGTTAACAGGGTTGCAGGTGAAACCGTCCTTGTCGCAGTTGATCAAGGAGAGGTAACCGTATGATGAGAGTTTGGTGCCGCATGTGAAGGATATCATGGATGTGAATCCTACGAATTTTCATTTCAATGACGATGGGGTGTTATGTTTTAAAGGTCGCATTGTGGTGTCTGAAGATGATGATTTGAGGAGTACCATTCTGACCGAAGCGCATACTAGCCCTTTTGCTATGCATCCTGGTTGTACTAAGATGTATATGGGTTGAAGGAAGAGTACTATTGGGTTGGGCTGAAGAAAGATGTGGCTGATTTTATTTCTCGTTGCATGGTATGCCAGCGGGTAAAAGCTGAGCATTAGTTTCCTTCCAAGTTGTTGTAATCGTTAAGGATACCGGAATGGAAATGGGAAAGAATCACCGTAGATTTTGTGTCTAGGCTACCTTTGACGTCGACCAAAAAGGATTCTATTTGGGTGATTGTTGATTGGTTTATGAAGTGTGCGCATTTTGTGCCAGTGCATACTACGTATACCTTAGACAGGTTGGTCGGTCTGTGCATCTCCAAGATTGTGCGTTTGCATGAGGTGCCTAAATCTATAGTTTCATACAGAGATCTGCGTTTCACGACAAGGTTTTGGATGTGCTTGCATCGTGCTCTGGGAATAAGACTGAATTTCAGCACTTCGTATCATCCTCAGTCAGATGGTCAGTCGGAGCGCGTGATTCAGGTTCTCGAGGATATGTCAAGATGCTGTATTATTGAGTTCCAGGGAACGTGGGATAAGCAACTGCCATTGGTAGAGTTTTCTTATAATAACAGTTACCAGGCTAGCATACAGATGGCACCGTATGAGGCGTTGTATGGAATGAGGTGTCGTCCGCCCGTGTGTTGGGCTGAGGTTGGGGAGAAGCATCTTTCCTTGCCTGATTTATTAAAGGGCAGGAGTGAGAAATTAAAGTTGATATGTGAGCGCTTGAAAGCAGCTTCGGACCGTCAGAAATCCTACGCGAATTTGAGGCGTAGAGATATAGAGTATGTTGTTGGTGACCGAGTGTTTTTGAAGGTATCACCTTGGAACAAAGGTGATGCGTTTTGGGCGAAAAGGGAAGCTTAGCCCGAGGTTTATTGGACCATATGAGGTTTTTGAGCGTTTGGGTCCTGTCGCTTACCGTTAGAGATTACCTCCTGAGTTGGAGAGGATTCATGATGTGTTTCGATGTTGTAGAGGTATCGGTTGGATCCCTCGCATGTTATGCCAATGGAAGATATTGAGTTGAGACTGAACCTATCTTATGATGAAGAACCAGTAGAGGTTCTTGATACCAGCATTAAGGTTTTGCGTGGAAAGACGGTTGAGCTTGTGAAGGTGTTGTGGAGGCACCACGGTGTTGAGGAGGCTACATGGGAACGCAAGTCGAAGATGCTGGAGCGGTTTTGCATTTGTTTCCTCCAGGTAAATTTTGAGGACAAATTTTTTTAAGTAGGGGAGAGTTGTAACGCCCTAGTTTTGGGCCTAGCGGTTTTGAGGTTTATTAGACGGTTTAGTGGATCGGGTTAGAGATTCGAGTCAATTTCGGGACCGTATATTTTTCGGTAAGATAAAAATGCAAAAAATAGTTAAAAATCATCTTTTAATATATATTGATTTTTGGTGGAATTAATTTTGGAAATGTGACATTTTGGTTAGTGACCAAAATACGATTTTTGAAAACTATTTTAAAGTGACTAAAATGAAAAAGGGTTAAATTCTTAGAATCATTAAGGAGCTAAATTACCAAGCTTTTGCTGGTAGTTTCTCCCTTCAATTAAATCATTTTTAACATGTGTTTTAAAGGGGGATTAAAATATCTAAGTTAGTTATTTGCTTTTGAAGAAAATTTAAGTAACTTTTTCCTAAACCTTTCCTCTCAACTTCTTTTCTGCCAAACACTTAGAATTTCATCAAAATCTAGAGGTGAGAGATTCTTTTCACTCAGATTATTGATTCTAACTTGATTCTTTAACTTTGTTTTACAAAATCATTGAAATCTTATGTTTTCTTAGCTTTAAACAAGCCAATTGAGGGATAAATCACATAACAGGGGTAAGGTCTGTGATATCCTCTGTTAAATGGTTCTTTATTGATATTCCCAAGTATTTGATCCTTGATTTATGGTTTATAATTAGACTTTGAGTTTTCATATAGATTTAATTGGGTAAAATTGATGAAATGATGAAACATTCGAATTGAATCTGATTTCCAATGTTATGGATTGTTTTTGAACATATTTTGGATGTTTAATGATGTTGGTAAGTCAATTTTATCAATGGAATCTCGAAACTCCTGAATCTCTAATTGTTTAGATTGCTAGATTTGTGTTTTTTGAGGTGTTTTGGTGGTTGTGTGTTTGCTAGAGGTGTTAGGTTGATTTGATTCTGTTTCTAGATGTTAATTGATGATAAAAGTGGTGTTAGATTGCTAGGTTGTGGCTGGGTTGTGTTTGGAAAGGGTTTCTTAAAGTTTTCGGTTGTTGTGGTTGGGTATTTGTGAGGTGAATGCAAGAATCTATGAGGATATGTTGTTGCAGTGTTGTAAATGCAAGGAGAAGCATTAATCCTTTGTTGTTATGTGGTTTGAACATGAGAGGTTGTTTTGGAAGCAAACGGTGTAGCTTTAGAGGCTTCGGAAGCTTGATTTTGCGTCGGCAAATCAAGGTTTCGCGTATCGGTGAGTGAGAACATAGATTCTAGCTTTGGAATATTTTAAAGGTGGTTTGTGGGAGTTTAAACTTAGCTTGATATGTTGGTTTAAACTCGGAAGTAAGTATATGTGGTTTTTCTCTCTCGGTTGTGCTAATGTGAAATGGTTTTTATGCACTTGTTTTGATTTACATTGAGCCTACTGTTCAAGCATGTTTTAAAGTATTTGATATAATGTTTTTGAGCATGAAATGCTGAAGGATGCACATGGTAAGTGGTCCTTGAAGGTATATGGATTATACTTGTAGTTTAAAGCATGGTTGTTGCTTTGGAAAAATGGTTTGGTTAATGCTTGTTAAAAACAATGAGGTAAATGCTTAATGGTTAATTATATTGGCAAGTGATGTGGTTTTAAAATTGTTATCGGATATAGTTGGCCGGCCATAGGATTGAGTGCACTATAATACGTCGCCTTGGATGTTGAGGGGTTTAGATTCGTGTACCGAAAACTCTATCCGAGTACCTAACGGTAGAGGGGTTAAACAGTATCGTAGACTCCCGTTAGTGGATTAACCGTCTAACTGATGATTGGGGTTGGTGTCCCCGTGGGTTAAAAGGTGTACCCGGTTGGTAATGTACCGCGATTGTTATTGTATCACTATTTCGGTTGAGATGGCTTGAAGTGTTGGTTGAACACTTGTTGAATCCATGTATCCGATGAACTCTTTTGGTTAACGGACTTGTTTAATGAGCCAATATAATTGTTGACGTATCATTGGAAAGTTATGTTGTATAATGTGATTTATACATGTTTACTCTTTAAGCTTTGCGTATGGTTGTTATGCATGGGAATGCTTAAATTAAGGTTGAGCAATGAGAATTGTTGTTGGTTAATGATACATGTTGCATATGGTTTAATATGTTGGTTTTAAAGATGTTAAGTGCATGGTTTAAAGGCTTGATGATGATGATGATGATGTTTTAAATGTTGTTGAAACACGTTTTTGAAATGGGATTTCAATGAGTTGTTAAGAAATGATCGAAATGCATTGATGGTGTTTTGTTTGTAAGCTCTCCTCACTAAGCCTTGTGTGCTTAGCTCTTATTGTCCATCAATGCAGAGAATTGAGAGCTTTGGAGGCATCAAGGAGCAAGGGATCCTAGCAAGACTTGTTTACCAAAGTATGTTTGGATTAGACTATAAGTAATAAGGGCAATGGGGTACTCGTTTTGGTTTTGGGAGATGTTTGATAAACTCCCTGTTTGAGCAAGTTTGTATGGTTGCTCTTGAGTTTAAATGGCCTCTATGGTTTGTTTTTGGTGATGGTTTGGAGTTTCATGTTTTACTTGTATGGTTTTCTAGGTTGCATGCCTATAGATTTACGTTTGATGCAAAGTGCCATTTTTTTATGTTGAAATTGTGTTGCTATGTTGTGTTTAGTCTCCTAATTATCTTGGATGTATGTTAGAAGCATGTTAGGGTGTTTTGGATAGGCTTAGAGCTTGTTTAACCAGCTAAATGTGACATTACAGGCCCAGACGTACCGATACGCGAGGGACCGTATCGGTACGGCTAGGCAAAAATCAAGCATGGCGTTTTAATACGGGCTTGGGTGTACCGATATGGATTTTCTTTACTGGAATCTACTTTTTGGGAAAAAACCCGTGTACCGAAACCCTTTCATAATGTTTCGATACGAGTGTCAAGTAAATACGTACTGCCAGCTAGGCGTATCGAAACAGGTTACAGTGTATCGAAACAGAGCTAGCTTGGGTAAGGCACCGTATCGATATAGTGGCACCCGTATCGGTACAGTTTTATGTTATTTCAATTAATATCATGGAAGTGAAGTTCTATTTTCTTGCGTTTTGTTCCCTGAATGTTGTAGATGCAATTGATTGAGTTTGGATAATTGAATCAAGCCGTTTTCTACATGAGAATATGAAACTTGCTTAAATAAAGGTTGGTAACTTAAAAATGTGCTAAATCCCTGTAGTTTGATCAAATTGCAATTTGGTCCCTAAATTGAAATAAAGCCAATTGGATGTCAAATCGATGCCTGATTGAGTTGAGTTTTCACCTGATGACAGTGTGAACATATATGTTAATGATTTTGCATTTAGACAAGATAAAAAATGGTCGCGTTTTGGTTTCTTTCTTTATGGTTTACCTCGGTAAACCTAATGTAGCTTGCTCGGTTCGGTCTTGCGACTAGGCCGGGTCGAGGGGGTTATAGTTGAAAATTCTATCTACCATCATCCGCAGTTCAAAACTCTCAAACTCAAACCTTATCTGTGTCCAAAATGCGACACCTCTGTGAAGATATACTACTAGGAATACTTCTTTGTCTATTATTAACACCACGATTAAATATTTCAAGAATATGCAAAACTTTGGCAATCGAACTTTACCTTCAATCTATCTTGAATTTGCAACTCTTCTTCCATGACTTGGCTAACCTAGATGAAACTTAGCATCTCAGTTTACTTGAACTCTTCCCAACTCAAACGAAAGCTAACTCACAATCATACAACTCCGCTAATCGAGCCACTTGATTATAATAAAAAACTATTACTGCTTACGAACTTTACTAGAGATTAAAACTCATCCAACCACTCTCGAAAGTTCAAATATTCTCTTCCAAACCAACCACTTAATTCTGACGAATAGTTGTACTGAAACTCTAAAAAGCCCTCAAAGATTTCCAATGGTTCTTTCAACAAGATCTACTGCAACACAGTAACCCCGATTCTATATAACCATACCTAATGAACCACACTTTCACTGCGCTACTCTGACAATATTCACACTGTTTTACCATATATGTAGACAATCTATGTCAAAAATTTGGTAGAATAACCATTCGATTCCTCAAGTATGAGATTATGCCGACATACCCACGTGCCCTAACCATGTCACAAATTGTCCTTAAAGTTCAATCATTACATCAAACACAATCTCTATCACGACTTCTCTTTAACCTTTCACTTACGACACAAATTCTAAGCGATCATACAAGAACCTTAAAACTCTTTAACTAATTACAAGATCATCAACCTCGAGGAACAGGTAACGGTCCTTCACTGTTACACATAGGCTCACAACATTCAACACCAACACTTTTCGCCATACCAATACATGTACCTCCTAAGGTGAACCACTTGGCGATGAAACTCGTATTCATTCACTTATACAAATGAGTCCTCACTCTAAGAGTTCAGCCGGTGACATACCGCAAGGTGATAGACACTAACACCGAACTTGACATTACCCTTATCGTGGGTTCTAACCCATAATCAAGAGGTAAGCTCGCTCATTCCTCAAAAACACATCAACAACCTCTAGATCTTACCAAAAAATTTATTCAACGAGAATAAATATTATTGTATGAACGAGAAATCATATTTCTATCTATGCAACTACTAAAACCAAAATGAAACGTAAGTACCTGACAGGTCATCGATGGTAAGGTTGTCTTATTTGGCCTAAATAATAGACTGTCTAGAAACAGATCGAGTGTCGACTCTGATGGTAGATCTTACAATACCTCTATCATAATATCCGAACAATGCCCTAGCATCGTCTTTAATAAAACTCTAACCATACTGAGAATGAGTCAACCTTTGAGTCTGAACTAGAGTAGCATCATCTATGATCGAGTAATCCTTCACCATGTGACTGAGTGCTTGGCACCTGTAGTAAACCCTACGTAGTAAGAAATACACTCTAAGATGATGTCAGCTATAATGCTTAAAAATTGGTGGGAGCAACGCTCTGGCTAAACCATAAGTACTCTCCTCTAGAGTAGAAATCAAAGAACCCCTACTAACCCTTGATCTAAATCTTTGATCGACTCTCGGTAGCTGCTTTGAAGTAACTCTTTTTGAATCCCTCGAAGCACGAAATATCCTAGACAGATCCTAAGAATGACTTATGATGTCTTGGGTCCCTACAACATGATTTTTAGAGTCCTCAGTATGACTTAATGTCGAACTTTAAAGTCGTTCGAGTGTCTTAGCACAATTAGCTAACTCTGTGAGATCCTAAGTGGACTCGCTATCACATGCATCTAAAGGTCAATCTTTAGTCCATGTCTAAATCTCTTACACCTTAAATCCTTAGTGGCGACCATCTCTAGGGCATCATGGTTCAACCGTAGAAAATCTCGCTCATACTTAAATATAGTTCGGTCCCCTAAACTAGATGCATTAACTAATCTCTCATCTCATCCATGTGAACCTCACTAATGTACTTCTTCTGAAACTCGTCCAATAAGATATCCCATGTTGGAAGTGCATGTTGTAATCCCAACTTAATAGTCTTCCACCACTCATGGGTATTACATTTAAAAAGGGTAACAATACAATTGAGGTCATCCTCAGAACTCCCCTTCATCTGTCTTATAATTCTCTGAGTGTCTCTTAACCATTGGTCACCTTTGATCGGGTCATCTTTACCTCAACATTCAAAATCTTTAGGTCTATATCTGTGAAGTCTCTCCATAGGGGTCTTGCGAGGTGTGTCAAAAAACCTCAGAATAGCTTGCACCACTTGCAAGAGAGTATAGGTAAGATCGTGAAGATGGTTCACCTCTCTACTTTTAGAATCTTCCAGAAGGCTCGTGTCCCCAGCATTTGGGACAGACTCCTTAATAAAGTCTTTCGCTTGAGAGACATGACTCTCCCCTTGACTTTTCTGGTCGTGTCCGACATTACCCACCATTAAATTCTGAAATCACAAGGAAACAAGGTAGCTCCATCAAGATTCCCAGTCTTGGAAGAGTAAAACTTAAATTTAGGTGATTGTATTCACTAGACACCTTACTATAACCTTTATACCACCTCTAGGGTTTTCTAGAACCGACTAAATCTAGGCTATGATACCACTAAATGTAAAACCTCAATCCTGATCCGAATTTGAAGTGCTACATTCAAGTCACCTAAAATTCAACCCATCAAATTTCCAATTTAAAACTATAAGTTTAGCCTTCATTTAAAACATTAAACATCCATAATTTCTCATAATAAAATCAACCCGTATAAATCAGTTTACAAAATAGGAGCTCTGAGTTTAAAACATTGTATATCAAAGTAGTAAAGCAAATAGAGTTTACAGACTCGGCATTTGAAAGGTCTTATGAATAAATAAACCCAAAACTAAATGCTAAGAATTGTACTCTAAAGCAATGCGATGCTGGGAAATCCCTTCTTGATATGCTCTTCTGCCACTATCAATCTACTAACATGTGAATGGAAACAATGATTCTGAACGCTGAGCTTACAAAGCTCAATGATACATTTCTACTCTACCATAATTTGTGATTATCATAAAATAAGCATGCAAGATAAATATAGTCTAGAGAGTATAGATAAGGCTTCTCTATCTACGAGTTATCATCTAGCCTACACTAGATAGAGTTCTTAGATCACCTATCTCAATGCATAAATAAGTCTACAAGAAGGCTTACATGTTCCACAATGCTTCACAGTACTCGAGATCACTCAGCCTATCGAGTAAGTTTCATATTGTACCTTGATCTCTCTGTCAACGAGTACATAAGCTATCATCTATATCATCTACACAACATACATAATTAAATTCATACATTATCTATATAATTCCAACGAAGCCCTACTTTACCCGTACTCATATAGCAGTCGGGTTACCTGTGCTCACACAGCCGTCGGGTTGAATGGACCATATCCGGATCACCATAGACACATATACGCCCTAGACGTACTTGGATCACATTAGCCACAAGTAGTCCTTACTTGAGGTCACTTAGCCTATCAGGTTACTCGAGCTCACATAGTTGTCGAGTTAATTACCTTATCCAGATCACAATAGTCATGGATAGGTTTCTAACCGCACCCAAATCACTCAGCCCGTGGGTACATCAGATGTTCTTGTTCACATAGCCGTAAGTGCACATCCCTTTATATAAGTACCGTAATACTGACTCTAGGATATCCAGATTTCTTTACAACAATCATAAGATAAGACATGTTCCTCGAGCATTCATACACCTCTCCAAGAGGTAAGTGGTACCAAGCCAAGCTATCATGCAAATGCCTCCAAGGCATGATACCAGCGAACATGGTTATCCTCGATTTATCATTAAAAACACTTAAAGTGCCCATTTGGCAACAAGTAAAACATAAACACATTTACCAACCTCTATGGTTACTATCCTAAACAAGTCACCCAAATATGTTACCGAGTTCTTACTCATTTTGCTCGTGTAGAGGGATAAAATCTCAATTCTCAGTTTTACAGCCCTTTTTATCCTATTAGACGTCCATTGGACCACATCCCATAACTTTTCAGCCCTCATGGCTCAAATTTGACATTTTTGGGCAGAATGCCCAATGGGTACCGGTAATGGCCTTCGCTGTAACATCCTGAAACACCGCCCGATAGTTTTCCAAATCCGGTAATTGAAGGTCATAAAAAATGAATGAATAAAAATAAATTTATCTTTGTTAGTATTTTACTGAAATACGAATTTGATTATTAAATGTGAAGTATTATAAAAAGGACCTTAGTGAATAATTATAGAACCTTTGATAAATGACCATAATGAAAAGAAGTAAAAATGGAAGTTTTGCATGGTAATTAAACCATGTAAAGTGATGAGTCATAAAGCGTGATCTTCTAATTTTGACAACTATCCCACTTATTGATATCAAAATTAATCTGGTAAAATGGATCCTTCTTCTCCACCGAATAGAAAAAAAAGAACTGAGAGATAAGTCCAAATTCTTATAACGATCATTATTAATGTTTTTAAGGAAATTGGTTGCTAGAGAATTTAGTTGGTTCTTCTTACAATCAAGTGGGTTAGTCGAACCCTAAGACGAAATGAGTGAAGAAGACAAATTAAAAAGGGATAATGATAAGGTTGAAATAAGGTTTTCATCGGAATGTTTATATTTCGACATAGAAATTAATATTTTTATTTAACGAATTAATTGTTAAAATATGGTATTGATTAAAGGTTGTGCTTCCAAGTTAATAATTGATTTATGTTGATTAAAATTGATCTATACAAGGTAATTATGGATTGCCCTGTACAAAGTTTTTTTTTTTTTTTTAAGTATGAGTTGATAGTTGGTGTTTCTACTACTGGAAATTTAATTAATATGGTGTTTTAATTCAATATACATGTAAATAGGTTTGAACGAACCTTTTCAGGTACCCAATAAGAATTCAGAATTCATTGAACTGAATATGCCCAGTTCCATGTTGAAATGCTTAGTTTAAAGTGGAAGCAAACTGTTTTCATGTTATAAAAAATGTGGATTACTGATCAGCTTTAGATAGGGGCTGTTTCATAAGGTTTTTAGGAAATACATATTTGAAAGAAAACTAAATATGTAGTCACTGGTTTTTTTCTTTCTTTAAAGGTTTATCAAGTTTTTATGTTACTTAAATATTCGTATGGTAATAAAATGATTCGTTCTATGAAAGGAAATATCAAGTACAAAATGGAAAAGCTTAAGGATCGGGTAATTTTATTTGAATCGTACGGTAATCCGGATAAGGTGAGTGTAGTTATGGTCCGGGATGATATCGAAACCATTTTTAAACCGAAATAAAAATATCTTGACAATTAATCTTTGAAATTGAAATTTGTCGTATAATTCGATTTTGAAAAGACCAGAGTCGTCACCGGTCACTTTGGTAAACCGAACGCCATAAAATAACTAGAGATTCGTTCTCTTAAAAATTGAGTTCGGGAGTCAGTTACGTGTGGGGAAGGGTTAGCACCCCACAAACGTCTGATATCGGTACCTTTTGATTTTGCGTGACATTTTTGCATTTCGAATAATATTTTGAATTTAATTTAACCATTAATTATTAACTGAATTTTGTTTCAAACGGAGATATTCCTTTTATAAGGAAATATTTTTTTATCCGTATATGAGATTTGAAACACTCCAGTACTTTAGGGCACCCCTATTCATATTCAAAAAATATATTTCCAATATAAAAGGTTTTTAATGCATGATTGATTATTGTCTTGTTCATTTTAAGTTTTAACTTAAAAAGTTCTAATTAATTGTGTGTTATTTAATTCTACGAATATTATTTAATTTAAAGGCTTACATGAGATAACACCCAATTGCTTGGGCAACATCTATATTTAAACCCCAAAATTATATATAATATTCCTTATTCAATTAATTAATCTAATTATTTAAGTTCTAATCTTAATCAAGACTCTAATTAATTAATCTAGGTTATTTGTCAATTTCTAGGTTTTAATGAATATTGAGTTTTCTACTTAAAAGCCACATCTTGAATAATACACCATTAGGTTGGGAGACCATTCAAATTAGGACTCCAAAGTTTCCCACTCAATGTCTATTAATTTGCTACAATTATCTTTTCTAATTAATTATTAAAACCCTATAGAAAACTTAAGACTAAGGCTCTAAACAATTTAATTAAGTCTTAAGTGATTAAATTATCTAACAATTAATACTATATGCTATTTTAAAACATGCATAAATCATATAAATTTAATTGCAATTAAATTAAATAATTAAAAACCAAGACTAAATTGAATTAAATTGAAAATTAAACTGATTTTATTATATTTAGGGACGAAATTGCATTACAACTTAAAGATTTAAGGACTAAAACCCAAATAACCCAAAATTATTAAGAATGCGTGGATCCCAGGTTCGACCCGGATAAGAATGTGCGGATCCCCTATAACACGGGATCTAAAATGCTACCGTTGTGACTCATGTATATATAGCCCTAACCCGAGTTAACTCGGTCATAATTCTCATTTCACTCTCTCTCATCGAGTAAGCCCCCCCCCTCTAAAATCCTCTGCCCATAACACTAAAATTCCAAAAAAAAAAGCTCATATTTTAGATCAAAACTACCCACTTTTGCTTGGCGTTCTTTGTGATTCAAGAAGAACTTGAAGAACACTAAGTACTCTGGCCATAAACCGCCATCCCAACCCCACCAAATTTTCGACTACCATTTATCGATAATCTCCAATCGGCCGGTCATCATGTCATCATTTCGGTCACTGTCTATCTTTGGCCGGTAGCTCTGAGGCGATTTCCAGCTGCCGAGTGGAACACTAAAATAACATAAAAACTTTTTTTATCCTAAACCCTAAATCTAACCTCAATTCATCAAAATCACCCTTCTCTGACCACCTAGCCTAACTACCCAAAACCCTAACCTTCTTCGACTCTGCCACTGCTCAAACACCGGTTATCACAGATAAAATTTCGTCCACCGTTTCTCTTTTACATTTGGTTTTTGATTTTTTATATCGAACTAATATTTACCCATTTTGCAGATACTGAAGAAATGGAGAGGATTTTACCTCGGTTACGATGGCTATGGTCATTTCGACTTTCCTCATCGGCGACGTTCGTGCTTCCGACAACGAGCTTCATGGTTACGGTTCGAATGGCCAGTGATCCTTCAATTTCTGACGGCAGGTAAAATTCTCAAAATACCCTCTCTCTCTTGTTTTGATTATATTTATTATTATTTATAATTAGTATTAATGATCTGACAGTTTCTCTCTCCCTATTTATAGGGGTTGACCACGATGACATCATTGCTGATGTCATTCCAATGACGTCAGCGCTAGCTAGTAACAACTCAGCTGAAAGAGAACCAGAATTCTTGTGCTCTCGTTTGGACCAATGGACATGTGACACGTGGCAAGAAATGGGCAGAAAATTGGGTTTGACCAAAAATTTGTGTTTGTTTGGGCTATAACAATTGTATTTGGGCGGGGAAAAACTGTCATTTGGGCCTTTGATATGTAAATGGGCTCTGATATTGTAAAAGGGACATTGTAACTAATATATGCGGGATATTTGGACTGAAATGAATTTATTGTGGGCTATTATATTTTATTTATTTGTTTATTTATTTTTAAGAGAAAACTATTATATATGTACTACCTCGGATAAAATTTGGGTATTACAGATGACACGATGCCATCACGGTTTATTAATGTTTACATATAAAATGTATACTTTGGTTAGATACAGTAATTTGATGTATGAGACTCACATAGAGTACGCTCAGTGGTATACATGGCATGGTAAGCTTATTTATGTTCATAAATATGACATAATATTACATGATAAATGCATGACATAGTGTTACATGATGACCTACGACAAAATGATACATGATATGATATCCTAAGAGTAGGAGCTAGTGGCGCTATCATGTTACGAACCTATGAAACATGAACCATAAAATCTATATAATTATTATAATGATAATTATGAACTCTTTGGACACTAGTGAACTTTGGGTACGATCGGATTGACATATGAGCAGTACAAGACTATAGGGCTACCGCCTAATTATTATGGAGGCCACGACCTAACTTTCATGGGACTACGGTCTAATTTTCAAGGGACTTCGGTCAACTTTTCATGGGACTACGGTTCACGGGTTACGACCCATTCATGAATTGACTAAGTTGGTTAGGAATCCGCGTATCCACTAATTACTATGATCCAAGGAGAAAGATTAACTAAAATTATCCATATATGATTTATGCATGTACATGAAAACATGAATGTGCATTGTTATTATGTTAGCATTACATTTCATGGAACTTATATGGAAACACACATGCTATTACAAAATTCATGGTTATTTTGGTGCCACCTTAGCTTGTTAATGTTAAATTCATATAATTCATCTTATATGTCATTTTATAGAAATTAAGAATACTACCTCGCTAAGCTTTATAAGCTTACCATGTCTCTTTGCATGAATTTCAGATTTTAAGTCATCGTAAACGCTGGGATCGTATCTAGAGACTGCAAGTCACACTTAAAGCATTGAGTAAGTTTTCTTGTTACTCCTAAATGGTGGCATATGAACTAATTATGTTGATTGCAATCTAGTGAATCTGTCTTTGATTTGAGGCTATGAATTAGTTAAATGGAATGTAAATTAATGTGGACATGGTGATTTATTCTAAAACCTTACAGTGCTTATAGATTTGTGGAAATAAATATAATGATTTATAAGGACAAAGGGATCGAATGATTCAAGATGTAGTATATTAGACATGTATTATAGTGTTGAGTATATGCTATGCTTGAGCTGTATGATGTGACTCATGGTCTAATATGCATGATATGGTACATGGATTGGTTTGTATGCTATGTTAAGAGATAAATTTGTAGCAAGTTAAGCATATGAAGTATAACTTATGGTTCAACATGTTTGAATAAATGCTATGAAGTTAAGTAAGGAATCGATCGACCGTAATATGTGTAAATAATATATGTTTGGAAGGAGTGAATAAGCTTAAACCTTGGTTTTAAGTACAAGCTAAAAAGTATGTTCAACTGGTTCTAAACCATGTACATTTGGATCCATGAATTAAGAATAAAAAAATTTAAAGAATGATGCATGTTTAAATGGCATTAACAAGTGTAAGCTATATTAACATGTTTAGGGAGATTTGAACCCCTTGAAATTGGATTTAAATCCGAATTTTTGAACCCAAATCTGCAATTTAGTACAAGATATATCGGTACGGTACGAACAAATACCGACATAGACAAGCCAGAAACAACCTTTCCTTGCAAAGCGTACCAATACGATTCATTGCGTACTAGTACGACTCTGTTCCAGTACCGGTATGAGATTAGGTATCTGTACAAAAATTAGCTGCTGAAATCTGGAAATTTAATTGGTACCAGTACAGGGCTTCGAGTATCGGTACAGAAGACAGTTAATTCAGTTACAAGTAGTTATCAATTCTGAATTTTTGCATTTTAGTCCTAAGTGATTAGTGTATCAATTGAATGGTTTATAAATGTCCAAATGAGCTAAATTTTGACTAGTAAGCATGAATTAACATGAATTTCAAGAATTTGTCCTTAATTGCTAAAAAGGACCACAAATTTTTAGTAATTACAAATTTGGTCCCTAAGGTTAAGTTAAGACTTTTAAGTCCTTAATTGATATTGACTTCGTATGTTAAGACAAAATTTTTAATAAGAAGGAAAGTTAGGAAAAAGATTTTCGATAAGTCCTTGAATCATGGGAGTATTCAAGAAATTAGCCTCAAGCCTTGAAACAATTACACATGGGTCTCCGAACATTGATAATTTTGTAACTTTGTCCCTAATGAAAGAATCAGAAATAAGAAGCTTTTAATATCTAATAAGTAATTAATTCGCTTTGAATTTAAATATGCTTGACTTGAATTGGTGATAATCAAATGTATGAATTCTTTGTTTTATATTCCAGTAACATTTCTGATCTGGTTTGTTTCCATACCGGGTAGGGGTGTTACATTCGCGTACCGGTACTCATAGCATACCAACACCAAAATAGCTTATTGGAATTTTCTTGGCCTTTGTGTACTGGTACAGGTCAACCATATCAATACTTCTATGCATGACGTACCAGTACTGGTTAGGCACCGTACCAGTACCCCTTCTTAGTTCATCTTCAATCGAAAAGTGTTCTTTAACCTAGAACACTAGGTACCAGTATGGGTTTCCCGTGTACCGATACCGAAACCCATAAATGACTTCCTAGGCTTAGGAAATTACCCCAAAACCAATAACCTCTTAAGTTGATCCTACATCTTACGAGAGATATTTAGGGTGGTTTACTACAAATTTTACATGACATTAACATCTAATCTGAGTTATACCATTTTAGAGTGTCAACTTTCCCCAAAATACACCCAACAACCAAAATCACCAAATCTATCAACCATTAACCATAAAATCAAGCAAGAGAATTAATTTATGATCTTCAAAAAATGTAGGAGTTAGAGATGTACTGACCTTAAGCCAAAAATCTCGAAATGCCCTCTTACCCTAAGCTCCTTCAACCTTCCTCCTTGACCTAAGCTTGAAAAACCCCTTTAACCTCTTTCACATGTCATACAAACATGAAAACCGAATCAAAACTTGAATCAACTATCATGGAGAGCTTAAATACGAAATTATAACCTCAAAATCATGAGAAAATTTAATGGGAACCCCAAAAGCTTAAACCTTTCAAAAACCCATAAATACAACCCTTACCTTTCCACCACAATATTATATTTTTCTTGAAGCTCTTGAAGAGGGGATTAAAATATCTCAATCTTGAATCTCGAATATAAAAATGAGGTAGAAAGATTGAATCTTTAATATTGAAAACTATGGTGTTCTTGGAGGAAAAGATAAAGAAGAAAGAGATGAAAAAAGAGTGGGAAAAGATGATCTCACAACAGGGTTCTTGTCCCCTTAAAACCCGCGTCCCAACAAGGGGATTTAGCCTTTTAATTCAAAAAGGGTATAATTATCACATAAAGCCCTCCACTTCCTCTCTTGTTACCATTTGGTCACTACTCAAGTTTGCAAGGTCCAATTCTCATCCAATTAGGTCCAAACTTGCCCAACGAGTCCAATTATCCGAACCAAAACGAAACTCTGTAACTTGGGTCAATGCCCAATCGTTGACTCAAAAATTCTAGTCGTTACACAACTAATTTTACATGTTTAGTTTTTGGCCAATTACGTATTTTTTAAATTCTTCAAAAAATGTATTTCATTTGATTAATATAAAAGTACTATACAATATGTGTATTATTTAAAAGATCATAATGTTTTTTTTGTTGTTGTTTTTCCGATTTTCAAGGCTTCGTCTTAACTAATCTGGACTAACTCGCGTTGCACACTTAACTATGGCGAGTGAGTCTCCCAGCGGGGATTTTTTGCATACATAACGTCTCTAACTCGAGACATGCTTAAGCGATACTAAGCTGCTTACCACTTGGACCAACCTCGTTGGTTATAATGTTATATTTTAGTACATAATATGTGTAAAAATTTTAAACAATCATTATTATTTAAATTATAAAATCTAAACCTTCAATCATATACTCTAAATCTTATAACATAATTTGGGTGCTTAAAGTTTACTCCGTGACAATTCTCAGTTAACGACTATTAAAATTTTGTTTAAAGAAAATTTTAGGCACGTGAAATAAAAATAGGACATAATTTGAGAACTTATTTTTATTTTTTTAATAGTCGTTACCTGAAAATAGTCACAGAGTAAACTTTAGGCACATACTTTGACAAAAAAGATATATAATTTGAGCACTTATTTTGTAGTTAAGCCCCCAAAAAGAAAACAATCCACATCAACCTACCACTTTCTACTTAACATCCGAGTGAATAAAAAGGTTTATTTCGAAAATTTAATGATGAAACTGAAATTTTTAAAATTAAGACCATATTTAATAAAAAAAATTACGACTAAAAAATTCAATTTCATAGATAAAAGGTTTAAAGGTTAAATTAGCCCTCAACGAAAAAAATTAAAAAATTAATTAAACCCTTATAAAATATTTGCACCCAATTTAGTCGTCACAATTCAAATTGCTCTATCCCTCCATGATAGCAACATAAGAGTTGGACGTACTCAAATCGATACCAATGTCATCATTTCCAATCAGTTTAGAACTGAAAACTCTAAAAAAACTCATCCAATTAATTTCGGTTGAGGTCTTACAATTACTAAGAAGCCTGTAACTACGAATGTTGAATGTTGCCTCAAAAATACTTTCTTGAACCATATTAGTCTCATAATTGTCAACATCTATATAGTTACACCTATCACACAAATCTTGTAATTCCAACAAAATAAAATAATATTCTAGTCCATTAGCAACAGCCTAAAGCCACAAGGGTCTTGCACTTTCAGAAGCTCAGTAAAATTTTTGAACATCGGTTTCTCATGTCGATAACACCATTTAACTTGTCCATTTCACACTTGTAATCTTTTTCAATGTCAATTTATATAAATGACTAATACTGCATTCTTCATGATGTGTCTACCAAGTATTTGGTGATGGTTCAACATGAAAATTATTGTCAAAGGCGGTCACTATACCTAGTCCATAAGCCTTGTCCCACAATGTTTCGCCCTTCATCTCCTTAGCATGGCAAGCTGATTCATAGAGTTCGTAACAATTTTCTTATATGATCTCATTTCACTTGAATTTGTAATTTAGGTCAATTGCTTCAGCCCATTGCCGTCAACAACCCCATGTTGCTCGTACCAAGTGTTGTCATCACTTGGTAGACTATGGAAATCGGGCTCCCATGTTGTTTCATTACTTTGAAAATTATCTCCCTTACTACTTGACTCGGTTGACCTGGTGGATCATTATCCTTGGGTTGTCTTCCTTAGCCCCAACTTCTCTCGATCCATAGATATCACCACCATTCACCGTACTGACTTGAGCTGACAGAGAGTCTAGCTGCCTAAGAACTTCTTGAAGCACTTTATTAGTCTGGTCCATAGCTTTTGTACTCGACAGTGGCGGAGCCAGGATTTTCATATAGTGGGGTCAAAGTGGGATATAGGGTGCGAAAAATTATCATATCACTACAATAAGTATTATTGACCCCACACCCCCAACAAATTAAGAGGGTCAATTTTAATATTTCTTATGAAAACTTTGATACAATTCTAATATTTTCATATAATAGGTACATTTTAGTGGGGTCAATTGAACCCTAATCTTTCTATATAGGTCTTCCCATGGTACTCGATATCATAGTTTTTATATTCCATTTCACGGTTTCGATAAGGTTCGCCACAGTTCTCGCTCTCAACGAAAGTACCAATGTTAGGAACCTTCCTAAAAACTCACTGGTATGTTGCAGAATAAAACTAGAGTAAGAACAGAAAGGAAGAAAGATTTCAGGAAAAATTGTTGATAAGTTCTTGCAAAAAGAAAGCAACGTTACAAACTAGATATATACACTCAAGTTTGTTACTAAAAACGGATAAAATCCCTTAATTTCATTGGCTCCCTTTTTTCACATGATTCTCTACGAGCCTCCCAATATTCGATTGTTGAATAAGTTGCTGAGTTGCCCTTTTAGTTCGCATATGCTGCTAATCCCCCTTAAACATATTTGTTTTGTTCATGACATTCAGATCAACCGCAGGTGCCGAAAACCTGTTTGCAGGCGCCTGAGGAGGGAATTGGTCATCTAACGATGAAGTTCACAGGGTTTCTCCTTCAACAGGGGCTAGGAGGTTGAAACCCAAGTCCTTGAACATTGATGTTGCACATGTTTTATGTGTGGCTAAATCCGTAAAAGAGGCTATTGTTAAGTCCTCAAAAGTACTAATTTTTATGCATATATTGTCATGGTTTATCTTGTCTTTAGGTGTATATTCGTGAATTTAGTTAGTAAATCATGCATTTGTATTAAGGAGTTAGGAGTTGTTTATTTTGCTAGGGTGAAGGGTTGTTTCGCTGGTTTTGATGCAGGTTAGGAGCAGGGCAGACTTGGCAGAGTAGCACAGGAATAGGAAGCAGGAAAAGCATAAGAGAATTGTTGAGTCGCAGTTGGCAAAGTTGGACCAAAAGTTGCCAAGCTTGTTTGGAAAAGAAATGACGTCGGATGCCAGGTCAAAGTAGCCGTTGAACCAAGTACATGTCAGCCCTTAAATTCAAAAAAAGATAAGACGATAACGTGTTTATCTCAAGTGCGTAATTGAGTTTCAAATTCAAGCCCAATCTAGGGTTTCTACGAGTTCCTATTTAAAGCAAGACAAACATTGAGACTAGGGAGGCTACACCATTGTAAAAGAGGAAGCTAGAGGGCAAACGTGGTTCAACCAGCTTAGACCAAGAGCTCTGGATCCATTGAAGGGCTACATCAATGGATCTCCTCCTTTGTCCAGTCTCTTATTTTAATTTTCTTTTTAATGGTGATGTTAAGATACAATATTTTATGGATGGACCCCAGCCATGAACTAATTTCTTTTAAGTTGGTTGAGGATGTTTTTGCAATGAACGCTCAATTAGTTTTAAGTTTTTAATAATTGAATGCCTTGGCAACTTTGTCTATCCTGCTAGTACTTCATTTCCTTAAATTCTTTGCCATATGACAGTTGGTATTGTATGCTTATTATGCCTTAATATCTTAACAGACTTAAGGGGCAACTATCAGTTGCCAGGTACTGAGGAGAGAAACTTCGACAGAAGATATTCAAGTAGATGAGCTTACTTCGGAAGTGAATCTACCCCTTAGGAGTATAGATTAAAACTTTATTAAGTTAATTTATGAAAAACTTCACTATAGATGTATAGGGGTTAATTATGGTTAACCTAGGGTATTGCCATCGACAAAGGTAATACTACTCTTAAAATTTGCTCGGCAATAAATCCAAGGCTCAAAATTATTAATAACCAACTTAACTGGCGTGAAATCCCGATATCCCTTGCCAGCGTTCATCATCCATTTGAATACTCTTGTTTGCCAAATTCTTTACACTTTTATTGTATTTTCTTAGTTATTTTCTAAATCAAAACTCCAATTTGAATTCAACACTTTTGTTCCCTTCAACAAGTAAAACATCGTGACATTAATTCCTGGACAATCCCTATGGATACAATACTCAGCTCATTGCTGTATTACTTGCTAACCGTGTAAACTTGCACGCAATAAACCTACACTTGGCATTATTTACTTGCATATTTACATTGAATCCATAATCTTTTTGCCAAGCGTTAGCAAAGTCGATAGCTACTCCAAAGAATAATACTGCAACCAGGAATAGGCCTTTGAATAAGACTTGTTCAAATTAACTCATCGTATTTGGGTCGAGGTGTGAGGGGAAACTGTCCAGGATTCAAATTTTTTTTACAGTGTATTATACTTATAAAAAAATTTATTAGGGGCCCAAATTTTCCCAAGTTTATTATTAGGGCTTACTCTTAAAATTTATTTATTGTTTCAAAAATTTATTATTAAGGTCCAAAATTTTCCTAATATTAAAGGGAAAACTACATAAATAATACTCCACCTATTCTCGTATTATTGTTTTAATACCCCAACCATTTTTTTGGAAAAATAGTACCTAACATTACGGTTTCATTTTGGTACCCCCACCGTTAAAAAATTAATGGTAAAGGAGTTATTTTTTAATGATTTTATTCAACCAATTGAATGAATGAAAAGTGTCGTTGTTTGATTGGTTGAACAAAAACAAAGAAAGGAAAATGTTGTTTCTTGCGTGAGGTGGGGTTTGAATCTAGAACACCTTGAATAAAGGATTCGTGGCTTAACCAATGGGCTACCTATTGAGCTCAAAAGGATTAACCGAATAACGTCAAGAGGGGAGTGAATTGACCTTTGATGGAAAGTTGTGGATGCAATAGAAAATAAAAATTGTGCACAAAGATTTATAGTGGTTTGACTTCTAAACCAAGTCTACTCCACTACCTTAGCTATCCACACTAAGGATTTATC
This sequence comes from Hibiscus mutabilis, assembly GCA_019671005.1. NCBI lineage: Eukaryota > Viridiplantae > Streptophyta > Magnoliopsida > Malvales > Malvaceae > Hibiscus > Hibiscus mutabilis. The sequence continues at coordinate 10,422,980 of CM033750.1, forward strand.
AAATCCATTAGATTTTCTTTCTTTTGAGAACAAAGAGATAACCTTACAATTTGACAATGTTTATACCCCTAAACCTTGTCTACCTCTCTCTCAAAGAGAATACAAATAAAACAAACTAAGAAACCTCACAAGGTTGAATGTTTGCACAATAAAAGCACTCACCCAAATCCTAACACTTGAGCAAATATAACAATTTAGCTCACAAGTGTGTTCTACAAAGAAATATGACAAAATTAAATACAAAAAATTTCTCTATACAAAGAATGTTGTTGTTGGATTTCTTGTTGTTCTATAGCTGCTTGAAGGTGTCTTTTAAATCCTCTGATGAGTTTATGATCATTACTAATCGTTGAGGGTTGTTTGGAGCTGTTGGAGACTTAATTTACAGCCATCAATGTACTTCTGGTATAGTGGGTATCGTTACACATCTTGTTGTATCAGTACTTGCTTCAAATAGAAAGAGCCATTACAAAATAATTTAGAGTATCGATACGTTCTATAGTGTATCGGTACGCTTGGCAAACGATTGAATATTTAGTGTAGAAGTGCAAGGAAATAATGTCAAGGTGAGTCTTATGCGTGCAAGTATACACGGTTAGCAAGTAATACAACAGTAAGCTGAGTATTGAATCCACATGGATTAACCAATAACTTATTTGCTTAATATTTACTTGTTTGTAAGAAAATAAAAGTGTTTGAAATTATTTGGATTTTTGATTAAAAAGATAGTGAAAACAAAGTAGTGAAAATAGAAGCAATCTGGCAATAAAAGTGTATTTGAATGAATGATGAGCGTTGGCAATGGACGTCTAGATTTCACACAACTTATGTTAGCCTTTAATAATTTTCTGCCTTGGTTTTATTTCCGAGCAGATTAAAGGTAGTATTGTCTCTGTCAATGGCAATACCCTAAGTTAACCATGATAAAACCCCTATATGTCTATAGTGAAGCTTTTCATTAATTAATTCGATTAAGTATCAACCTTTACTCCTAAGGGACAGACTCACTTCCGAAGTAAGTTCATCTGCTTGAACATCTTCTGTCTAAACTTCTCACCTTAGTATCTGGCAACTGATCACTGCCCCTTAAGTCTGTTAAGATATTAAGGTGCAATAAGCACACTATGCCAACTGTAGTATGGCAAAGCATTTGATAAATTAAGTACTAGTAGATAGAAAATAATGCCAAGGCATTTAAATTATTAAAAACCAAACATAAAACTAGCGTTAATTGCAAACATCCCCAACCAACTGTAAAGGCTTAGTTCATGGTTGGGGGGTCCATCCATAAAATATTATCACATCTTAACATCATTATTCGAATAAAAATAAAACTAAGAGAATGGGGAAGAAGGAGATCCGTCAATGCAGCCCTTCAAATGCTCCAGAGCTCTCGGTCTTAGTTGGTCGAACCACGTTGCCTCTAGTTTCACCACGGTGAAGCTTCTTTTCTCTCTACTCCCCTCAAATAGTGGCTTGAGCTCCTTTAAATAGGCTTGCGTGGAAACCCTAGGATAAGCTTTTGAGTTTGAATTTTGAATGCGCAAAGGGCTAAGATGCGTTATCCTCTTATCCCGATTTGAATCCTAGGGCTGACATGTACAAGGTCCAACGCTACCTTGACAAATCATCAGATCCTTTGCTAGCCAAGCTTGGCTTTGTTTGGTCCATCTATGCCAACTGTTACTTGGCAATTCTCTTACTTTCTTTCCTGTGTTCTCTGCCAGTGCCTCTCTGCCATGCCTGTCTACTCGTGTCCTGCATCAAAACTAGCAAAAACAATATTTCTCACTGGCAACACAATAGATCCTAGCTCCTTATATAAATGCATGATTTTAACATCTAAATGCAACTAATGTACTCAAAGGCAAGCAAAAGCATTGTAAAATAAGCATAAAATCAGTACTTTTGAGGAGTTAACACGCCCCCAAACCTAGCTCATTACTTGTCATCAAGTAATGCAACTAAAAATCTATATAAATAGAAAAACAAGGAAAGTTCCTCGGCAAAAACTGTCATGGTTCCCAACACCTACCAGCTAGAAAAATATTATCATAGGCCTGTCCTCGGATATTTAGTGCATCAATGCCAAGCAAATAAGCAAATTCAAGTGCACCAATATAGTTCTAGTCTAAGGTCATCAAGTGTGCATACAATGCAGGCAATATGCATCAAATTTACTCAACTCCCTTAGTCAACCTTACTACCCAATCTCATAATTTTTTTCTCTTTTATTTGCCAAGGGTGTTTTTATGCCGCATTTGATTAGGGTCGCGTCATGTACTGTTTGGCGTGAGAACATAAGAGGGAGAAAACTATGAATACCCATATTAATCCAGATTACATCACTAAGCTAACCCATTACACTCATACCCTAAAGTTATATTGGCTTGAGAGCTAAGAGGGAGCAAACCACGAAGACCCAAGTTAATTATTTTCTTTAAAGCAGATAAGTGTTCTCAAGTTTTTTTTTTCCAGCTTTTGGCAAAACATTGTTGCCTTATTCTTTCTTTCTACCCCTGGCATTATTTTTTCTTTTTTTCTTTTTCTTCCTTTTCTTCAGAGTTTAATTTCAAGAGAACCTAAATTTGTTTTGGAAACTCGATGCATACTACGTGTAGAGTGAAACTAAAGTTCCCTAAACTAGAGTTCAATTGCCAAGCAACTTGGCAATGCTAACCTGGTGGCATAGAAGTTCTAAATTCCAATTTCTTCATCGGATAGATAATCTATAACAAATCCTCCTAACTAGCAATGTTGGAAAAATTATAAGTACAAAATTGACCGAGGCAAAAAAATTAGTGGTTTGGTATGCAAATTTTAATCCTACATGGCAAACTAATCTACGTGGCAACTTAAATTTAAACATGAATGTCATGGCAATATATGTAAGACAACCCACACCCCAAACCTAAGGTGTACATTGTCCTCAATGTATGAAAACAACACATATATACAAATGAAATTTAACATGCATGAACATGTGAATGAAAATAAAATGAAATGCAAGGAGTTTAAGAAAAGGAGGACTCCCCTTCGAAGGGTTCTGGCCGTTTAACACGTGTTTTTCTTTTGATGGAGATCCCTCGACTGAGAGCCATATTCTTCTTGGGCTTAAGGTTGTGCTTTGATGTGGTTGTGGAAGCTCTAAGGTTGTAGAGAACTTCCCCAACAATCTTTATCGGCTTAGAGGTAGCTGGGACATCCGTGGTAGTAGATAAGGCATGTGCTATAGGTGTGGTAGCAACCTTAGCTTGGCTTTGGATTCCTTCATCTTCAGACTCAGGTAGTGTGTCAGTTTTGGCTTATTTAACTTGTAATAGACAGATTGGGAAGATGGCATCAGATTGTGTTAGAGTGCGGACAGAATGAGGACTGGCTAGCATGTTATCCTTGGCAAGGAGGTTGGCAAGGAACTTAGAGAACGCTGGAAGTGTTTGCGTGGATATGCCTTCAATGGTTTTCTTCATGGCACAGTCCTTGGCATACACATATTGCCAGAACAGGGAGTTATGCTCCTTAGCTTTCTCAAACTTTTAGAGGATGATCTCTTGGCGTTGGTAGGTTTGGGAAAGTATTGCCACTGATCCAGTTGGTATCGGAGTCATTGGTTTTGCCCTTGGCACCTTGGCCTTTGGCACATATTCGGTAGTCTTTTGCTTGCCCTTCTTCTTTGCCTCCGTGGTAGTCAACTGCCTCCACAAGGTAAGGGTTATGGTGGTCACCTTTCTCTTTTGAATGTTGTCTGAATCTAGTTGTGGCACATTATGCTGCAAATAGATAGTGAAAATTAGAGAAAGAAAAAGTAAAATCCTATTGGTCTTACCAGCACACTTAAAAGTTTCTTCGATGATGAGTCGTCCAGCATTAATCTTGCGACCAGTCATAATAGAGTGCAGCAGTGCCAATCTTTCCTTCGAAACTGTCTCATTGTAGGTGGTCAGCATAAGGTTTGCCTTCAAGAAGTGATTATAACCCTGTGGCTGAGACTTTAGTGCCAACCGTTTCACAGTTCGATGTCCTTTTGATGAAACATTCCATTTAGTGCCAACCTCACACAAATCCTTCAACAATATCTTATTCTTGGCATCGTCTAATAAGTTTGAAAACTCAGTGTGTTTCTCTTATGCACCATCTAAAGAAAACATATCATTTATATAACCTTAATCAAAACGAATGCACTTACCTCGCACCATCAAGAAGGGTGAGTCTTTGGTCGTAAGATGAGCAAAGAATTCTCGAACGATGTTGGCATGGACTTTCCCTGGTGGTTGACAGAATTTCTCCCACTTGTGTGTCTTTATCACTGTGACAAACTTTAAAGAATAACCCAAGTTTGGCTCATTCTTGAACTCGAAACCTTTCTCATAGCAGAAGGTCCTTGATGCGAAATTTTCCTAATACTTTTTTACGGATCTCTTCATTGAAAAAGATCTTGAAGAGTGTTGAAAAAGATGCCATGAAAATATCTTAAAAAATTGAATGGTTTTTTGTGAAGAAGGAGAAGTGAATATTGCTTTTCTTTCTTGATAAAGACAATCGAAGGAAGAGTGGAAAGTCTTTAGCTAAGAATCTGTTTAAGTAGATGAAAAGGTAAAATGGTTGAGTATTTTAAATGGTGTTTTTAATTTGGCCGGTTGAGTAGGGATAATGATAAGGGTTTAGCGTGTTTGGGGAGGATAAAAAATGATGTGATAAGGGGTAAAGTGATAAGACGACGTGGGGAAAGATGAAGTGATAAGGTGATTGGGTTAAAATTTGAATTTTAACTTTTCACTTTGGGCGACTAGGGTAAAATTCAACACTTAGCTAAAATTTTCATTCTTTCTTGGGACAATCTCTATCAAGCCTTAGGCGGCTGTGGTAAATTTCGTTCTCCGTTTTTTATATCACCCCATGCCAGTTCTTTGCCTTGGCATTCTGCCTGGCAACACAATCCTACATTCACTCAACAAAAACCTTTCAATGTAGTAAAAGAAAGATAAAAATGAAAAAAAGATAAATAAATAAAAATACTAAAAATAAAAACATCTAACCTACTATATACACAAATCCAACAATGTTGATGATGATCACGGAACTTCTGCCAGGAGGATAATCTCCTTGTCGTGCTTTTGAGTGCCTTCCAAATAGTTTTCAATCTTTGGCCATTTACCTTAAAAATTGTTTTCGTCTTGAAATCCTTGATGTCCGCTGCTCTATAATCATATGGCTTTGTAACTTCAAAGGGCTTCAACCATCTTGACTTGAGCTTACCTAGAAACAACTTTAGCCTCGAGTTAAATAACAAGACACGTGGGCCTACCTCAAATTGCCTTGACAATATCATATTGTCATGCCATCTTTTTGTCTTTTCCTTGTAGAGTCTTGCATTCTCGTAAGCTTGTGTTTTGAATTTCTCTAGTTCGTTTATGTCTAATAATCGTTTCATACCAGCAACTCCCCACTCCATATTGAGCTTTTTGATTGCCCAATAAGCTTTATATTCTAATTCTACTAGTAAGTGACATATCTTCCCAAACACGAGCCTATAAGGAAAAGTTCTCAATAAAGTCTTAAAGGCTATTCTGTAAGCCCGCGAGGATCATCTAGTCTTAAGGACCAGTCTTTCCTTGTTGGATTCACAGTCATTTCTAAAATGTTCTTGATTTCTTTGTTTGAGATCTCTGCTTGGCCATTTGTTTGGGGATGGTAAGGTATGGCAATACGTTGCTGGATTATGTACCTGCACAGAGCTCTAGAGATTATATTGCACTTAAAATATGTACCTTTATCATGAATGATGGCTCTTGGGGTACCGAATCTAGTAAAGATATGCTTATGAAGGAACTTGGCAACAATCTTGGCATCATTTGTTGGCAAAGCCACCGTCTCTACCTATTTTGAAACGTAGTCAACAGCCACAAAGATATATATGTTCTTGAATAATGGGGAAAAAGACCCATGAAGTCTATTCCCTATATGTCAAACAACTCCACTGGCATAATATTCTAGAGTGGCAATTGATGTCTTCTAGAGATGTTACCCGTCCGCTGGCATTAATCACGTGCCTTCGCAAACTAATGCGTATCTTTAAACAACTTATGCCAAAAAAATTCGAACTGCAACACCTTGGCAGCTGTCTTTATTATAGCAAAGTATCCTCCATACAGTGTTGTATGGCATAACTACAAAATATTGTGCTGCTCTTCTTCTGGCACACATCGGCGGATCACTTGGTCGGTACATTGTTTGAACAATATTGGCTCATCCCAATAATATTGTCAAACATCTCGTAGAAAATATTTCCTGGCATTACTCGCCAAATCTGGTGGAAAAATATTGCTTACAAGGTAATTGACTATGCTAGTGTACCGTTGCATAGAATCGACTACAAGTAAGTATTCATCGGGGAATTCATCTCTAATAGTAGTGGCTTTTCCTTCCTCAAGGTGATGCTCTAATTGTGATAAATGGTCAGCTACCAAGTTCTCACTCTCCTTCTTGTCTCGAATCTCGAGATCAAATTCTTGCAGCAAGAGCGTCCATCAGATTAATCTAGGCTTGGCATCTTTTTTTGCCAAAAGGTATTTCAATATCAAGTGATCTCTATACACCCCAACTTTGTTACCTACCAAGCAGGGATTTAAATCTCGGCCGCGGTCACGTTTTCGGTCGCGTCGCGGTTATCGCATTTTCGGATATAACGGAGGCTATTGCGGTCACTGCGGCTGTCGCGGTCGTGATTTTTTTTTTAATTTGCACAATTTATTGTAAAACATACTAATTATAATTTTAAACATAATAGATAACTTCTAATGATTTTTAAAGTATTTTCTAACAATTATGAAATTTTATTAATATAAATTTAAAGTGAAAGAGAAATTTTGTTTAAAGAATTCTTAGATTGTCTTGTGATTTTGTTTAGTTTAAAGTTTGGATAATAAAATCATATGAAAATGATTAAATTAAATTAAATAATGTGCATCAATAAAAGAACTAAACATGTGAATAAACTATAAAAAATAATAATTAAATTTATTACAAATTTAAAACTAAGAATAAATAATTTGAGTTTTATTAAAATATTAATAAACATTATAAACATATTAATAAACAATAAAATAATTTTAGTATAACAATATTAATAAATAATTATATAAACATGTAAATAAACTAAACACAATTTTAAAAAATAAATAATGTGATTTATTTGCAGTAAAATAAATACATTATAATAATATTAATAAAGAAAAAAATTATTATAAGAAATTAAATAATTAATAATATTATTAATAAATAATATTAAAACATTAAATGCTTTGTTTTTCCCTATTTCAATTTGTTTTCATTTCCAAAGCAATATTAAATTTAATAATTAATAATAATATTATTAATATTTTAAGCAATAAAAGGAAAAGTTTAAGTCTTTCTTCTCTGTCTATTCCCATTCCCCTTTTATTTCACTGCAAATAAACCACTCTTCCACCGTCGTCGCCTTCAATCAGTCGCCGCCGTCGCTCTAGTTGCTTTCCGTCATCGATTCGGCACCAATCGACTCCCTTCAGCGTCCTCTTTTATTCTATCGGAATAGATTTTTCAAAAAATGTCTTTAAAGCCTCAAAGTGGTCTTGAACTTCTCTACTTCCCCCTCGCCGATCTCACTTTTTCATCGTCGGATCGAGACAAGATCAGAGTATGTTTCCCCTCATCGCCATCTTTCTTTTGACCGTTGGGATTGTCCAACCGACTATCGGAGCTCCGGGAATCAGAAAAAAATCTGAAGGTCCTCTTCTTAAAATCTCTCATTTTTTAGTTTTGGGTGAATAACGGCCGTTACCACCGCGATTGGCCATTACCACCGGGAAATATCAGTTTCGAACGGCGGCGATACCGCAATATAGCGGCCGTGATCTCGGTAACGTTCCGATATTTAAATCCCTGCTACCATGTAAGATTTGAATTTGTCAAATGCAAATACAACCGTGAGAAATTCATTCTCAGTTATGGTGTAGTTGAGTTGGGCTTCATTCATTGTCCGGCTGGTATAGTAAAAGGTATGGAAAATCTTGCCACGCCTGTTTCCCAACATAGCTCCAAAGCATAGTCGCTGGCATCACACATGAGCTCAAAAGGCTCACTTTAATCTGGTGCCATGACTATGGGGGCATTAATCAATTTGCCTTTAAGTTCCTAAACGCTTTTAAACAAGAGTCATCAAACGCAAAAGTGGCATTTTGTTCTAAAAGCAATCATAAAGGTTTAGAAATTTTTGAGAAATCTTCAATGAAACGGTTATAAAAACTTGCATGTTCCAAAAAACTTCTGATACCTTTTACACTTGTAGGAGATGGCAAATGTTTGATTACCTCCACTTTTGCCTTGTCTACTTTCAGGCCTCTCTTGGTTACTTTATGGTCAAGAACTGTGCCTTCCTTCACCATGAAGTGGCATTTTCTCAGTTCAAAACCAGGTTAGTCTCAATACATCTCCTCAAAACAAGCTCTAGACTCTAAAGGCATTCCTCAAATGTCTTGCCAAACACCGAGAAGTCATCCATGAAAGCTTCTAAGTTGTTCTTAATCATGTACGAAAAAATAGGCATCATGCAATGTTGAAACGCTGCCGGAGCATTACATAGTCCAAAGGGCATTCTTCTAAAAGTGAATGTCCTATATGGACAGGTACATATGGTCTTCTTCTAATCCTCCTAAGCTATGGCAATCTGATTATATCCTGAATAGTCGTCTAGGAAGCAATATAATTCTTTACCTACTAATATGTCCAATATCTGATCGATAAAGGCAGTAAGAGTTGGTATTTCCTAGTGGCGTTATTCAGCTTCCTATAGTACATGCACACTCTCCAACCGATAATAGTTCTGGAAGGAATCAACTCATCTTTTCTATTTTGAACCACGATCATGCCACATTTCTTTGGCACATATTGCACCAAGCTGACCCACGAGCTATCAAAAATAGGATAGATTATCCCGGCATCTAGCCACTTGATAATTTCTTTTTTAACTACATATTTCATGCTTGGTTTCAATCTTCTCTGGCCCTCAATTGTTTTTCCAAGATATTCCTCCAAGATTATTTTATGCATGAAAATAGTTGGGCTTATTACTCGGATATCAGCCAAGTTCCATCCCAGAGCTTGCTTATAATCGCTTAAAATTTCCAGCAATCTTTCCTCCTGATCATTAGTAGATCAGTAGCAATGATCACTGGCAAAGTTGAGTGTGGGGAAATTTGGAAAATATTATTGTTTAGAAAAAAATTGGGAAAATAGGGTATGTTGGAAAAATTTTAGAAATCTATGGCATTTTCTAAGAGGCGTTCTCCAGTTTTTTAATATTTTTTGAACCAAAAAATAATTAAAAATGGAAAACACCTCTTGTAGGAGGCATTTTTGGTCCAAAAAATATTAAAAAATGGAGAATGACTCCTGTAGGAAGCGTTATCAACCTGCACTGTAGAAAATGCCATAGATTTCCAAATATCCCTTAACATACCATATATACCAAAAATTCATCCCTAAACACCCTATATATCCAACGGAGTTTTCGTTGGGTAAATAATCCAATGGAGTTCTCCCCTGGCACTATAGAAAATGCCCTAGATTCTTAAAATTCCCCCAACATACCCTATATTCCAATATTAGTTTTAAGTTGGATTATTTACCAAATTTCTCCGATTTAAGTTCCAATTCTTGTGACTCCTCAATGGACGGTTTAGGTGCCTTGATTTCTCTGCCAGCCAACTTCAATGGCTCTGGTTGTCCAAAGTAATTAACAACTTTATTCTTTAAGGTTGGTCCTCCAGTGTCTTCACTCATCCCAATTTTATTATCCAGTTCTCTAGCATCATCATCTGCTTCTTGGTACAGATGTGCCACATCTATAGTGAAAATAGACTATGTTATCTCATCAGCTTAGCATCCCTCATGTTCATCTACATATTTAAGAGCTTGAAACACATTAAATGTAACATGTTGGTCATTCATGCGCATAGTAAGTTCACATTTATGAACATCAATTAAGGCTCTACTTGTGACAAGGAACGGTATGCCCAATATAATTGGGACATTAATATTTGCCTCATAATCTAAAATGATAAAATCAGCTAGAAATATAATTTTGTTTACCTTTATCAACACATCCTCAATCTTACCCTTGGGATGTGCAAAGGATCGGTCTGCCAACTGAAGTGTTACAGTGGTAGGCCTTGCTTCGATGCTGAGCCTTTTTAAAATAGACATTGGCATCAAATTGAAGTTGGCTCTCAGGTCACACAGTGCCTTACCTATAAATCTATTGCTAATGGTACATGGAATAGTAAAACTTCTCAGATCTTTCAGCTTCGATGGCAATTGATTGAGTATCATTGTAATATATCCCTCAGTGAAAGCTACAGTATCGAAATCACCTAACTTTCTCTTTTTGGATAAAATGTCTTTTTGGATAAATTGCTGATACTGCTTGTGCTTCTGAAGTCTTTGTGGAAATGATGGAGATGGGTAAGCAAATGTTGGCTCTGTCGTCTTTTCCAAGGGTTTGCTGGCATTAGACTGAGGTCTGGCATCGTTTATGTCCGCTTCTTTCTTCTCTACTTCTTTTGGTTCATGTACTAGTCATTTTTCTTTCTTCTGGCAATCGATTGGCTACTTCACGGTATCTCATCCTCGCATTGTTTGCCACCCCAAAGAGTTACATCTTTGCATTGTTTATTGCCTTTTTGACAAACATCTTCTATATCACTTGGCAAAGTTCCCTGGGGTCGACTGCTGAGTTCATTGGTAATATGTTTGATCTGAATCTCCAAGTTCCGCATAGATGCCGCCAAAATCTAGACATTTGCATCATTCCTCTCCATATATTCTGTGAAAGTCCTCTGGTTGTTCCTTTGTCCTCCATAAAAATTGATTTGTGCCCTCTGTGGCATGGCATTCTGGTTGAAACCTTGCTGAGCATTGTTATTTTGATGATGGGCATTGTTCTAACGCTGGGCATTTTTGTTTTGTTGCTGGGCATTGTATTGATTACCTTCTTGATTTCCCCAAGCTAAATTTGGGTGTTGCCTCCATCCTGTATTGTAAGTATTGGAATTTGCATTATAATTGCGATTGAAATTGCCAACAAAATTTACCAACTCAAGGTTGGCAGGGCAATCTTTCATGCAATGGTCCTCCTCACATATTGTGTAGAATGGGTCTAATATCTTAACCTCTTGGGATTCTTTATTCTTTTGCAAAGTTCTCACCATGCTAGTAAGATTGGAAATCTCAGCGTGGATGGATTTTAGTTTATCTAGCGCTAATTTCCCACCAGTTTTATTTTAGCCCCTAGTCTAGTTGTAGGATACTCAAAATTATTATTTGAGATCCTCTCAAGGATACCAATTGCCTCTGTATAGTTCTTGTCAAGCAACGAACCATTTGCCAAAGCATCAACAACAGTTCTGCATGAGCATTGAGTCCATTGTAGGAGGCCTTCTTCTGGGTCCAATTTGGGAATCCATGCACGGGACACCTCCTCAACAAGTCCTTGAATCTCTACCAGGCATCATATACGGTCTCATCATCAGCCTGCCTAAACGTAGTGATCTCACTTCTCAGCTTGGTAGTGAGTTTAGGTGGCTAGAATCACAGCAGAAATTTCTGGCATAGATCTTCCCATGAGGTGACAGAACCAGGTGGCAAAGAACTAAGCCACATTTTTACTCTATCTATCAGGGAAAATATGAAGAATTTCAGGTTCACTGTATCTTCTAACACTCCAGTCAACTAAAATAACTGGCAAACTTCCATGAATTGCTTCAAGTGTTGCCTCAGGTCTCTAATAGGTGCTCCATCAAATTGTCCTACATTCAAAAACGTTTTTATTATCACTGGTTTAAGCTCAAAATTCATTGTATTTACCTCTGGACCAATCAGTCTTGGCATCAAATTGTCTATGTTTGGTGCTGAGTGTTCTCAAATAGGTCTCTCTTCCTCCACATTAACGGCTGGGGCAGCAGGTGCGGTCGGTATCCCATTGTAGATTGGTGGATTTCCCTGATTGTTTGGTTTACCATCGGCTCCTTTATTGTCGTAATGTGTCATCTCTTGAGCTTTTCTTTTTAACCCTCATAGGGTTCTTTCAATTTCTGGGCCGTATGGCCAATCTTTAACCAAAGGGCGGTTTCTGGTCATACACAGTTAAAACAAAAAAATAAAACAAAATAATAATAAAAGAAACGAAACAAGTAAAAATCAAATCAATAAATTTCGTCGCAATCCCCGGCAATGGTACCAAAAACTTGTGGACTATTGCTAACGCTTGGCAAACGATTGAATATTTAGTGTAAATGTGCAAGAAAATAATGCCAATGTGAGTCTTATGCGTGCAAGTATACACGGTCAGCAAGTAATACAACAATAAGTTGAGTATCGAATCCACAGGGATTGACCAAGAACTTATTTGCTTGATTTTTACTTTTTTTAAGAAAATAAAAGTGTTTGAAATAATTTGGATTTTTGATTAAAAAGATAGCGAAAACAAAGTAGTGAAAATGGAAGCAATCTGGCAATAAAAGTGTATTTGAATGAATAATGAGCGTTGATAGGGGATGCCTGGATTTCACGCTACTTATGCTAGCCTTCAATAATTTTCTGCCTTGGTTTTATTGCCGAGCAGATTAAAGGTAGTATTGCCTCTTCGATGGCAATACCCTAAGTTAACCATGATAAAACCCCTATATGTCTATAGTGAGGCTTTTCATTAATTAACTCGATTAAGTATAAACCTTTACTCTTAAGGGGTAGACTCATTTCCGAAGTAAGTTCATCTACTTGAACATCTTCTGTCGAAGCTTCTCGCCTTAGTATCTGGCAACTGATCATTGCCCCTTAAGTCTGTTAAGATATTAAGGTGCAATAAGCACAATATGCCAATTGTCGTATGGCAAAGGATTTGAGAAAATTAAGTACTAGCAGATAGAAAATAATGTCAAGGAATTTAAATTATTAAAAACCAAACATAAAACTAGCGTTAATCGCAAACATCTCCAACCTATTGTAAAAGCTTAGTTCATGGTTGAGGGTCCATCCACAAAATATTATCGTATCTTAACATCACCATTCGAATAAAAAAAAACTAAGAGAATGGACAAGAAGGAGATCAGTCAATGCAACCCTTCAAATGCTCTAGATCTCTCGGTCTTAGCTGTTCAAACTACATCGCCTCTAGTTTCACCACGGTGCAGCCTCTTTTCTCTCCGCTCTTCTCAAGTGGTGGCTCGAGCTCCTTTAAATAGGCTTGCGTGGAAACCCTAGGATAAGCTTTTGAGTTTTAATTTTGAAAGCACAAAGGGATAAGACGCGTTATCCTCTTATCTCGATTTGAATCCTAGGGCTGATGTGTACAAGGTCTAACGACTACCTTGACCGATCATCGGACGTGAATTCTTTGCTAGCCGAGCTTGGAATTGTTTGGTCCATCTATGCCAAGTGCTACTCGACAATTTTCTTACTTCCTTTCCTGAGTTCTCTACCTGCGCCTCTCTGCCATGCCTATCTGCATGCGTCCTGCATCAAAACCAGCAAAAACAACATTTCTCACTGGCAATAGAATAGCTCCTAACTTTTTATGCAAATGCATGATTTTAACATTTAAATGCAACTAAATGTACTCAAAGGCAAGCAAAAGCATTGCAAAATAAGCATAAAATTAGTACTTTTGAGGAGTTAATAACACACTAATGGGTATTAGTATGCTCTGCTGGGTATCGATACAGAGTGATCGATATCGATACCGACTGGCCTTTTTTGGATTTTTGGAAAGCATTGCTTATCAGTACTCGGAATAGCCATACTGTATGGGTTATTGTGTATCGATACCAGGGTTAGCCTATCGGTACTCAAGGCATGTTTTTGACACTTAGACAATTTTGAAAGCATTTGTTCAAGTCAAAAACACTTTGAAAAGCCTTTCAAACATATTTTTCAAGTTAAATGGACTTAGAATTATTTTTGCAATATTATTTGAGTTCAAAAACATTTTTCATTCAAGTTATTCCAAAATCAATATCTCAACAATCTCCCACTTTTTGATATAATGAAACCACTTGAAAATTTATTTTTGAAAATGCTCTCCCTTAGAAAATAATTTTATAAAATAATAATATTTTTGGAAAAATACTATAAAGCCTCCATTTTTCTTTTTGAAATTTATTTTTTCAAACATATATTTCCCCTTTTTTGTTATATAAAAAATAATTCACAATTTAGTTTGAAATCACATTTAAGTTCAAGATAACAATGGAGAGTAAAAAAAAACTAAACATGAAAAAATTAAAAAGATGGCTCCCCTTAATCAAGCAACAAAAATGATTAGTCCAATCATTCAAGAGAAATATTAAATTTCATAAAATAAATAAATTAAAGCAAGAAATTCGATTAGCATGCTATATAAATAAATATATCATTAAACACACAAAAGCATGGCAAAAAAAGAGACAAAAATGTCTCTTTTTTATTGTGTGTACCGGTACGAAAGCGTCCGTAACGGTATTGGTTGAATGTCGTATCGGCATGGTATGGGTTGTAAAGCAACCGACTATACCAAATGGTGAAAATTGTATCAAAATCAACTAAAAAGCCTTCTAATTTAGTTTTAAGTTCATAAAAAGGCTCTATGAAGTCCCAGATATACATTTTGATCATTTTTGTTACAAATTATCAACATGCTTCTCAAAATGCAAATCATTTAAATCAAATCAAGCATGTATGTCACCAAATTTAACCAAATATTATAAGTTTAAGGCCAAAACATAGATAAAGACATAATATGCCATAAACAAGTAACTCATACAATTTTGACTCCCCCTAACTATATGCAATTAAGGCACAACATGGAATCACACAAACATGCTTGATTCATTATAAAATTAAATAATGAAAACATGATCAAGAAATTGCATGAAATTAAATTTTATCACTTGAACCAAGATAGGATGTTAAGCCTCACCCTCTTCAAGTGTCCTTCTTCTTTGTGTGTCAATAGCTCCCAAAATTTTACTTCGCTTATCAATGCCCAAACACACCTTCAAAAGACAATCATTTACATTTTGGTACCCAAATTGCTTTGGATTCATTATCGTTAGTCTCATAAATCTTAGTCCCCTTTGGAATCCATTTTTCAATGTTTTCCTTATCTTTAGAAGAAATGAGTCCTTTTGGGATCCAAATATTGTTAATTATTTTTTCTTTAAAAAAATCTAACTAGATTGTCTTTGATAAAAAAATTAACAAAATTTTTTTGGAGTTACCTCCATTTTCACACTTTTGAAAATCTTTGTTAAACAAATTCTTTTTAAGATCATCAATTTCCCTTTAAAGATCTTCTTAAAATTTTTGAAGCAAATTTTGCATATCTAAATTCCTTTGTTCAAACTCATTGAGTTTTGCTTCAAGTTCAAGGTTGGTTTTAGAAAGCAAATCATTTTGAACTTTTAATTTTGAAACCATTTTATTATTTTTTAAAATATAATTTTCAAATTCTAAAACCAATTCATCGTAGGTATGTTGTAATTCATCAAAAGTATAGGAATTTAAAAGAGATGAATTAGAAGTTACCATTGAATCTTCTTGGATGGCCATTAGGCAAAGGTTGGCTACTTCATCATTGTCGGCGGAGTCTTCCTCGTCACTCCATGTATCCACAAAAGCCGTTTTCTTTGAATGACTTGATCTCTTCTTCTTTATCATTGGACAATCGTACTTGAAGTATCTCGTCTTCTTAAACTTGAAGCAAATGATGGGATCCTTCTTCTTCTTGGATTTATTTCTTGATTCTTCTTTCTCGTATTTCATTAATCTTTTGAGTTTCTTGAAGAGCTTGGACATCTCTTCATCATCTTCACTTGAATCTTCTTGATAGCTTGAGGATTTAAGAACAACATTTTTTTTGTTCTCTTCTTTCTTCCCTTTTGACATCATCATTTCATGGGTGAGCAAAGATCCCATTAGCTCATCAAGCTTGAGCTCCTTCAAGTTCTTTAAGCTTATTAACGATGGCGAAGAACAGGTCGAACATGGCTTTGATGTCTTCCTCCAGGTTCATCTTGAAGTTCTCATAGTCGAGGTTGAGAAGTCTAATATTGGTCTTTTTTAACTCATTGGTTCATTCATATATGACTTCAAGCTTGTCTCATATTTCCTTGGCATGGGTACAAGCAGAGACTTTAGAGTATTCTTTCGGACCAAGAGCACATTCATGGCCTTGGAGTTAAGTTGCATTTGTCTACTATCTTGATCACTCCATTCATTCATATCCTTGAGGATGAGAATGTCTCCTACCCTTTTTTATGGAAGTGTAGGGCCATCTTCAATGATCTCCCAAAGGTTGTAATCGATGGATTGAATAAAGATCATCATTTATTCTTCCAATAAGAATAGTTGGCACCATTGAAATATGGAGGCTTGAAGATGAATTGCGTCATGTGAACCAGTTAATGTAGAAAAGATTGAGCACTTCTATGATTGCCTCAAAGTTTGTTGACCGTCGATTTGAGCCTCGGTATGATATCAATTATTAAGCTCAAATGATCAACTAAATAATGCCAAGAGGATGGTGACTTGGCCTTTGATGGAAAATGGTGGAAGCAATAAAAAAACTTGCACAAGGATTTATAGTGGTTCGACTTTTAAATCAAGTCTACCTCCACTACTTTAGCTATCCACACTAAAGATATCTCAAATCCACAAGATTTAATTTCATTTGAGGACAAAGAGATAACCTTACAATCTCATAAGGTTTATACCCCAAAACATTTCCTACCTTTCTCTCAAAGAGAATATAAATAAAGAAAACTAAGAAACCTCACAATGCTGAATGTTTGCACAATAAAAGCACCTACCCAAATCCTAACACTTGAGCAAATATAACAATTTAGCTCACAAGTGTGTTCTACAAAGAAATATGACAAAATTAAGTACAAAGAATATTGTTGTTGGCTTTCTTGTTGATCTATAGTTGCTTGAAGGTGTCTTTTAAACCCTCTAATGAGTTTATGACCGTTACTATCCATTGGGGGTTATTTGGATACATAATGCATTTCTGATGCAGTGGTAACAGTACGTGTCTTGTCGTATCGGTATGTTGGGCTCGAACGATCAACCGGAAATGCCAAAGGGGGTGAATTGGCCTTTGAGTGAATATGGTGGAGGCAATATCAAATTAAAAATTTGCACAATGATTTATAGTGGTTCAAATTCTAAACCAAGTCTACCTCCACTACCATAGCTATCCACACTAAGGATTTTCCACAAATTCACTAATTTGTCATTCATTTTTCTAGGCTCAAAGAGATGAGGTATAACCTTTACAAACTCTCAAAGCTTATACCTCAAAGCTTTGAGACACTCTCACAAAGAGAATAAAAATTTAGCAAACAAAGAAAAACCTCACAAGGCAAATATGTTTGCAATTTTAAGCTCTCACCCAATCCTAACACTTGAGCAAATGTGACAATTTGGTTCACTAGTGTTTTCTTCTAGGAATTTGGCAATTTAAGCACTAAAACAATTTCTCTATACAAAGAATATTGGCATTGAGTTTCTTGTTGTTCCAAGGCTGCTTGAAGCTTG
Organism: Hibiscus mutabilis; assembly: GCA_019671005.1. Taxonomy (NCBI): domain Eukaryota; kingdom Viridiplantae; phylum Streptophyta; class Magnoliopsida; order Malvales; family Malvaceae; genus Hibiscus; species Hibiscus mutabilis. The sequence goes on from CM033750.1 coordinate 10,440,590, forward strand.
CTTTTAAACCCTCTAAGGAGTTCTTGACCGTTACTAGTTGTTAGGGGTTGATTAGAGCTATTAGGGGCTTTAATTCCAACCATAAATGTAGTTCTGGGCTCATCGGTATCGGTATGCGACCTTCGGTATTAGTACATGCCTTAAATAGAAAGAGTCGTTGGGCATTTATTACACTAGGTACTGTTACTCAATACTTATGTACTGGTATGGTGTGTCTCGTATCGGTACGGCCAAGCTTGTACCGGTACAGTGAAAGGCTAGTGGAAATTTTGAAAACTGGGGACTAAAAGGCGTATCAATACGGAGCAAATGGGTACCAGTACTACTGTCTAGGTGTCAATACCGAAGAAAGGGTACCGGTACTCAAAGCCTATTTTTTACATTTTTGACTATTTTGAAAGTATTTAATCATGTCAAAAACCCTTTGAAAACCTTTCAAACATATTTTTCAAGTTAATGGACTATTGAATATTTTTGCAAAATTAGTTTAAATCCAAAAACATTTTTCATTATAAGTTATATCAAAAATCAATATCTCAACAGTCTCCCCTTTTTTGTTATAACTAAACCGCTTAAACAATTGTTTTTGAAATTTATCCCCTTAGAAAAATAATTTTAGAAAAAGAGAATATTTTAGAAAAATATTAAAGCTCCTCCTTTTTCTTTTTGAAATTTAATTTTTTAAACCTATCTCTCCCTTTTTTGTTATATCAAAAATAATTCAAACCTAAGTTTGAAATCACATTAAAGTTCAAGACAATAATGGAGAAAAGATTAAGAAATTTACATAAAAGAATTTTTAAAAAATGGTTCCCCCTTAATCAAGCAACTACAGAATGTTAGTTCAACAATTCAAGAGAAATGAAATTGAATTTCAAGTAAATAAATGAAATTAATTCAAGAAATTCAATTATCATGCCATTTATGAAAATAAATCAAAACTGCATACAAGGCATGGCAAAAAGGAGACAAAATTGTCCATTTTTGACTCTGCGTACTGGTACGGAGATGTCCGTATCAATACTTGGTTGAAGGTCGTATCGGTACAGTACGGGCGACATCGGTACAAAAGGCACGAACCAGTGACAAATGCAGCAAAAATCAACTCAAAAATCTTTACAACTTAGTCTTAAGTTCATACAAAGGCTCTAGGAGGTCATAGATATACATTTTGATCATTTTTGCTACAAATTAAAAACATGCTTCTCAAAAATACAACATTTAAACATATAAAGCATGGTTTCACCAAGATTCACCAAACATTACAAGTTTAAGGCCAAAAACGTAGATATGAGCATAAAAGGCCAAAAACGTAAATATGAGCATAAAAGGTCAAAAACATGTAACTCATGCAATTGAGACTCCCCCTAACTATATGTAATTAGGCATAACATGGAGTCACACAAACATGCTTACATCATTATGAAAGATAGACATGAAAAGATGATCAAGCAATTGTATGAAACTAATTTTACCACTTGAACCAAGATAGGATGCTAAGCCTCTCCTTCTTCAAGTGTCATTTCTTGCGTGTGAAGAGCTCCCAAAATTTCGACTTTGATCTAATGTTCAAGCACACCTACAAAAGACAATCATTTTTGTTTTGATATCCAAATTGCTTTGGATTCATTGGTATTAGTCTCGAAAATTTTAATTCCCTTTGGAAACTATTTTTCAATGTCTTCCTTTTTCATTGAAAAAATAAGTCCCTTAGGGGCCCAATTTTTTTAATCATTTTTTTTGAAAAATCTAGGGGAACTAGATTGCCTTTAATAAAAGTTTGATTTTGCAAAATTTGTTTTGGAGCATTCTCCATTTTTCTTTTCAAAATTTTTGTAAATAAAAACTTTTTCTTTCTTAAGATCATTTATTTCTCTTTGATGATCTTCTTGAACATTTTGAAGAAAGTTTTGTAAATCAAAATTCTTTTGCTCAAAGTCCTTGAGCTTTGCTTCAAGTTTATCTTTGGCTTTAGAAATCAAATCATTTTGAACTTTTAATTTTGAAATCACTTTTTTGTTTTTGAAAATATGGTTTTCAAATTCTAAACCAAATTATCATAGGCATCTTGCAATTCATCAAAAGTATATGAAATTGAATTAGATGAATTAGAAGTTACCCTTGAATATTCTTCGATGGCCATGAGACAAAGGTTGGCTACCTCATCATTGGTGGAGTCCTCTTCATCACTCCATGTAGCCACAAATGCCTTCTTCTTATGGTTTGATCCCTTCTTCTTGAGTCGAGGCAATCATACTTGACGTACCCTGGCTTATTGCATTCAAAGCAAATGATGGGATCCATCCTTTTCATTTTTGATCCATTTCTAGTTTTTTCTTTCTCACACTTCATGAATCTTTTTAGCTTCTTGAAGAGTTTGGTTATCTTTTCATCTACATCTTATTCTCCACTTGAATCTTCTTGTCGACTTGTGGAGGATTTAAGAGCAACATTTATTTCTTCAATGTCCTCTTTTTTCTTCTTCCCTTTTGACATCATTATTTTATGGGTTAGCAAAGATCTCATTAGCTCGTCAAACTTGAGCGTCTTCAAGTTCTTTGCTTCTATGATGGCGGTCTTCTTGGAGTCCCATGAATCGGGAAGTGAATAGATCAACTTCCTCACAAGCTTGTCCTCCAAAATCATCTATCTAAATTCTTTAAGCTTATTTAATATTACAGAAAATCGATCGAACATAGCTTTGATATCTTCTTCCGGGTTTATCTTAAAGTTCTTATAGTTGAGGTTGAAAAGTCCTATCTTAGTCTGCTTCACCTCGTTGGTTCATTCGTATGTGACTTCAAGCTTGTCTCATACTACCTTGGCATTTTCACAATATGAGACTTTGGAATACTCTTCCAGGCCAAGAGCACATAAAAGAACATGTAAGGCCTTGGAGTTAAGTTCCATTTGTCTTCTTTCTTGATCACTCCATTTATTCCTATCCTTGATGAAAAGAATGTCTCCAACCCTTTTTGTGGTAGATTAGGGCCATCTTCAAAGATCTCCCAAAGCTTTTAATTGATGGATTGAATGAAGATCATCATCTTATTCTTCCAATAAGAATAGTTGGCACCATTAAAGTAAGGAGGCTTGGTGATGGATTGCGCTATAAGCTCCAATTGATGTAAAAAGGTTGAGAACTTTAAGGTTCGACTCTAGGATATTAATCTGACGTAGAGACGAAGTTCTGATACCAATTGTTGGACTCGAACGATCAACCAAAAATGCCAAGAGGGGGTGAATTGGTCTTTGAGTGAATATGGTGGAAGCAATAGGAAATTAAAATTTTGCATAATGATTTATAGTGGTTCGACTTCTAAATCAAGCCTACCTCTACTACCTTAGTTATCCACACTAAATATTTTCCACAAATTCACTAATTTGTCTTTCTTTTTTCTAGGCTCAAGGAGATAACCTTTACAAACCCTCAAAGCTTATACCCCAAAGCTTTGAAACACTCTCACAAAGAGAATACAAATTTAGCAAACAAAGAAAAACCTCACAGGGCAAATATGTTTGCAATTTTAAGCTCTCACTCAAATCCTAACACTTGAGCAAATGTGACAATTTGACTCACTAGTGTTTTCTACAAGGAATTTGACAATTTAAGCACTAAAATAATTTCTCTATACAAAGAATGTTAGCATTGAGTTTCTTGTTGTTCCATGTCTACTTGAAGTTTAATTTTAAACCCTTTAAGGATTTATTCACCGTTAGGGGTTGATTAGAGCTATTGGGGGCTTTAATTCCAACAATAAATATAGTTATGGGCTCGTAGGTATTAGTAAACGACCTTCGATATATGTACCTGCCTTAAATAGAAAGAGTCATTGGGCATTTATTACATTGGGTATCGGTACTCGATACTTGCATATCGGTACGGTGCCTCTCGTATAAGTACAACCAAGCCTGTACTGGTATGGTGAAAGGTGTTGCATGTTTTGAGTGCTACGCAATTGGTGCAAGTGAACACGTAGCAAGTAATAAATGATAAGTATCGAGTATCGTCTCCCCAGGGATTGGTTTGGGCCACTTTGCTTAAGTCACTGCAAATGTTTAAAGAATTAAATAATAATAATGAATTGAGATAAAGTAAACTAAATCTAAATAATTGAAATAAAGGAAAGAGGAAACCGAATTGAGAGAGTAGGTCGGGTTATCGAGAGAATTGGTGTGATTGCCGAAAGAATTGCCTTGGCTTGTAGTTGCAATGGCAAGTAATTGCTAAGGCAAGTAGTTTGCTAGAAGTAGGACTCCTCTTGGCAAGTGGTTGCCCTGAGAAGTTAATTGTCGTGGCAAGTCAATGCAGAGTGATTATCGTGGCAACTGGGCTGCAAATCGTTGCTTCTTCAATGTTCAGCGGAGTGTTCTTTAATGCCTTCGAATTATCCCTAACCGAAGAAATGATGATTTTGCATGCCTTGGTGATACATCCATGCGTTAACCTTGGGTGGACAACATCGATCTTCACTCCTTTTAGCTACTGAAATCCTTTCCTTATCTCTAAGGCGGATTAGTTCCTACCAACGGTTGTTTAAATAGAAAACGTATCCAATTCGTTTTGTGAATCTAGCTCTCCCGAGCCTAGATGAATAAATGTGTTCAAGATTCTTTCCCAAGCTCACTTGAAACAATAATAAAAACCAAGAATGGATAAACAATGAATTTATTTTGAAACTAAAACCAAGAACAAGAACAATTTATCTCTCAACACCAAAAAACCCAATAATCCCAAGCTAGATAAATTTAGTTCATGGCTGGGTAAAGAATAAATAACAAGGAAAATAACCCAGACATGGTGGGATTACAAAATAGAAATAAAATAGAGATGAAACTCCTTTGGTTCATGAATCCCTTTGGGTCGATCTCTCTCTAATTCGACGTATGTTTTTCTTGTGTTGATGCAATCAGCCTTAAATAGGTGAGGAAAGCTCAATGAGTCTTTAAGGAGATTTGATTTATTCCCTTTTTCTTTAAGAGATATTCTAGGCTTTATTTCCTTATCTAAAGATATGGAAATAATTTAGGATTTATTCCCTTGTCTAAAGATAAGGAAATAATTCAAACTTTATTTCCTATCCTTATTTGCACATCATCCCATTTAATAAGAAATAAATCAGGATTAATGACACCAAGATTCTCTCATCTTCATCTTCAACAGCTCATAAATTGATTTTGGGCTTTATCTTATGCAATATGGATGAATCTTGAAAAATTCTACATTTATTTCTGACTTTCCCTGGTAACCACTCGGCAATTCCTTTTGTATTGTCCTTACTTGCCATGGCAATCAGTCCTGCACAAAATAAGGCAAACCAGCAGCGATTTCTCCACAAAAACTAATAAAATACGAAGCCAATCCCAATGAGCAGTGGAACTACGAAACTATGCATGAATGACTACAAATGCAACTAAAATGGGCCTAAGTCTAACAATAATATGAGTAAACAGGGTGTAAAATTTAGTACTTTTACACACTTATCAAAAGGCTGTTGGAATTTATGAAAAATTAGGGATTAAATGGTGTATCGGTACAAAGCAAATGGGTACCGACACTGTCTGGGTATCGGTATCGAAGAAATGGTATTGTTGCGTGATTTAAGTGCAACACAAACGGTGCAAGTGAACACGTCGCAAGTAATAGTATAGATTAAGATCGTCTCCACGGGGATTGGAGAAAATCTGACTTCTAGCTTCTTGCATTGAAAAAATAATGTTGGAAGTGATAGGCGGTGATAAATAGCAAGTAAAATAAGCTAAACAAAGTAAAGTAAATATAAAGAAGTAATCGATATGAGAGATTAGGCCGGGTTATTGTGAGTAGTGGTGTGATTGCTGAATGAATTGCTGAGGCAAACCAATTGCTGTGGTAAGTAAACTGCTTTGGAAAGTATATTGTCGTGGCAACTGAGTTTCCTCTTTCAATGTTCGGTGGAGTTTTCTTCAATGCCTTCACGTTATCCCTAACCGAAGAACTGATGTTTGTGTAATCCCTGATGATACATCCATGTGTTAACCTTGGGTGAAAAACATCGATCTTTGCACTCTTCTTAGATGCTAAAATCAATCCTTATTCCTAAGGCAAATTAGTTCCCACCAACGATTGTTTAAATGGAAACTGTATCCACTCATTTCATGAATCTAGCTCTCTCAAGCCTAGATAAATAAATGCACTCAAGTTCCTTTCTCAATTTCCTTGAAGCGAAAATAAAGAGCCAATGATGGATAAACAATGAATTTATTGAATTAAAAACCAACAATCAAATATTTGTATCTACACACCAATAAAACCAGATAACCCAAGCCAAATTAATCTAGTTTATGGCTAGGTAAAAAGGAAACACAAAAGAATAAAACCTAGACATGGGATCGCACGATACAAGATGAAAAATAAATAGTTGTGCATGAATCCCTCTTGCGATCCGATCTCACTCTCCCAATCGACTCCCCTTGTTGTTGTTGTGATCTCTTTAAATAGATGAGGGGGAAGAGTTCGAATGCATGTGGATCTGATCTATATCTTATCCAAATTTGAATTTTGAATCTAGGATAATTATCCTTTGCGTTTTTGAATTAAATCCTGAAGATAAGGTTTATCCATTCTTACCATGGCATTCTTCGGCAAGTGGTTTGGCAAGTCATCATCCTTATCCATACTTGCCAGGGCATCATTCGGCAAGTGACTCGACAACTCGTCCTGCACAAAATAAAGCAAAATAGCATCGATTTCTCATCAAAAACTATCAAAACATAAAGCCAAGCTCAATATCTCAACACGATACCTGCTTCAAATACAAAAGAGCCATTGCAAAATGACAGGGAGTATCGGTACGCTCTACAGTGTATCGGGAATCATGGTATCGGTACGCTCTGCTAGGTATCGATATAGACTGATCGGTATCGATATAGGCTGGTCGGTATCGATACCGACTGGCCTTTTTGGGTTTTTGGAAAGCATTGTGTATCGGTACGCAGTATAGTTGTACCAGTACGGGTTGTTAGGTATCAATACCAGGGTTAGGGTATCGATACTCAAGGCATATTTTTGACACTTAGACAGTTTTGAAAGTATTTGTTCAAGTCAAAAACACTTCAAAAGCCTTCCAAACATATTTTTCAAGTTAAATGGACATAGAATTATTTTTACAATATTGTTTAAGTTCAAAAACATTTTCATTAGAGTTATATCAAAATCAATATCTCAACGCTACCTCTAGAATCTGATATAATTCCACCAAAACATTTATTTAACTTAATCTAAGACAGTATCTCAAAATTAAGTAAAACTACTTCCTTAGGAATCAAACTTGAGACCTTTTAAATATGGATCACATAATTAGTTATGAAGTTGGGTTAGTAATTCCAGTAAATTTTACCAAAATTAATATTTAAATTATACAATGTGACCGCCAAAACTAAATAAATAACTATTTTTAAAAAATAACATTAAAGCATTCTAAAATTTAACATTGTAATATTTATTTGACAGAATATAAATTCTAAATTATTTAAAAATAGTTATTTAGATTTAAATTTATTATTTTAATTTTTATATTATCTACACTATTATCAAAATTAGATGTTATTTTTTTCGAATTAAAAATTAGATGTTATTTAAAATAATAAACTTAGATGTTATTTAAAATAATAAATAGTTTTTAATTTTTAAAATAATAAACTTATCTGTTATTTGAAAATCAAAATGCTTAATTATTTTCAAATTCAATTAAATAACTATTTATTTTTTAATATTTATATAAGATATAATTTAAATTAAAAAAACTTATTAAATAACTATTTATTTTTTATAATAGTGTATTAGATAATATAAAAATTAAAATAATAAATTTAAATCTAAATAATTATTTTTAATATTTTAAAACTTATATTCTATGCCTATTAAATATTATAAAGTTAATTTTTAGAGTTCTTTAATATTAATTTTTTTAAAAATAAATAGTTATATAAACAGTTTTGGCGTTGTCATTGCATAATTTAAACAATAGTTTTGATAAAATTATTTGAATTACTAACCTAACTTAATGGTTTACTATGTGATCATTATTTAAAAGATCTCAAGTATGATTCCCTAAGGAAGCAGTTTTACTTAATTTTAAGATACCGACTTAGATTAAGTTAAATAAATATTTTGGTGGAATTATATCATATTCTAGAGGTAGCCCTGTGGTTAATCTGTGGACCCTTAATGCAAGGGATTTTGGGTTTAAATCCTACCTCACGAAAAATTATTATATAGTTTCGGCCACTACGTCATTCATGGTCTCGTCCATTAAAATTCAACTACATAATTTCTTTTTTTCATATCATTTTTTTCTAAAGATAAATCTTCACCTTTTTATGTCATGTAAATATGGAGTGGGTGGTTACATAGAAGATGATTATGAATAGATTAATGACATAAAAAAAGATTAGTTGACTGAATTTTAGTGAATGGGGACCATGGATGACGTGGTTAGTCGAGCCTGTAAAATGATTTCTCCAACCTCACGCAAGAAGCAACATTTGCCTTTCTTTAGTTTTGTTCAACCAATCAAATAGTGACAAAATCATTAAAAATAACACGTGGCTTGGTGATAAGGAGTGAAAAAATTATTAAAAATAATTAGAAAAGCCACATTAATTCTGCCATAATTTTTTAATGGTGGGTACCAAAATAAAAATGTAACGTTAAGTATTATTTTACTAAAAAATAATTAGGGTATTAAAACTATAACACAAAATATAGGTAAGGTACTATTTATGTAGTTTTCCCTATTTGTTATTATGCAGACAAGAGGGGCCATTTTTTTTCAATATTTATTATTAAAAAATTAATTTTTTTCTAATATTTATTATTAAGAGTTCAATTTTTCCAATACTTATTATTAATGACCCATTTTTTCAATATTTGTTATAATGGACATATCTTTAAAATTTAATTTTTCAATATTTGTTATTAATGGTATACTTTTTTATAAAACTATCATTATAGAACTACTCTTAAAATTTATTTTCTTCAATACTTGTTATTAGGGACAAATATTTAAATAACGATCCACTACTGTAACAACGGCCATTATATAGCGGTAACAACATCGTCCGAAATCGTGATGTTCGCAACCGTCATATCCACTTATTAAATAAATTCACAACCGTAATACTCGTAGAAACCATAATAACATATGTTATGTCCGTAATTGCGATAAATATAACGTGATCGAAAATGCAATCGCAGACATAATTTAAATCCCGGATTAGGGGCTCAATTTTTTAGTTCTCAGAAACGGGTCTGTTCAAACTTGCTGTCTGTTACGGACACGGGAGTTCTAAGCCACAGACCAGAAATCAGAAGACAACAACCAAGCCAGAGACTGTTAAAAGGGAAGGAAAGGACTAAGAGACAAAAGCCAAATCAGAGAGTAAAGAAGGCAAGGGTGTATCTATATTCCCTTACCTTGGGTGCATGACGCATGCATTTTTATTATCAAGTCAGCCCTTCAGCTGCAGCAAAAACTGTTGAAGAGAAGAACAAAGAAAATATGGTAAAAAGTTTCATATCCAGCAAGAACTAATAAAGTTGATATCTAATTTACATAATTCATTGAAAAATTATCATCATCTTCTTTTACAGGATGTACCTTTTGACAGAAGAAAGCAGGCTGTCTGGAGAATATAGGAGGTGTTCTGCACTAATAATGCTGAAGATCCATATGGTTAAATTCCACCCTCTATTGGGTTATTTTCATTCTTTTGTCTTTTATGTGTTTATGTTTGTACAGGGTTTTCAAAACTTTAAAGTGAAGTGATCCAATCTGGTGTTTTTTTCTTAAGTTTTTTGCTTTAAACTGGGATTGTTTGTCTGGTATTCCATACAGTCACTTGAGATACACAAACTGTATCAAATCATTCAACTTGTAAATGTTTATTAATTAATCATTTCCTGATTTGGGAGAATCAAAAGTCAAACCAATTAACCTAAAAAGGAAGAACCCAATTTACATGTTTAAGCACAAATTCAATCCAAAATTTACAAGATATGAGGACTACCCAACAACAATAGCATGCAAAACAAGCAGAGAAAAGATTTGGGTATCCCTAAAACTTGATAAATTTCAAAAATTAAGGATTACAAAAAGAGAGAAAAATACGATAGAAAAAGATGAAGGGTGGTGGGTATTATCTGAAACAATGAATCAATCAGAGTGCGAGTAGTCGCCGTCGTCGTCGTAATCGGAGAGAGGGTGACCGGAAGGATTGAAGCAGAGGTAGAGCCATAAAGAGTCGGCGAGGCGGCCGATATGACGGCAAGGGAGGTAAAAGATGAGGTACAACACTTGAACCCTGCTTAATCTCTCTGGGTTGCAGGCTATGTATTGGCATAGATTTGCTGATAGATTGGCGATTGCCACCGCCGCCGAGCTGTTTAACACCATCGCCTCCTCTCTCTCTCTTTTTATTTCTCTATCTGTATTTACTGTCTTGTCGTTTTTTGAATCTGTCTGGTCTTATATTATGTATGTGGTTTTGTTTTGGTCAAATTCTATCCTTAGTCCCTCTTGTATGTGTAAGATTTGACCAGTTTTTTATTTTTTTGAACAAAGGAAACCGGCATTTTATTCACAACTAAAACAACAGAGAATAATACAAAATATAATAAAAATTTTCAGAAAATAGGGGATTAACAAGAGAAAAATACAACATAAACACCAACGAAGTCAGACCAAACCAACAAACAACACATAGCAGAACATAGGAGAAAATAGCAGAAAAATAACGACAAACATCCAAATGAAGGGAAGAACCAGGATCAACGGAGAGATAACAAAAAAAATCAAGCCAACTACCATTCTTCAAGCCTGCATGGATACTTCTGGGAACACAAAAGGATAAGGTCGGTGAACGAGATGCAGCAAGAATTCTAACAGTTTCACCGCGTCAGGATCTAGACTCGACGGTGACTATAGGAGGGCAAAGAGAAGGTAAAACTCGGTCAACCACTAGAGAAAAAAGAGGAAGACCGAACCACCATCGAAGGAGCCCGGTAAAACCAAGGGCAAGAGCCGAACCCACCACTCGTCAGCAATCGTAACATCCCCTCACAAAACGAGGGTCCGATTAAAGCCCTAAACCCCAAGGGAGGAAGCTCTGCAACAAAATAACCAAAGGGTGACCGAAACACCTTGAGCCAGAGAAAAACAACAATGAAAAACGGAAGAACAGAGGAAAGGCCAAAAAGAAAAAAAAGAAGAAGAAGAAAGAAAAGAGGTGGCTACCGCTAGGGAAGAGGGGTGCCACCCAATCTTTCTGAAAATTCTAGCACGAGACTTTTGAAAAGGAGAGAGATAGAGAGAAAAGGTAAGAAGTACCAAAGGACTCTAATTTGACCAATTATAGTCGTGCACTTTTAAATTTTGAAATTTCAATTGTGCTTAAACAATATAAGAATTATATAATTAAATTGTAGATTTTTTTTTAAAATCAAATGGGATAATATGAACTAAATTTACATCGAAGGCCATACAGAGGATTAGTAACATAGTTCAACTTAACATATTTCACAATCACTATCTAGGTCAAAATTGAAATTTTAAAATTTCAACTGAAATTTATCTCTATCGGCATTGCTGTTATTGCATAGTTTAAACTGCATAAAAAATTTACAAAGCACGAGGACTAAGAATGACCAGATTACGGTATATGGACTAAACCCAAAATATGAAAATAGTATAGGGGTTAATAGAGGAATTCGACCCTATCAAATGCTAACAGGTTAAAAAGACTTAACTTGGGCTAACATTTCACGTAATGTGATTCTTGATAATATGATTTATGAAATTCTACTTGAATTTTTTACGTTTTCTCATACAATTTCTGATAAATTATGTGAAAATACATAACTCTTTTCTAAGTAAATTTTTTTAAATAATATAAAGTTGATTACAAAGTAGTATATGTTTATACATATTTTTACTTTTTTTATAATACACACATATTTTACAGACAAAACGATTGAACTCGAGTCTCTTAAGATAAACATCATCCTCTCTTCTACTAAGATCACATTTGAGTAAAAATTTAACCATACAACTGTTATATTAAACATAAAAATTCAAGCGTTTTACTTTAACAATCCACTTACATTAGTAGTAAGTGAATCTCACTTCCTTTTTCAAACATTAATGTTGTACGTGTTTGACTGTAAATATAAAAAAAACATTTTATTTTTTAAAAGGCACAATGTCAAAAAAATGTCCATAAGGTTTGATTGAATAATTATTTTAGCCCATATTTTTTTTTAAAAGTAATTTTCCCTTAACGTTTCATTTTGAGTCAAAATGACCCATTTGCAAATGAAAACTGTTAGTCAACTAACGTTAAACGGGTAGAAATAACGTGACAAACCCACATAGTAGTGCACGCCGCAATAGCACTATCTTATAGGCAAATATGCTAACTTTACATAATGACACATCAGTCAAAAAATAATTTTATAAAATTGTATAAAATTTAAAATATTTTTTCTTCTAACGTGTCATTATGTTAAATTATTTCAAGTTGTTTATCATCAGTTGACTAACAGTTTCCATTCACAAAGGGGTCATTTTGACCCAAAATAAAATATTGAGGGTCAAATTGCTTCAAAAAAAGAATATGGGTCAAAATGATTATTCAGTTAAACGTTAGGGTATTTTTTAACATTATGTCTTTTTTAAAATGAATATACTCGTATCAAAATTAATACGATTATATAAGAATTCTCAATTAAGATCCCTAAAATGATACCACAAAATACACATTGCTTCCTTGTCAATTCTCATGCATGGCAATCATAGGAATGAAGTGAATTTTTTATTAAAAATTACACGCGGAAGAAGTAGGGATGGCAGAGGCGGGCGGGTGCTAATACCCCTTCTCACACTCATATTCACCTAAAATTTTTATATTCACTATTTACCACCACCCATGGCGGGTGTCATTTTTAAATTTACACCCTCGTACATGGGTACATTCTCAAATTCACCCTCCCACCACTACCCAATTGGATATCTACCACTTAGATCGTACCCACACGTACCTGCCTATATTACATTAAAAAAAATCTATTTATCTCACAATATATAATTCGAAACTTCATCATGTTTGCTCCAAACGAAACTAGACTCAAATATCCTTTTAACCATAGAAGGTGAAACTTCTAATTCAACTTGTACAATTTATGACGTATTTTTAAAGTCACTCTCGAACTAATATTAGGAACATTCTACTACTATGTATTACTACTCTATATTTCTAACTTCTAATCACTTAAAAATTTGTAACTTTCAAGATAAAGATCGAAACTGATCTATGTTTGTTCTAAATGAAACTAGACTTACGGTTACAACCATGCATGGATCACTTCCTAATTAGTATTTATATAAAATATTTGGTGGTTTTTCAAACTCATTACCTATGCATAAATATTGGACATATTTCATAAACTTAATTTTTAACTCCATTAATTATTTTAAAATTCTTCAAATACTTTCAAACATATTTCGCATGAATAATAACAAACATATTCATCCACCATTTACAAAATATATATATATATATATTCATCCACCCCAAACTACCTTATATATATATATATATTATTTTCATTAAAATAATCTTTTTCATATGGTAGTGAGTAGACGGATGCAGATGTGGGGAGTAAGGTTTCAAATTCATCACCTTACCACTACCCACGACGAGTATGACTTTTGACATCCATATTCGCCTGCTATCTATCGAACTCATACTCATACTTGCCTCAACTAGAACGATACAATGTGGAATCCGCAAAATTATACCTGTCTCTGAGAAGAAGTTGCAAATGAACCATTTCATGGAATACGTTGCATCTAAAACATAACATGCGACATAACTAAATACTTTTACCATGCGTGCATGAGAGAAAAGGAATATGCACCTCTTACAGATATTAGTTTGTATATACATACTACCCTAAAATAATAGCATGGAAAATAGCCTGCAACTACAATGATGGGAAGCTCGAAAAGCATTGAGCTTCTCTACCGAAGAAAAGGAAAGATGAACGATTCAGTTTGGGACGTAATGAAATAGATTTACATTAAGCAAAAAGATCATAATGTTCAATGCAAATAGATACATATTTTTGGATGTTGATATTATGGTATAATCCTCTGAATATTTGAAAAACTAGAAAAAATGAATTCATGGAAGACATATTTGTACCAAGACCACGGAACATAGAATCCATATGCTATTTTACACAAGCTTATGACACAAAGCAAATGTCTATGAGGTATATCAAATAGCCTAACATCCCGTTTCTAAAGTGGACACTTATATGAGTACAGGATAGAGTTGATGAGTACTGAGAGTAACACTCTTTAAGCGACAATGTTACCATGGCATCAAACCTTAAAGCCAACAGTTCCATTACCGCATGGAGTTAGTCCGCTGTCCAGCTCTGCTCCACCATCTCCCTTACTATTCGGTTGTATTCACGCTTGTTCTCACTAAACATCCTAGCAGCTTCCGAGTTTGCAGGTGAGTTTGGGTTTGGATCACAGAGCAATAACTGCAGCAATGGAATGATGGTCAAATCATCACTAGTCGCATAATCACACAAAGAAGATATAATTTACATTTTCTTAAATCGAGTGTAAATGAAAAACTAAAGAACCATTATTTTGTTCTAAGCTTTAACAGGTTTATGTAAAATGTTGAATTAAATAAAAAACAATCTTGGCTGAAAGAAGAATTTAAGGGGTATTAAAAAGGGAAAGAAACTACACAAACAACTTTTGCTACATTGTAAATAGCTAGAATCTAAACCATAAAAACAGGGCTAGTTTGAGAGTTGAGAAATAATAATCTCACAATAAAACTCATTATTTGCAGTCAAAATTTTCATGGATCCAATGAGAGGAACAATTTAGTCCTCCAAGGTTTCCTCTCATCTCAAAATAAGGACATGGAAAATAAAAAAACATTTACCTATGCAAACAAATTTCATCAAAGATTCTTATCTAAATCTAGAATTAAGAATAGGAAAGTGGCGAGTTCCTCTTCGAATAAATTTGTCTATCTTATAGATGATGTATGTAGCAACAATTCTTGTCAATGATCTCATAATGATAAAGTAACAAGTATATCCATACTGCAAATAGGTTTCTACCGTACCTGGATGGATGTGAGAATAGCTGCTACATCATACATAGGACTCCATTGATTCTGTAAAATGTCCAGACAAATACTCCCATCGGCATAAACTGAAAATATTCAAAAGGTTTTCAAGTCCGAATACATAGATGGAATAATACAGATTGTTAGAGAAGAATAACAATACTCAGACTGGAGTTTGAGTGTCAATTATAGGTATGTTTTCCAAGACTGGATATGCTAGTTTTTTTTTCTTCTTCTAAGTTTTCTCATATATTTCAGGATTATTCCGCCATAGCCAGATTTATCTCAGACAACAGTACTTCAAAGAAAATGAAGAGTTAGATCAACAAAGTTGTAACTTACTATTTGGATGAAACATCCGGGAGATAAATCTCACTGTTGGAGGTTTGTTCGGATAATCTTGAGTGAACTGAAGTCTTAAGTTGAACGTACCTGAATAAATCTAAAGCATGTCATTTTGCATAGGTCCAAAGGGTGTTAAAATGCATTGGGATGCGTAAACACTTAAGATGCACACAAGAATCTTTGTTTCTATTTGAAGCTCTTCTGATCAGGTCATATTAGAATGTCAAGTATATGAGTTACAACACGATATGTACATGGATTTCTACAAGACTAAGATACGACATGGCATGAACACAATAATTAAATAATAAATACATATATGCATATATTATGTAATTTAGTAATTTCCAATGAAAATATAACCAACATGCACTAAACTTATTTAAAAAAATATACTCTTTACTCGTAGAAAATATTTGTTATCATAGAATTTCAAGGTTATTTTATAATTGTGTTTGTTATTGCAAGTAAAATAATCTAATTAACTCAAAAGTAAAAATGCTTCATAAGCTTATATAATAGGATATGAACAAGCAAGTCACACTTCTCCAAGTAGAATTTCGAAGTTATTATACTTACTCGTAGAGGGAAAGGCCTCTACAAGTGAATGAAGAATTAACAAGGAAATGATTCCTTAGCTAAATTTATCCTTTTTCCCTTATCGAACCACTGCCTCCTATTTCATATCAAGACCAGTGAAAGAGAATTCCCCTTACAAGCACTCTTATAGCAATGGCAAAAACAGCGTTCCAATAAAACTGTAAACATGAACACATCTCTATATGTGCACATTCATCATTACAGGGTCCTGGAAACATCCGAAATAAAAATCCACCAATGGGTTTGTAATGATAACTACTGTAATGCCATCTAGACACACAGATTGGTCTCCATGGAGCATGTATTAGAAAGATGGCAATGGCACATATTCATTACTGCTAACATTTTGAATGCTTTTACACCAAGTGAGCACAAAAAAAGAAAATAGTAAATGAAAACTCAAAATAACCATGCAGGAAGCTGCTATGTAGCTCTGCTGTTAGTTTTTCCTAGAATTCCCATGTCAAGACACATATTAGACTCCTCAAAATGGACCCTGTTAGTGTTTGACACATAACCTTGTCTCACAGATTGTACCAGACCAGAGCATCATAGGCTGAAGTAACGATCAGAGCCAGCCCACAAAATAAGACTACATGATTTTGCAACAGAAATCCCTCTCTATAATAAGAACAAAGGTATGTAATCACCCAAATTCGTCCGGCGCTCCCCTTTTATTCGGTTTTCAAATTTTCTTTGAATTTAATTTTGTTTGAAAAATCCGCCCGATTTGGAATTAAAAATGTGGAGTCGCCACCGATCATTTAAAAATGGTAGACCGCACACCAAATAAAACCAGAGATAAAAATTTAGGGTCCGGGAGTCGGTTACGGTTGGGGAAAGATGAGCACCCTCACACCGCCCAACAATTGGTACCTAGTCGATTATTAATGTCATGGTGTTGGAAATTTCGAATTTGATTAAAATTTAAAATACGATCCTTAAATATCAAAAAAAATATTGAGAGAACCGCATCCCTTTGTGTCCGGGACATGGCTTCTCGTTTTTGTTAGAAAAATTCGAAGAAAGTCACATCCCTTTACTCCCGGGACATGTTTTCTCGAGATTTTTAGAGTTTTGAAATTAATTTCTTTAAAAATGTATTTATTTATTTATTTATTTATTTATGATTTTTAAAAAATATGATGCAAAATTACAAGATCACATGTAAAAATATATACTTAAAAATATAACACTTGCGGTAAAACATTTATTATTTATTTATCAAAAAGAAATCTATATATGAAGTTAATAATTTACATATGTATATTTAATTAAGTATTTATTATTTATATATATACTTAGAAATATAATATTTAAGCTAATATATATATGTATTAAAAAATACACCTACACATATATTAATGTTAGTAGTTTATATATATATATATATATATTTTACAAAAATAAGTATTTAGTATTATTGATATATATCGTAATTAAAAAATAATATATTTAATTTTAAAAATATACATGTACAATATATGAAAATACATGAAATATAAATCATAAGTAAAGAAATATGTATATACGTATATAATATATAATAAAATATTTTATATAATAATAATATATACATATAAGGATAATAATAATGATAATACTAATAATAATAATGCATAATTTAAACTAAAACAACTTGAAACTAAAGATTAAGGACTAAGATGCATGACCATTTAATTACATGACATGAAATAATACACATTACAGGATTAAAATGAAACATATGCAAAACATAAGGAAATAAGCGTAAATAGACAGAAATATAATGCTGGAAATTAAATATTAAAGCATATGGACTAAATTGAACTGAAATGAAAATTAAATGCTGTAAAAAGAAACAAAAAAGATTATAATAAACACGCGTAAAAACCAGGAGGACTGAAAACATAATTATTCCTTGGACAAAACTAAAAACGGGTAAGAAAGGAAGGGACCATATCTGTAATTTGGCCATTTAAAAAGACACAGATCATCTCCGGGTTATCGGGTCACCGCGTCGGGTCAGGTGCAAAACGACGCCGTTTTGGGCCCTGTGTAGGCACCCAAAACGACGTCGTATAAAGGTTGCCAGTTTAAAATAGATTTGGAATATTTTTTTGATATCGAAACATAATAAAAAAACCCTAAATGTTTTTTACTCTCTCTCTCTCCTTTCAACCACGCGAACGGCGGCCCTCCTGCCATCACCGGGTCGTTCATCGGCCGAATGGCCTCGCGGCGAAGCACCACGACGACGATCTCGACGACAGGTAAGCTCTCTACTCTTTTTTTATTTTTGATTTAAGATTTGAAACTAAAAATACAGAAAATCTTGTTTTTCAAACTAAAGAAAAAACCTTTTCGTTTCAAAATGATTTTGGGTATGAATTTGTAAAATAGAAGAGAATGAGATCTGAAATCTTTTTTTATTTCAAATTTTGTTACAAGTTTAAACTGGATTTTCCCTTTTTTCAGACTGAAGAACCCCCTCTAAATTTTCTGATTTTTTTCGAACTCAGCCTTTTTTCTCTCTAAATTTTCTCATATCTAAAAGCTTCCCCCCGATATTTGCTTTTTTCATTTGGTTTTATAACCAAAATTTTACATAAAATAATAACCCCCATTTTTAATTATTGTCGCAGATCTGAAAGGTGATGGGGTGCCAGATTTTGGCAGGATATAGGTCGGCTAAAGCATGTGGGTAGGTTAGGGTAGTAGATTAGGGTTTTGATTAGTTTTGTCAGATTAGGTTTTGCTATTTAGGGTTTGGTTTATTTGGGGTTAATTTAATTTAGGGTTTAGGTTTAATTTGGGTTGGGTTGCCAGAGACGATGGTCGGAGGATGAATGGCGCGGCGGCGAGGCAAGGGCGGTGGTGGCAGTACTGGCGGCGGTAGATTAGGGTTTTGATTAGTTTTGTCAGATTAGGTTTTGCTATTTAGGGTTTGGTTTATTTGGGGTTAATTTAATTTATGGTTTAGGTTTAATTTGGGTTGGGTTGCCAGAGACGATGGTCGGAGGATGAATGGCGCGGCGGCGAGGCAAGGGCGGTGGTGGCAGTACTGACGGCGGTTGTCATTAGGGTAAGGGTTAGCATTAGGGTTTTTTTTGTTTCGGGTCGGGTTTTTTAGATCCGAGCCAGATCATATGTAACAGGTTTTGGGCATTTGGGTTAAATGGGTTTTGGTCTCGAGTTTGGTTTGGGAACGGGTTATTATAGTTGCCCCTCTTTGCTTATTATTGTGTAACAGCAATAGAGCAAAGACTAAAAATGACCCGTTCTATCCGATCCGGGTGAGCTTTTTCCTCTTGACGTATGTCTTCATTCTTTGGTAGATTTTCTTTCTCTTCGACGCATGTCTTCTTTCTTGACTTGATTATCCACTTTGCCACTCTTGGGGAAGCTAATTCTTCAAAATAATGGGTTGTCTGTTAGGGAAGCAAAATGAGTTCGGCTTACTGCTTCGATCTTCGGTCTTCAGTAGGTCTTCGATCTTCGCTCTTCAAGGATGTTGAGTTCTTCAATCAATCCATTTCTTTACTTCCTAGACTGAGACTTACCAAAGTATGATGCTTGGTCGAAAACAAATACCTTTTTGCTCGCCATTTTCTCTTTTTTCTATTTTTTTCTTTTTTTTCTTTTTTTTTGTCTTTTTTCTGCTTTTTTGTCTTTTTGTTTTTGTAGCTTCATCTTCTGTTGAATGGGTGACCCGCTTCATTGAAAGTTCAAGGAGATAGGGTCGGGTGATCTACTCCATTGGAAGGAGTAAAGATCTGAGGTTGTAATTTCTTTTCTATTGGATGTCCTGCTCTATTGGTAGTTCAAGGAGTAAAGGTCTGAGGTTATAGTTCCTATGTTATTGGATTGGTGACATGCTCCATTGGTAGTTCAAGGAGTAAAGGTCTGAGGTTGTAGTTCCTCTGCTATTGGATGGGTGATCTGCTCCATTGGTAGTTCAAGGAGTAAAGGTCTAGATGTTGTAGTTCATTTGCTCCATTGGAAATTCAAGGAGAAAGGTTCAGATGTTGTAGTTCATCTGCTCCATTGGAAGTTCAAGGAGAAAGGCTCAGATGTTGTAGTTCATCTGCTCTATTGGAAGTTCAAGGAGAAAGGTTCAAATGTTGTAGTTCATCTGCTCCATTGGAAATTCAAGGTGAAAGGTTCAGATGTTGTAGTTCATCTGTTCCATTGGAAGTTCAAGGAGAAAGGTTCAGATGTTGTAGTTCATCTATTCAACTGACTTGTGTTGGTACTCATTCTGCTACCACTCTAGGGAGATGAGACTGACGTATCTTCATTTTGAATGTCTAAGGCCTCCTTATGGGTTCGTGCTTTGGAGATGTTTAAAGAGTCTTTTCACGGTGCCTTTTAGGGTTTTCGCCTTGATTTTCATTTTTTTTCTTTTTTCTTCTTTTTTTCTTTCTTTTTCTTTCTTTTTAATTTTTTGATTTAATTTTTTCTCTTATTCTTTTGATTTTTTTCTTTTTTTCTCTCTCTTTTTTTAATTTTTGATTTTTACTTTCTTCTTTTTTTTCTTTTTTTCTTTCAGCTACAAAATTGAAAAAAATGTAAACTTAAAATTAAATTTTGACTAAGCTACCATACCGCCGAGGAGACAAGGTCTAAAGTTGATACAGCTACAACACTGACGAGGTGGTAGGATCAAAATTTAATTTGATCAGGTAACCATATCGCCGAGGATACGAGGTCTGAAGTTCATAAAGTTGATCCAGTTATAGCACTGACGAAGAGACAGGATCTGAAGTTTATATTTGACCAAGCTACCATATCGCCGAGGATACAAGGTCTGAAGTTCATAAAGTTGATCCAGCTACAGCACCGACGAAGAGACAGAATCTGAAGTTTGTATTTGACCAAGCTACCATATCGCCAAGGATACAAGGTCTGAAGTTCATAAAGTTGATCCAGCTACAGCACCGATGAAGAGACAGGATCTGAAGTTTGTACTTGACCAGGCTACCATATCGTCGAGAATACAAGGTCTGAAGTTCATAAAGTTGATCAAGCTACAGCACCGACGAAGAGACAGGATCTGAAGTTTGTATTTGACCAAACTACCATATCACCGAGGAGACAAGGTCTGAAGCTTTGTAAAGTTGGTTTGATTTGATTTTTACCCCTTCACGTCGAGGAAGCTGAATTCTGTTGAAAAATATTTGTTTCTTCTTCTTGAAGATGGCAAACAATCTTCTTTCTCTTGGGTTCCACTCCTTCATGTCAAGGGCATTGAAACTTGATGGAAGTGATATTCTTCATTTTCTTTGTTTCCCAGGCTTCGGTTTGGATTCGTGCCTCAAACATTTTCAAAAAGATTTTTTTCAAGATGCCCTTTTAGGTTTTCACCTTATTTTTTAATTTTTTTTCTCTTTTTTTTGATTTTTGGTTTTTTTTCTTTTTCTCTTCTCTTTTTTTGTTTTTAATTTTTTTCTTGTATGCTGAAACTTTTCAAAAGTGATATGCTCCTTTGTGTCAAGGATGTCATAGCACTCTTGCCCCATTCTTTCCTTTCAAAGATGCTAGAATTTACCGACAGTGATCTGCTCATTCGTGTCAAGGATGCCACACCACTTTTGCCCATTCCTTTTTGTCAAGGATACTGGAACTTGCTAACAGTGATCTGCTCTTTCGTGTCAAGGATGTCATACCACTTTTTCCCCATTCCTTTCTGTTAAGGATACTGGAATTTGTTGAAACTTCATTTTGAATACCAAAGGCATCCCTTTTGGGTTCGTGCTCTAGATATTTTCTTCAATTTTACATTGAGGTATCAACTTCCTTGTGGTTTGGCTTCCTTTCTTGATTGAGGATTCGACATATTTAATTTATTCATGTTTTTATACATGGCAAAGTATATGCATTGTTCGATGAATGCAACCTATTTTTATGGTGTATGTATACAATTAACCTAAATGCTCGAAGCAGAGATAAATGATATGCAATGCATTTGACCATAGCTTGACTTTAAAAGGAATGCCCCGTAACTCTAACTAGTCATATCAGGCCTCATAGTATTACGCCCTAAGTTCTGATAAGGTCAATCTTGTCAAACGATGCCCTAACCTCTCTCAGGTTTGACTGTCTCTTTTGGAAAGCACCTCTTCGACGAATGTCAAATTTTGAACGTTTTCTTTTCCTGAATCAAGAGTTCTATTAAGCTCACTCTTCTAATTTTAGTGATGTTTTGTGGACAATAATGCCACACTAAATCCTATTCTTTGACCCAATATGCCAAGTTTGCTGATAAGTGTTCAAAAGTACTAATTTTCTTACCTTTTTTACTCATATTATTGTTAGACTTAGGCTCATATTAGTTGCATAGTTAGCCATTCATGCATTAATCCATGTTTCCTTCCATCGTTGAGCTTGATTACATAACTTGGTAGTTTTTTGTGGAAAAGATGCTGCTTTGGTGTGCTTTGTGTGTGTATGTGCAGGATCACTTGCCAAAGCAATGCCGAGCTAGTTGCCAGGGCAATGCATGAAGGAGACGCCGAGCCAGTTGCCATGGCAATTGTCGACAAAGAGAAAATGCAATAGGGATGTCGAAATTAATGACTTTACAAACCCAAGATGACATGGAGCAAGGCCCAAGCCCAAAGGAATTTGATTGCCATGCAGAGATTAAAGAAGAATTAAATTCCAAGAAGATAGGAGAAGTTCTAATAGGAATAAAATTATAATAAAGAATTATATTCTTTAAAGATAATTTAATTCCAACTCAAACTCCTCCTCAAAGAATGACTTTGGCCTAGCCCTATAAATAGCAAGCAAAATTCGACAAGTCCAAAGGGAGAGCAAGAGGGAAATTTCGACAAGTCCAAGTAGGGCAAGAGGAGAGAATTTTCGACAAGCATTATCTTCTCTTCCTTGTTCGATTGGGTTCATGCTAGGGATTGTTTATCTTGTGTTTCTTTGGAACCTAGCCATGAACTAAATCTACTTGGCTATGGTTATTGTGTTTTGTGGTTGTGAGAAACTATTGGTTTTTGTTTAGGTAATAAGAGTTTGCACTTTTCTATTTCAAGGTTTATTCATTCTTGGTTCTTATTCTTGTTTGCGAGTGAATTGGGAGAGGATCTCGTGATTTCATCTATTTATCTAATATTGGGAGAGTTAGATTCAAGAAACGAATGAATATGATCTTTATTCAATCTATTGATGGTGAAGATTAATCCGGCTTAGGAATAAGTTAAGGATTTCAACGGCTAAGAGGAGCGCAAGATTGGTTGTTGTTCACCCTTGATTCACGCAGGGATGTATTATCAAGGCATGCACAAGTAGCTAGAGTTTCGACTTAGGGATAAGAAGAAACCATTGAAGAACGCTCCGCCGAGCCTTGAAGTTGCTGCCCAGACGCCCAAGTAGTTGCCCAGGCAACCATCGATTAGTTGCCAAGGCAACCCCGTTGTGCAAGTTGCCACGACAACTGAGTTGCCCGTGCACCCTTTTACCAAAACGATCCAATCGGCTATCACACCTCAACTCACGATAACCTGGCCTATCTCTCTCAATTGAATTCATCTTTTCATTTACTTAATTGCTTTCTAGATTAGTTATTAGTTAAAACTTCTATAATCCTTTACTTGTGTTTTTACTTTTTACAAAGGCAAGAGACTAGATTCTTGAAGTGGCACCAATCCTGTGGAGACGATATCTTTTATACTATAACTTGCGACGTGTATACTTGCACATTTGCGTAGCACTTATTACGCAAGCAACAAGTTTTTTGGCGCCATTGCCGGGATTGGCAATAGCGACTTTGTTTTTATTTTCTTGCACTTTCTTTTTATTTTTCTTGTTTAAAATTCAAAGGGCTAACAAACTTTGGTTTTGCATTGGTATATGACCAGGGCGAGACCCGACTTCACCGAGAATATCCCTTTGACCCAAAATCGAACGAACCTTATAAAGACTTAGACGAAGGATAAGAGAAGCAATGGCAAATCAAGACGGCAATATGAATCAAGATGTTCGAGCGGGAGGAGGAGTGATTCTTGCAAAAAATGTAACTATTCGAGACTATCTTGAAGAAGATCTTGATGGACTTAACCCGGAGTTGTCACACCTGAAATTGAAGCCGACCACTTTGAGTTGAAACCGGTAATGTTTAATATGATCAACACAATAGGTCAATTTGGCGGCTCAAAGAATCAAGATGCACGGCAACATCTGAAATCTTTCCTCGAGATTTGCAACTCGTTCAAGATACACGGAGTCACCCCCGATGTCTTACGATTAAGATTATTCCCCTATTCACTGAGGGATAGGGCGAAAGCATGGTTGAATAGCATTCCTGCCGGATCCATAGCATCTTGGACTGATCTTTGTCGTGATTTCCTTGCTAGATTTAATCCAACAAATTTGACTGATAAGCTTCGTAATGACATTACTTCTTTTCGGCAGGCAGATGATGAATCCATGTACGAGGCTTGGGAGCGATATAAAGAACTTCTACACAAATGCCCTTTACACGAATTCCCGGTGTGGACTCAAGTAACAATGTTTTACAACGCCGTGAATACACCAACAATGATGATGCTAGATGCCTCGGCAAACGACATACTCTTAGATAAGTCGTCGGAGGAAGCGATGCAAATTTTAAACAAGCTGGCCAAGAATGATTATCAATTCCCATCTACCAGAAGAGGAGGAGTTAGACGCCAAGCCACAATACATGAACTAGGATCATCAGATTCAATTTTGGCACAATTGGCCGCATTAACCAAGATGGTCTAGAACATGCAAAAACCAAACAACACACATGAAGTCAAGGTAATGGATTCTTTTTGTGAGTTATGTGGTGATAACCATAATTCTTCTGAATGTATGCCGAATCCGGAATCCAGCTTCTATGTGGGGAATTACAATCGGGGCAACAACATAATGTCCAATACATACAATCCAGCTTGGAAGAAGCACCCGAATTTTTCATGGAGTAATCCCAACAATGCTCTAAACCAGAACAATCAGAATGCACAAGCATTGGGATTCCAGCAGAATATGCCACGGCAACAGATGTCGCAGCAACAACCGACGACATCTAGTTCTTTGGAAAATTCTCTAAATGCTTTTATGATGAAAACTGAATCTTATATGACTGAGAATAGTAATTTCATAAAAAGAACTGATGCTTTTATTAACAGGACCGAGATGAGATTGCAAAACCAAGAGGCGGCAATCAAATCATTGGAAAATCAAGTCGGACAGTTTGCTCAAAATCTGAATACTAGACCACAAGGAGGTTTACCTAGCGATACTGAAGTCGCAAGAGGAACTGGCCATGAGCAATGTAAGGCGATCACCACTAGAAGTGGCCAACAACTTAGAGAGGCTCAAACCCGCTCATCAAACAAAACTCCACAAAAATATCAAGACGAACCTAGCGGCAAAGCCTCAGATGCTGAACCAGGAATTGCCGCGGCAACCGGCAATAAGCATGCCTCGGCAACCGACGATAAAGACGCCTCGGCAACTTGCGATAAGTATGCCTCGGCAACCCCAGTTGATAATGCCTTGGCAACTCCAGATGTCCCGGCAATGCCGTCAATCAGGTTTCAAACCAATGAAAGGATCGAAGATATCCGACTTCCACCACCATTCCCATAAAGGTTGAAGCGACAAAAGCAAGAATACCAATTCAAGAAGTTTCTTGATATCCTAAAGCAAGTCCACATCAACTTGCCATTGGTGGAAGCAATTGAACAAATGCCAAACTATGCCAAGTTTCTTAAAGACATTGTGTCCAAGAGAACAAGGCTATGAGAGTTTGAAACAGTTGCCGCGACAGAGGGATGCATGGCAATGTTGCACAATCGTATGCCACCCAAGTTGAAGGATCCCGGAAGTTTCACAATACCCTGTTCCATTGGAAATCACTATGTCGGGAAAGCATTATGCGACCTTGGGGCTAGCATAAACTTGATGCCTAAATCGGTTTTCCAAAAACTAGGAATCGGGAAGGCAAGACCTACAACAGTTATGCTGCAGCTAGCCGACAGATCATATGTGCATCCAGAGGGAAAAATCGAGGACATACTGGTAAAAGTTGATAAATTTATTTTTCCCGCTGACTTTATTGTTTTGGATTGTGAAGCAAATGAGCATGCACCTATCATTCTCGGGAGACCATTCCTAGCAACAGGGAGAACCTTGATTGATGTCGAAAAGGAAGAACTCACAATGAGGGTGAATGACCAACAAGTCAAACTAAATGTGTTCCAAACACTAAGGCATGCTGATGATCCAGAAGAATGCCAACTACTTCATGCCACGGCAGAGTTTAACTTCGATGAGGAATTTAGTTGCCTCGGCAACTACATTGCCAATCCAGAGGAACCTGAGGAGTATGAAGAACCGGTCGATGAGGAACAACAAGAAGAGGCAAATTGGCTAGTCAACCGAACAGGTACATACTTTGAACCACTAGACTACTCAGGTAAGGAAGGTAAGCTCGAAAAACCCTCTATTGAACATCCACCAATTCTTGAGTTGAAACAATTGCCAGAGCAACTAAAATATGTATACTTAGGGACCGATAATACATTGCCTGTAATTATTTCTTCTAAGTTACAGCCTGAGCAGGAAAAGAAGCTGATCAAGATGTTGAAGCTACACAAAAAGGTAATAGGGTGGACAATTGCCGACTTGAAGGGAATTAGCCCGGCGGTGTGCATGCACAAGATCTTGTTGGAAGATGATCACAAACCTTCAATTGAGGCCCAGAGGAGACTGAATCATGCCATGAAAGGGGTTATAATGAAAGAAATCATCAAGTGGCTTGAAGCCGGCATTATATACCCTATCTCTGATAGTACGTGGGTAAGCCCGGTACAATGTGTACCGAAAAATGGAGGTATAACAGTGGTAAGCAATGAAAATAATGAACTTATCCCAACCAGGACTGTGACCGGTTGGAGGGTTTGTATGGACTATCGAAAGCTAAACAAAGCCACCAGGAAAGATCACTTCCCATTACCCTTTATTGATCAAATGCTTGACCGTCTTGCAGGTAAACCCTTTTATTGTTTTCTTGATGGTTATTCAGGTTACAATCATATTGCCATAGCACCAGAAGATCAAGAAAAGACAACCTTCGCATGCCCATACGGTACTTATGCCTTCTGAAGGATGCCGTTCGGATTGTGTAACGCCCCGGCAACCTTCCAAAGATGCATGATGGCACTCTTTTCAGACATGGTCGAAGACTTCCTTGAGATCTTCATGGATGATTTTTCGGTTTTTGGTAATGACTTCGACGGCTGTCTCGGCAATTTAGAGGGTGTTAGCAAGATGCGAAGAAACGGATTTAGTCCTCAATTGGGAGAAATGCCACTTTATGGTAGATGAAGGAATAGTGCTCGGCCACAAGATTTCATCCAAGGGAATTGAAGTTGACAAAGCCAAGGTGGACGTGATCGAGAGATTACCCCCACCAAATTCGGTTAAAGGAATTTGAAGTTTTCTGGACATGCGGGTTTTTTAGAGGTTCATTCATAATTTTTCTAAAATCACTAAACCCTTGTGTAATCTGCTTGAACAGGATAAAGTCTTCGATTTTGATGATTCTTGCACCCAAGCATTCAAACCCTAAAGAAAAAGCTTGCCTCAAAGACCCATTGTCGTTCCACCGTTGGACACTACCTTTTGAGCCTCATGTGTGATGCAAGTGATTTTGCGGTAGGAGCAGATTCTAGGCCAACGCACGTAAGACCTTCCATGTAATATACTACGCTAGTAAAACTCTTAATAGTGCTCAAGTGAATTACACAACAACGGAGAAAGAGTTACTAGCTGTAGTTTTCGCATTTGACAAGTTCCGATCCTATTTAATTGGTATAAAGGTAATTGTTCATACGGACCATTCGGCAATCAAATACTTATTTGCTAAAAAGGATGCTAAACCTCGTTTGATTCGTTGGATATTACTTTTACAAGAATTTGATATTGAAATTAAGGACAGGAAAGGAACAGAAAATCAAGTGGCCGATCACTTATCACGTTTGGAACGCAATAGGAAGGAGGACGCGGATCTAGAGATATGCGATGCATTCCTGGATGAACAAATTCTAGTTGCCTCGGCAACCCATGACGCCTCGGCAACCATGGATGCACACGCCTCGGCAACTCTCGATGCCGCAGCAGTCTTTGACGCGCACGCCTCGGCAATCTTGGGAGCAGTCGCCACAGCAGCACATGCCTCGGCAATACCCTGGTACGCGGATTTAGTTAACTTCCTTGTTTGTGGTATTTTTCCTTATGGCATTACTCACCAAGGGAAGAAGCGGTTCCGCCATGATGCTAAGCATTACTTTTGGGACGAGCCTCTTTTGTTTAAACAATGTGCAGATCAAGTTATACGCTGATGTGTCCCTGAAGAAGAGCAACAGAATGTACTCCGGCAATGCCATTCTTCACCCTATGGAGGATATTTTGGAGGAACTCGTACCGCGGCCAAAGTCTTGCAATCCGGTTTGTATTGGCCAACATTGTACAAGGATGCCCAAGACTTTTACAAGCAATGTGATCGTTGCCAGAGGACGGGCAATATCTCTAGATGACATGAGATGCCACTCTAGAACATCATCGAGGTGGAACTGTTCGATGTATGGGGGATCGACTTTACGGGACCTTTCCCATCTTCATTCGGCAACCTCTACATCCTACTTGCCGTCGACTACGTGTCTAAATGGGTAGAGGCAGCTGCAGTTCCCAACAACGATTCCAAGACCGTGCAACGATTCCTACAGAAAAACATATTTACACAGTTTGGGATGCCGAGAGCAATTATCAGTGACGAAGGCAAGCATTTTGACAACAGACTAATTGCCAAGATGTTGCAACGCTTCGGCAAATCACACAAGATCGCCACGGCATATCACCCACAAACCAACGGGCAAGCAGAAATTTCCAACCAGGAGTTGAAGGGAATACTCGAGAAAGTTGTAAATCCCTCAATGAAGGATTGGTCATTAAGACTATATGACGCACTTTGGGCATATCGCACTGCATTCAAAACACCCTTAGGTATGTCCCCCTTCCGACTTGTCTATGGTAAAACATGTCATCTACCGGTGGAAATCGAGCACAAGGCGTACTGGGCAATCAAGACCGTGAATATGGATTGGGAAAGTGCCGGACAAAAGCGTTTGATGGATCTCAATGAGATAGAAGAATTTCGTGCACTCGCCTATAACAATGCACGAATCTACAAGGAGAAAACAAAACGATGGCACGACAAGAAACTATTGCCACGACAATTCACGCCATGGCAACTAGTTCTCCTATTCAATTCTCGGCTAAAACTTTTCCCGGGAAAGCTGAAATCAAGATGGTCGGGACCATTTGAAGTCGTCAAACCATTCTCCCATGGTGCTGTGATAATCAAGTCCATCTCTGACAACCATGAATTCAAAGTTAACGGACAAAGATTGAAGCACAACAATGGTGCCCATGTGGAACGTAACAAGGAAGTGGTCAATTTAGGAGATGCATGAGCATGCTCTCCCTTTTGATATTTTTATTTTTATTTTTTTATTTTATTTTTGTTTTTTTCGATTATTTAATTATTTAATTATTATTTTTTTCCGATTTTTTTTATTTTATCGATTATTAGTAGTTTTAGGATAGACTTTTTTTTTATTCAAGTTTAAGAATCCTACTATACATCTTTATTTATTTTCTTTATTAGTTTATCTTTAATTTTAATCCTTATTTGATTTGTTTTTGAATTGTAGGAAAGGAAGTTCAAGATAAAGAAGGAATTCTAAACCAAGTAGGAAAACATCTTCAACAAGGAAACTAATGGGCTGAATCTAAGGCTTATATAAAGCCTCCAATTCATCCTAACCAAAACCCTTGTCGACGAACTCCTACAAAACCCTAAACCCTTTTTTCGTTTTCCCTTAATCCCACCCACCTATCTTTTCTATAAAACCCATCACCCTTAACCTATTCCTACTTTCTATCTTGCAACTTTTTAGTTTCTTTTCTTTTCTTTTCTTTGTTTTTACTCACAACCAAGATCATACATGGCATCCAAGATTAAACTTTTAGTTCATCCAAGTTCCTCCAAAGAACCAAGATACAAGAAGTTTGCTACACCGGCGGTTCAAGAAAGATTTCAATCCAAGTTTGAAAGCCGGAAGATTCATGAAGAACAAGGCTTTGAATACTCCAACTCTCATCAAAATTTCGGCCTTGAACCATTCATCTTCAAGAGGATTGCACATCAAAAGTGGCAAATCTTTTGCCATCAACCGGAACCAGGTAACATCTCATGGGTAAGAGAATTCTATGCTCACTCACCTAACCCGGATAATCCTTATGTTTTTGTTCGTGACAAGGCCATACTTATAAGTCCCGAAAGCATCAACACCTTTTATGGACTTTACATTGAGAAGGACGAGCATCAAGCCTTCATTGACCAAATCAATCCCAAGCAACTCGACAAGGTGCTTCAAGAACTCACTCAACCGGGAACTCATTGGAACGACGGTAAATACAAGGGCACGGTAAATCGCCTTCGACTTAAACCCGAGGCAAAACTATGGAATAAGTTTGTTAAAACTTCTTTAATGCCCTTCACACACAATACTACCGTTGATATACCACGTCTTTTGCTCATACATTCTATTTTGCATAATCACATCATTAACATTGGAAAAATTATTTGTGATGAGATTTTTGTATGCAGCTCAAAAGATAAGGGTTATCTTTTCTTCCCTTGCTTAATTTCTAATCTTTGCAAGGAGATGCATGTCCCGAGTGAGTCCACCGATGAAAAGGCCCTACCCAAGTCTGGTTGGAATCAAGCACTAATTTGAAAGCTAATGGGAGAGGCACCGAGAGATTCTTCAAGGCCTCCAATTGTCACGGCAACTCCTGCCGCCGCGGCAATCCCTAATGCCCAAGCACCTAACTCCAGGGCAACTCGGCCATTAATCTCGGGACACTTTGAAGCACTTTTGCACCCATTGGCAAGCCGCCTAAGGCAAATTGAAGATCGGCAACTAATGTTCATGCGGTACATGAAGGAGCACAACAATGCCATCACCCAAGTCATCCTAGAAAAGTACCCGGACAATCGCGTGCTGTTCCCAATCTTTCCCGCCGAGATCCTTGCCCCGGCAACCAATGAAGCAGTCGCCACGGCAACCAAGGAAGCTGACTCCACGGCAACCAACCCTGAAGATGCCACGGCAACCAAAGCTAAAGACATCCCGGCAACCACTGCAAAAGCCAAAGGTAAAGCACCTATGCCCGAATCAACTCCTAAGGAATCATTTTCTGATTTTTTAGATTCAGACGAGTCCTTCATTGAACCAATAAAGACCGCACCAATTGAATCCTCCAAGCGAAAAGCCATTGACATTGATGAAGAGGACGATGAGGACAACCCAGTATGAGGATCAATTCCACCACCGGCAACAAGAAAACAACCATCGCGTTCAAGCAAGATAATCAAGACACCGACTAGAAGGAAACTAATCATCTACGATGACGAACTCTCGGAGTAAGTCCTCGTATGCATTTTTATTTTTATTTTTTATTTTTATTTTTCGTTATTTTTATGCATGCATTGAGGACAATGCCTCACTCGAGTTTGGGGGGGATTGTTATTAGTAGTTACCATGTTTAATTACATTCATCTTAAGTATTACATTTAGGATACCTAAATTGCTTGCCATGCCTTTAATTGAAACAAGAATTGCTTAGATTTGATGAATATTCGATGATGACTTTGCCAATGCACTTAATTGGTAGAATTTTTATTCTAGGATAACCATGGAAAAACTTAGAATTTTACTATGATGCTAAATTTGATGAAACACTGTTGTGGTTTAATTGATTTAAGGAATTCTAGTAAACTTAGGTTGATAATTAACAAATTGGGGGTTTAGAATAAAAATTGGATGAATGTTAGAGGTGCCCGAAATTGGCTCTAGCATATGCTAAAAAATTGATCACTAGAGGTGCCCGAAACTGGCTCTAGGATGTGTTAAAAAAATTTAACTAGAGGTGCCCGAAACCGGCTCTAGTCGATTAAATTAACTTAAGAAAACTAAAAACTAAACACTAGAGGTGCCCAAAACTGGCTCTAGATAAAACATGTTAAAAAGAACCCAATAAAGTAATTTGAAAACCTATTGTTTGCATAGGATCCGAAAAATCAACTTGCACACAACTCCGCACACACTCACAAGCATTATAGTTTGATTCCGAGTAACTCCTCAGTTTTCCAAAAAATAAAAAGCCAATCATACTTTGTGCCCTGGTTCAGAGAATTGAAATCAAGTTCAAAGCTGAGTTTGTGAAAATTGAAGTCTTGGCAGGTAATTATGAGTTTGCATTGCTTGAGGACAAGCAATAGTTCGAGTTTGGGGGTGTGATAAGTGTTTAAAAGTACTAATTTTCTTACCCTTTTTACTCATATTATTGTTAGACTTAGGCTCATATTAGTTGCATAGTTAGCCATTCATGCATTAATCCATGTTTCCTTCCATCGTTGAGCTTGATTACATAACTTGGTAGTTTTTGTGGAAAAGATGCTGCTTTGGTGTGCTTTGTGTGTGTATGTGCAGGATCACTTGCCAAAGCAATGCCGAGCTAGTTGCCAGGGCAATGCATAAAGGATATGCCGAGCTAGTTGCCAGGGCAATGCATGAAGGAGACGCTGAGCCAGTTGCCATGGCAATTGTCGACAAAGAGAAAATGCAATAGGGATGTCGAAATTAATGACTTTACAAGCCCAAGATGACATGGAGCAAGGCCCAAGCCCAAAGGAATTTGATTGCCATGCAGAGATTAAAGAAGAATTAAATTCCAAGAAGATAGGAGAAGTTCTAATAGGAATAAAATTATAATAAAGAATTATATTCTTTAAAGATAATTTAATTCCAACTCAAACTCCTCCTCAAAGAAGGACTTTGGCCTAGCCCTATAAATAGCAAGCAAAATTCGACAAGTCCAAAGGGAGAGCAAGAGGGAAATTTCGACAAGTCCAAGTAGGGCAAGAGGAGAGAATTTTCGACAAGCATCTAGGGCAAGGGATTTTCGACAAGCTTCATCTTTTCTTCCTTGTTCGATTGGGTTCATGCTAGGGATTGTTTATCTTGTGTTTCTTTGGAACCTAGCCATGAACTAAATCTACTTGGCTATGGTTATTGTGTTTTGTGGTTGTGAGAAACTATTGGTTTTTGTTTAGGTAATAAGAGTTTGCACTTTTCTATTTCAAGGTTTATTCATTCTTGGTTCTTTCTTCTTGTTTGAAAGTGAATTGGGAGAGGATCTCGTGATTTCATCTATTTATCTAATATCGGAGAGTTAGATTCAAGAAACGAATGAATATGATCTTTATTCAATCTATTGATGGTGAAGATTAATCCGGCTTAGGAATAAGTTAAGGATTTCAACGGCTAAGAGGAGCGCAAGATTGGTTGTTGTTCACCCTTGATTCACGCAGGGATGTATTATCAAGGCATGCACAAGTAGCTAGAGTTTCGACTTAGGGATAAGAAGAAACCATTGAAGAACGCTCCGCCGAACCTTGAAGTTGCTGCCCAGACGCCCAAGTAGTTGCCCAGGCAACCATCGATTAGTTGCCAAGGCAACCCCGTTGTGCAAGTTGCCACGGCAACTGAGTTGCCCGTGCACCCTTTTACCAAAACGATCCAATCGGCTATCACACCTCAACTCACGATAACCTGGCCTATCTCTCTCAAGTGAATTCATCTTTTCATTTACTTAATTGCTTTCTAGATTAGTTATTAGTTAAAACTTCTATAATCCTTTACTTGTGTTTTTACTTTTTACAGTGCAAGAGACTAGATTCTTGAAGTGGCACCAATCCCTGTGGAGACGATATCTTTTATACTATAACTTGCGACGTGTATACTTGCACATTTGCGTAGCACTTATTACGCGCAACATTTGCCTTATTTTGGACATTTAGGGTGAGAAAGTTTTAAATGCAAAAACGTGTGAATATGAGTTTTTTTTCATTTATGCAAAAATCTTGTGCAGAGCTTAAAAGAAATAATTAAATTTTTATAAATTTGAAATTTTAAAAATCAAAATTGATCACTCAAATATCAAGTGCAAAAAGTACTTTTTCTTTCAAATTGACAATGAACAACCCGAATGAAGCATATGTTTAGAGGATAGCAAGGGTTGCAGTGACACAAGCACATGTGAAGTCATTTATGGGCTCTTAGGCTTCTGAAAGGAACATTTCCCGTACCTAATTTCTACTGCATTTAAGTGGCTCTCTTGATATCACTAACTCACTATGCCCCATCCTTCCCTCATTTGGTGTCGATCGGGCATTTGAAGCTTGTCGTTCATTGAAGAAAGGTTAACCCTTATAGGCAAAATATAGTCTGAAGACCAAACTCAGACATCCATATATGATTAGAATGGTATTTATAGGCTTGTAATGTAGGCTATAGCTCATGGGTATGAAAAAATGATATACAAGCCCAAATAAATGTTTAAGGATAATGAAACCAATGATCATTTCTTCTTGGCGAACTCTCACTTCTTCACTTACAGCTTGGATGTACTTTGATGAAATGTTTTTTTTCTTTCATTATTTGGATCGCTCTAGACTGCCCATTTTTGGGTTTTCACCCTAGAGTTTATTTCCTTCTTTTGTAGCTCTAAGACATGCAACCTTTCGCCGATTTGTGTCTTGGCTTGGCATCAATCTGTTTCCATTTAAAAGTGATCAATCCACCAAAGTTGGTATAAGCTTCCAATTAAGACCTCATTCTTGTATTGCTTGATTTGGGTATGCTCACATGAAGTAGCATTTTTCTTTCATTCCTTGGATCGCTCTAGACTGCCCATTTTTGGGTTTTCACCCTAGAGTTCATTTTCTTTCCTGTTTAGGAGAATGTAGCCGTAGACTGATCTATAATCCCGATTAGACATTGATTCTTGCTTCTGCTTGAGAGTAACCAATCCTCCAAGTCTCTTGCTTTTCTTTTATTGCACTTTTTAACTTAGCATATTCTCCTTTGATTATTTCAGCCTTCTCGTTGACAATTTTCAACTGGATTTGGTTAGCTTCTTTGAGCATAAACTTTTCTTTCATTGGCCTCTTCTAATATTTCTCTGACCCTTACATTGAATGTATCTGTAGCATGATCAAGATTGGGTGGCTTTTATTTGCAAACAAAATTTTTGCCTTTTTGCCCTTAGTGTAGGGGTGATCCTTGGTTTGGGTTTCATTAGAAAGAAACGATCAGGCTCAAAGGGGGACAACAATGGATATTTTCTTATTTGTGAAGGGAATTGAAAGAATGCCATTCATCATTTCACACATAGACATCTAAGTAGTCTTTAGGGGGTAGGAGTGCAGGGTCAACACTCGATTCAATGACCTTAAACAACAAATGCCTGAAAGGGTAATTCACTCAATGGGATCTGCCCATTTCCCGAACACTCATTTTGTTCCTTCTGTCTGCCTAAGTAGAACATAAAATGTTCATATTTGCAGTATCCTTGCAACATTTGCTTTCTTTTGGACATATGCTATTCGAATTTGATCATTGGATTTGAATAAAATGTCCTCTTGCAATTGAAATTCAAGGACCTAATAAAAATGATATGTACGCATGTTTATGAAAACAAAACGACTCATAGCAATGAATAAAATGCTTAAAGAATTAAAGAATATGAATTATTTTTCAAATATGATGTAAAATAAAGTTTATTTTATTAAAACGAGTAAACAATATTTTTGACAAAAGCTCCTCATTTTTTTGAAGTAAACTAAACTCACACAGTGTGAAATAGACAGACTTCTCTCATTATGAATTTACAGCCAGTTCAAAAAGATTGCCCTATTTTTCTTCCCATTTCTTTTTAATGTGGACCTTTTCTCCACTCTCTTCTTAGAAGGATTTAGTCCTAAAATGATGGGTTTAATTGAGCCTAAGTCGGATGTCCTACGGTAAATTACCAAAAATAGTCTATGAATGCAAATGCAATATATGTGATGAACATGTTATGTTGCTGAAAGTGCAAAATACAATAAAGATGCAGTGCTAAATGTAAATATGAATGCAGAAAAGAGGTTGATTCTGGAGTGAACACCTTAGAACAACTTTCATAAAAGATCATGTTACATCTGACATTAGAGTTACAGATAATGTCGGGCTCTAGCGCCTAGCTTCTGTAACTTCTCTAAGAGCCTAGCCACCTTCTCACTTCGTCTGGGAGCTCATCATTTTGACTCAATTTTATTGCTGCATATGCCAATTCTGTCACCTGTCGAGCGACTCTTCGTGCTTCAGCAATAACATTCTTCATGTAGTTATCTTTTTCCTTTATCTTCTCTAAAGACTCTCGAAGCTGAAGATTCCACTTCTCGTTATTTTCTTTTCAGGCTTTCTTGAGACCATCCACAAGATCTTTGTACATCCTTATAATGTCATTACACTCATTCACTTGCTTCTTTAGCCTTTGAACTTCAGCTTGACTATCATTAAATTCAGCAATAAATGTCTCCGCACAAACGTATACACATGTCCAAGGTCTCAATCTTGGCTTGACTACTCCTTAGGTCTTCCTTGAGGGCACAACATTGATTTTTTATTACTTGCAGATTACCAGACAAGGTATTAGTCCATTTCTCGTTGGCCTTAGAAATCTTTTTCCAAAATTTGATATCTCCTTTCGGGTTTTCAATTCCTTCTTTCCATTGATCGGGAGTATCACCCAAACCAATATTTTTTTAAAAGGTCAAACGAAGATCTTCATAGTTGTCTTGCAAGCTCTTCAACTTATTTTTCAGATAATCCATTTCTTTCTTCGATTTACTAGCTTGAGCGTCATGCCTCCAATGGCTCTTTTCATCTTCTTTTATTTTGGACTCATTCGGCTCCTTGACTGTTGGGTGGGCGGTAGTTGAACCATCTTGATTTTTTTTGAATTTCCACATGTTGCACTCTAGGAGGTTCTGAACTCGACGCTTGAAGGTGGTGCAGTTTTTAATTGAATGCCCCCTAATTTTGGCATGATACTCACAATGAGCTTCAGTATTATACCATTTAGGGCATGGAGGTTGTAGAAGTGTGTCGTGACATGGAACCACCAATCGTGCCTTCAACAATTGCAGATAGAGCTCTTCATACGAGATAGGAATATGATTGAATGGACCATTGGTTTTTGGTTTCTGGATGCCGGACAACGATGACTCAGAAAGCTGGACACTAGAATTTGAACTCTATCTCGGGTACTAGATTATGAGTGTTGAAAATTGTCTACTCTTCGTGTGCTCTGGTGCACTAGTATTGGTCAAGCTTTTAGAAGCTTTGGGGATTTCTTCTTTAAAACTCAGTAGCCCTCCTTCGACAAGACTTATGACTTTGTTCCTTAAAGCTCCGCAATTTTTGATACTATAACTCGTACCTCCTAAATGATAGTTGCATCGAGCCTTGTTGTCATACCTTTTAGAAAAAGGGAGTTCTTTTGGCTTGGATTGAATTGGAGTCACAAGACCCTTCTTGACCAATATCGGGAACATATCTGTGTATGTCATCGAAATTTGAAATGCCTTCTTTTTATCTTTCTCTTCTCTAGCTCTTCTTTGGCTCATCTCTACTCTCCTTGAAATTGAATCCTTGGCATCTTCGGGTGTCTTATTGATATTGATCGTAACGGTGCACCGACCTTTGGGTTTACCAAAATCATCTTGTTCGGGTATAAGGCCCTGATCGATGGCCATCATAATTTGGCTTTCAATCAGTTCATCTTTCTCTCCTTGTATATCAGACTTTTTCTCTTTTACCATAGTGGTCAACATACTCATCATCTCGGACATCTGTCTTTTCAATTCTTGCACCTCACTAATCTCGGTATTGGTGTAGGCCTATTCTGGTACGTCTGACGTGTGTATCTCGGAAAGAAGACTTCTCATCTCTTCTGGCATCTCTTTAAGGCACTGCCCTATATCTGTGGTCTTATCTATATGATCACTTGACCCTTTCATTATGAAAGCCTCCTTAATCGTAGATCACTCGCGAATCAACGCTCTTTTATGTCATGTACATGCAATGCAAAAAAGGCAAAAACATAAAAAAAAATAGAAAATTGGTCAGTACACGTATAATAAAATTAAAAACATGAATAAATATGTAAGTACCAAAGAATAAATACGTACAACCTACCCGAGCATGATTTTTTTACCCTGCATAATAAACAGAGTCTTACCCGGCATGAATTCTACCCGGCATGCTTTTATTCTGAAAAAAATAACCTACTTGGTATGGTATCTAACCGGTACAGAATGAAAGATCCTACCCGATATTATTTCTACCCGACATATGATTACTTATAGAAAGAAAGATCCTACTCGGCATGATTTCTACCCGACATATTATTCAAAAAAACTATAGGGTATATAAAAGGTTAGAAGAGTTTCTCCTTTGAACTTTTAACGGGTTCATTTTTAAAGCAAGGCTCCTATGGTTCGGTTCTAGGGGAGGGTACCCAAATTGTTCTCGCTGTCCCTTACTAAAGGTAGCAAGACCCCTGATTCTCACCCATTATAGGCTTCAAACGGACCAAGTTCAATTCAAGGGATACATCCCTTATGCTATACAGAGGTAACCCACACGAAAGCAAAAGAAATATATCCCGAAAGCGATTCACCAACCTATACGGTGGTAACCCACACGAAGGCGGTATCACACTTCCACTTAAAAAAGGACAGAGCTCGGGTAAAAAGCTCACGAAATGTGTTGCAAGTGCACGGTGTGTGAGGAGAAACTCTCAAACCCTTTGACACTTTACGTCTATGTTCACTTGTACTAAGCAGAAAAATAAATCAGATATATTTAATAAATAAATAAATAAAATGCATGTCCTATTAACTATAGACATGATCATACTTTAAATTAAAATCGATTTCGTAAATTTCCAACACTAAGACTAAAAATATTCGACTCGTGGCTTGACTCACTTTTTATTAAAAAAAAGGTCCCCAGCAGAGTCGCTAGCTGTAATCACCCAAATCCGTCTGGCGCTCCCCCTTTTTTCGATTTTCAAATTTTCTTTGAATTTAATTTTGTTTGAAAAACCCCGCCAGATTTGAAATTAAAAATGTGGAGTCGCAACCGATCATTTAAAAATAGTAGACAGGACACCAAATAAAACCAAAGATAAAAATTTAGGGTCCGGGAGTCGGTTACGGTTGGGGAAGGATGAGCACTCCCACACCGCCCAAAAATTGGTACCTAGTCGATTATTTAATGTCTTGGTGTTAAAAATTTTAAATTTGAATAAAATTTAAAATACGATCCTTAAATATCAAAAAATATTGAGAGAACCGCATCCTTTTGCGCCCGGGACACGACTTCTCGTTTTTGTTAGAAAAATTTGAAGAAAGTCACATCCCTTTACGTCCGGGACATGTTTTCTCAAGATTTTTAGAGTTTTGAAATTAATTTCTTTAAAAATGTATCTATTTATGATTTTTAATACAAGATCACATGTAAAAATATATACTTAAAAATATAACACTTTCGGTAAAACATTTAATATTTATTTATCAAAAAGAAATCTATATATGAAGTTAATAATTTACATATATATATAATTAAGTATTTATTATTTATATATATACTTAGAAATATAATATTTAAGATAATATATATGTTTTAAAAAATACACCTACACATATATTAATTTAGTAGTTTATATATATATATATATATATATATATATATATATATTACAAAAATAAGTATTTAGTATTATTGATATATATCATAATTAAAAAAATAATATATTTAATTTTAAAAATATACATGAAGTACAATGTATAAAAAATACATGAAATATAAATCATAAGTAAAGAAATATGTATACATATGTATATACGTATATAATATATAATAAAATATTTTATATAATAATAATAATATATACATATAAGGATAATAATAATGATAATACTAATAATGATAATAATGCATAATTTAAACTAAAACAACTTGAAACTAAAGATTAAGGACTAAGATGCATGAACATTTAATTACATGACATGAAATAATACACATTACAGGATTAAAATGAAACATATGCAAAAAATAAGGAAATAAGCGTAAATAGACGGAAATATAATGTTGGAAATAAATATTAAAGCATATGGACTAAATTGAACTGAAATGAAAATTAAATGCTGCAAATAGAAACATAAAAAAAGATGATAATAAACACGCTTAAAAACCAGGAGGACTGAAAACATAATTATATCGCGGGCAAAACTGAAAACAGGTAAGAAAGGAAGGGACCATATCTGTAATTTAACCATTTAAAAAGACGCGGATCCTCTTCGGGTTATCGGGTGACAACGTCGGGTAAGGTGCAAAACGACGCCGTTTTGGGCCGTGTATAGGCACCCAAAACGACGTCGTTTAAGGGTTGCCGGTTTAAAATAGATTTGGGTTATCTTTTTTTCGAGATCGAAACATAATAAAAAACCTTAAATGTTTTTTACTCTCTCCTTTCAACCACGCGAACGACGACCGCTCCTGTCGTCAACGGGCTGTTCATCGGGGAATGGCCTCACGGCGAAGCACCACAGCGGCGATCTCGACGGTAGGTAGGCTCTCTACTCTCTCTTTTTCGATTTAAGATTCGAAACTAAAATCACAGAAAATCTTGTTTTTCAAACTAAAGAAAAAACATTTTCGTTTCAAAATGATTTTGGGTTTGAATTTGTAAAATAGAAGAGAAAGAGATCTGAAATCTTTTTTTATTTTGAATTTTGTTACAAGTTCGAACTGGATTTCCCCCTTTTTTTCAGACTGAAGAACCCCCTCTAAACTCTCTGATTTTTTTCGAACTCAGCCCCTTTTCTCTCTAAATTTTCTCAGATCTAAAAGCTCCCCCCCCCCGATATTTGCTGTTTTCATTTGGTTTTATAACCAAAATTTTACATAAAATAATAACCCCCATTTTTAATTATTGCCACAGATCTGAAGGGTGATGGGGCGCCGGATTTTGGCAGGATATAGGTCGGCTGAAGCATGTGGGTAGGTTAGGGTAGTAGATTAGGGTTTTGATTAGTTTTGTTAGATTAGGTTTTTCTATTTAGGGTTTGGTTCATTTGAGATTAATTTAATTCAGGGTTTAGGTTTAATTTGGGTTGGGTTGCCGGAGATTGTGGTCGGAGGACGAACGGTGCGGCGGTGAGGCAAGGGCTGAGGTAGCAGTACTGGCGGCAGCTGTCATTAGGGTAAGGGTTAGCATTAGGGTTTTTTTGTTTCAGGTCGAGTTTTTTAGATCCGGGTCGGATCATGTATAACGGGTTTTGGGCATTTGGGTTAAATGGATTTGGTTTGGGAACGGGTTATTACACAAAGGTCTAAGCATATGCTATAGTTTCACAATTGTAAATAAAGATAAAAACGATTTTGAAATCCATATATCATGTCGATGAAGGGTAAAAAATAAAAATAAAAAACATGAAGTCACCTAAAAGGATGTGTAACAAACAATATGAGATCCTATATAGACATCAATTTGAAGCAACTGAGAGGTAAAAAGAAAACACAGAACATCTTCTTCGAGTAAGAGTTTGAGCATGATAGTTACTCACCTCCATCCCATGGAGTATCATCTGGACTGCAATACCAATCAGACAAGAAAGCAGAATAGCTTATCGAACCATACTTTACTCATCATATCATATAGAACTTGTGAAGGCAAATACAAATAATCTAATCAAACTTGAAAGTAAGGGAAAGGATCCTTTTTGTTCCGGACTTACCCAAATATAACTGCATTCCAATGCATTATGTTGTTGTCTTGAGGCGCTCCGCTGATACCTGCAGGCGGGTCTTGTTGCAACCTCTTGAAATCTCTCATTAGCCTCTTCCTAGCAGGAGTTGACATTGTCACCACCTAAAAAAACAATTTCAAAAAAATTGAGATTTCACCATAGTTGTTAAATTAACAATAATACAATTATACAAATAAGAGTTTGCTTTCATCTCGTCTTCTAATTGAAGCTAAAAGAACAAACTTGTTCACTTTAGATAACAAGCATCTTGGTTATTTCTTTAAATTTTAAGTTTTCAGCTTAAAATAAACCCAACTCAAATTCAATATAACACTACAAAACTAATCAAGAACAAGAACAGGAATCCAAGGTCCAAAGGAACAATCCAAAAGCTTAGAACTTTTCCACTTCAAGAAACATAAAGTTTATATATTTCCTCGTGGATATACTGAAATAACTTAAACAAAGTTCATTAAAAACCTTTACAATAATACAGGGGAAAAATTACCTGGAGGTTAATGCTAAACGAGGAGATAAGCAGCCAGAAAATTTGAGGAAGTTGGGACTGAATTTATTTAAATATAAAAATGAGAAGGAAAAAAAAAGGAAAAAGAACGTGAAAATTGGGGGATAAGTGGAGGGAAAAAAGTAGAAAGTGATAGAAAGAAGAAAGAATCTGAATATATTCATTTAAAATTCAATTCGATTCCATTTTGTTTGTTTCAGAAAATTGTGTTTT
This sequence comes from Hibiscus mutabilis, assembly GCA_019671005.1. Lineage (NCBI taxonomy): Eukaryota > Viridiplantae > Streptophyta > Magnoliopsida > Malvales > Malvaceae > Hibiscus > Hibiscus mutabilis. Next base: position 10,483,270 of record CM033750.1, read on the forward strand.
ACCATCCAATAAATAGAACAGTCTAATTTTTTTTAATAATACTAATTTAAAGTTAAAAGATAAAACAACTGAAATATTATCATAAAGTGTAACATTTTCGGTGGGTATGGATAATATTTAGATTGTAACCGAAATGTTAAAAACACGGACCCTAACATGTTAACTACATAAATGAAATATTATATTTTTTATAATATTTTTTTGTTGCGACCTAAATATTATCCTCCGTACAGCCGAAAATATTATATATTTTAAAAACATTTCGGTTGTGTCGTTTTTAGCCATGTAATTATTTAGACTTCCGCTTGTCCCTCACTCCTTAAAAAAATATCTCCTCTCCATCCATAAACTAAAAAAATATTGAGCGTACATCCTTCTATAAAGAATACTAAAGACATGTCAATTGAATTAAATTTAATCGATTATTTAATGAATTTTGATATAATATATAACTTTACAGATATAATTAAAACATTCATATAATTGATACGATTGTATAATTGAAATATATTTATGAATTATGATCAATATAATCCATATTCAAATAATAGAATAAATCAATATTTATGTTAAAATATAATATATTTAAATTAGAACAAATCTAATCAGATTTAAATTAGAACAAATCTAATCAGATTGAAACTTGAATATTCATAAAGTTCACAGAGCTTTATTAGTTTCCACAAATAATTTTGTGTGATTATTATACAGATTTTAAATTCAATACATGTTTTGAATGTACGTTTTAGGTGAAAGTACTGGTCAAGTCTCTCTATTATAAGATTTGTTTAAATTAATTCATCTACCATCAAATGAATTAATTTGGCTTATTTATTATAGAAATTAATTTAAATTAGTCCATATATTGTTAAATGGATCAACATAGTCCATGTATTTGTAAGAAAAATCAAATAATGTTAAATTTTCTTGACGTTAACTGTTTAAAATTATCATCATTCAAAGGTTTTAAAGGTTTTTTTAAAATAGAATATTTTAGTTGTATTAAAATGAAAAATAATAATTTCATATTTTTAAAATAATTGTGAGCTTCTAAAAAAATTCACTTGTTCATTTCTTTTTATTAGTATAAGGGATAAATTGTAAAATTAATAATAGATGGGTTAATTTCAACTAAATCATATAATAAATGGACTAAAATCACCCATTTAATATCAGAGTAACTAATTTAATCTAGACAATTATAGCAGGACTTGATATGTTCTTTAGTGAGAAATTATTATATGGACTTCGCTCACCACGTCATTCATAATTATCACATCCACTAAAATTAACCACCTCATATTTTTACTCCATATCACTAATCCACTCATGATTAACTCTTAAGTAATCACCCACCTCTTATATACATGACAAAAAAGGTGAAGATTTATCTTTAGAAAATGACATGAAAAAAAATAGATGATATGATTGATTCTTAGTGAATGACACCATGAATGATGTGATGAGTCGGATCCATATAATAAATTTTCGTTCTTTCTCCTATATTTTAGTATACAATGATAGATTTAATCCTTCACGGTTACACTGATAGTCAATTTCGCTATAAAAATATTAAAAAACAAAATAATTAGGATAAACTACATTTGTAGTCACCGAACTTTAAAGGTGATTTTTTTAGGGTAAATTATGTAAATCATCACTGAACTTTATTTTCAAACTTATTTTGGTCATTGAAGTTTTAAAATGTTCAATTTATTTTTTGAAGTTTAGACATTGAACGTTTTTTGTCACTCCACCGTTCACCGCCGTCGTCGTTTGGTATCAAATGTCACCAGTTGCTTCGTCTCGTCCCTCTGAGCCCGAATCTGACCTCCATTTCGTCGAAAAATGTCTCGAAGTCCATGAATCGAACAAAAATCTTTCGCTTTTCTCTCGCCGATCTCCCTCTTTCATCGTCTGATGGAGCTCGTTTTTCAATATATTGCTTCCCTCGTGCCGATGAAGCTTTTCCCGTTCGGATCTTGAAGAAGGTCATCCATTCGCTGGTAAATAGATGCTGCCAAAAATTTAACAGAAGAGTGACAAAAAAAGTTCAATGTCTAAACTTCAGTGAGTAAATTGAACATTTTGAAACTTTAGTGACCAAAATAGGTTTGAGGGCAAAATTCAGTGATGATTTATACAATTTACTCTTTCTTTTATAATACTACAAGTTTTCAATCTTTTATCTAACACATTTCTTTTTGATACTCGGTTGCTAGGGTTTGATACTGGAATTGTGTTGTGAATCATGACCATGACCAAATAAATTTGTGGAAAAAACAAACATTGTTCAAATTTTCCATGCCTCCCATCCTAGTCTTCGAGAGGAAATTTTCTTAAAAAAAACTTCACATTATTACATGCCAATTGAGACTAAATGAAGTCCTTAGTTACAAATCAATATTCAAATAATAATAACAATAATAATCAATTACTGTGATTTCCGGTATCACTGGGAGAAGTGGAAGCACTCTTGGGAGTTGAAAATGGCAAAGCAGTAGGTGGTAGAAATATCGAACTCCCAGGCTGCGAACCAGTGGAAGGAGATTTGATGAAGAAGCTCGAGCCACATCCATTTCCGTTCGATGCAAATGATTGCTCTCCCCATTTCAATTTCTGTGCCAAACTCTCCGCACCACCGCCGCCGCCGCCATTATTTCCGGCTCCGATGATCGACGTTAGAGCCGCTGCTAATGCAGATTGGAAGTTTGGGTCTGTTGTGATCGCTTTGGTTGCAGCAGCGATAGTATCTGGTAATGGCGGTTGAGGAGGACATTGCTGATTCTTTTGCATGAAAGATTGATAAATGCTATTCTCCATCGTCGACGGCGGTACTCTTCCGTTAATGTTGAGGGCTCCGATATGGGATTTCATGTAGGGTTGTTGTGGTTGAGTACTTCCGCCGTAGGTAAGGAGCCCGTTGCCCCAGGACACGGTGTTGGATTGCGAAGAACCGAAGCTGAGACTCGTCGACGTGTTGTATCGCGACGTAGTGGGGTAAGCTGAAGAGAATCTATTGAACGGAAACGATGAGGATGACGAGGATGGCGTCGAAGTAAGGTCGAGAGTGATCGTCGGGTGTGACGAGGCCGACGATAGTGAAGTGTTGGTCAAGTAGAACTTCGATTTCGAGTTATCTGAAAGGTAAACGTTGAGTCCATGGAGAGCGGGGTGGGAGGAAGTTGACGGTGGAACGTTGGGACCGGCCGACGATGTCGAACCGGACAATAGCATCGAAGCTGCCGCACAAGTGGTGGAAGCCATTGCAGTGGCCGACATTGGAAGTGGATGATTGTGAGTTCCTTCATATGTCGTGATTAATATCGACATGTCTTCGGCACATCTTTGAACCTGTTTTCTAACAGGACAGGAAGGTCCAACCGTGCAACGATAATACGCTCGGGGACAAGGATTTCCTTTAGCAATCTTCTGTCCATATTTCCGCCATTGGCATCCATCATTCATCTGTAATTATAATTAAACTTTTGTTGTAACTATGAATAATACGAGCAATAAACGCAACGCGACGCGACCGAAAACTATATCTTAATACACGTACCGTGGGAGTGTCGCATCTAGTTCTGACGCAAACCCTAGCTTTCTTAGCAGGGTTTTGTTGCAAGACTTCATCGTCTCCTCCACTTTTGGTTGTCTTGACAACTTTGCTCGGCGGCCATGTTTCTTCTTCCTTGGGTTCTTGAGAGCTGTTCACCGGGCTCGGATTCGGCAGGGGTTCATCGTCTACCTCGGACTTAGAAGCTTCGAATTTGTAATCCAAGGCGAGAGATAAACCTTCATTGCCTCTGATCTCCTCCTCTTTTCCATGGCTGCTGCCAGATGCTTTGCCCTTATCGTCCCTTTTCGATTCGCTCAAAAATCTTCCGAGTGTAAGGGAAACAAGCTCGGGTTCTTCTTTTTCTTCTTCGACTTGTTGTTGTTCTTGGTGTTCATTGTTTGGTGCTGCTCGGGATTTCTTTGAATCTTGTGCAACGATGCCGTAGAATTGCATTTGCAGCTCCTGGTAATCTTTCATTATCTGATTTAGATACATCTTTAACCTTTGATTTTCTTCTCTCACCTCTCCCATCTCAGCTTTGGCGGATTCAAGTTGATCATCCTATTTCCATACACACAATATTCAATTAAACAAATAGTCTTCATTGCTTATATTTATGTTAAAAAGAACCAAAGCGCTTATCTTTTATGTTATTTACCTCTATTTATTTAAGGATTATTATTTTATATACTGGCAGTGGAAAACAAAGTTTCCACAAGCGAGTTTGTTTAGAGGTTTAGGGTTTTGATTTAGTGTTTAGAGATTAGGGGTTTATGTTGTATAGTTTAAAATTTAGGGTTTAAACTTTAAGTTTTGAGTTAAATTTTTTTAAAATTTTAGCTTGAAAATATTCTAATTAAATAAATCATTTCAACACCTAGAACCATATGATCTGCCTGTAAAATATCAGAATCTTAGTTCATAGATCAAGAAAGACCATACATGCATGCATACATATATATTGATATATATTGATTGATTAATTGAATTTATCATTCATGCATGCGTTTAGAGAATTTTTAATGAGGCACAAGAAAATTATTTTCTATGATTTTCTCATCCAATAAAATTATACATTGCTGATCAAAAAAATTCATGCATGCTTATATATCTTAAATATATAATCAGATCACCAATCCATTTCTCGATCTGTAACTATTAAGATGAGGAAAAAAGAAAGATCTAACGTGATTATCTAATTTGAGATCGATATACATATATATATAGTTAAATAACATTATCTAATATGAGATTAATCGAACCTGCTCCTTTCGACTCGAAGAAGATGCCATGGAGTACTCGGCTTCTGTTCTTCCGGTATCAGATCTTGCAGAAACCTGTTTAGTTTTGCACAATTTGTTGAGTTAGCACAAAATGTTTCCTCTCTCTATATATATAATCAAGCCTTGAAGTCTATAGAGAAAAAATGAATTAGAAAATGGGTGATGACTTCAAGTCCAGCTTCTAGACAGAGAACAAATATAAGTACAGTCAAGATCTTAGAAAATCAAGGGATTAAAGGAAAATAAAAATGTAGAAAAATCTATAAAATAAAAGCATAAGAGACTTGATTAATTGTTAATGTCTGTTGGGAAAAAAAATCTGTCAAATTTGTCCAGCATGTTGCGAACATTGCCCTTGTTTCTTTCCCAACCAGTTGATGTGTTAGTCCAATATGTCTCTTTCTTGTGCAATTCATGGAAGCTTCGTAAACCCAATTATATACATATGTATGTTTGTATGTATGTGCAGATGTTGATTGAAGAGATGCTACATGAGAACTGTCTACGATCAGAAAATATTTCTGGATAATGTATAAATATTATATATATTGCTAATAAATATGTAATTTATCTTAAAATCTTATAGATTAGGGTAACATGCAAAGTTTAAAATGTGTTGGTGTACATGTTTCTTATTGTGCTGGGTTTAGATTGCATACACATAGTATGAATTATAATATTATGTTCATTCTATCGAGACGAATCCAAAAACTAATCTTTCATGTTCTGTAAACTCCTACATAAGTAGAGGCTAACTTTACTTGAAGATAGTTTATGATACTTGCAATATTTTATTACAAATCATAAATTAAACATAGTGGTAAATATGTAATCTATATGTATTATAATCATTCAGGCCCAGTTATAATAGATATTGGTGATAAAAAAACTAGGTATAATGTCAAAAAAATATCACCAACATTTGACTGAATAGTTACTTTGATTCATATTCTTTTTTTAAATCATTTAACCTTTAAAGTTTCATTTTAGGCCAAAATAATCCCTTTATAGATAAAAATTGTTAGTCAACTAACGGCAAATGATTTGATATGAAACTTTATTTGATTAACCGTTTTTATTCACATAGGGGTTATTTTTATCCAAAATAAATTGTAAAGATTAAAGTGTTTTAAAAAAAGTATAAGGTCCAAAGTAATTATTCAGTCGAACATGTGAGACTTTTTTGACATTATGGCAAAAAAAAAAAAAACTATGTAAAGTTGGGATTTTAATGAGTTTACCTTGTTGTTGCTGCTGCTTAACTCCATTTTTCCTACGGAAGATGGTTTCATATCATCATTTTCACAGTAGGGTCGTTTATCTCCTACCTGATCAAAATTCATAACATGAAAAAAAACAATTAAGATTTAAGATTACAGAATTTATTTATTTTTCAAACACGAAATAAAGCTAAAAATATTTTATTTACCCAAAGAAGTAACATAACAAAACTGCTAAAAAATTGTATAAGTAATCCGCCATTAAACATAGAAAAATCTGTGTTCTTTTATTCACCTTGGGAAGAACAGAAGCAGTAGCAGCAACAGCAGCAGCGGGTTCTTCATCACCAGAAGAGGAAGAAGAAGAAGAATCAGCTGTGTTGTCTTTCTTCATCTTCATCAATTTCTCCTCCATTTTTCAGCTTTCTCTGATATTGTAAAGTCTCTGAAACCAGCCAGGTAACCTTTTCTTTTATAGAGAGGCTGCTGTATTTGACTCCATTTTTAAACTTTGTTTTACATATAAAAAGATGACTTCATAAACCATACTAAAATAAACAAAATGTCAACAAAACCCAATCCACTTGTAATAAGAAACAGTACTTAATTAATTAGTCCCAATTGTAATAAAGAAGGGAAGAAATGAAGTTCCACTCTCCTTAGATAACATGGTAAGGGCAAAGGGGGAGAGGGGTTTGAGCCGCAGTACACGGTCCCCGCCTAAAGTTAAATAATGTGAAATTATTAGATGAACCCAGCTCACTATGAAAGAAAGATGTGAAGATTTATTTAGAAAAAAATATAATGGAAAAATATTATTGGCTAGTACCATGTATGACGTTGTGAGCCAGACCCATTTAATAATTTTTCCAAATAATAAACGAACTATGAATGACGTGGTGGGTCGAGACCATATAGTAATTTTTTCAAATAATGGTACCATTTCTTGAACTTTCCTACTTGTCATTACACACGTCACATGGGCATTGGATTTTGTCATGGTCAATGTTTTTAGCCCAAAAGACTCACCTTTTCTTTTGATTACCTACGGTGACTGGAGTGTTTTTTTTTTTTCAAAGACCAAGTATATCATATTTTTTAAAATAAAAAAGTTGAATTTCATTTAAAATATGTGAAAGTACATCAAAATATACGAGAATTTAAAGATTATGCCTACAAAGAACTTTTACATGAACGTTATACGAACATCAAATTACTCTTAAAAAGATAAAAATTGTGTTATAAGATAGATAAAAATCGAGTTGAATTAATTTTTTAAACAATTTCTTTCTAGGGAAAGGGAAAATGGGAAATTTACTCCTATTGAGTCTAAAACTCACAAACTAGGAGAGAGGAGACGTCAACTGAGAGCTTTTAACCACTTACTCTAGAGGGAGTTGTATTAATTTAGATATAGAGTTAATTATCCTAATAATTTTTTAGTTTATAATATTCAAAATGAAAACATTAATTATGGGGTATCAAACATTTTATCATTTGGTCCAATAAATGTTGATAGAGTTTTGTTTTTTAATGAAAAATAACTTATAATAATTTTTTTTTAAATAATGTTGAGATTGGCATTTTGGGGTAAATTTGAAATTGACATATTGGATATCTTGATTTTATATTAAAAAAAATTAAAGGCATCATATGTCATTATTAACAGAGTTTATGGTGCAATAAAAAATTGTTAAAATGAAACATTGATTGACATCAAGTTTAAATTTGATTTCAAATTACTTTTAATGTTAAAATTTTTATATTTACTAAATTTATGATATAAATTATAAAATGAAATATTATATAAGTTAAAATCACCATGTTAATCATATTAATCGCATTGTGTTTAATTAATTAATTAAGGTAGCATATGTTCATAGATATTCTTAATCCTTTGATAAAGTATAGACACCTTCCAGACAAAGTGATTGAACTCAAGTCTCCTAAGATGAACATCATCCTCTTTTCCATTGTGATCAGTTATTGAATTCACATCCGATGTCATTATTAATTGAGTCTATGGTGTAATAAAAAAATAAACTGAAATATTAATTAACAATTCGATTTCAAATTACTCTTTCAATTTTATATAAAAATATTAAATGCATCTAATTGGCCTAATGATCAATAATGCTTATATTGTCTCATCTTGTATGAGTTCGAATCTCGGTATAAAATGTAATATCTTTATTTAATAAAAAAATATATTAAATGTATAAAACTTCCTAATTATTTTTTGGATAAGTTGTGTGTATATTATTCAAGAAGTAGAAAATATGCTAAAAACGATTTTACAATCAACTAATCTCAATCAAAGAATACTCCAATCTATACATAGTCGGGTATTAACACTATCAGTGCTATCTATCTTCTTTCGTATCAAAATTGCTTAATTATTCAATATATCTATTACTTATTAATTATTTTGATTTGAACAGATAAATTCCAAAAAAGAAAATTAATAAAATCATCTAGTGGACTTCGGGTACGAATGTTTTGGCATTTGCCGAGAGTGGAGGGGGTTTTAGGGTTTAAAAAAGGTGGCGTGGGGATTGATGCCAAACATGAGGTTAAATAATTAACTCCTTTATATGTCTATGTAGTATTTGACCCGTTTTAATCAACATATTTTTTTCATTCTCTCAATTATCGTTGATGTTGAGGGTCGAAATAAATATGACTAGTCTGGTTCGTTTGATTGGATTTTCAACCATAAATATCGAAAACAAATTAAAAAATAAAAACATAATTCTAATCAACCACAGAAATAAAAAGAATGATGAAGTTTATAATTTATTGAAAATATGTAAAGAGTAAGAATGATGTTTTAAATATTAGAATAAATTTGAAGTTTTCTTCCCTCTCGTCTCCCCCGAATTTGGATAATAAAAAATGAAGTAGAATCAGAGAAGATGAGGGATGTTCAACTCTCTTGGTTCTATAAGGAAAAGGATTCTCTTTCCCAAGAATAAACCGATGAGTGTTGCACAGTCGTATTCTTAAAATTTTAAATTTTTATATAATTTATATATTTTTTTATATTTTTTAACATAAAATCCTACTTTCGTCTATCCTCTTTCCCCTTATTCACTTAGCTAGTATTCAATGGAGTGTGTGAATTTGAGTAAGAAAACCACGGCGTTGACATAAATTAATTATTTTTTAAAAAAAGTCATAACTTCACAATTATCATTTCAACCTTCAATTCTGCATTGATTTCTTTTTGTCCATGATTTTGGAAAAAAATGGTTGACATTTGCCAAAAATTAAATATCCTTTGTATACATATTATATTTCATGTCTTTACTTAACTAATTAATTAATTGTATGAACGATTTCAAATCATTAAACTTAACATTCGTTTTCATTTAAATAACAATTTTTTAATTTAATCAAATTATACCATTTAATTTTTATTATTAGTTATATTAAATAATAATAATAATAATAATAATAATAATAATAATAATAATAATAGGGTTTTACTATACACAACCCTTAGGGCTATGTTTAAAAACTACTAGATTCTTATAATTGATGTTTATTTATTTTTTCAATAGAATCTACTAAGATGCTTAATTGTAGATATAATTAATACTAATAAAAAAAGTATTCCATTAATTATCCTAAAATCAAACATCAAACCCTAAAGCCTAAACCATAAACCTTAAACCCTTACCACTAAACCATAAATCATAAACCTTAAACAACAAACTTTAAAACTTAAACCCTAAATCATAAACCACAAACCTCAAAGCATAGGCCTATAGCGAAACCCTTAATTATATCTACAATTAAATATCTTAATAGATTTTATTGGAAAAAAGAAATATATATTAATTATAAAAATTTAATAATTTTTAAACATAACCCTACGATTTGTGTATAGCAAAAACCCATAATAATATAATGATTAGTCTTAACTCATGCATGTCAGTGCAATTTAAACCATGGTTTTAATTCTTCAATTTGATAACCGTTTATTAATTAATGATTATGCATCCTTTGAGACTTTACACGATTAATGTGATTCCCAAGTTGTGGTATAATTATATCCACGTCATAAAATACAGCAATTATTAAACTTCCAAAGCTACAACTATATGACCAATTCCAGATAATTAATATTTAGCTCTTACACGTAACTAAAATTAGATTCGAATAATTAATAAAAAAAATAAAATCGAATAAGAAACTAAAATGAGACGCATACATAATCAGACTCGTCAACAATCTCTAGAGTAAGGGTGCTTATTGAATTTAGCAGCTTGTAAATAGCTCGAGATCTACTCGGTCAAAACTCGATTAACGTTCGATTCGAGTTGACTCGACTATAACTCGAGCTCGACTCGAAATCTTAATAAGTTGAGTCGAGCAAGAGCCAACTCGACTCGATAAGTTTGCGAACAGCTCGTTATTTTTTTAATAAAATTTTAATATTTTTTTGTGGCTACCTTTAAAAATTAGCTTTCAAGAAATTTAGATGTTAGTTGAAAACTCTAAAAAAAATTCTCTGACTTGCTAGGTGCCTAAGTAATTTAACAATAAAATATTTAGTTTCAAATTTCCAAAACTTTTTGTACTTCCCTAGAATTTTAAAAGTTAATTTGTATGAATAAGAAATTAAATTATAATAATTACTTTTTTATTAAAGCGGTTCCTTTTTTATTATTACTTTATGTATAAAAAGAGAAAAGAGAAAAAATCTTTAGTTCTCATATAAAAATATACGATTAAAAGTCAAAACATCGAAATCCTTAAGGCCTTCACTCCTTTGTTGTTTATCGAAGATTATAAACTAAAAAGAGTCTCACAATCGAATATCAACTTCATCTCTAACTCGGTCATAACATGTTCTTTTATTTATCTCTTCAATCCTCACGTTTTTCTTCTTCTAAATTTGTATGTTTATATAAAGTTCTAATAGTATCACTAAATTTTACCTATATTTTAAAAAAATAAGGTAAAAATTTTAGCGAGCTTAACAAGCAACGAGTTGAGTCGATCAACGAGACTTTTTAACGAGCACGAGTCGAGCAAAAATTTATTGAGCTTAACGAGCAACGAGTCCAGCAACAAATTTTTTTAACGAGCACAAGTCCAGCACTACTCAACTCATGATCGATTCGCTCGATAAGCACCCCTACTCTAGAGCAAGTGGTTAAAAGCTCTCAGTTGACACCTTCCCCTCCTCTTAGATTGTGGGTTCTATACCTCTAAGGAGCAAATTCCCTCTCCTCTCTCTCCCTAGGTAAAAATTGTTTTAAAAAAACTCAGACTCCTACGAGAGATGGCAATAATTTTTTTGCATAGACAAAAGTTTGATATAACAATATCGTAGGAAAATATCTTATTTGAATTAATTAATTAATAAATTAAATATTAATAATTAAAAAATACGATGTGAAGGTAAAAGGTCCAAAGTTAATATTTTATTTCATAAAAGAATAATCAGTTTTTTAATATAAAGAGAGTAGAAAGAAGAAACAGTTAACAGCCTTTTGCGTGCAAATAAGGATAGAAAAGAAGATGAAAGTTGGATTTAAAAGAGTCGGTACAAATCTATTAAAACCAACTAATTTAGAAAGAAATCTTTTTCAAGTTTCAACCTTTTTGTCAAATTCAAACACTGTCCATTTGCTTGAATAATAGTTATATTAAAATCCCCAGAAATAAATAAAAAATTGAGATCATTGACCTTACATTAATTGTTTTTCTGACATAACTTCACGGAAAATTCAAAATTTAATAGAATTGTGATATATATATATATAACAAATTTCGATAATTTGAAGTAGATGGACTGTGTGACAAATTTAATAGAATTGTGATAATTTGAAGTAGATAGGTTATGTGGCAAGTTCTTTTTGGCTTTTGTCGTATATTTTTGGGTTTGATTTGATATCGTCTCTGTAGTTGAGATATATTCAGTTATCTTATTGATATACCTTCAATTTGGATTGTCGAATTGTTTTCCTTGTATTTATAGATGCTCACAATCATCCTAGATAAGTTCCATTTGAGATGTGATAAAATTGGTTGTCAGCGTATCATCATCATTATATTCATTTTTATGATAATGTTGAATCGTTGATGGTGCTTATCATTCATTGTTGATAGTGGTGTTTGTTCGTATCTTTTTTTTTTTAGTTGTTTGGTTCAGTTTTTAACTATTTTCGTGTATGGTCATATTTTTATTGTTTGGTTACTAGTTTGTGCTATTCGATGGTTTTATGAAAAATATTCAAATAAATAAGATACATTGTGTATATAATCATGCAAGCCCTAAATACAGGGACAGAGCTAGCCTAAATATGTATATGTATATGTAAGAAGGATGGTGCACGTATGTGCATATGCAAGCATATAATAGTACTAATGTGCCGTAGAGATGCATGTATATCGAACATGTCATACAAGAACATAAAAAATACCCATAAATCCACATGTATATATGTTAACAAAACAACATGCAACACCTTGATTTAGTTGAAAGTTTAAACAACCCTAGGTCAATGCTTTCTTCTTTATCAATTCTTGCTTGTGATTGTTTACTTTGTCTGGATTTTATTTTATTTTTTCAAAATGTCAAATTGCTTATGTTATATAATATATAATATGGTGTAGGAGGGAATTATGTATAATATAATAAAACGTGGCCATTTGGGTACCGTTAGGGACTCGGTTTCCAAACGGTCATACAAGCAATTCTAAAGCATTAAAGCATTGGAAAGTTGAAGAAAGAATAATACAGGTATACAAGTCCTTTACGTGGGGCTATATGTACGGAGGGTTACTTCAACTATGTTTAATAAGTATATTTTTGTATAGTTTAAAGGTGATTATAAGATAGTATATGTTCATATTTTTCTTAATTATTTGATAGCGCACACACACCTTGCAGACAAAGTTGCTTGAACCTGAGTATACTATAATAAATATTATCCTCCTTTTCACTAGAATCACTCCTTGGATTACACTAGAATGAGTTTAGTGATTAATCTTATGTACTTTGTTGGTCCATATAAAAAGAAACGATGGCCACAAATTTTAAAGAAAATTTTAATATATTTAAGGGTAAACAATACTATTGGTCACTAAACTATTCATACTTTCCTATTTTGGTCACCAAACTATTATTTTTGACAAAATTGTCACTAACGTTACTTTTTTTTCTTATTTTGGTCAACCGCCGTTAAAAAACTCACGGAAAAAACAATAGTTTGGTGACCAAAACATGAAAGAAGCTATAGATTGGTGACCAAAATGGAACAAAATAAGTAACATTAGTGACAAAACAGAAAAATGTAATATTAGTGACCAAAACAGAAAAACGAAAATAGTACAATGACCAATGGTGTTTTTTACCCTATATTTAATCATATATGTTGAGTTTTATTTACAAAAGAAAAGTAAACACGTACACTAATTATCGAGCCCAAATTTTATTGATATTGAAGGGATTCTTGAGTGGAGGAATATATATAGCTGTATTTCATTTGAGGTGGGAAACATAGAGAATATCTTAAAGGCTATAGAATAATACAAAGTCAGCTTAATTTCTCTCAATTTTTCTTTTTAGTTTTCTTAATTTGCCTAACAATTTGTGGGCTAACAACAACTACGACTTTTCCAGAAATATATATAAAAAAAACGTTTGTTTAAATATCTATAAGTCTGTTGAGTTGGTATATCTGACTTATTCTAATAATTAGCTTGAACTTGACAAAAATAATGTAAAATTAAAAAGTTGAATTTACTTTATATGTCACGTCTCTACGTTCACATGTATTTAAAAATAACAGTTGAATAATTTTAGGATAATTATTCGATATATTAATAGTGAAGTTTTTTTTACAAGCGATTTTAGTTCACCTTCATTTCTCTTTAATTGTTTTTAAAAATAATAGTAAAGGTCAATTTTATTGGATAAATAAAGAGAAAATATTATAAAGGTTCACAATCACAAAAAAAAATTCTGTAAAATCCAAAGTAAACTATTATATTAATCGATCATTTTTCTATAACCATCATAGAGAAAATATTAGTTATTAAATAATGAAAATATGACCACACAAAGAAATAGTTAAAAAATCTAACCAAACAACTCAGAAAAAATAAAAACAACTGTCGACGATGAATGATAATCACCATCAAAGCTAACATTAGGGGTAATTCAAAGATTTAAGGAACCCTGTGTGATTTACTAAAATAGGCCTTTAAGTTATAATATGAAAGAGGTATAATATTTTTTTTCAAATAAAGTTCCCTTAATATAAAAAATGTTAGATTACTCTATTGTGCAACATAAAAATCACTTATAAACATCTAAAAATATAATATTTTCACGTAAAAATATTGTGCTTCTTGCATATTTCGAAGTAAAATCATCTACAACACTTTCAATATCAACTTATTCCAAAATATCGCTCTCGATTTTCGTCAAAGCAAGTGCATTTATCCTTTTCTTGCAACATAGTTGTCCGTAAGTATGACTTCACAAACTACAATTTTAAAAAGCTTTGTTATGCAAAAGCATTAGTAATATGAATAGTCAATAGACTCTCTATGCAATTTTCACATTTGGAAAACAATAAAAACATTTTTAAAAACTTCAATAAGTCCATAGGTCTTTTTTTCCTCAGGTAAGATTTCTCTAAGTAATTTCAGCTCAATAAATAGTTTATTTCTATCAACATCAGATAACTCGCCTATCCTAGGAGTATTTTTAAACTTAGTACAATGAGATTTGAGATTTACATCATCTAATAAATGTAATTATCGAAATGAAACAAGAAGCTAAAAACATTCTCTCATATGACTTGAGCAGTTATATTCTACATCTTTTGAGGTTAAGTTTTAATTGTCATATTATACTTTTAATGTAGTCGTTAAAACAAAATTAATGAAATTAAATCAATGTTGACCATAATTAATGCTTTGGATTACGAGTTTTTTTTAGAAAATTGTTATATATGTGTGTGTATATATTAAAAACTCATTCTGGGCCTTCAGTTTTCGAGGGCCTTGCGCGGTAGCACTTATTGAACATGTCCAGAACTATCTCTGACTAACATAATAATAAAATATGACAAACATTGACAACGGACTTTATTACAACTCAAACACGACATATATGAGGTGATTGCGAGAACATGTCAATATAAAAGAAATAGTTTGAAGGTCCAAAGCAGGAGTAGATCATAAAGATAGGGTGTCAATTTTCTTATAAGAGGGTCAATATTCATTTAAAATTGTGTTGATTTTATTTTTAACATTATTTTATATTAAAAAATTTAAAAAATTTGAGATGTTATATGACACCCTTTTGTTAAGGGTGGTTCCGCCCATGAACAAGGTTGAATAAAGCACAACTTAATCATAGATAAATAATCAGAAGAGCACAGCTCTAAACTCATCTAGCTAGCAGATGGCACCAAAAGATGCTTCAATACTCTTCACGTTGAACACGAATTGTGTGATGAAGGATTTTTTTTTTGAGGGAAAATTTTTTTCCTGTGTGATGAAGGAAATTTTATACATGTAAAAAGCTTTCATTAGAAAATACAAAGTCATATAACAAACTAAAAACAAGGAGAATAGTAGAAGTCTAAGGTCAATCATGAGTAAGATTTTGCATATGGACGCTACCATTAAGTAATTATATAATATTTTGCATTAATCTCAATTTAATTGCTTGTTTACAAAGAGGTCAACTGTCTAAATAAGTTCTAATCACTTAGATATTTGTTGGAAAAAATATATGTTTTTGTACGTTTAGAATTCGAATATCTCTTTTTTTGAATAATTTTAAGGTAATATATATGTTCGTACTTTTTTAACCCTTTAATAAAGCACATACACCTAGCAGGCAAAGTTGTTTGAATCCGGATCTATTAGGATGAACATCATCATCTTTTACACAGAAACCACTTGTTGGGTTCTAAATTCGACTATATCTAACTAAGAACTTGAATATATATATATATATATATATATATATATATAATATTTTCTTAGGATATATGATGTAATACCGAAAAGGTCAACTTGGTATGCACATATATATTCTTAGTTTCAACATGTGAGAAATTATAGTTTATATAGAAAGTCAATTATATTACAAATAATTTGTATACGTTCGAAGCTTTTATTCAAACAATCTTAGCTAAAAGTTCCTTTTGTATATGCTTATGTGTATTTGTGCAAAAATTATAGGTAAATTGTGAAGGTGAAATGTATTGAATTGATAATCTTTGGATAAAAATATTTGACTTTGCTCTAAATTATGTTATTTGGTTAAGTTGTTATGTATTTATATATGAATATTCATATGCTTAGAATTGATCTTATATGAATTTGATTATTGATACATGATATTCTTTTTGGTAAAAAAAATGTTTATGTAAGACAACTTATAATATATTAGGGTGTTAACCCTAGATCCTAAATCAATTAGATTAATCATAAAAATTTGTTGGAGATTTTTCCAACTTTTTTGGGAGAAATATCGAAAGTCGCCTGTCGTAATCCTCTATAATCGGTATTGTGTTCTCGAAATGATTATATGTAGTTTTAGTCTTAAAATTGTCTTTCAACTCGTAGGAGGGTGTTGGGAGCGCGTTGCATGGTTCACACAATTTAAAAAACCTTGCAGAGAGCTACATAATGCTCACACCGAGGAGGACTGAATCTTGACTCCAGCGGGATACATTATGAACCCATGTCCTCCTTGGTGCGAGCATTTTGTAGTTCCCTGTAAAATCTCTAAAACCATGTGAACTACCTAAGACACTCTCAACACCCTCTTAAGGGTCATGAGAAAAATTTTAAGACTAAAATTGTACATAAACACTGCGAGAATATAATATCAATTGTTGGAGGTTTCGATTGATTATTCAACGAACAATAATTTTTTTTTTATTTTTTCCTCAAGAGAGTTGGGAGATCTCTCGCCAAAATCTAAGATATATATTTCTCATTGGTAAAATTGTACTCAACTATATTGAAAAGGTTGGTTATTATATTATATTATGAGAGAATTTTTTAAAATAGTTCGGGACATGAAATATTGGAATTTGATAATTGAAGAGGTATAGTAGAAAGATCTTTCTCTTGTGTTTAAAAATTGGGATAGAACCGGTTAGGTCTTTGATTTTTGCTTCAATTCAATTAATCGATCATGTTAGTTCGATATTATTTTTTATAGTTGTAAATAATAATTTTATTGTTAAATAAATATTAAATATAAATTAATAATGGATAAAAATGTGAATTTGGTTTAATGATATAGGATTTAATATAAAATTAAAGGGTTAAATGTGTTAATATTCAAAAATGTGAATTAAGGTTTTTCAAAGAATGTATATGATATAATATCAAAAATAATCCTTAAAGTTTGACTGAATAATTATTTTGACCCTTATTTTTGAAATATTTTAGCCTTCAACGTTTTATTTTTTATCAAAATAATTATTTTTTGGATGAAATCATTAATTGATTAATGATCAATGCTTGTTGCTAGCGTTATATATCTACATGTTCTTAAGTGTTGATGTGACCGAGGGTATGGTGATCAATAAAAGAACAACCATGGCACATTGCGTCGACAACTACGAATCAAATGATGATACGAGAGTACTATACTGTCACAAGATAAGTATTAATTTTGACAATATTTTTATAAGTAAATAAGTTGGTTTAACTACGCTTGAGTTTAAACCCCACACTCTCAAAAGCATATTTTTTTTATAAAAATCTAACCAATCAAATGATGACTCGTGAGTACTATATCGTTAAATGTTAAAGTGTATAAAAAAATATTCAATCAAACGTTAAGACATAATTTATTCTATCCTAAAATTACAAGTTTGATAAATGAAAATGCATCAAATAGTGGTGTTACAAAATGAAATGATACCGAGCAGTGTCTGACGACTGAATTCCTATGGAATCAGGACCCAGCCCAACTTCTTCAAGTCAAAAGGCTTATAGGGGATTAATCCTTGGACCAAAATAATGATGACCTTGTTAGACTTATCAGAAAATGACAATCACTATGTTTCAGAAACCGTATTAAAATTTTAAGGCTTAAATGTTTTATTGTCCCCTAAACTATATACTTTGTATTGAGTTGTATCTTAAAATATTTTTGAAACGTCTTGTCTCTTGAATTTTAAATCGTTATCTCAATTACTCCAACTTTTAACTCTGATTTTAAAAAATCTCATGAATCAATCAAAACGTGCCACTCGTCAGCTTGTTAACAAAATAATCAATTAACTTTAATAAAAAGAGTATATTATACGTTAAGCCCACCAATTTTTTTTAATTTATTTAAGTCTCTAAAATTTTTTATTTAACCTAATATTTACCCTTATTTATTTCTAATTTTTATAATTTATTTAATATTTTTAATATGATGATATTATTGTTCATTTTAGTATCTAAAAATTTATTTAACCCGAAATTGACCCATATTTCTTTCTAATTTTTACAATTTAGTCCAATATTTTAATATGATGATATTTTTGTTCATTTTAGTCCATAAAATTTTATTTTAGCCAAAACTAACCCCAATTTCTTTCTAACCCCTAAATATTAGTATTTAATTTTTAGCAATCTTAGGTACAACTATTTTATAAAAATGTTACACAAATATATTTTCTAATATTGGAATTAGGAAGGTAAAAAGCCAAAATTTCAACAATATCATCATATTAAAAATATTGGACTAAATTTTAAAAGTTAAAAAGAAATATGAGTGAATTTTGGCTAAAATAAAATTTTAGGGTCTAAAATTGTTGAGATAATGATTTTGATATAATAATTTAAGGAAAAAATGATTTTGGACTTATTCAAACATTGCAAAAATAATTCAAAGTCCATTTTAACTTGAAAAATATGTTCAAAGTGGTTCTAAATGGTTCTATGTGTTTTTGACTTAATCAAATACTTCTAAAATACCTTTAGGGTCAAAAATAGCTTTCAGTACCGGTACCCTAGTCCCAGTACCGATACGTGAAGTTTCTCAAAATTCTAGTCAGAAGTTTTGGTACAGGTACGCCCAGAAATTTTGCAACAGCTCTTTCCCCTTTAGCAATGTATCGATACGATAAGTCGAGTATCAATACCATCAATTGTAGAAGTGCATTTATGACTGGTTTTTCATCCCCAACAGCTCTAAACAACCCCCAACGGTCATAAACAGTCATAAACTCATTAGAGGGTTTAAAAGACACCTTCAAACATCAATGGAAGATCAAGACACTTATTGCCAACATTCTTTGTATAGAGAAATTATTTTTGTGCTTTAATTGTCATTGTTCTTGTAGAAAACACTAGTGAGCTCAATTGTTACATTTGCTCAAGTGTTTAGAATTTTGGGTGGGTGTTTAAAAGTGTAGACAATTTGCCTTTGTAAGGTTTCTATTAGTTTGCTTATTTGTAATTCTCTTTGAGAGAGAGGTAGACAAGACTTTGGGGCATAAGTCTTGTGTTGTAAGATTATCTTTTTTGCCTCAAAAGAAAGATAATTTAGTGAATTTACGAAAATCCTTAGTGGGGAGCCAAGGTAGTGGATGTAGACTTCGGTTAGAAAGTCGAACCACTAAAAATCTTTGTGTCAATTTTTTTAAATTTCTATTGCTTCTACTAATTAGTGGATGTAGCCAATTCACCCAATCTTGGCGATATTCGGTTGATCGATTTCGAGCCCAACAATTAATATCAGAGAAAGGTCTCTATCATCGGATTAACATCCTAAAGTCTATCCTCGAAGAGCTCAAGTCATTTTCACATCAACCGAAGTAATGACCTCAACTTCTGGTGCTTACTACCTAGAGGAATCCCAACCGATCAACAAGCCACCATTCTTCAATAGAACTCATTATTCTTATTAGAAGAATAAGACGAAGTTATTCATTCAAGCTAGTGATCCTGGGGCATGGATGAGCATCATGGAAGGCTATACTACTCTAACTTCCGAAATGAGAGCTTGGAGTGAAGATGAGAACAAGAGATTCCAAACAAATGCCAAGGTCATGCATATCTTATTTTGTGCACTTGGTCCCTATGAGTATGGAAGGGTATCGTTATGTTCAAATGCCAAGGAGATTTGGGATAAGCTTGAAGTCACTCATGAAGGAACCAACGAACTAAAGGAGACCAAGATCGGTCTTCTCAACCCTAAGTACGAGAACTTCAAGATAAACCCAATGGAAGACATCAAAGCTCTGTCTAATCATTTCTCCACCATTGTTAATGGAATCAAGGGCTATAAAGAAATAATTCTGGAGGACAAGCTTGTTCGGAAGTGAATTTATT
Source organism: Hibiscus mutabilis (assembly GCA_019671005.1). NCBI lineage: Eukaryota > Viridiplantae > Streptophyta > Magnoliopsida > Malvales > Malvaceae > Hibiscus > Hibiscus mutabilis. Next base: position 10,503,660 of record CM033750.1, read on the forward strand.
CACTTTTCGAATCATGGGATTCTAAGAAGACCGTAATCACTGAAGCAAAGAACCTCAAGACGCTCAAGCTTGACGAGCTTATCGGTTCCTTGCTTACCCATGAGTTAATGTCGAACGAGAAAAAAGAAGAGAAGAAAGAAAAAAGATGAATGTTTCTCTCAAGACCTCCTCGAGCTTTCAAGAAGAAACATCGAGTGAAGAAGAGTAGATGGCCAAACTATTCAAGAAGCTAAAGAGATTCATGAAGTGCGAGAAAGAAGAATCAAAGCATGAATCAAGGTGGAAGAAAGATCTCGTCATTTGCTTTGAGTGCAAGAAGCCCGAGCATATCAAATACGATTACCCAAGGGATAAGAAAAATAGATCAAAGAATAAGGCATTCATGACTACATGGAGTGATAAGGAAGACTCCACCGATGATGAGGAAGCCAACCTTTGCCTTATGGCCATCCAAGAAGAAGAGGTAACTTCTAACTCATCTAATTTAAATTCTTATACTTTTGATGAGTTACAATAAGCCTATGACGAATTGGTTTTAGAGTTCGAGGCTTCATTTTTGAAAAATAAAAAGATAATTTCTAAATTAAAAATCGAAAATGATTTGCTTTCCAAAACCAATCTTGAAATTGAAGCAAAATTAAAAGATTTTGAGAAAAACATTTTTGATTTACAAAATTTGCTTCTAAAAGTTCAAGAGGATCATCAAAAGGAAGTTGATGATCTTAAAAAGGAAAAAAAAAGGTTTTGATTAACAAGAGCTTTGAAGAGAAAAAAAAAATTTTGTTAAACCAAACTTTTATCAAAGACAATCTAGTTCCCAAGATTTGTAAAAGGAAAATGGTTAAAAATATTTGGGTCCCTAAGGGACTAATTTCTTCAAACAAAAAGGAAGATATTGAAAAATGGATTCTTAAGTGGACTAAATTATTTGGGACTTAAGCCATTGGAGCCAAAACAATTTGGATACAAAATTTGTATGATTTTATTTTGTAGGTGTTGGAGCATTGATGAGCAAAGTCAAATGTTAGAGCTCTAGACACATGAGTGAAAAAGACACTTGAAGAGGGTGGGGCTTAACATCCTTCCTTGGTTCAAGTGGTAAATTTTAGTTTCATGCAATTTCTTTGATCATGTGTTAATTGTTTGATTTTTATAATGATTCAAGCCTTTTTGTGTGACGTCATGTTGTGCATTAATTGCATATAGTTAGGGGGAGTCAAAATTGCATGAGTTACTTGTTTATAGAATATTATGTCTATATCTATGTTTTTTGCCTTAAACTTGTAATGTTTGGTTGAATTTTGGTGAAGACATGTTTTCTATGTTTTATTTTGAGAAGCATGTTGATATTTTGTAGAAAAAATGATCAAAATGTATATCTAGGACTTCATAAAGCTTTTGTATGATCTTAAAACTAAGTTAGAAGGCCTTTCGAGTTGATTTTCCTGTAATTTTTCACCATTTCGTGCAGTCGGTATCGGTATATCCCATACCGTATCGATACGAAATTCAACCAATACCAATACGGACGACTCTGTACTAGTGCGCACAGTAAAAAAGAGACAATGATGTTTCCTTCTTGCCATGTTTCTTGTATGCTTATTGTTTTAATTTTCATAAAATATATGTTTATTGAATTTCTTGCTTAAATTTTATTTTATCTATGAAATTCAATATTTCTCTTGAATGTTTGGACTAACATTTGATATGCTTGATTAGGGGATAACTATTGTTTTTAAATTCTTTCATGATTATTTTTTTGGCTTACTCTCCATTGTTATCACGAGCTTTAATTGATTTCAAGCTTAGTTTGAATTATTTTTGATATAACAAAAACGTGAGAGATAAGTGAAAAATTGAATTTCCAAAAAAAGGGAGCTTAAATATTTTTCTAAAAATATTCTCTTTGTAACACCTTGCTTTAATTAAAGTTAAAAAAATTGAAAGAAAGAAGGATAAATGAAGCGTTACTTCTAGGGAGAATCAAACCCGTGTCTTTGGGCATTGAGGGCTAGAGCTTTAGCCATTGAGGCTAATGACATTTTTGGTTAGAACCTTCATCAACTTAATTTTAAATATCATTTAAAATTGTTTTAACAAAAAAATATATTAGAGGCCCGATATACCCCCATTAATTAATTTTTTAACCGGGATAGGGGAAATAAGGAGTCAAAATCTGGGAAGTTCTCCCCCCACCCCCGATAGTCACTCTGATCGGTGCTACAGCTCATCGGTGGTCGTCACTGTAACCCCTTTCACCCGGCCTAGACGCCCGATCAAATCGAGCGAGCCACAGTAGGTTTGCCAAAGCAAACATGAGAAAGATTTCAAAAACCGGTCCATTTTTTCATTTTATCTTGTCTAGATGCGTGTTATTAATCCTAAGTGATCATGCTTGCAGCGGATAAAAATGTAAGGGAAACGGACCACGGAAAGGCAACCAATTGCATAACGTACAATTTAAGGACCAAAACGCAAGTCCGATAAGTTACGAGGCCTTTGGTGAAATTAGGATTACCAATCCTCAATTAGACAGTTTACATGCTCACATGTCAATTTTCTTTTCAAACCAACCATTCAAGCTTACACAATTGCCAAACCAAGACTCAGGAACTAAATCGAAAGAAACCAGAACAGAACTTCCATGGCCATAATAGAATTAACGGCCACTGTATCGATACATAGGCCACAGTATCGATATGGTATTTATTATTGGACGACCCTATTTTGATACGCCGTGTACCGTATCGGTACGCTTGATTGAATTTAAAGTCCAAGTTAAAGAGGTTTAAAGACCGTACCATTATGGACACCTAGTGTTCCGGTATGCGAGATTTGTCCCAAAAAGCAAAATCCAGTGGCGAAGGAGTGTATCGGTACACCCTGACCCGTACCAAAACCTTGAGCTAAAACTTGCCTAGCCGTACCGATACGGTCCCTCGCGTATCGGTACGCCTAGGCTTGTAATGTCATTTTGAGCTGGTTTTTCACTCGAATCTAGATGCTTTTGGATCCTAACAACTCACATACATACATATAAACATCCATCAAGACATAAACCAATACTTGCACCAAGATTTAGCAACCATAACAATCATATGCTTCCAAAGTATTCAACCTATAGGCATGCTCCCTAAACCACTTTGTCAAAATACCAAAACACTCATTTGAGCATCTTCCAGCATAAACAACACACCAGCATATCTTTAATGCCATAATCAACATGATAAGCTCATCAAAGTATGCCAATCAATCAAAGTTGTCTAGATGCATACCTAGGTAATCATCTGCCAACAAACATAAGCAAAGCCATTAACATGCTTATCAACAACAAACCAACCTCAAAATACAGCATTAACCATGCCCAAAAACTAGGGTAAAAACATAATTACAAATCCCAAAATCATGGCGAACACATTGCCTTATTAACTGAAAACTTAAACCAAGTTCATACTTAAAATAGTCTCGACTCTTGGATCTCTTTAAACTTTGCATTTGCTGCCCCCAACTTCAATGCCCTGCATCATTAGGAAAAAGAGAGCGTAAGCACACATGCTTAGTGAGGATGCTTATAAAATAATGATGCAATTAAAACCTTTTGAAAACTAAGCACTTATTTTCAAACCATGCTTGCAACCCAAGCATTTTATTGACTCTAAATCCAAACATGCATATCGACCATATGCAAAACATTTATAAATCACATGCTTAAATCCCAAAACATTAAATCATAAACCATGCTTAAATCTCAAAGCATTAAATCATAAACCATGCTTAAATCCCAAAGCATTAAATCTGTAACACCCTTACCAGTATTTATTACCCAATACTAGTATAGAGTGTCACATGATGTTTAAACCACATTTTATGCTATCCTAACAAGTCAAAGATGACGATTTTAAAATTTTCCTTTTTTAATAGCGTAAAATTTATTTCCAATTTTTAATCCATCAGATAGACCCCGATTTCAGGCAGCAACTTGGCAATTTTTAACTATACTTTACGATTAACAAAACTACCTAAAAACTGCCTAAAATAAAAATCATTTTGATTACTCTAAAATTTCATTATTATAATCTTACCCGATTTTCGTTACTAGCAATTTCTTTAAACTAGTATCCATTTAAATAAAGCTCAAAATCATATACCAACCACTTATCTAGATATTAATATTACAATCCATATCTAGACTAGTTTGAAATGAGCTACTATTTATTTATACATGCCAACTAGAAAATATCAAAATACATCAAGGATGTAAATACTGATACTACATATATCCCCTTTGATAGTGATGCCTTACTCCTTACTCCGAACCGGGTTTTCTACCTACGCGTGAAAAACCATCACACGCTAAGTATATACTTAGTGAGGCATTATAATTATTTAATATAAATCAACATGCTTGAATTATATCAATAATATAATAAACATGCAGTTTGATCACTATTTCTTTATTTCCCTTATGTTAATCAAATATTAACATAATATAATCCAGATTCATAAATCCTATTATTATCCTTGCCATTATCCGAGAGTTTACCTACTCTCTGAATTATTTACCATTTATTATCCGAGAGTTCACTTACTCTCTAATTTATTCACCATTTATTATCATTATCCAAGAGTTTCCTTACTCTCTAATTTATTCACCATTTATTATCATTTTCCGAGAGTTCACTTACTCTCTAATTTATTCACCATTTATTATCAAATAAATTATTGCCCAACATAGTTTTGAGGACTTGAGTACACAGTCAAAACTGCACCGAAGTGCTAATAAACATCACATAAGTGCTAAAGAACCACACCTAAGTGTTAATAAAACGCACCGAAGTGCTAAACCACTGGACTCTATGGCATGCCAACTATACTCTATACCTCAAATACTTATTTGGGCATACTTTCCAATTCCATATTCAATTCATCCATGGCAATATAATTAAATACCGGGCAATTCATACCCTGAATATAACATAAACATATTACAATTAAATTACCTATGTCAATGCATGTAATTCTTCTACCTTTGACAATTCTCAACATGTCAAATATAAATTCATGATATAATTATCAAGCAGTTATTAATAAGGTAGACTTCTCACAAGTCTTCCAAATGATAATCATAGTATTATCCATGCATAAAAATGCACTCATCTTGACACTTTATAAATTGCCAATATGTACTTAGCCTCACTAAGCTTCAACTTTGATCTATATCCTTTCATCGATTGTTAGCTCGATCTCGGTTTTGATCACGATCTTGATTCTAACTTTAAGACCTTCAAATTTGCCAAAGAAAATTTTATTTCCTTTTTCCCCTTGTGTTTCGAAAATACCCAAGAAAGATGAAAAAATTAGTTCATCTTTTTTTATCCTTTTAATTCACATATGATAATTAAATGAATTTTAAATTCATTTAATTAGTGAAATTACTAATTTAACCTTCAAATCCAATGGCTATATTTAATCTTATCATAGACCAAGGGCCAAGATTAAATCTATGTGTCTTTCATTTACTAAAAATGCCCTCAACATTTCAAAATATTTCAAAAATGCCATCCATGGCAAATGTCCAATTTGCCCTTCAACTATACTTCATTTACTAACAAGGCTTGAAAATTGTCATTCCATCACCATCTAACTAAATCTAGTTAAAATTCAACCAAATGTAATAAAATATCCATAAAATAATATTTTATGAGTTTTTCATAATTTTGTAAAAATAAAAATCTTTAAATTTTGACTCGGTCCAATATACTGATAATTTACCCGAAATCTTTATCGGATAAATTTCTCTTAATAATCCTTGATCAGATATCCATAAAAAATTTCAACTCGAACTAATTCCCCTTTTTATCAGTCTCAACTACTGACATGAGACCTTCTCATAAGGTCACCCATCCTAATGCTACTATGCTCTGAGCACGCTTAACAATTTTTATTTCGATCCAAATATCTGGAAATTTTCTCTAACTTTAACGCTTTATAGCTCTTAATACAAACTCCGTATAAAAAATCTGTGTATCATGAAAATGCCACTCTTGGGGATAAACTCTTCATTTACGGGACCAAATACATAACTTTTTTAAAATTACAATTTAGTCCCTAAACTTTTTGAATTTTACACTTTGGCACCAAACTTTTTGAATTTTACATTTTGGTCACCAAACTTTCATTTTATTCATTTTGGTCACTAACCAAAATTTTGAGGTATTACAAAATCATAAACCATGCTTAAATCCCAAAGCATTATAAGATAGGTTCAACACATGAGCACCCATATATTGGCAATTATAGTGACCTCGGATAGTCGACCACTATCCTTGATTAGCTGACCGCTAACCATTAGTTAACTGACCGTTAACCTTACATATCGGATACACGAATCTCCCTTAATGACCGACCGACATCAAGACCCATACCATGCCAACCACATGATATACAACCTTGTCGACCGCAAGATTAACATCAACAAGGGAAATCGACCGCTCAACCCAAGTGATAGCAACATAGTCCAAGTAGCCGACCGCTTTACCTCAATGACCTCTAACCACGATCGATTTTAAACATATTGTAGTGCACTTCATCCTATGGCATGTAAACTATATCCGAATGTTTTCACACCATGCCACATAGCCAATATATCATTTACAAAACCATTTACTCATTGTTTTACAATGCATTATACAAAATCACCACATATGCAACCACCTTGCCATAACAATACCACATCCCCGACCGGAATGAAAACCAATGCTCACTAGCATTTCATATACTTTTAAATCATTGCATATGTACTCAAAATCATACATTTACAGTAAGTAAAACAAACCATGTTTATGACAAAAACATGAATTACACATGCTCATATCCGAACCGATATTAAAGAGTAAAAGAGGGAAACTTACTTTCGAGCTTAGATACGTGTTTCAAACTTAACCTAAACTCCCAAAACCATTTTCAAACCTTTGAAATACTTTTAAACCCATTTCCATTCACCGATTTCACGTCGCCTTGCTCGCCAACGCGAATCGAGCTCCCAGTAAGCCACAATCTACCTCAAGCTACTTCACCTTGAGTATCCCTTGTTTTGGCCACACAAAACCAGAGGAAACATGCATCAAAATCCATCCAAACCCCTGTTCAAAGCATATTCCCACAACTCACAAGTTGCCCACTCAAAAACCATTCGAAACTTATCGAAATCAACCTCAAACATCCTACAAACTTAGCCCAGCCACAATACAGCGATTCGATACATCAACCTTCATCAACTAACATCTAAAAACCCTTTTACAACATCCTCTTACTTCCAACAAAGATTAAACAGCAAAAACCTCACAAAAACCATTAACTAACAACATTTAATATTAGAGATTCAACTAGTTTCAGGATTACAATGTTAAATCCAAGCTTTTTTAACATTATTAAACATCAAAATCATGATCTAACCCGATCAAGAACCCAGAAAAACAGATCCACTTCGAAAATATACCAATTTCATCAATCAAAACACAATTAAACCAATTTCCAATAATTAAACTATCAAAACACATTACAAAACAATTATAAAGGATCAAGAACTTGGGAATTTCAGTAAAGAACCTTTCATTAGAGGAGAAGAACGAATCCTTACCTCTAATGATGATTTCTCCCCTTAATTGCTTGGTAAAACATGAAAATTAAGATAGAAATAATAAGTATTTGATGGAAAAGCTTTAGAAAATCAAATAGAAATCAAAACTCTCTAAACCTTTGATTTTTACCTGAAGAAATTGAAGTTAGAAAGGTGTTTGGCTGGAGAGAAATTGAGAGAAAGAAATTACAAAGTTTGTTACGTAATTATTGTTAAAAGCCTAAAATATGATTTATTAATTCTCTCCACTATTAAGCCTTTAAAACCCATTTAAAAATAGTTAATTAAAGGGAGAAATCTGATTAAAACATTTAGGATAATTAGCTCCTTAAAGATTCAAAGTTTTGATCCTTTTTCAAAACATACACTAAAAATAGTTTTCAAAGTTTGCATTTTGGTCACTAGTCCAAAATGTCCAATTTCCAAAACTCATTTTCCAAAATTGATTTTACCACCATCCTTAATATATTAAATAATAATTTTATAGCATTTTCCATATTTTTACCACCTTTAACAATATTTAATCCCGAAACTAACTCGAACCTCTAAAACTGGTCTACTAGACCCTCTAACCGAGCCCCAAAACATCTAGACCTAAAACCGGGGCGTTACAACTCTCACTCTCTTAAGAAATTTCGTCCCTAAAATTTACTTGGAGAAAAAAGATGCGAAAATTGCTTCAACATATCCGTCGTGCTTTCCCAAGTGGCTTCCTCGACACCTCGATGTCGCCACAAGACTTTAACAAGTTCTATCGCCTTGCCACGAAGAACCTTACTGCTGGAACCAAGGATTTCCACTGGCTCCTCATTATAGGATAAATCCGGTCTCAACTCAATATGCTCTACCGGCATAACATGCGAAGGATCCGACTAATACCTCCGTAACATAGATACATGGAACACATCATGTATTTTCTCCAGCTCGGGAGGCAACCTCAACCGATAAGCCACAAGTCCAACACGCTCTACGATCTTATATAGTCTAATAAATCTTGGACTAAGCTTACCCTTGCGTTCAAAATGCATCACCTTTTTTCACGCTGACACTTTCAAGAATACGCGATCACCCACTGCATACTCAATCTCCCTATGCTTCAAATCCGCGTAAGACTTCTGCCGATCCGTAGCCACTTTTAAGCGATCATACACAAGCTTTACCTTTTTATCCGTGTCTTTCAACACATGCGGTAAGGAACATGCTTTTCCCCTACTTCAGCCCAACACAAGGGCGTATGACACCTCCGGCCATACAATGCCTCATACAGTGCCATCTGGATACTTGCTTGATAGCTATTGTTGTACACAAACTCAACCAAAGGTAAATGCTTTTCTCAGGTTCCTTGAAACTCAATAATACAACACCTTAGCATATCCTCCAGAACCTGGATAACACGCTCAGACTGTCCATCTGTATGAGGAAGATACACAGTACTGAACCTCAATCTTGAACCCAAAGCCTGATGCAAACATCGCCAGAACCTTGCTGTAAACCATGGGTCTCTATCAGAAAGAGTAGACTTAGGTACCCCGTGCAAGCGCACAATCTCAGCAATGTACAAATATGCCAACTTATCCAAGGTATACGTCGTATGTATTGGCAGAAAATGTGCACACTTCGTAAATCAATCAACAATTACTCAAATGGAATCCTTTTTAGCTGGTGCCAAAGGCAATCCTAACACAAAATCCATGACGATTCTCTCCCATTCCCATCCCAAAATTCTCAACGATTGCAACAACCCGGATAGAAACTGATGTTTAGCTTTAACCTGCTGACACACCATGCACTTAGATACAAACAGTGCCACATCCTTTTTCAAACCAACCCAATAGTACACTTCCTTTAAATCACGGTATATCTTGGTACTACCGAGATGCATAGCAAAAGGACTAGAGTATACCTCTGATAAAATAGTACACCTAAGCTCCGAATCCTCCGGCACCATTATTTTTCGGCCCTTAAAGCATAGAACATCATCATCATCAAAATGAAACTTCGATGAATTACCATCCGATATGTCCTTAACATGAGGAACCAAAGAATCATCAAACAGTTGCTTAGCTTTAATCATCTGTGACAATGTAGGCTTAACCTGCAACTCAGCCAACAAACCACCTTCCTGTGTCACGCTCAACCTCGCAAACATCGCCCTAAGCTCAATCATAACCTTACGACTCAACGAATCCACAACCACATTGGCTTTAGTAGGATGATAATTGATCGTAAAGTCGTAATCCTTAAGCAACTCCAACCATCTTCGTTGCCTAAAGTTCAAATCCTTTTGAGACATCAAGTATTTCAAACTCTTATGGTCCGTAAAAACCACACACTTTTCACCATAAAGGTAGTGTCTCCAAATCTTAAAGGCAAACACTATAGCAACAAGCTCTAAATTATGAGTCGGGTAGTTCCGCTCATGAACTTTCAGCTGTCTTGACGCATAGGCTACAACCTTGTCATCTTGCATCAGCATACAACCCAACCCAACCCAACGTATGACGTATCACTGTAAACCACAAATTCTTTCCCTAACACGGGTTGGATCAACACAGGAGCATGTGTCAATACCTCCTTCAACTTCTCAAAACTCTACTGTTGTTTCTCTGTCTACACATACGGTACATTCTTCTGCAACAACTTCGTCAATAGAGCCGCAATACTAGAAAACCCATCCACGAAATGCCTATAATAACCAACCAACCCAAGAAAACTGTGAACCTCAAACACTGACTTAGGTTACTTCTGATTGAGAATAGCCTCAACTTTCTATGGATCAACACGGATACCCTCAGTGAAAACCATATGACCAAGAAACAACACCTCATTGAGCCAAAACTCGCACTTGCTCAACTTAACATACAACTGGATATCCTTCAGAGCTTGCAACACAATCTGCAAATGCTGATCATGTTGTTCCTCGGTACTAGAGTACACGAGTATATCATCGATAAAAACCACCATGAACTGATCAAGAACTCATGAAACACCCTGTTCATCATATCCATAAACGCATGTGGGGTATTTGTTAACCCAAACAGCATCACCAAGAACTTGTAATGCCTGTACCTCGTACGAAATGCCGTCTTATGCACATGTACATCCTTAACCTTCAAATGGTAATACCCCGATCCTAAATCAATCTTCAAAAACATCGCTGCCCCGCGAAACTGATCGAACAAGTCATCAACTCGGGTCAACGGGTACTTTTTCTTCATCGTCAACTTATTCAACTGCCGATAATCAATGCACATACGCATCGGACCATCCTTTTTCCTCACAAAAAGAATCGGAGCACCCCAAGGCGAAATACTCGGCCGAATGAATCGATGATCTAACAACTTCTGGAATTGCGTCTTAAACTCTTTTAACTCTTTCGATGCCATCCGATAAGGAGCAATAGACATAAGAGTCAAACCCTCATACGTCTCGATACCGAATTTTACCTCTCTATTCGGCGGTAAACCAGATAACTCTTTAGGAAACACATTCATAAATTCACACACAGTCCGAATGTCCTGCACTTAAACACCCTTGGCTTTCAGATTCATAACAATAGCCAAATAAGCTTGGCAGCCATCAAACACCATCTTTTTTGCTTGAGTAGCCGAAACAACATTAGATAGGAACTTCACATTTTTGCCAACCACCACAACCTCATAATTATCGGCTAACCTCAAGGAAATTCTTTTGGACTCGCGATCCACCACCGCCTTGTGCTCACTTAACCAATCCGTACCCAGAATAACGTCAAAACCATAAAATGGTAATTCCATCATATTCGCGACAAATTTATGACCTTGCACAACCAAAGGACAACGCCTATACGACCTTCTAGTAATAATCGTCTCCCTAAAGGAACTAGTTACTAACATGTCAACATCTAAGATCTCAACAGGAATATTCAGCAAAGATGCATGCTCACTTAAGATATATGAATGAGTAGACCACAAGATAAAGGTACATGCGATCACATTGGTTTTATTGCACCCCTCACGATGAGCATAAACCCGAGCCGGCCCACCATTCTCTGGTCGCACAGTAACTGCATGTGCTACAAGCCTTTGACCATTCTCATGTCTCTGAAAATTACCCCTGCCACAACCTCGGCCCTAATAAGTACATCAGCCCGAACTGGTGCATCCCCCGCAGTACGAGGACAATCATGTTTCATGTGATCAGGATATCCATATATCCAGCAACTCAAGGTATTTCCTCAATACTCACCTGTATGACGTCTACCACATCGTCCACACTCATCTACAACCCGTACTCCTGAATTACCTGACCGCCACCACGCTTGTAATCCGGCTTATGCCTCTTATCTTGAGACCTCTTATTTTGCTCTCCAGAATAGCCAAAATCAGCCGCTCTCTTACTCGAGCCCATGCCCGAAGCCTATCCTGTCACACCCAGAGACTGCTCAATATCTTTAGCACGATTGGCCAACACATCAAAATCCGTGTAATCTGCAGCCAACAGATACGTCTTGATGTCCTTCACAAGACCATAGCGAAACCTCTCGCACCTCTGTTGATCATCGGGAACCTACTCTGGGGCATACTAACTTAGGCGAACAAACTTCACCTTATATTCGGCAACAGACATGCCACCCTGCAAAAGTGACATAAACTCACGCTTCTTCGCATCCTGATACTGAGAACCAAGATACTTCATCTTGAAATCCCTCCGAAAGAACTCCCAAGTCACATCCGCATCTGGGAAACCCTCAATCGTGGTCACCCACCAATAGTAAGCATCACTTTGCAACAAGGACACAGTGCAACCCAACCTACGCACATCATTAAAACCCATCTGATCCAAAATGCATATTGTATTTTCTAGCCATCCCTCGACTGCTTCAGGGCTCAGACCCTTAAATTCTTTACCTCTAAAACTACGAAGACGCTCCAAGAGCAAACCTTGATTAACCACCACAGCAGGTGCTGGTGCTTGCACTTGCACTCCAGCCATCGCTGCCTGAAAGGACCCCGTCATCGCTTGGATTAACGGAGTCAAATCCCCAAAAATTGGCCTTTGAAGAGCCTGGGGTACACCACTTACCCCAACATCAATAGGAGGAAACAACGAAGGATGATGAGGTAAGGTAATACGAGGATTCCCTCCATCGTCATTATTCTGCCCAGACCCAGCATTACCAACCATTGAACGAGTCTCGCATCAAGCCATGCTAACGAAAGCATCAAAATACATTAAAGTCAGGCTAACATAAGGCAAATGATCCAAGACAACCTTATAAAACATTTTAAAACCTCGGTAATAGGCAATATGTTCCCAACTCATACCCTAACATAATGTAAAACAATCACCATACATATTCACAATCATCGTGCATATCAAACAATGACATACAATCAAACAAAAACATCCCAACCTTTTGTAAACTGGCTCTGATACCAACAAATGTAAGCCCCTCGACCCGGCCTAGACGCCCGACCGAACTGAGCGAGCCACATTAGGTTTACCGAAGCAAATCAGAGAAAGATTTTGAAAACTGATCTATTTTTTCCCTTTTATCTTGTCTAGATGCGTGTTATTAATCCTAAGTGATCATGCTTGCAGCGGATGAAAATACAAAGGAAACAGACCATGGAAAGGCAACCAATTGCATAACGTACAATTTAAGAACCAAAATGCAAGTCCGATAAGTTACGAGACCTTTGGTGAAATTAGGGTTACCAATCCTCAATTAGACAGTTTACATGCTCACATGCCAATTTTCTTTTCAAACCAACCATTCAAGCTTACACAATTGCCAAACTAAGACTCATGGACTAAATCGAAAGAAACCAAAATAGAACTTTCATGGCCATAACAGAATTAATGGCCATCGTATCGATACGCAGGCCACCGTATCGATACAGTGTTTATTATTGGACAGCCCTATTTTGATACGCCATGTACCGTATTGGTACGCTTGATTGACTTTAAAGTCCAAGTTAAAGAAGTTTAAAGACCGTACTGTTACAGACACCTAGTGTTCCAGTACGCGAGATTTGTCCCCAAAAGCAAAAACCAATGGTAAAGGAGCATACCGGTACACCATGACCCGTACCGAAACCCTGAGATGAAACTTGCATAGCCGTACCGATACGGTCCCTCGCTTATCAGTACGCATGGGCCTGTAATGTCATTTTGAGCTGGTCTTTCACACGAATCAGATGCTTTTGGATCCTAACAACTCACATACAGGCATATAAACATCCATCAAGACATAAACCAATACTTGCACCAAGATTTAGCAACCATAAGAATCATATGCTTCCAAAGAATTCAACCTATAGGCATGCTCCCTAAACCACTTTGCCAAAATACCAAAACACTCATTTGAGCATCTTCTAGCGTAAACAACATACCAGCATACCTTTAATACCATAATCAACATGATAAGCTCATCAAAGCATGCCAATCAATCAAACTTGTCTATATGCATACCTAGGTAATCACCTACCAACAAACATAAGCAAAGCCATTAACATGCTTATCAATAACAAACCAGCCTCAAAATACAGCATTAACCATGCCCAAAAACTAAGGTAAAAAAGAATTACAAATCCCAAACTCATGGCGAACACATTGCCTTATTAACCGAAAACTTAAACCGAGTTCATACTCAAAAGAGTCTTGACTCTTGGATCACTTTAAACTTTTCCTTTGCTGCCCCCAACTTCAATGCTCTGCATCATTAGGAAAAAGAGAGCGTAAGCACACATGCTTAGTAAGAATGCTCATAAAATAATTATGCAATTAAAACCTTTTGAAAACTAAGCACTTATTTTCAAACTATGCTTGCAACTTGTTAAGTGTCTAAAAGTACTATTTTATTCACCCTTTTTATTCATATTATTGCTAGACTTAGGCTCATATTAGTTGCATTATTAGCCATTCATGCATGTTTACATTGTTTCCTTGGTGGACAAGCTTGATTTCATATTTTGCTTAATTTTGTGGAAAACGATACTGCTTTGGTGTGTTTTGTGTGTGTGTGCAGAATCACTTGCCAAAGCAAGGCTGGAACCAGTTGCCAGGGCAATGCATGAAGGAGATGCCAAGCTAGTTGCCAGGGCAATGCATGAATGAGATGCCGAGCTAGTTGCTAGGGCAATTTTCGATAAGGAATAAGATGATATGGTAGTCGAAATTGTTAACTAGATAAGCCCAAGATGACGTGGAGCAAAGTTAAATCCCAAAGGAGTTTGATTTCCATGAAGAGGTTAAAGAGAAATTAAATCCCAAGAAGATAGGAGAAGTTCTAGAAGGAATTTAAATATAATAAAGAATTATATTCTTTAAAGATATTTAATTCCAACTTAACTTCCTCCTCAAAAAAGACTTTGACCTAGCCCTATAAATTAAGGATCAAGCCGTCAACTCCAAGGAGGAGAGAGGAGAGAAATTTTGACAAGATCAAAGGGGGAGATTTCGACAAAGAGGCTTCAACCATTCTTCATCTTTTTCTTTCTTGTTCAATTAGGTTTATGCTAGGAATTCTTTGTCTTGTGTTTCTTTGGAACCTAGCCATGGACTAAATCTATTTGGCTAAGGTTATTGTGTCTTGTGGTTGTGAGAAACAATTGGATTTTGTTTAGGTAATAAGAGTTTGCACTTTCAACTCAAGGTTTACTCATTCTTGGTTCTTATTCTTGTTTGCAAGTGAATTGGGAGAGGATCTCGTAACTTCATCTATTTATCTAATATCGGGAGAGTTAGATTCAAGAAACGAATGAGTATGGTCTTTATTCAATCTATTGATGGTGAAGATTAATCCGGCTTAGGAATAAGTTAAGGATTTCAACGGCTAAGAGGAGCGCAAGATTGGTTGTTCACCCTTGATTCACGCAGGGATGTATTATCAAGGCATGCACAAATAGCTAGAGTTTCGACTTAGGGATAAGAAGAAACCATTGAAGAACGCTCCGCCGAACCTTGAAGTTGCTACCCAGCCGTCCAAGTAGTTGCCCAGCTAGTCGCCCAAGTAACCGTCGATTAGTTGCCAAGGCAACCCCGCTGCGCAAGTTGCCACGGTAACTGAGTTGCCCTTGCACTCTTTTACCAAGACGATCCAATCGGCTATCACACCTCAACTCACAATAACCTGGTCTATTCTCTCTCATTTAATTACATCTTCTTTTACTTATTTGCTTTCTAGTTTAGTTGTTAGTTAAAACTCCTACAATCACCTACTTGTGTTTTTACTTTTTACAGTGCAAGAGATTAGATTCTTGAAGTGGCACCAATCCCTATGGAGAAGATATCTTTTATACTATAACTTGCGATGTGTACACTTGCACAATTGCGTAGCACTTATTACGCGCAACAAGTTTTTGGCGCCGTTGCCGGGGATTGGCAATAGCAACTTTGTTTTTATTTTCTTGCACTTTTTATTTTTCTTGTTTAAGATTCAAAGGGCTAACAAACTTTGGTTTTGCATTGGTATATGACCAGGGCGAGACCGATTACACCAGAATATCCCTTTGATCCAGAAATCGAACGAGCCTTGCAAAGACTTAGACGAAGGTTAAGAGTAGCAATGGCTAATCAAGACGGCAATATGAATCAAGATGTTCCCGTAGGAGGAGGAGTGATTCTTGTACAAAACAGAACTATTCGAGACTATCTTGAAGAAGATCTTGAAGGACTTAATCCAGGAGTTGTCACACCTGAAATTGAAGCCGACCACTTTGAGTTGAAACAGTGATGTTCAATATGATAAACACAATTGGTCAATTTGGCAGCTCAGCAACTGAAGATGCACGGAAACACCTTAAATCTTTCCTCGAGATTTGCAATTCATTCAAAATACAAGGAGTCACCCCTGATGTTTTACGACTAAGATTATTCCCCTATTCACTAAGGGATAGGGCAAAAGTATGGTTGAATAGTATTCCTGCCAGATCAATAGGATCTTGGACCGATCTTTGTCGTGATTTCCTTGCTCGATTTAATCCTACAAATTTGACTGATAAGCTTCCTAACGAAATTACTTCTTTTCGGCAGACAGATGATGAATCCATGTACGAGGCTTGGGAGTGATATAGAGAACTTCTACACAAATGCCCCCTACACGGATTCCCAGTGTGGACACAAGTAACAATGTTTTACAACGCTGTGAATACACCAACAAGGATGATGCTAGATGCCTCGGTAAACGACATACTCCTAGATAAGTTACCGGAGGAAGCAATGCAAATTCTAAACAGACTTGCCAAGAATGATTATCATTTTCCATCTGCTAGAAGATGAGGAGTTAGACGCCAAGCCACAATACATGAATTGAGATCATCAGATTCAATTTCGGCATAATTGGTCGCTCTAACTAAGATGGTCCAGAACATGCAGAAACCAAACAACACACAGGAGGTCAAGGTAATGGATTCTTTTTGTGAGTTATGTGGTGGTAACCACGATTCTTCTGAATGTATGCAGAATCCGAAATCCAGCTTTTATGTGGGGAATTACAACCGGAACAACAATTTAATGTCCAATACATACAATCCAGCTTGGAAGAAGCACCCAAATTTTTCATGGAGTAATCCCAACAATACTCTAAACCAGAACAATCAGAATGCACAAGCATCGGGATTCCAGCAGAATATACCATGGCAACAGTTACCGCAGCAACAACCGACAACATCTAGTTCTTTGGAAAATTCTCTCAATGCTTTTATGTTGAAAACTGAATCTTATATGGCTGAGAATAGTAGCTTCATAAAAAGAACTGATGTTTTTATTAACAGGACCGAGATGAGATTGCAAAACCAAAAGGCGGCAATCAAATCATTGGAAAATCAAGTCGGACAATTTGCTCAAAACCTGAATACTAGACCGCAAGGAGGTTTACTTAGCGATACTGAAGTCGCAAGAGGAACTGGCCATGAGAAATGTAAGGCAATCACCACTAGAAGTGGCCAACAACTTAAAGAGGCTCAAGCTCGCTCATCAAACAAAACTCCACAAAAAGATCAAGACGAACTCAGTGGCAAAGCCTCAGATGCTGAACCAGGAATTACCCCGGCAACCAGCGATAAGCATGCCTCGACAACCGGCGAAAAGGATACCTCGACAATCAACGATAGGCACGCTATGACAACCGCAGTTTATAGTACCTCGGCAACTCTAGTTGCCTCGACAATGCCGTCAATCAGGTTCTAGACCAATGAAAGGATTGGATATATCTGACTTCCACCACCATTCCCACAAAGGTTGAAGCGACAAAAGCAAGAATATCAATTCAAGAAGTTTCTTGATATCCTCAAGCAAGTTCACATCAACTTGCCATTTGTTGGAGCAATTGAACAAATGCCGAACTATGCCAAATTTCTTAAAGACATTGTGTCCAAGAGAATAAGGCTAGGAGAGTTTGAAACAGATGCCGCAACAGAGGGATGCATGGCCATGTTGCATAATCGCATACCACCCAAGTTGAAGGATCCCGAAAGTTTCACAATACCCTGTTCCATTGGAAACCACTATGTCGGGAAAGCATTATGCAACCTTGGGCAAGCATAAACTTGATGCCTAAATCGGTTTTCCAAAAACTAGGAATCGGGAATACATGACCTACAACAGTTATAGTACAGCTAGCTGACAGATCCTATGTGCATCCAGAGGGAAAAATCGAAGAGATACTGGTAAAAGTTGATAAATTTGTTTTTCCACTGACTTTATTGTTTTGGATTCTGAAGCAGATGAACATGCACCTATCATTCTCGGGAGACCCTTCCTAGCAATAGGGAGAACCTTGATCGATGTTGAAAAGGGAGAACTCACAATGAGGGTGAATGACCAGCAAGTTAAACTAAATGTGTTCCAAACCCTAAGGCATGCAGATGATCCGGAAGAATGCCAACTTCTTCATGCCACGACAGAGTTTAACTTCGACGAGGAATTTAGTTGCCTCGGCAACTACATTGCCGATCAAGAGGAACTTGGGGAGTATGAAGAACCGATCGATGAGGAACAACAAGAAGAGGCAAATTGGCTAGTCAATCGACCATGTACATACTTTGAACCACTGAAGGTAAGCTCAAAAACCCATCTATTGAACAACCACCGATTCTTGAGTTGAAACAGTTGCTAGAGCAACTAAAATATGCTTATTTGGGAACCGATAAGACATTACCTGTAATTATTTCCTCTAAGTTACAGCCTAAGCAGGAAAAGAAGCTGATCAAAATGTTGATGCTACACAAGAAGGCAATAGGGTGGACAATTGCCGACTTGAAGGGAATTAGCTCGGCAGTGTGCATGCACAAGATTTTGTTGGAAGATGATCACAAACCTTCGATTGAGGCCCAGAGGAGACTGAACCATGCCATAAAAGGGGTTGTAATGAAAGAAATCATCAAGTGGCTTGACGCCGACATCATATACCCTATCTCGGATAGTACATGGGTAAGTCTGGTATAATGTGTACCGAAAAATGGAGGTATAACGGTGGTAAGTAATGAAAACAATAAACTCATTCGAACTAGGACTGTGACCGGTTGGAGGGTTTGTATGGATTATCGAAAGCTAAACAAAGCCACTAGGAAAGACCACTTCCCATTACCATTTATTGATCAAATGCTTGACCGTCTTGCAGGTAAACCCTTTTATTGTTTTCTTGATGGTTATTCAGGTTACAATCAAATTGCCATAGCACCAGAAGATCAAGAAAAGACAACCTTCACTTACCCATACGGTACTTATGCTTTCCGAAGGATACCGTTCGGATTGTGTAATGCCCCGACAACCTTCCAAAGATGCATGATGGCACTCTCTTCAAACATGGTCGAAGACTTCCTTGAGATCTTCTTGGATGATTTTTCCATTTTTGGTAATGAATTCGACAGTTGCCTTGGCATTTTAGAGAAGGTGTTGGAAAAATGTAAAGAAACTGATTTAGTCCTTAATTGGGAGAAATGCCATTTTATGGTAGATGAACGAATAGTGCTCGGCCACAAGATTTTATTGAAGAGAATTGAAGTAGACAAAGCCAAGGTAGACGTGATCGAGAGATTACCCCCACCAAGTTCGGTTAAAGGAATCCGAAGCTTTCTTGGACATGCAGGTTTTTACAGGAGGTTCATTCATAATTTTTCTAAAATTACTAAACCCTTGTGCAATTTGCTTGAACAGGATAAAGTCTTCAATTTTGATGATTCTTGCGCCCAAGCATTCAAAACCTAAAGGAAAAGCTTGCCTCGGCACCCATTGTCGTTCCACCAGATTGGACGCTACCTTTTGAGCTCATGTGTGATGCAAGTGATTTCGCAGTAGGAGCAGTCCTAGGCCAACGCACAGGTAAGACCTTTAATGTGATATACTACGCTAGTAAAACTCTTAATAGTGCTCAAATGAATTACACAACAACGGAAAAAGAGTTACTAGCCATAGTTTTCACATTTGACAAGTTTCGATCCTGTTTGATTGGTACAAAGGTAATTGTCCATACGGACCATTCGGCAATTAAGTATCTATTTGCTAAAAAGAATGCCAAACCTCGTTTGATTCATTGGATATTGCTTTTACAAGAGTTTGACATTGAAATTAAGGACAGGAACAAAAAATCAAGTGGACGATCACTTATCACGCTTAGAACGCAATAGGGAGGAGGACACAGATTTAGAGATATACGATGTATTCCCGGATGAGCAACTGTTAGTTGCCTCGGTAACCATGGATGCGCACGCCTCGGCAACCATGGATACGCATGCCTCGACAACCCTCGACGCTTCAGCAACTCTTGGCGTGCACGCCTCGGTAACTCCAGACGCATACGCCTCGGCAACCACTGATACACACGCCGCGACAACCACTGATACGCACGCCTCGGTAACCATGGACGCGTATGCCTCGGCAACTCTAGACGCGCACGCCTTGGCAACTATAGAAGTAGTTGCCACGGCAGCACATGCCTCGACAATACCCTAGTATGCGGATTTAGTTAATTTTCTTGTTTGTGGTATTTTACCTTATGGCCTTACTCACCAAGGGAAGAAGCGGTTCTGCCATGATGCTAAGCATTAATTTTGGGACGAGCCTCTTTTGTTTAAACAATGTGTAGATTAGGTTATACGCTGATGTATCCCTGAAGAGAAGAAGCATAATGTACTCTGGTAATACCATTCTTCACCCTATGGAGGACATTTTGGAGAAACACGTACCACAGCCGAAGTTTTGCAATCCGGTTTGTATTGGCCAACATTGTACAAAGATGCCCAAGAATTTTACAAGCAATGTGATCGTTGCCAGAGGACGGGCAATATCTCTAGACGACATGAGATGCCACTCCAAAATATCATCGAGGTGGAATTGTTCGATGTATCGAGGATTAATTTTATGGGACCTTTCCCATCTTTATTCGGCAACCTCTACATTTTACTTACCGTCGAATACGTGTCTAAATGGGTTGAGGCAGCCTGTAGTTCCCAACAATGATTCCAAGACTGTGCAACGATTCTTGCAGAAAAACATATTTACACGGTTTAGGATACCGAGAGCAATTATCAGTGATGAAGGCAATCATTTTGACAATAGACTTATTGCTTGCAACGCTTCAGCGTATCACACAAGATTGCTACGGCATATCACCCACAAACCAATGGGCAAGCAAAAATTTCCAACTGCGAATTGAAGGGTATACTCGAGAAAGTTATAAATCCCTCTAGGAAGGATTGGTCAGTAAGACCAGATGACGCACTTTGGGCATATCGCACTGCATTCAAAACACCCTTAGGTATGTTCCCATTTCGACTTGTCTATGGCAAAACATGCCATCTACCGGTGGAAATCGAACACAAGGTATATTGGGCAATCAAGACCGTGAATATGGATTGGGAAAGTGCTGGACAAAAGCGTTTGTTGGACCTCAATGAGATAAAAGAATTTCGTGCAGTCACCTATAACAATGCACGAATCTACAAGGAGAAAACAAAGCAATGGCATGACAAGAAACTATTGCCGCGGCAATTCATGCCAGGGCAACTAGTTCTCTTATTCAATTCTCGACTAAAACTTTTCCCGGGAAAACTGAAATCAAGATGGTCGGGACCATTCGAAGTTGTCAAACTATTCTCTCATGGTGCCGTGATAATCAAGTCCATCACTGACGAACATGAATTCAAAGTTAACGGACAAAGATTGAATCACTACAACGGTGCCCATGTGGAACGTGACAAAGAAGTGGTCACCTTAGGAGATGCATGAGCATGCTCTCCTTTCAATATTTTCTTTTTCTTCTTCTTTTCATTTTTATTTTTATTTTTTCTTTTCGAACTATTTATTATTATTATTATTATTATTTAATTTCGGTTATTTGTTCTTTTTAGGAGAAATTTATTTATTTTCTTTAAGATTAAAACTAAATCTTTCTTTCATATTTATCTTTTTAAGTTTAAGAATTTCTTTGCACATCTTTATTTATTTTCCTTTATTAGTTTATCTTTAATTTTAATCCTTATTTTATTTGTTTTTGAATTGTAGGAAATAAATTCAAGATAAAGAGGAATTTTGATTCAAGAAGGAAACTTATTCAACAAGGAAATTAATGGTCTGAATCTAATGCTTATATTAAGCCTCCAATTTACCCTAAATAAACCTCCTAGCCGTCACCTACCCCTAAATCGAAACCCTTTTTCTTTCTTTATTCCAAAATTAATCTCACCCACCATATTTACTACATATCTTTTCTATTTTACCCATCACCCTTAACTTCCAAGAAACCTATTCCTACTTTTCATCTTGCAACTCTTTAGTTTTTTTGCTTTCTTTTCTTTGTTTTTACCAAACTCACAACCAAGATCATCCATGGCATCTAAAATCGAATTTTTGGTTCATCCAAGTTCCTACAAAGAACCAAGATACAAGAAGTTTTCTACACCGGTGGTTCAAGAAAGATTTCACTCCAAGTTTGAAAGCCGGAAGATTTGCGAAGAACAAGGCTTTGAATACTCCAACTCTCATCAAGATTTTGGCCTTGAACCATTCATCTTCGAAAGGATTGCACATCAAAAGTGGCAAATCTTTAGCCATCAATCAGAACCGGGTAACATCTCATGGGTAAGAGAATTCTATGCTCACTCACCTAACCCGGATAATCCTTATGTTTTTGTTCGTGACAAGGCTATACTCATAAGCCCCGAAAACATTAACACCTTTTACGGGCTCTACATTGAGAATGACAAGCATCAAGCCTTTGTTGATCAACTCACGCCCAAGCAACTCGACAAGGTGCTTCAAGAACTCACTCTACCGGGAACTCATTGGAACGATGGTAAATACAAGGGCACGGTAAATTACCTTCGGCTTAAACCCGAGGCAAAATTATGAAATAAGTTTGTTAAAACTTCTTTAATGCCCACGACAAATAATACCACCGTTGATACACCTCGCCTTTTGCTCATACATTCTATCTTGCATAATCGCATCATTAACATTGGAAAAATTATTTGTGATGAGATTTTTGTATGTACCACAAAAGACAAGGGTTCTCTTTTCTTCCCCTACTTAATTTCCAATCTTTGCAAGGAGATGCATGTCCCAAGTAAGTCTACTGATGAAAAGGCCCTATCAAAGTCCGGTTGGAATCGAGCACAAATCTGAAAGCTAATGGTAGAGGCATCAGTAAAATCCCCAACGCCTTCAATTGCCGCGAAAACTCTTGCCGCCTCAGCAACCCTTAATGCCCAAGCAACTGATGCCCGGGCAACTCGGCCAGCAACCCCAAGATAACTTGAAGCACTCTTACATGAAGGATCACAACAATCCCATCACCCAAGTCATCCTGGAAAAGTACCCGGACAGCCGCGTGCCGTTCCCAATCTTTCTTACCAAAATCCTTGCCACGACAATCAATGAAGCAGTTACCACGACAACCGCAACAGATGATGCCGCGATAACCTACACTGCGCCTGCCCAAGCAGTTGCCACGGCAACCAACACTGAAGATGTCGCGGCAACCAAAGCTAAAGACGCCCCGGAAACCACTGCAAAAGCCAAAGGTAAAGTACCTATGCCCGAATCAACTCGTACTGAATCATTGTCTAATTTTTTAGATTCAGACGAGTCCTCCATTGCACCAACAAAGACCGCACCAATCGAATCCTCCAAGCCCAAGAAAAAAGCCAATAACATTGATGAAGAGGACGATGAGGACAACCCCGTACGAGGATCGATTCCACAATCGGCAACAAGGAAGCAACCACCGCGTTCAAGCAAAAGAATCAAGACACCAACCAAAAGGAAACTAATCGTCCACGACGACGAACTCTCAGAGTAAATCCTCGTTTGCATTTTACTTTTCTTTATTTTTATTTTTCTTTGTTACATGCATTGAGAACAATGCCTCACTCGAGTTTGGGGGGATTGTTATTAGTTAGTTACCATGTTTAGTTGCATTCATCTTAAGTATTGCATTTAGGATACATAAATTGCATGCCATGCCTTTAGTTAGAATAAGAATTGCCTAGATTTGATGAATATCCGATGATGACTTTGCCAATGTACTTAATTGATAGAACTTTTTATTCTAGGATAAACATGGAAACACTTAGAATCGTACTATGATGCTAAACTTGATAAAACACTGTGTGGCCTGATTGATTTAAGGAATTCTAGTGAACTTAGGTTGATAGTTAAAAAATTGGGGGATTAGAATAAAAATTGAATAAATGCTAGAGGTGCCCGAAATTGGCTCTAGTATGTGCTAAAAATTGATCACTAGAGGTGCCCGAAATTGGCTCTAGTATGTGCTAAAAATTGATCGCTAGAGGTGCCCAAAACCGGCTCTAGTCGAATAAATTAATTAACTTAAGAAAACTAAAAACAAAACACTAGAGGTGGCCGAAACCGACTCTAGTTAAAACATGTTAAAAGAACCCAATGAAGTAATTTGAAAACCTCTTGTTTGCATAGAATCCGAAAAATCAACTTGCACACAACTCTGCACACACTCACAAGCATTATAGTTTGATTCTGAGTAACGCCTAAGTTTTTTGAAAAATGAAAAGCCAATCATACTTTGTGCCCCGGTTCTGAGAATTGAAATCAAGTTCAAAGCTAAGTTTGTGAAAATTGAAGTCTTGGCGGGTAATTATTAGTTTGCATTGCTTGGGGACAAGCAATAGTTCGAGTTTGGGTGTGTGTTAAGTGTCTAAAAGTACTATTTTATTCACCCTTTTTATTCATATTATTGCTAGACTTAGGCTCATATTAGTTGCATTATTAGCCATTCATGCATGTTTGCATTGTTTCCTTGGTGGACAAGCTTGATTTCATATTTTGCTTAATTTTGTGGAAAAAGATACTGCTTTGGTGTGTTTTGTGTGTGTGTGTGTGCAGAATCACTTGCCAAAGCAAGGCTGGAACCAGTTGCCAGGGCAATGCATGAAGGAGATGCCAAGCTAGTTGCCAGGGCAATGCATGGAGGAGATACCGAGCTAGTTGCCAGGGCAATTTTCGATAAGGAATAAGATGATATGGTAGTCAAAATTGTTGACTAGATAAGCCCAAGATGACGTGGAGCAAAGTTAAATCCTAAAGGAGTTTGATTTCCATGAACAGGTTAAAGAGAAATTAAATCCCAAGAAGATAGGAGAAGTTTTAGAAGGAATTTAAATATAATAAAGAATTATATTCTTTAAAGATATTTAATTCCAACTTAACTTCCTCCTCAAAAAAGACTTTGACCTAGCCCTATAAATTAAGGATCAAGCCGTCAACTCCAAGGGGGAGAGAGGAGAGAAATTTCGACAAGATCAAAGGGGGAGATTTCGACAAAGAGGCTTCAACCATTCTTCATCTTTTTCTTTCTTGTTCAATTAGGTTTATGCTAGGAATTCTTTGTCTTGTGTTTCTTTGGAACCTAGCCATGAACTAAATCTATTTGGCTAAGGTTATTGTGTCTTGTGGTTGTGAGAAACAATTGGATTTTGTTTAGGTAATAAGAGTTTGCACTTTCAATTCAAGGTTTACTCATTCTTGGTTATTATTCTTGTTTGCGAGTGAATTGGGAAAGGATCTCGTAACTTCATCTATTTATCTAATATCAGGAGAGTTAGATTCAAGAAATGAATGAGTATGGTCTTTATTCAATCTATTGATGGTGAAGATTAATCAGGCTTAGGAATAAGTTAAGGATTTCAACGGCTAAGAGGAGTGCAAGATTGGTTGTTGTTCACCCGTGATTCACGCAGGGATGTATTATCAAGGCAAGCACAAATAGCTAGAGTTTCGACTTATGGATAAGAAGAAACCATTGAAGAACGCTCCACCGAACCTTGAAGTTGCTGCCCAGCCGCCCAAGTAGTTGCCCAGCTAGTCGCCCATGCAACCGTCGATTAGTTACCAAGGCAACCCCGCTGCGTAAGTTGCCACGGCAACTGAGTTGCCCTTGCACTCTTTTACCAAGACGATCCAATCGGCTATCACACCTCAACTCACGATAACCTGGCCTATTCTCTCTCATTTAATTACATCTTCTTTTACTTATTTGCTTTCTAGTTTAGTTGTTAGTTAAAACTCTTACAATCACCTACTTGTGTTTTTACTTTTTATAGTGCAAGAGATTAGATTCTTGAAGTGGCACCAATCCCAGTGGAGATGATATCTTTTATATTATAACTTGCGACGTGTACACTTGCACAATTGCGGAGCACTTATTACGCACAACACAACCCAAGCATTTCATTGATTCCAAATCCAAACATGCATATCGACCATATGTAAAACATTTATAAATCACATGCTTAAATCCCAAAACATTGAATCATAAACCATGCTTAAATCCCAAAGCATTAAATCATAAACCATGCTTAAACCCCAAAGCATTAAATCATAAACCATGCTTAAATCCCAAAACATTATAAGATAGGTTCAACACATAAGCACCCATATATTGGCAATTATAGTGACCCCGGATAGTCGACCACTATCTTTGATTAGCCGACCGCTAACCATTAGTTAACCGACCATTAACCTTACACATCGGATACACGAATCTCCCTTAATGACCGAACGACATCAAGAGCCATACCATGCCATCCACATGATATACAACCTTGTCGACCGCAAGATTAACATCAACAAGGGAAACCAACCGCTTAACCCAAGTGATAGCAACAGAGTCCGAGTAGCCGACCGCTTTACCTCAAGGACCTCTTACCACGATCGATTTTAAACATATTATAGTGCACTTCATCTTATGGCATGCCAACTATATCCGAATGTTTTCTCACCATGTCATATAGCCAATATATCATTTACAAGACCATTTACTCACTGTTTTACAATGCATTATACAAAATCACCACATATGCAACCATATTGCCATAGCAATACCACATCCCCGACCGAAATGAAAACCAATGCTCACTAGCATTTAATATACTTTTAAACCATTGCATATGTACTCAAAATCATGCATTTACGGTAAGTAAAACAAACCATGTTTACGACAAAAACATGAATTACACATGCTCACATCTGAACCGATATTAAAGAGTAAAAGAGGGAAACCTACTTCTGAGCTTAGGTAAGTGTTTAAAACTTAACCTAAACTCCCAAAACCACTTTCAAACCTTTGAAAGACTTTTAAACCCGTTTCCACTCACCGATTTCACCTCGCTTTGCTCGCTAAAGCGTATCGAGCTCCCAGCAAGCTACAATCTACCTCAAGATACTTTGCCTTGAGTCTCCCCTATTTTGGCCACACAAAACCAGAGGAAACATGCTTCAAAATGCATCCAAACCCCTATTCAAAGCATATTCCAGCAACTCACAAGTTGCCGACTCAAAAACTATCTGAAACTTATCGAAATCAACCTCAAACATCCTAAAAACTTAGCCCAGCCACAATACAGCGATTTGATACATCAACCTTCACCAACTAACATCTAAAAACTCTTTTACAATATCCTCTTACTTCCAGCAAAGATTAAACACCAAAAACCTCACAAAAACCCTTAACTAACAACCTTTAATGTTAGAGATTCAACTAGTTTCGGGATTACAATGTTAAATCCAAGCTTTTAACATTATTAAACATCAAAATCATGATCTAACCCGATCAAGAACCTATTAAAACATATCCACTTTAAAAATATACAAATTTCATTAATCAAAACACAATTAAACCCATTTCTAATAATTAAACTATCAAAATACGTTAGAAAACAATTGTAAAGGATCAAGAACTTGGGAATTTCAGAAAGAACCTTTCATTAGAGGAGAAGAACGAATCCTTACCTCCAATGATGATTTCTCCCCTTAATTGCTTGGTAAAACATGAAAAACAAGATAGAAATACTAAGTATTTGATGGAAAAGCTTTAGGAAATCAAATAGAAATCAAAACTCTCTAAACCTTTGATTTTTACCTGAAGAAATTGAAGTTGGAAAGGTGTTTGGCTGGAGAGAAATTGAGAGAAAGAAGTTACAAAGTTTGTTACATGATTTTTGTTAAAAGCCTAAAATATGATTTATTAATTCTCTCCACTATTATAGCCTTAAAACCCATTTAAAAATAGTTAATTAAAGGGAGAAATCTGATAAAAACATTTAGGATAATTAGCTCCTTAACGATTTAAAGTTTTGATCCTTTTTCAAAACAGCCACTAAAAATAGTTTTCAAAGTTTGCATTTTGGTCACTTGTCCAAAATGTCCGACTTCCAAAACTCGTTTTCCAAAATTAATTTTACCACCATCCTTAATATATTAGATAATAATTTTAGAGCATTTTCCATATTTTTACCACATTCAAAAATATTTAATCCCGAAACTAACTTTAACCTCTAAAACAAGACCACCGGACCCTCGAACCGAGCCCCAAAACATCTAAACCCAAAACTGGGGCGTTACAGTCATCGCGCACACCACCATGTTCGCCACCTAACCCCGAAAAAAACCCCTATCTCCATGCGCCGATTGCCCCTTCCGATCATTGTGAATCACCATGTGAAGCTTTATCAGAGTCTTTAAGTTTTCAGCTTCGATTCTGGCCATTCCTAGTGTTCGTTCATTGCGCCGACCTTGCCAGCGTGCTCGACGTGTTGAGGAGATCTAAACCTAGCTGGTCACTCACTTTTTTGACACTGGCAAGGCTTCGTCAAAGTTACGTTATTTTTTCATCGACTTTGCTCCATTTTGGTAAGTTAGGTATTCACATTTAGGGACATCAAATTCGGGTTCGAGAGTGTTTGATTGTCGTTTCAAGGGTCGAACAACATAGCAAGGACTCAAGGTAATACATTACTACCTCTTACATGCTTTTTGGAACATGTGAGTAATTGGTTAATGTATGCATGAATATGATTAACAGTGCTATTAAGTCCGCTTAAGTTAAATCAATTAAGAAGAATAAGAATGGTAATCTAAATAAGATCATAATATTTGAATGAAAAATTAATAAATCAAAAAGATTTTGAGTGCGATAAATTGTGAATAAGATGGCAAATCTCTAAATTTGATTAATGGCGTTGAAGGATTCAGTGACTGGAATAATCAATTATAATTGTGAAAAATACCCTTGAGGTGTAAGAGTGACCATAATACCCTTGTTGATGTAAATCAATCTAGAAATCTACACTTGTTCTAGTAAATGATTGATTTATCCAGAAACCTCA
This sequence comes from Hibiscus mutabilis, assembly GCA_019671005.1. Taxonomy (NCBI): domain Eukaryota; kingdom Viridiplantae; phylum Streptophyta; class Magnoliopsida; order Malvales; family Malvaceae; genus Hibiscus; species Hibiscus mutabilis. Next base: position 10,532,922 of record CM033750.1, read on the forward strand.
ATGTACTTGGAAAGATACAGTAATAAGACTTAAACCTTCGAGAATGATAAGTACTTAGATTCAACTGAAATTCTGAATAAATCTCTGAAGACAAATTTATGGGAAACTCTTTTCATGTTCGGATTATTCAAATATTTAGAAATACCGAAATTGATTATAATGACTGAAATGAGTGAGAGAATTAGAAATACTAATACGGCTGAATTGGAAAATGACCAAAATATCCATGGGCATTGGAATTTCTAATTTAATTAAAATGATAATTGTACCCATGAGTTCTGAAATAATTAGATGGTTTGGAAAAGTTGAATGGACCGTGATGATTGAAATGGTTGAAAATACTGATATATATATGGATTGGCAACAATGACTAAGATACCCTCAGACACCAAAACTATTAAATTAATCAAAATGATAAATATAACCTCAAATTCTGAAATAATTGAATTGTGTAGAAAGAAAAAAAGGACCCGAATGACTAAAATGATGTTAAGCAATTAATCGAATGAAAACTCCTCCTAGCTTGAGATTAGTGAAAGATCTGAAAACTTGGAGCTTAAATACTGTTTAGATGACTGTATCACCCCTGTGGACTCAAAGCTTGACTTACGTACATCAGTCATTTGTGATACTTTTACAATATTGGAAGAATCATGTGTAAGTACTTGCTCAGCTAATCGGGGCTCGTCAATTGATAAACTGGAGTGATGATCAGTCCAACAATACAATGCAGTCAATACTAAGTTGGTAAGTATGACAGTGTTGATACACATTTTGTAATGACCCAAAATTTTAAGTCAACAATGAACGTTGACCCAGGTCTTAGACCGACACGTTGAGTCAGATGTTTAATGCTTATCGGGTTGAGATGTTGGGCTTTATAGACCTTCTTATGTTGTTGGGCTTGTGAATAGATGTGGAAAGAGTTATGGAGTGGGCCACATGGTAATTTTACCCCAAAGTCTAATACCCTCTTAAATTTTTGATATTTTGGCAAGGGATAAAGTCATCCTTGTTCCCCTCTTTTTCCTCTCTATCTTCTTCTTCCTTTCATTCCAAAACCAAAGGGAAAGTTGCAAGCTTGTTGTTATTGAGTAAGAATCTCGAATTGGCCATCAAGAAAAAGTGTTTCATCATGCAAAGATCTGTTATTCGAGGTAAATATCTCTAGCATTGGTCGAAGTTGGGTTTGAAGCTTGGGTAAGGGAAAGTAGGAGGACGAAGCTTGGTTGCTAATTCATTATGAGAATTTCTTGCTTAAGGTCAGTACATTTCTGACTCTTTCATTTCATGAGGATCCTAAAATGATTGCTTTGTGTAGTTTATGGTTTTGGGTTGGATAGTTAAGGTTTTAGAAGCTTAAAACCCCTTTAGTGGCAAATCAAGAATCATGTGTTAATAATGGGTAATATTGGTAGCGAACCACCAAATAAACCTTTAATAACATGTAAGAACGTTTTAGGGCTTAACCATGTAGGTAAAGGGTTGGGATGGTGAAATCTTGAGCTCTAGGTTTTGAAATCTGGGCTCGAGTACTGGTATGGGGTGGTAGCGTATCGGTACGCCTTGTAAGGAAAAGTGGTATATTGTGAGGGGCGATCAGTACAAAAGGCTGTGTATCGGTACCCCATGCTTGATAGAAATTCTAATAGCATTTTCGTGTATCGGTATGCTAGGGGGCGTATCAGTACCACTGTTACATTACCTGAGAAAGGCTTTCACGTACCGGTACGCAAAGTAGAAGTACCGATACGGGTAGGGATCGGTACAGGGTGGATCATGTACTGATGTTGAGTGCCAATGCGGGGGTGAGCTTATCAATACAGCTTGAGGCATTAAATTTTTTGAATCTAATTTGAGTATCGGTACTCAAGGAGGAGTAACGGTACCTATAGGGGAGTACCGATACCCATGTAGGTGTATCGATACTCGCAGAGTAATCTGCCCAAAAATTTTAAGGTTATATTTGGGGGTTCTATAATTCATGGTAAAGGTCTAATGGGCCCCTAAAGGTATAAAATAAATTTTAAAACTGAGAAATCAGGGTTTATAACCCACATGCAGAATAAATGGCTAATGGTTTGGTAATTGTTGAGCGAATTCTCACATTAATAATCCATAAGGATCCATGGCGGATCGGTTGATGCTATGTGGAGTTTAGGGTCTTTGTTGTGTACTGAAGGGACACCCATATAGTTTAGTGGCTGTGAATAATGATATGATCTAATAGAAATTTTGTGTATGAACTTAAAAGACAAATACTAATTACCGTAACAAATAAAATATGCCTTGGGGTATTTGTAGTGGTTGGCTTGACGCTTCTTATCTCTTGGTGAGATGTATGGATGCTAGACGAGCATATGTTGTCTTATGTGTCTTAGTCAGGAATTCGGATGTCCTAGAGTCAGTGTAAGGGCTCTTGAATAAAGGGACATGCACTCCAGGCTATGTGATCGAGTACATTTGATGTATCCACGGGCTATGTGATTTGGATGCGATCAGAGACTTATCCCTGGGCTATGTGATCTGGATAAGGAAACATAACTCGGGAGTTGTGTGAGCTTGAGTAGCTCAATAAGCTATGTGAACTCGAGTTACCAGATTGGCTGAGTGACCTCGGGTAAAGACTGCTTGTGGATTTTGTGATCCAAGTATGTCTAGGATGTATCTGTGGCTATGGTGATCCAGATATGGTCTATTAACCCGACGGCTATGTGATCATAGGTAACTCAACGGTTGTGTGAGCACGTATATTGTAGGGCTTCGTTGGCCATTGTAGGGAATGCATGTTAATTACGTTACTGTGTGGATAATTGATGTTGGTTATTTTACCCATGGGCTATGTGATGAGGGTGTAGAATGTATAACTCGAAGGTCTATATGAGCTCTAGTAACTCGAAGGGCTGTGTGACCTCGAGTAATGTAAGCCTGAGATAGCATGTGAGACTCCTTATATTCTAGTAGTATCTTGGGACATGGTTGTAAACTCTAGCTAGGATAGGCTAGAAGAATATTGTTGCGCATAATAAGTGCTCAACAATTGTGCAAGTGTACACGTCGTAAGTTATAGTATAAAAGATATTGTCTCCACAGGGATTGGTGCCACTAATCGAACAGTTGACTGGGCAACTGGCTAGGCAACTGTTTGGGCGGCTGGACAACAACTTCAAGGATCGGCAGAGCGTTCTTCAATGGTTTCTTCTTATCCCTAAGTCGAAACTCTAGCTAATTGTGCATGCCTTGACAATACATCCCTGCGTGAATCAAGGGTGAACAACAACCAATCTTACGCTCCTCTTAGCCGTTAAAATCCTTAACTTATTCCTAAGCCGGATTAATCTTCACCATCAATAGATTGAATAAAGATCATACTCATTCGTTTCTTTAATCTAACTCTCCCGATATTAGATAAATAGATGAAGTTACAAGATCATCTCCCAATTCACTCACAAACAAGAAGAAAAACCAAGAATGAGTAAACCTTGAATTGAAAGTGCAAACTCTTATTACCTAAACAAAATCCAATTGTTTCTCACAACCACAAAACACAATAACCTTAGCCAAATAGATTTAGTTCATGGCTAGGTTCCAAAGAAACACAAGACAAAGAATTCCTAGCATAAACTAATTGAACAAGAAAGAAAAAGATGAAGAATGGTTGAAGCCTTGTCGAAATCTCTCCTTGCTCTTGTCAAAATCTCCCTCATCTCTTTGTCGAAATTTCTCTCCTCTCTCCCTATGGAGTTGACAGCTTGGTCCTCAATTTATAGGGCTAGGTCAAAGTCTTTTTTGAGGAGGAAGTTAAGTTGGAATTAAATATCTTTAAAGAACATAATTCTTTATTATATTTAAATTCCTTCTAGAACTTATCCTATCTTATTGGGATTTAATTTCTCTTTAACCTCTTCATGGAAATCAAACTCCTTTGGGATTTAAATTTGCTCCACGTCATCTTGCGCTTATCTAGTCATCAATTTCGACTACCATATCATCTTATCCCTTATCGAAAATTGCCCTGGCAACTAGCTCGGCATCTCCTTCATGCATTGCCCTAGCAACTAGCTCGGCATCTCCCTCATGCACTGCCCTGGCAACTGGTTCCAGCCTTGTTTAGGCAAGTGATTCTGCACACACACAAAAAACACACCAAAGCAGTATCTTTTTCCACAAAATTAAGCAAAATATGAAATCAAGCTTGTCCACCAAGGAAACAATGCAAACATGCATGAATGGCTAATAATGCAACTAATATGAGCCCCAGTCTAGCAATAATATGAACAAAAAGGGTCATAAAAATAGTACTTTTGAACACTTAATACACCCCCAAACTCGAACTATTGCTTGTCCTCAAGCAATGCAAACTAATAATTACCCGCCAAGACTTCAATTTTCACAAACTTAGCTTTAAACTTGATTTCAATTCTCAGAACCGAGGCACAAAGTATGATTGGCTTTTCATTTTTCGAAAAACTTAGGAGTTACTCGGAATCAAACTATAATGCTTGTGAGTGTGTGTGGGGTTGTGTGCAAGTTAATTTTTCGGATTCTATGCAAACAAGAGGTTTTCAAATTACTTCATTGGGTTCTTTTAACATGTTTTAACTAGAGCCGGTTTCGGGCACCTCTAGCGTTTTCTTTTTAGTTTTCTTAAGTTAATTAATTTATTCGACTAGAGCCGGTTTTGGGCACCTCTAGCGATCAATTTTTAGCACATACTAGAGCCGGTTGCGGGCACGTATAGTGATCAATTTTTAGCACATACTAGAGCTAATTTCGGGCACCTCTAGTATTCATCCAATTTTTATTCTAATCCTCCAACTTTTTAACCATCAACCTAAGTTCGCTAGAATTCCTTAAATCAATCAAGCCACACAATGTTTCATCAAGTTTAGCATCATAGTACGATTCTAAGTGTTTCCACGCTTATCTTAGAATAAAAAGTTCTATCAATTAAGTACATTGGCAAAGTCATCATCGGATATTCATCAAATCTAGGCAATTCTTGTTCCAACTAAAGGCATGGCAAGCAATTTATGTATCCTAAATGCAATACTTAAGATGAATGCAACTAAACATGGTAACTAACTAATAACAATCCCCCCAGACTCGAGTGAGGCATTGTCATCAATGCATGCACAAAGAAAAGTAAAAATAAGGAAAAGTAAAATGCAAATGAGGACTTACTCCGAGAGTTCGTCGTCGTGGATGATTAGTTTTCTTTTGGTCGGTGTCTTGATTCTTTTGCTTGAACGCAATGGTTGCTTCCTTGTTGCCAATGGTGGAATCGATCTTCGTACGGGGTTGTCCTCATCGTCCTCTTCATCAATGTCATTGGCTTTTCGCTTGGGCTTGGAGGATTCGATTGGTGCGTTCTTTGTTGGTGCAATGGAGGACTCGTCTGAATCTGAAAATCAGACAAAGATTCAGTACGAGTTGCTTCGGGCATAGGTGCTTTACCTTTGGCTTTTGCAGTGGTTGCTGGGCGTCTTTAGCTTTGGTTGCCGCGGCATCTTCAGTGTTGGTTGTCGTGGCAACTGCTTGGGTAGGCATAGTGTAGGTTGTCGCGGCATCATCTGTTGCGGTTGCCGTGGGTGATTGGTTAAATAGAAAAGATAGGTAGTAAATACGGTGGGTGGGATTAATTGGAAAGAAAGAAAACAATGGTTTTGATTTGGGGGAAGGTGACGGCTAGGGGATTTAGGGAAGGGGGAGTGTTTGGCTAGCTATGTAGGGTTTATTTAGGGTAAGTTGGAGGCTTAATATAAGCCTTAGATTTAGCCCATTAATTTCCTTGTTGAAGAAGTTTCCTTCTTGAATCAAATTCCTCTTTATCTTTAACTCTTTTCCTACAATTCAAAAACAAATAAAATAAGGATTAAAATTAAAGATAAACTAATAAAAGAAAATAAATAAAGATGTGCAAAGAAATTCTTAAACTTAAAATTTAAAAACAATTAGATAAATATGAAAGAAAGATGTAGTGATGAAGGCATATTGAATAAGAGAAAATAACCAAAATTAAATAATAATAAAAATAGTTCAAAAAAATAAAAAAGAAAAAAAAAGAAAATATCAAAAGGAGAGCTTGCTCATGCATCTCCTAAGGTGACCACTTCTTTGTTACGTTCCACATGGGCACCATTGTAGTGCTTCGGTCTTTGTCCGTTGACTTTGAATTCATGTTCTTCAGTGATGGACTTGATTATCACGGCACCATAGGAGTACAGTTTGACAACTTCGAATGGTCCTGACCATCTTGATTTCAGTTTTCTCGGGAAAAGTTTCAGCCGAGAATTGAATAAGAGAACTAGTTGCCCTAGCATGAATTGCCGCGGCAATAGTTTCTTGTCATGCCATTGCTTTGTTTTCTCCTTGTAGATTCGTGCATTGTTATAGGCGAGTGTACGAAATTCTTCTATCTCGTTGAGGTCCAACAAACGCTTTTGTCTGGCACTTTCCCAATCCATATTCACGGTCTTGATTGCCCAATATGCATTGTGTTCAATTTCCACCGGTAGATAGCATGTTTTGCCATAGACAAGTCAGAAGGGAGACATACCTAAGGGTGTTTTGAATGCAGTGCGATATGCCCAAAGTGCGTCATCTAGTCTTACCGACCAATCCTTCCTAGAGGGATTTACAGCTTTTTTGAGTATACCCTTCAATTCTCGGTTGGAAATTTCTGCTTGCCCATTGGTTTGTGGGTGATATGTCGTGGCAATTTTGTGTGGCATGCCAAAGCGTTGCAACATCTTGGCAATAAGTCTGTTGTCAAAGTGCTTGCCTTCATCACTGATAATTGATCTCGGCATCCCAAACCGTATAAATATATTTTTTTGCAAGAATCATTGCACGGTTTTAGAATCATTGTTGGGAACTGCAGCTGCCTCAACCCATTTAGACATGTAGTCGACGGCAAGTAGAATGTAAAGGTTGCCGAATGAAGATGGGAAATGTCCCATAACATCGATCCCCCATACATCGAACAATTCCACCTCGATGATGTTTTGGAGCGGCATCTCATGTCGTCTAGAGATATTGCCCGTCCTCTGGCAATGATCACATTGCTTGTAAAATTCTTGGGCATCTTTGTACAATGTTGGCCAATACAAACCGGATTGCAAAACTTTGGCCGCGGTACATGTTCCTCTAAAATGTCCTCCATATGGTGAAGAATGGCATTACCGGAGTACATTCTGCTGCTCCTCTTCAGGGATACATCGGTGTATAACCTGATCTGCACATTGTTTAAACAAAAGAGGCTCGTCCCAAAAGCAATGCTTAGCATCATGGCGGAACCGCTTCTTCCCTTGGTGAGTAAGGCCATAAGGTAAAATACCACAAACAAGGAAATTAACTAAATCTGCTTACCAGGGTATTGTCGAGGCATGTGTTACCGTGACAACTGCTTTCATGGTTGTCGAGGCTGCGCGTCTAGAGTTGCCGCGGCATGCGCGTCAAGGGTTGCCAAGGCATGCTCGTCAAGGGTTGGCGAGGCATACGCGTCTGAGGTTGCCAAGGTGTGCACATCAGTGGTTACCGAGGCATACGCATCTAGAGTTGTTGAGGCATGCGCGTCAAGCGTTTTCGAGGCATGCGCGTCAAGAGTTGCTGAGGCGTCGAGGTTTGCCGAGGCATGCGCATCCATGGTTGCCGAGTTATCAGAGGTTGCCGAGGCATATGTGTCCATGGTTGTCGAGGCAACTAACAGTTGCTCATCCGGGATTGCATCGCATATCTCTAAATCCGCGTCCTCCTCCCTATTGCGTTCTAAGTGTGATAAGTGATCGGCCACTTGATTTTTTATTCCTTTCCTGTCCTTAATTTCAATATCAAACTCTTGTAAAAGAAATATCCAATGAATCAAACAAGGTTTGGAATTCTTTTTAGCAAATAGATACTTAATTGTCGAATGGTCCGTATGGACAATTACCTTTGTACCAATCAAATAGGATCAGAACTTGTCAAATGCGAAAACTACGGTTAGTAACTCTTTCTCCGTTGTTGTGTAATTCACTTGAGCACTATTAAGAGTTTTACTAGCGTAGTATATCACATGAAAGGTCTTACCTGTGCATTGGCCTAAGACTGCTCCTACCGCGAAATCACTTGCATCACACATGAGCTCAAAAGGTAGCATCCAATCGGGTGCAACGACAATGGGTACCGAGACAAGCTTTTCTTTTAGGGTTTCGAATGCTTGGGTGCAAGAATCATCAAAATGAAGACTTTATTTTGTTCAAGCAAATTGCACAAGGGTTTAGTAATCTTAGAAAAATTATGAATGAACCTCCTGTAAAAACCTACATGTCCAAGAAAGCTTCGGATTCCTTTAACCGAACTTGGTGGGGGTAATCTCTCGATCACATCCATTTTGGATTTGTCTACTTCAATTCCCTCGGATGAAATCTTATGGCCGAGCACTATTCCTTCATCTACCATAAAATGGCACTTCTCTCAATTAAGGACTAAATCGGTTTCTTCACATCTTGCCAACACCATCTCTAAATTGTCGAGGCAACTGTCACAGTCATTACCAAAAATGGGAAAATCATCCATGAAGATCTCAAGGAAGTCTTCGACCATGTCTGAAAAGAGTGCCATCATGCATCTTTGGAAGGTTGTCGGGGCATTACACAATCCGAACGGCATCCTTCGGAAAGCGTAAGTATCGTATGGGCATGTGAAGGTTATCTTTTCTTGATCTTCTGGTGCTATGGCAATTTGATTGTAACCTGAATAACCATCAAGAAAACAATAAAAGGGTTTACCTGCAAGACGATCAAGCATTTGATCAATAAAGGGTAATGGGAAGTGATCTTTCCTAGTGGCTTTGTTTAGCTTTCGATAATCCATACAAACCCTCCAACCGGTCACAGTCCTGGTTGGAATGAGTTTATTGTTTTCATTACTTACCACCGTTATACCTCCTTTTTTTCGGTACACATTGTACCGGACTTACCCATGTACTATCAGAGATAGAGTATATGATGTCGGCGTCAAGCCACTTGATGATTTCTTTCATTACAACCCCTTTCATGGCGTGATTCAGTCTCATATGGGCCTCAATCGAAGGTTTGTGATCATTTTTCAACAAAATCTTGTGCATACACACTGCCGGGCTAATTTCCTTCAAGTCGGCAATTGTCCACCCTATTGCCTTCTTGTGTAGCATCAACATTTTGATCAACTTATTTTCCTGCTCAGGCTATAACTTAGAGGAAATAATTACAGGCAATGTATTATCGGTTCCCAAGTAAGCATATTTTAGTTGCCCTGGCAACTGTTTTAACTCAAGAATCGGTGGTTGTTCAATGGAGGGCTTTTCGAGTTTACCTTCCTTACCTGAGTAATCTAGTGGTTCAAAGTATGTACCTGGTCGATTGACTAACCAATTTGCCTCTTCTTGTTGTTCCTCATCAATCGGTTCTTCATACTCTTCAGGTTCCTCTTGATTGGCAATGTAGTTGCTGAGGTAACTAAATTCCTCTTCGAAGTTAAAATCTGCCGTGGCATGAAGAAGTTGGCATTCTTTCGGATCATCGGCATGCCTTAGTGTTTGGAACACATTTAGTTTAACTTGTTGGTCATTCAACCTCATTGTGAGTTCTTCCTTTTCAACATCGATCAAGGTTCTCCTTATTGCTAGGAAAGGTCTCCCGAGAATGATAGGTGCATGCTCATCTGCTTCACAATCCAAAACAATAAAGTCAGCAGGAAAAATAAATTTATCAACTTTTACCAGTATGTCTTCGATTTTTCCCTTTGGATGCACATAGGATCTTTCGGCTAGCTGTAGCATAACTGTTGTAGGTCTTGCCTTCTCGATTCCTAGTTTCTGGAAAACTGATTTAGGCATCAAGTTTATGCTTGCTCCAAGGTCACATAATGCTTTCCCGACATAGTGGTTTCTGATGGAACAAGGTATTTTGAAACTTCCGGGATCCTTCAACTTGGGTGGCATGCGATTGTGCAACATGGCCATGCATCCCTCTGTTGCGGCAACTATTTCAAACTCTCCTAGCCTTGTTCTCTTAGACACAATGTCTTTTAAAAACTTGGCATAGTTCGGCATTTGTTCAATCGCCTCAACCAACGACAAGTTGATGTGGACTTGTTTTAGGATATCAAGAAACTTCTTGAATTGATATTCTTGCTTTTGTCGCTTCAACCTCTGTGGGAATGGTGGTGGAAGTCTGATATCTTCGATCCTTTCATTGGTCTGGAACCTGATTGACAGCATTGCCGAGGCAACTGGAGTTGCCGAGTATGTAACTTTATTTGATTTATTTTTTAATTTTTCAAATGGTGTATTTTAATTAGAGCTACTATTTTGTAAACTCGTTTAATCTTATTTATTTATATGGGTTTATGAAAATAGATTGTTTTGAGAATTTCCAAACTTGCGATTTTAAATGTGAAATTTTGATGGGTCAGTTTTGAAACACTCGAATGTGATACTTCATATCTGGATCGAGATCAGAGTCTTACATTTAGTGGTATCAGTGCTTAGGTTTAGTCGGTTCTAGGAAACGCGAGGTGGTAGAGAGGTCATGGTAAGGTGTTTAGTGAATACATATCCCTAAATTTGAGTTGTACTTTACAAGACTTGGAATCCTGATGTACCACATTGTTTGTTGTGTTTCAGAAAAGGGTTGATAGAAGGAGAACCCGATAATGGAGAGGCGAGTCACTTCTGTGATCTTACCTCTGCTCTTTTGCAAGTGGTGCAAGCCATTCCGAGGCAATCTGAAACTCCTCGCAAGACCCCTGTAGAGAGGCTTCATCGTTTTGGGCCTAAGAATTTTGATGGCTTGGGTGAGGGAATTTTGATGGCAATCTGATCAGTGGTTGCACGACATACAGAGAATCTTGTGACAGATGAGGGAAAGCTCGGAGGATGATCTTTTTTGCATTGTTTCCCTTCTTAGGGGAAATGTACACGAGTGGTGGGAGACCATTGAGTTGGGTCTACATCTCGGAGGATGAGTTCTAAAAGAAGTACATCAGTGAGGTACACATGGATGAGATGGGGAACCAGTTCCTATATTTGGTTCAGGGAGACCGGACGGTGTTTGCTTATGAGCAAGAGTTTCTGTATTTGAGTCGTTATACCTTAGAGTTTGTTACAATGAAAGAGTTGAGGTGCACGAGGTTAAGATAATGTTTGAGGGTCGAGCTTCAGTTGCATATGATAGTTGGTCTACTTGGGACACTTTTTGAGTTATCTAATAGTGCAAAGGCACTAGAGCGACTTCAGGGTACGGCACATGGTAGGACGGAGAATGCTACGAGCCATGATGTGAAGACCCAAGATATCATAGGTCCTTATCCCTTTCTGCATAAGAGGTTTTGTGCTTTAAAGGGTTCGAAGATAATTGCATCAGATCAGCTACCGAGGGTCGATTTAGGATCTAGATCGAAGCTTCGTATGGGCCCTTTGATTTTTACTCCAGAAGATAGTATTGATGGTTCAATCGGAGCGTCTTTTTCACCACCATGCGAGCATTGCGGCCGAAATTACCTTGGAGTGTGCTTTTTACTTTGGAGGGTTTGCTATAGGTGTCGAGCACCAGGACATATAGCGAAAGACTGCCCAGTTATGGATGAAGATATACCGGCTTAGTCTTAGAGGATAGCTACTTCCCGACATGAGCAGAGTGTTGCTAGAGGCGGAGCTAGGGCATCGTCATGTTATTGAGGTGGAGGCTCTGTGAGATCTACCGCTAGGGTTGACATGCGAGGTGTTGCTAGACAGCCTGCTGCTCAGACTAGAGATGACAACATTACAGCCGAGGATATGTCAGGTAATTAAGCTCTATTTTAGATTTCAGTTGTTTTTTTGTAGTCGTTTAGCCTTTGGATGTGTAATGGGTTGGTTCTTGAGAATGTGTATCTTGGTAAATCTTGGGTTTGTTGTTGCTTTAAATGGTAATTAGAAGTGCATTTTCTCCTAGATAAGGATTTCATCATAAATTTTTTTGAGAGTGCAAGGTATGCCGTGAGTTGCGAGCAAGAAGTTGTGAATTTCTAAATTGTTTGAATTTGGGTATTGGTATTAGATGTGTAGAATCCTTACCTCTCTAAAGTGGACGATGTGCTCTGTAGTGCTACCTTAAGAAAGGATCTGTATGCTATGAGATGTTCTCAGCTTGCGTTGTAGATGCGAGGGTTGTGAATTCCTGGCCATAGGGTTGTGGATGTTTGAGGGTATAAAGGTACCCTTGGTGAATGAGCAGTCTTACCGTTTGATTATGGTTTAGGACCGCGATAAAGGTAAGGTTGAGTTCGTTGTTAGTGCCCATCGCTCTGTGGAATGGCACTTAACAAACTCCTTGTTGGAGGCACACTTGTGCAAGCAACCAATTTGGTGTCGTTGCAAAATACTTTGCCTGGAACATTCCTGTGTGGGTGTGGCTTGTATGGTGGCTTTTGATGTGTTAAGCTAAAGTGTAACAGTGAAAGACCGTTGCCTGTTTTATGAGATCAGTAACCTTATTTTTGGTTATATAATGTGAGAGCTCCATATGTTGTTCAGAGTAAAGGTACCGTAGTAAAGGTAAATGATAGTTGTGATAAACATGGTTTAGGCCCTAAGGGCAAGCGGTGAGGATGGTAGCATGGATTGTGCACCTTTGATCTAGATTTCGTGGAGTTGGGAGGGGATTGCTCTATCGAGTTTGAGAGAAGTTATCTTCAGGTAAGACAAGTAGTGTAAAAGGATATTAGAGTAGCGCAACGGAAATGTAAGATCAATAGCCATGTTATGGGTAACCAGATGGATGAGGTGCAAAGAATTATTATTGGAGGAACCAGTTGAAAGTCCTTGAGAGCAGTAGATGGTTTCTTGCGCTTGATAGTTGGGATTGAGTGGTTGATTGGAAAAAGATGGTTAGAACTTTGATGATGGATTGGTAGTCTTGGTTGCTTGTGGGAGTTCGTATGTGACAACGAATATTTCTCGAAATTAAGTAGACTAAATTGTAAAAATCTCATGAATTGAAATTGGTCTTCATTCGAGTGAGAGGCAAGTTCAGATAAAGTAAAGTTTTAAGTTTCGTCCTGCTAGATCAAGTTTGGAAAAAGAGCCATTAGTTCAAGGTAGATTGATGATAAGGTTTGGTTGTCAAGGTTTTGCATGTTTTTTGATGTTTGACCGGGTGTGATTGTTAGGATGATGTGTTCCTGACAATGTTTTGGGGGTGTGGTGCAGCGTTTTAGCCATAGATGAGGTTGACATTCAGGGTTCGAATAACGAATGTTAGTAGAAAGAGTTGTTATTCGAGGTAGTATTCATCGGAGTTGAGTTCCTTAGATTGGTCTTTGAACAACAAAGCTTGAGGTTGGTTTGTTGCTCTACTTTAAGGTTCAATGTGAGTGTTAATAGTTGTGGTGTTAGGTCGTTAGAGTTTCCAAAGAGGTGTTGAGAACAACTGGTTCAGTGTTGAGGTTTCGAGTAATGTAGGTTGAGGGAGAACTCTCCATAATCAAGGCGATCTTGTTTAAATGGAGAAATGTTTGGATCTGTTTCGGTTTTATCTCTTCTATCTGTTTAAATATTGAAGATGAAATTTCTTGAAGGAGGGGAGAGTTGTAATGACCTGAATTTTTTAGTCAACAATAGATGTTGACTTGGGTCTTAGACCGACACGTCGAGTCAGATGTTCATAACTTATCAGGCCAAGATGTTGGGCTTTATGGGCCTTCTTGTATTGTTGGTCTTGTGAGTAGATAGGGAAGGAGTTATAGAGTGGGCATCATGGTAATTCCCCCCAAATGCTGATACCCTCTTAAATTTTCTATATTTTGGCAAGGGATAAAGTCATCCTTGTTCCCCTCTTTTTCCTCTTTATCTTCTTCTTCCTTCCATTCCAAAACCAAAGAGAAAGTTGCAAGCTTGTTGTTATATAGTGAGAATCTTAAATTGGCGATCAAGAGAAAGTGTTTCAGCATGCAAAGATCTGTTATTTGAGGTAAATATATCTAGCATTGGTGGAAGTTGGGTTTGAAGCTTAGATAAGGGAAAACATGAGGAAGAAGCTTGGTTGCTGATTCATTCCGAGAATTTATTGCTTAAGGTCAGTACATTTCTGAATTTTTCATTTCATGAGGATCCTAAAATGATTTCTTTGTGTGGTTTATGGTTTTGGGTTGCATAGTTAAGGTTTTAGAAGCTTAAAACCCCTTTAATGGCAAATTAAGAATCATGTGTTAATAATGGGTAAAATTGGTAGCAATCTACCTAATAAACCTTCAATAACCTATATGAATATTTTAGGGCTTAACTATGTAGGTTAAGGGTTAGGATGGTGAAATCCCGAGCTCCAATTTTTGAAATCTGGGCTCGAGTATCGGTATGGGGTAGTAGCGTATCGGTATACCTTGTAAGTAAGAGGGGCATTTTGTGAGAGGCGTACCGGTACAGAAGGCCGCTTATTGGTACCCTATGCTTGATAGAAATTCCAGTGGCATTTTTGTGTATCGGTATGCTAGATGGGCGTATCGGTACCACTATTCTATTGCTTGGGGAAGGCTTCCACGTATTGGTACGCAAAGTGGGAGTACCGGTACGGGTAGGGATCGATACAGGGTAGATTATGTATCGATCCTGAGTACCGATACGGGGGTAAACGTATCAGTACGGCTTGAGGCATCAAATATTTTGAATCTAATTTGAGTATCGGTACTCAAGGAAGAGTACCAGTACCTATATGGGAATATCGGTACCCATGTAGGTGTATCGGTACTCACAAAATAATTTGACCAAGAATTTTGAGGTTACGTTAGGGGGTTCTATAATTCGTGGTGAAGGGTTTAATGGGTCCCTAAAGGTATAAAACAAATTCTAAAATTGAAAAATTAGGGTTTATAACCAACATACGGAATAAATAGCTAATGGCTTGGTAATTGTTGAGCGAATTTCTCACATTAATAATTCATAAGGATCTATGGCGGATCGGTTAATGCTATGTGGAGTTTATGGTCCTTGTCGTGTGCTGAAGGGACGTCCATATAGTCTAGTGGCTGTGAATAATGAGATGATCTAATAAAAATGTCGTGTATGAACTTAAAAGACAAATATTAATTACCGTAACGAATGAAATATGCCTTGGGGCATTCGTAGTGGTTGGTTTGACACTTCTTATCTCTTGGTGAGATATATGGATGCTAGGGGAGCATATGTTATCTTATGTGTCTTGGTCAATAATTCGGATATCCTAAAGTTAGTGTAAGGGCACTTGAATAAGGAGATGTATACTCCGGGCTGTGTGATCGAGTACATCTGATGTATCTACGTGCTATGTGATTTGGATGCGGTCAGAAACCTATCCTGGGGCTATGTGATCAGGATAAGGAAATATAACTCGATAGCTGTGCGAGCTCGAGTAACTCGATGGGCTATGTGAACTTGAGTAACCTGATTGGCTGAGTGACCTCAGTTAAAGATTGCTTGTGGCTTTTGTGATCCAAGTATGTCTAGGACGTATCTGTGGCTATGGTGATCTGAATATAGTCTATTAACCTGACGTTTATATGATTACGGGTAACCCGATGGCTGTGTGAGCACGAGTATTGTAGGGCTTCGTTGGCCATTGTAGGGAATGTATGTTAATTTCATTACTGTGTGGATAATTGATATTGGTTGTTTTACCCTTGGGCTATGTGATCATGGTATAGAATGTATAACTCGAAGGGCTGTGTGAGCTCGAGTAACTCGAAGGGTTGTGTGACCTCGAGTATGGTAAGCCTGGGATGGCATGTGAGACTCCTTATATTCTAGTGGTATCTTGATACATGGTTGTGAACTCTATCTAGGATAGGCTAGAAGACGATCCTTAGTGTTGAAAAACCTTTTTGTGCACTCTTGATTATTCTATCATGCATGTTTGTTTTATGATATTCATGAATTGCGGTAGATTAGAAATGTACCACTGAGCTTTTTTAGCTCAACGTACGGAATTGTGGTTTTTTCGTGCGTAGGTTGACAGGTTGCTTTTGGAGGAGAACATCGAAGAGGATTTCCCAGCACCGAGCCCTGCTTTAAAGTACAATACTTGATGTTTTAGTTTGGACTGATTATATTCATAGGACCTTACCACAGTCGAGTTTGTAACTTTATTTGATTTACTTTTTAATTGGTCAAACGGTGTATTTTAATTGGAGCTCCTGTTTTGTAAACTCGTTTAATCTTATTTATTTATGTGGATTTATGAAAATAGATTATTTTGAGAATTGCCAAACTTGTGATTTTAAATAAGAAATTCTGATGGGTCGATTTTGGGAGACCCGAATATGATGCTTCAGATCCGGATCGAGATCAGGTTCTTACACATTTGGATTAAATAGACTTGAAAGCTCGGCAAGCCATAAGTAAATCTTCATTATCAAATCATTGACCTTCCCATATCGGCTTAAATTACCAAATGGACCTCAAAAAATATGAATGACCTAAATACCCCCATAAAATAATTATCTGGAACCCTTCTAATATATCTAGAACTCTGAATGATCATGATAAATCAAGCTCTTAAATACCTTAATGGCCTAACTATTCATTGAACTCCTGTTGCAAGGAATCTTTTTGGAAAATGTTTAAAATAATTAAAATATCAGTGTACCTCTTCTGTAATCATCATGTACCTGAGTAATAAATTGAATCATTTAGTGTGTTCCATTGTACTACATAATTGTTTTGTATACTGTTTTACATGATTTATTAAACTGATCATGTGCAGATGACTGACGTATTTGATCTCGCATAAATATAGCATGTTTTTTAAATTAAGCATGATTCTACAATATGGTTGATATATGCCCTAGTACACGATATGAAAATCATGCTCTATGATATTGTTTATTTGTATACAAATATGCTTAGTAGTTACTGCATACTGTATGATTGCCCGGACTGATTCACTAGGATACTTGGGGTATGATGTGAAGTTTACAAAGGTTCGGCCCTGATCAGGCTAGTATTTATGCCCGTATAAGGTTCATATGCTTCGACTAGGGTAATTTTGCCTGTATTCGATTCTTACGCTTTGGCTAGTGTAATTTTGCTCGGACCTAAGGTGTTCCCTTAGGATGGTACCCACGCCCAATGGGCTCGGGTAAATGCATGTATATGATGCAGTTCTAGGGAACTGTATTATGAAGTTCGGTTGGAGGTTAGATATGTTTATTGCATTGTACATTGTAAGTATTAAATTTTCGCATTGTTGGAACACTCTAAGCTTCCTGGTTTAACTTAATCCAGCACTCTTTTGATTCTCCAGTGTATAGGTTTCTCGTCTGATACTGGGTGATCGAATAAATAATAACTTTATTACCTTCAGATATAATGCCTTACTAAATTGTTGAATCATAATTAAAGTTCTTTGTTGCCTGGAACACTATAACAGCTTTATGTTTTATCATATACCTACGTGTACCTTTAGCATCTTTTGGTAGTTCTGTATTACTGAGCTATTCCAAGCTCACATTGTTTTTACCATTGTAGTATATAAGAGCTTGATCATGTTTCAACACCCAACATCAGTTATGAGAGTTTCTCGGCATTGCTTATGAAGTATGGTACTGGTAGAGTTAGTGGGCATGTACGTTGTGTCTTGTTTTTTGTCTGAGTCTATAATTTGTTTTTTGAATTTCTGTTTTATGTATAAATGATTTTTTTGGAATGATGATTTAAGTAAATTCTACTTTATGGTTTTAAATTTATTTAAAAAGAAAAAAATTATGAGGGTTCTTATTGTGGGTCGCTCTTGTGACCCGAATGTTACCTTCTAGATTTAGGTGTAACGTATAAGCAGGTCTAGGAGGTTATATTTAGTGGTATCAGAGCTTAGAGTTGCATCATTCTAGGTACATCGACCGATCGTCTGTCATAGGGAGTCTGATCTGTGCATGCCCTTAAATTATAATCGTACTCTTCCAAGCCGAAACCCCGATGTCGAATCTTTTCCTGTAATAAATGTATCTAACCATTCTGTCCATAATAGCTCGATATGTACTGACAAATAATGCCTATAGTATTCGTTTGTAACTTAAATTTTCTTGATAGATTTGAATCTAAGAAAAAGAGAGAACTTAAGATGGTTAATGCATGTGAATTGAAGATCTGAATTAGATTGAGAATAAATGTTTGATTATGTAAGGCTATTTAGTGATAATAATTATGTTTGAGAATATTCTGATGGATGTTTGATAAAGGTATTATGAATTTAAAAGAGATGTTTCCTTGAGCGTGGAAAAAGTGAAAATTCTGTGATGACTCTGTTATAAGCGAAGGAAGCAGTCGCCTGAATGTTACGCTGAAAGTATGTGAGAACTGTTCAAAACCTTGGTTATGTCGATCGATTATAAGAAATGTATTTTTCCATTGAAAATGCGACAAGGTGCAGCCCTTAAAATCATTTTTGACTGAATCTGATGGTAATATCCTAATTCTAGAAGGTCGTAACGGAGTCATTGAGTGCTCATCTGAATTGGAAACAATTTTTAATCTAAATTGATGGTCAACCTGGTAAGATAATTCAGATTCTAGATGATGTATTTTGGGATTGTATGATTGACTTTGTGGTTGTTGGAATAGACTTCTATCCCTGATTGAGTCTATTTATATTACCAGTTATGAGACAAGTGTTTGTGTAGCATCATACAAAGTTCGGTAGAGATTCAAATATTGTGTTCTGATCAGTTAGTATGAGATGCGATATAGGATGACTTTGGGTCCAAAGAAAATCCAAGGGACTAAGGACACTACTAGATTGACCCGTGACTGTTTGAGAGTCTCGAGAAATAAAGATATCCTAATGGATAAGTTTCAATACAAGAACTAATATAAGAGCAGTTTCTGCATTCCTACGGCTCTACTAAATTTCGAGGATGAAATTTCTTTTAGGGGGAGAGTTGTAACACCTTGCTTTAATTAAAGTTAAAAAAAGAAAGAAAGATAAATGAAGAGTTGTTTCTAGGGAAAATCGAACCCGTGTCTTTGGGCATTGAGGGCTAGAGCTTTAGCCATTGAGGCTAAGGCCATTTTTGGTTAGAACTTTCATCAACTTAATTTTAAACAACATTTAAAATTGTTTGAACAAAAAAATAAATTAGAGGCCCGATAACCCCCCATTAGTTCATTTCTTGACCTGGATAGGGGAAATGAGGAGTCAAAATTTGGGAAGTTCTCCCCAACCCCTGATAGTCACTTCGATCGGTGCCACCGCTCAGCGGTAGTTGTCACCGCCCACACCACCGTGTTTGCCACCTTACCCCGAACAAAACCCCTATCTCTACGCGCCGATTGCCCCTTCCGATCATCGCGAATCACCATGTGAAGCTTTGTCGGAGTCTTTAAGTTTTTAGTTTCGATTCCGACCATTTTTGGCGTCTGTTCATTGCGCCAACCTCACCAGTGTGCTCGGTGTGTTGAGGAGATCTAAACCCAGTCGGCCACTCATCATTCTGACATCGGCAAGGCTTCGTCAGAGTTATGTTATTTTTTCGTCAGTTTTACTCTGTTTTGGCAATTTAGGTCTTCACATTTAAGGACGTTGAATTCGGGTTCAAGAGTGTTTGAATGTCGTTTCAAGGGTCGACCGACATAGCAATGACTCAAGGTAATACATTACTACTTCTTGCATGCTTTTTGGAACATGTGAGTAATTGGTTAATGCATGTGTGAATATGATTAAGAGTGTTGTTAAGTCCGCTTAAGTCAAATCAATTAAGAAGAATAAGAATGGTAATCTGAATAAGATTGTAATATTTGAATGAAAAATTAATAAATCGAAATGATTTTGAGTGCCATAAATTGTGAATAAGATGGTAAATCTCTAAATTTGATTAATGGTGTTGAAGGATTTAGTGACTGGAATAATCAGTTATAATTGTGAAAAATACCCTTGAGGTGTAAGAATGACCATAATACCCCCTATTGATGTAAATCGATCTAGAAATCTACACTTGTTCTAGTAAACAATTGATTCATCCATAAACCTCGATGTACTTGGAAAGATACGGTAACAGGACTTAAACCTCTGATAATGATAAGAACTTGGATTCAACCGAAATTCTGAATAAATCTCTGAAGATAAATTTATGGGAAACTCTTTGTATGTTCGGATTAGTCAAACTATCAGAAATACAAAAATTGATTATAATGACTGAAATTAGTGAAAGAATTAGACATACTAATACGGCTAAATTGGCAAATGACCAAAATATCCTTGGGCATTAGAATTTCTAATTTAATTAAAATGACAATTATACCCCTGAGTTCTGAAATAATTAGATGGTTTGGAAAAGTTGAATGGACCGAGATGACTGAAATGGTTGAAAATACTGATATATATATATATATATATATGAATTGGCAAAAATAACTAAGATATCCTCGAACACCAAAACTATTAAATTAATCAAAATAACAGATATACCCTCAAATTTTAAAATAATTGAATTGTGTAGAAAGAAAAATGACCCGAATAACTGAAATGACGTTAAGCAATTAATCGAATGAAAACTCCTCCTGACTTAAGATCAGTGAAAGATCTAAAAACCTGGAGCTTAAATGCAGTTCAAATGACTATATCACCCATGTGGACTCAAAGCTGGACTTACGTACATCAGTCATTTGCGATACTGTTACAATAGTGGAAGAATCCTGTGTAAGTACTTGTTTAACTAATCGAGGCTTGTCAAATAATAAACTGAGAGCGGTGATCGGTCTAGCTATACAATGCAGTCAATACTAAGTTGGTAAGTAAGACAGTGTTGATACACATTTGGATTAAATGGACTTGAAAGCTAGGCAAGCCATAAGTAAATCTTCATTATCAAATCATCAACCTTCCCATATCGGGTTAAATTACCGAATGGACCTCGAAGAATAAGAATAACCTAAATGCCCCCATGAACCAATTATTTGGAACCCTCCTGATATATCTAGAACTCTGAATTATCATGATGAATCAAGCTCTTAAATACCTTAATGGCCTCATTATTCATCGAACTCATGTTTGAAGGAATCTCTTTGGAAAATGTTCAAAATACATAAAATATCAGTGTACCTTTTCCGTAATCATCCTATACCTGAGTAATAAATTGAATCATTTAGTGTGTTCCATGTGTGCTACATAACTGTTTTGTATACTGTTTTACATGATTTATTAAACTGATCATGTGCACATGACTGACATATTTGATCTCGCATAAATATATCATGTTTTCGAAATTAAGCATGATTATATTGTATGGTTGATATATTCCCTAGTACACGATATGAAAAGCATGCTCTATGATACTGTTTATTTGTATACAAATATGCTTAATAGTTACTGCATATTGTATGATTGCCCGGACTGATTCACTGGGGTACTTGGGTTATGATGTGAAGTTTATGAAGGTTCAGCCGCCTGTATATGATTCTTATGCTTCAGCTAGGGTAATTCTACCCGGACCTAAGGTGTTCCCTTAGGATGGTACCCACGCCCAATGGGCTCGGGTTAATGCTTGTATATGATGCAGTTATGAGGAACTGTATTATGGAGTTCGGTTGGAGGGTAGATATGTTTACTGCATTGTACATTGTAAGTATTAAATTTTTGCACTATTGGAGCACACTAAATCCCTGGTTTAACTTAATCCATTACTCTTTTGATTCTCTGGTGTATATGTTTCTCGCATGATACTCGGTGATCGAATAAAGAACAACTCTATTACTTTCAGATATAATGCCTTACTGAATTGTCGAATCATAATTGGAGTTCGTTATTGCCTGGAACACTATGACAACTTTATGTTTTGTCATATACCTACGTGCGCCTTTAGCATCTCTTGGTAGTTCTGTATTACTGAGCTATTCCAAGCTCACGTTGTTTTTACTATTCCAGGATATAAGAGCTTGATCACGTTTCAACACTCGGCATCAGTTATGAGAGTTCCTCAGTGTTGTTTGTGGAGTATGGTACTAGTAGAGTTAGTGGTGTAATCACCCATTTTTGTCTGGGTTGTAGTATTATTTTATTAGTACTATTATTAATATAAAAATCAACAAAAAATAATAAAATAATATATATAGTATTTTAAAAAATTATTAAAAAAAGCAAAAAAAAGGAAAATTGCTTGGAGCCTAAAGCTCCACGTCTCCACCCCACCCACCCCTTAGCCTATATAAAGGCTTGGGGGGGCTTGAAATCACACCCAAAAAATTGCCACAAAGCGGCCAAAATTTTGGCAAAGCAATCGACTCCCCAAATTGGGAGCCAGGTCGGCCACAAGGCTGGCCGGGGTCGGGGGCAATGCCCACGGCAATAGTTGGTTCGATCTAACATTCGATTAGGGTCTTATTTTGGATCCGATCTAGTTAATTTTTGAAGGGGTCGTGGTAGATCTCGGTGGGAGTCAGTCGGGGTTCGGGCTCCTAGCTAGGTATATTTTTATTTATGTTGTTTAATTTAATAAAATGTTGTTTAATTTTGTTCCTATTTTTGTTGGTATGTTTTATATTAGTATTTTATGCTTTATATTTATTTATGTTTTAGATTAATATTTTATTTATGTTAGATTAATTTTTATTTATGTGTTAGATTTATATTTATTTATGTTTTAGATTAATATTTTATTTATGTTAGATTATTATTTTATTATGTTAGTATTTATTTATATTTTTATCGCTTTGTATTTATTTATATTTTCCATGTTTTAAGTTGCATTTTGGAAATATAAACTGTCAATACGGTGCCCTTTTATTCGAGTGTAAACGTGGCCAGTATCAATAGCAGTGATGGTGGTCTATCGGTTTACTCTCGAATAACGGAGCCCTTAAAATTTACTCGCACTTATAATCAAATTTTAATTTAATCGTCACTTTAATACGGAAAGTTCAATATTAATAAAGCAGTAATTATTAAAGTACCAATTTTGGGCGGTGTGGGGTGCTAATCCTTCCCCATCCGTAACCGACTCCCGAACCCAACATTTTTAAAATCTCTGATTTTATGGTGTTCAGCCTACCCTAGTGGCCGGTGGCGACTCCATTTTAAATAAAATACGATTTTTCTAAAACCCCACGGAATACTTTTTTAAATACCCGAAAGACCCCAAACACCTTAAGACCCCGTTTTTTAGCGTAAAAAGGGATATCGCTACAAGTGGGCATGTATGTTGTATCTTAATTTTGTTTCTGAGCTATAATTTGTTTTTTGAATTTTTGTTTTATGTATAAATGATTTTTTTGGAATGGTGATTTAAGTAAATTCTACTTTATGGTTTTAAATGTATTTAAAAAGAAAAAAATTATGAGGGTTTTTACTGTGGGTCGCTCTTATGACTCGAATGTAACCTTTTAAATTTAGGTGTAACGTATAAGCAGGTCTAGGAGATTACACTCTTTTTCAAAACTTATTTTTCTAAGGGGGTACTTTTTAAAAACAAATTTTGAAGTTGTTTTGTTATATCAAAAAAGGGAGATTGTTGAGATAATGATTTTGATATAACAATTTAACAAAAAAATATTTTTGGACTTATTCAAACATTACAAAAATAATTCAAAGTCCATTTTAACTTGAAAAATATGTTCAAAGTGGTTCTAAATGGTTCTATGTGTTTTTGACTTAACCAAATACATCCAAAATACATTTAGGGTCAAAAATAGCTTTCAATACCAGTACCCTAGTCCCGATACACGAAGTTTTTTAAAATTCCAGTGAAGAGTTTGGTACAGTTACGCCCAGTCAGTACAGGTACGCCTAGTCAGTATCGGTACGCCAGTCAGTACAAGTACGCCAATAAATTTTACAACGACTCTTTCCTCTTTAGGCAGGTGTCGATACAGCAAGTCGAGTATCAATACCGACAGTTGCATAAGTGCATTTATAACTGGTTTTTCATCCCCAATGGCTCTAAACAACCTCAACGTTCTTAAACTAATTAGAGAGTTTAAAAGACACCTTTAAGCATCAATGAAAGACCAAAAAACTTATTGCCAACATTCTTTTTATAAAGAAATTGTTTTGTGCTTTAATTGTTATTTTTCTTGTAGAAAACACTACGAGCTCATTTGTCACATTTGCTCAAGTGTTTACGATTTTGGGTGAGTGCTTAAAAGTGCAAACACTTAGCTTTGTGAGGTTTTTATTAGTTTGCATATTTGTAATTCTCTTTGAGAGAAAGGTGACAAGACTTTGGGTTATAAGTCTTATATTGTTAGGTTATCTCTTTTGCCTCAAAAGAAAGACAAATTTAGTGAATTTGTGGAAATCCTTAGTGGGGAGCTAAGCTAGTGAATGTAGACTTTGGTTAGAAAGTCAAACCACTATAAATCCTTGTGTCAAATTCTTTAATTTCTATTGCTTCCACTAAAATTCCTTCCAAGCCAATTCGCTCCTCTTGGAGATATTCGGTTGATCGATTTCGAGCCCAACAAAAATGAACAAAAATATTATCATATTTTTAAATATCGGGTGCTGAATTTATTGTAGAATCATTTTGAATTGGACTAAATTGATCGAATGTATAAGTTTTAAGACTAAAATGGAAATTATACCATGTCATGTCATTATTTTTTAAAAAAATTTTAACGAAAACTCAACGGTGAGTACCAAAATATAAACAATAATGTAACCTTATGCATGATTTTACCAAAAAAAAATAATTTGATGACTAAAACAAAAACAAAAAATAGGTGAGATACCAAATAAGAAGTTTACCCTCTGATTTATTTTTACCAAATACAAAATTTTGATTCTACTGACATTAAATTTTGGTCAAATTTCAAACAATATCTCTCTCTTGTCATTTATTTTACTTATTTGATTAAACTGCTAAATTCGACTAATTTCTGATTTAACAGACCGATTAATATAATTTTTAAAATCACAATTTCAACCAAAGTCTAAATAGTTAAATTTCAAAATCGATCTTTTGGCTTATCCATAATTTAGTTCCCAAAACATACTCTTTTTCCACTTCACACCCTAAACTATTTTTATCCCAATTTGCCCCAGAAATTGTGACCTCCAATAGAGATGTGCCATGTAGCACACTCTTCTTGAATGCCTTTTTATTTTGGTAAACTGGAACGAAAATAATAGTTAGGCCAAATTGGAAGAAATAGTTTGGGTGCAAAATGAGACAAATGGTATACTTGGAGGACTAAATTATGAATTAACCCTTTTTATGATCAAACCAAATTCAGATTAAAGATAAGGCTTAATGTAAAAAATAAGTGTCTAAAATATCATTTTTTTCCTTTTAGGTTCTTAAACTTTTTTTATGCTTTTAAGTGCCTAAACTATCTTGTTTTTTCTTTTTAGGTGTAAACTTTTTTTTGCTCCTTTAAGATGCCAAATTATTATTTTTGCCCTTTTAAGGTCAAACTAAGGCACTTGTTTTGACAAAATAATTTTTTGGCACCTAAAAAAGAAAAAAAATAAAATTTAGCCATTTAAAATGAAAAATTGGATAGTTTGAGCACTTATTTTGGTATTAAACCTAAAAATAAATAACTAGTTTCATCCCCTTCAGGCTTCAACTCGTCGCTCAGCTGTTTTCCCCCAAAACTATAATTTCAAAAACCCTAGAATTTCTCATTCTCAGACAAAATCAATTTACTCCAAAATCATGGATCAATACTATCATCACAATCAACCTTATAATCATTGGCGACAACCACCGCCGCCGCCGCAACCCAATCTATGCCCGGTTTGCTCAATTCCGCACTTCCCATTCTGCCCTACATACCCTGCGCCTTACAATCATCAAAATCCTAATTACCCTCAGCATCACTATTACGCCCGACCCGGATTCGACCCCTACCAACCTCCGCCACCACCAGCAGCCCCATCACCGCCACCTCCTCCCCAGCCTCCTTACATCAATGGGTTTGCGGATTCTAGATCGTGGCATGCAAACCCTATTTCTGACCACGATTATGCTACGGCTGGTGGCGGTGAATTCGATCGGAGTTACAAAAGGCCTAGGATTGAGGATATTGGTTCGGGTCCAGCTCGGATTTTGACGGAGGATGAGAGAAGATTGAAGTTGATTCGTGATCATGGAGCTGCTTCATTTAGTGGATTTAAACAAGATAATAAATCTCCCCATATTAATATTAATAACAATGTGAACCTAATGCCGCCAAGGAGTTCGGAGATGTATAACATTGAAGATCCACTTAATAATTGTACGGGTTATTATGGTAATAATAATTATAGTCAGCCGCAGCAGATTCAGCGTAAAGATTCAGTGCCCACGGTGGTCAATCATCGGCAAGGATATGAACAGAGAATTGCAGACTATTTGCTACACCCTGGGGGCAATCACATGGCTCAGCCTCCTCCTCCTCCTCTTCCAGCTTCTCCCCCACCACCTCTGCCCGTGGAGGCGCATTCTCCATCACCCAGCTCATCATTTTCTTTATTTCCTTTAGGTGCTAGTTCATCAGTCACAGCACATTCCAGTTATCCGGTGGCTATTGAACCTTATTATCAGAACAAGCCGCCACCACATGCTTCTGATGGATTCCATAGGGAGATAATGGTCTTTTTTTTTAATTGGTTAGTCAGCATTGGTGTTTGAAACTGTAGTTTCCAGGGATGAAAATTATAGTTATACTTATTATATTAGGATCCTCAAGTTATCCATAGGAGTTCCTCTGTGAAATATGGGGCAACTCCTCCAATGCAACTATCTTCCGATAAGCCTAAATTTGTTGATGCTTCCGAGTTGTTTAAGATGCCTCATAGAGCTTCTCGGCCTGATCATATTGTGATAATTCTTCGAGGGCTTCCAGGTAAGTTATATTAAATTCTTGAAATTCAGTTTATGCTTTTACCGTCTTTTTCTTTTAGCTTCTAGAATGGAGGGAATCATTGGTTAATGTTTGTAAATAATAAAATTAAGGTGAATTTATTCTCAATGAATATATATTGACATTTCAGAATTAAATTTCACTTTTAGTGGCTTTTAGCAGGTTAAAATGCAACTTTACTGATAGTGACTAGTGAGTTCAGACATTTTTAACTGGTTGGTTAAGTTGAAAAATATGGTTATCATTAATCAGAGAAAAAAAATGAAAATACGCTTGTTCTTGGTGCACCACTAGCTGAACGAGAAACTAGATAAATATCATAACTTATTTATGATTCATCCTTTGTGCTTTTCTTTCCTTTGAGTGGGAAGTTTTATTTTCTTCCTGCTATATTGGAAGATGTAATGATACAATTAATATACTATTTCTCACTTGGGAGGTAATGAAGCTCATCAATGTTATGACTTCCCAGAAATAGAATTTGAAGTGACATCAACAAAGACATAAGATGATGCTTTCACCTTTTATTGTTGGCATATGCTTGATAGCCTCATTTTCTAATAAGCATCTGCTGGTTATCCTCAATTTCCTCTGAAATTGCTATGGATGTCTCTTATATGCAGATAAAGGAGATAGGTTGAAGATGTCATTAACTTTATGATCATGTTTGGAATATTTAGTTTACTCCATTTCTTTTATGTTTAGGTAGCGGAAAGAGCTACTTAGCAAAGATGTTACGAGATCTTGAGGTTGATAATGGTGGTGATGCTCCTCGAATCCATTCCATGGATGATTATTTTATGACTGAAGTTGAAAAGGTCTGTTAGTCTGTCTTATATCTGTTTGATATTCATGAACATTTGGAGAATTAGCTGGTGTGGAAAATTGTCATATGATTTAAAGGATGAGGAGACAGAAGTTTCAAAATCAAGTACAGTTCGAAGTAAGAAAAGAGTGAAGAAGACTATTATGGAGTACTGTTATGAACCTGAAATGGAGGAGGTAAGCTAGTAATTTATAAAAATGGCAATCTCTTTAGGTGCTTGAGTTGGAATTTCTGTTAATGTACAATTTTCATTGTTGGGTTTTGCGTTGCTGCTGAAAACGTCTATTCATCGATTATTCTGGCAGATTGGACAAAGTCTACAGTCTAGAATGCGCATAGTCTCGTGTCAATTCAATAATTCTTGCTGACTGATTTAAACTTGAGCTTCATCTAAGTTGACATTATTGTCTGCCCTACTGATTTCTGATATTTGTTTGGTATACCTTGTATAAAAGAAGGCTGGCTGAGCGATACATTTGACATTTAAAGTTCAAAACAATTAACAAACACAATTCTCTTAAAGATTTATCCTCATATTCCATGCTTATTAAATGGGGGGAAAGCCCCTGGACATAAAAAACTTGTCCAACTAAAAGTATCTTCAAAATTTTAGTTCTGTTATTGCTAAATAATCACGAGCTTGCTGGATTATTCTTACGTATTCAAATATGTTAGATGCGAGCATGGCAGCAATCTAGTCTTTGTATTCCTAAGGGCACTATTTCTTTACTAATGCATGGTACCTGCCCTTACCATTTTATAAAGTATTTGATGCCATGTAGTATTCTTACAGGCATATCGAGAAAGCATGTTGAAAGCATTTAAGCGGGCCCTTGAAGATGGGATCTTCAGTTTTGTAATTGGTATGGCTCCTCAATGAAATTTTAGACTAATGAAGACAATCTATTTTTATCTATGCTCTATTTTTATGGTCATTCTGTTCTTAAAGTGGATTAGTTGATGTTTGTTGTTGAGAAATTAAATTTATACTGATACGGTTAGTTGTTTCCTTTTGGCCTGATGATTTTGTGGTGATGCCTTTTTTTCTTCAAATTCCTCTGTTCTTAGTGGTAGCATAAAGATCTTTCCTTTCGGATTGCGGGTTCATGTGCCTGGCGTAGTTCAACATGGTTTAGAAACTGTGGATGTCTTTAGCTCTTTCTCATTTCTTTCATGGTGAGAGCGGAAACAAATGGGACAAGGGAATGCGTAGGCTTCATTAGATGAAACAATTAAACATTCTTCCAGTTATGCTGGATTATTACGGCATTTAATCTCATAAGTGATCTAGCTTCATTAGCATTTAAGTCGTCATGCAGTGCCCATGCACTGCTTACATTTTCTACTTAACTACCGATGCAGTTTTTGTTCGGCAATTGACCCTTTTCTTCCTGGTATGTGTGCTTCGTCTTAGTGGATGACCGCAATCTGCGGGTAGCTGATTTTGCTCAGTTTTGGGCAATTGGAAAGGTATACTCTCAATTCTTTCACACCCCTCTCTGCAAGTATATTCTCTGGGAATACTTTTAAGGTGTGCGAGTCTTCATTTGCATAACATGGGTCTTATTGTAATTTAGGGGCAAAACATTAATATTCTGCATTCTTTTTGAGTTTTCTTCCTTACCTTGTGACTTCAAGTAAAAGTACTTTTCTTGTTTTACTTGTGAATTCTTCTTTATGTTTCTGTCCCAATTTATTAATCTAATCTCTTTTACTGCTTGGGAAAAATAGTTTTTACCCTTACATGAAATAAATATACATATTATGTAATCCTTTTGGATTGGAACTTGGAAGTCTCTGTGTCTGCCATTCATTCATTTTTTTTTATCTTTTCTGTCGTTTTCTTGTTCCCCTAGCTTGAGGTTCTGGTTTGGGTTTGAAAATGTAAAGTGGTAGACTTTTCATGAAAACTGTATTTCTTTGTACCAAAGAATCATCATCCATTGGAACTTTCATTTCTCTGGTTAAGAGGTAATTCGGTTAAAAAAATCAAAACAAAAGAAGGGAAAAAGTAGAAAGCTATGGGTCATACTTATAAATTATAATACTTGTAATTCAAGGTCAACTGTGTTATCTTCAGAAGGTGCAGACCTGTTCCACAATGTCGATCATAAATCTTTATTTTATGTTATAGTAATTTGTCTTTCTGCTATCAGTTGCCAGTAAACTCTTTTGCTTTTGAATAAGCTGTTGACATTATTGTGCCCTGTACCAAAATTGAATGCGTAGGTTCATGCCAGACTTTTATTATAATAACATCTAGAATTTCAATTTAAGCATATTGAATTGTTATGATATTCCGTATACCATGTGTTGCCCTTTCGAACTCCAGGTGGGGAAAAGCCTATATTATGAGCCTTGTATTTTTCTTGCCAGTACTATTTGTTTGCAGGTCTAGTTTAAGTTAAGGCATTCCTTTCTCAGTATGAGCGTGAATGCATGTGCTTATAAATTTTTTATGACTCAAATGTTTTTTTTTATCATTTATGTTCTCATGATATGAACACATTTCAAATGCTTATTTTACATTTTGTGTTTGCCTTTTGTTTTCCATATATGAATGCTTTTGACAGTACAATGAAGTTCTTAAGAGTTATCTTTTATGTTGTTGCTTGACCATTTTTTTTGGGTTTTGACAACTCCATTATTTTTGCATTTATCATAAAAATTATGAACAACTTTAATATTCTAAAATGTATTTTTGAGTTAGTTGTCACAATTGAATTGAATCTTTATTGAAAACTTTCATGGAATTTCCATTTATCCCGTAGAAAAAGTTCTGCAGGAATTCAAATTATAATCTGACTCTTTGCATGCATAATTTTGAGCTTAAACCTTTAGGGTGAAGCATGATAAAACTACTAACAGGAACCTTGTTTGCATGTTATGTAACTGATGTGCTATGCTATGCTTGAAGCTTTTATCGATGATGACTATTGAGTTACATTAGTTGTTCTTTCCTTTTTAGCTGTTTTTTTCTTATTGTTCCTTTCTTTTCAGAGATCGGGTTATGAAGTTTTCGTGTTAGAAGCTACATATAAGGATCCTGTGGTGAGTCTGTGCGCAATGTATTTCCTTAATAAGATATTTGTCACATTGCCAGATACATGTGCATTGTTTATTTTCTAATGCTGACTTGACAAGTTGATGTTATTGTATAAACTGAACAAGAGTTCTTCCTCACTCAATTTTGCCAAAAAGCTGATAAGTAGGTTTAATTTCAGGGCTGTGCAGCTAGGAATGTGCATGGTTTTACCCTAGATGATATCCAACTGATGGCAGAACAATGGGAAGAAGCTCCGTCATTATACATGCAACTTGATATAAAGGTTTGCTGTTACTAACCTTTCAATTTTAAATATGGTTGAAATTTTGGAAACTATAGGAGAAAGTTAACATCATAGTTGAGAAATTTTAAAGAATTTGGAAATCACAGTTACTTTGACATTATAACAACAAATATCATAACTTATGAATGGTGTATTTTGCTATTATGACAGTCATTATTCCATGGAGATGTCCTGATGGAAAGTGGTATTAAGGAGGTAATTGACTTTCATATCATGCTAGTCCAATTGTAATCTTAATTCTGATTGTGCGGCTGTGCCTTCTACTTACAACATGAGAAGAAGTTTTGAGTTTGTTCATGACATGTATGTATGAGTAATTATTTTTGCTCATTTATTAGTAGTTCCCTTAAGCACTTCTAGTCCAAATGTTTCTTTGCAGTTAGTATTTGTTGCTGCACCTAAATAGAAATGTATCTTTAACTTCTTTTATGTGATAAGGAATATTGGGTTGTAGTTACAAAGTCACTTGGAAAATCTTTGTAGTAGCATTGTATAACTTGTTTTGACACTCCAACAGTTTGCTATTTTTCTTCACTCTGCAAGGGTTGTGTAACACATTAATATGTGATTTGTAGCTGAAATTTTTAAGTAGTTTAACCTGGTTTCTCATTTTATATCTGCCAGGTTGACATGGACATGGAAGATGAAAATCGTGAAGGAGGATTATCAGGACAGCAAGAACAAAAAACTGAGAAATTAAACTTACCAGCTGTTAGAGACCATGTACGTGAAGGTATATTTTTTCTCTTCATTTATTGCCTTCTGCATCAGTTTGCACTCAAATCACTTGTTAGTCATCATTTCACCATCCATTATGAATTGCATGCCCATAAGATGCTTGGAACTATTTCGGTTTTTATAACCCTAAGTTAATATCAGGTGTTGTTCATTTTTCTTCTTCTGGCTTCCTGTGGAGACTAGCATTCAGAATTTGGTTAAAGTTAATAGATTTCCCATTAGAGTATAGATTTATCATTTAGATTATTTTCTACCTAATAAGTTGTAATAGTTTCAAACATCTTAATTTCCATTTAATAAATCAATATCGATGCATCAAAAAGAAAAGAAAGTAATGCTTACTGGTGCTCTTAAATTATTACTTTACTCGAAGAAAATTCAATTACCGTTAACCTTGGTTTTAAAAGGCGTGAGGCGCAAAAGATCCCTAGAGCCGAGGCGCGAGGCGAAGGCGCTCGCCTTTCGTAGGCGAGACGCCCTTTTTTTCCTAAAAATTTATAAATTAATCATATAGCATATTTTGTACTTAAAAACATGATAGTTATTGTGAGTTAATACGTGTATGATAGGTAATCTAACTCTATCATAACTATGTAGTTTAGTTATAATCTAACTCTATCATAACTATGTAGTTTAGTTATAATCTAACTCTATCATTGTAAAGGATAAAAGTTCAATCCTAATAGGTTAACTACTCTGTGTAAAACTCCTCTGTAAAAGTCTATAAATAGACTTCTTCTCTTGTATCGAAATATAACAAGAAGAGTATTCAAACTCTCTTTTCTACATGGTATCAAGTTAGGTCAATACTATCCCCTCAAAACCTTTTTTTTTTCTTTCCCTTTTTTTCGATCAGATCTACACCTCTCCATGACTAATTCTGATCCTGCTACATCAGAAATTAGCTCTCAAAACAGCCCTCGTTCATCTGATTTCCAACTCTCGGATGCTTCTCTTTCTCCCATTACATCCTATAAACTAAATGGAAACAACTACCTTCCTTGGTCTCAATCAATCGGTCAGTACATTACAGAAGAAGGAAGGAAAGCTTCCTATCTCTCGGACTCAACTCCTGTTCCGATGAGTCCGTCCCCACCCAGCCTACTCTAATTGGTTGAGTGAAAACACCATGATAATGTCGTGGTTAATTAATTCCATGGTACCCAAAATTGGAGAAAATTTTATGCTTTATCAAACTGCAGTGAGAAATTTGGAATGCTGCCAGAGATACTTATTCCAATGTTGACAACACACCGTAACTCTTTGAGTTGAGAATAAGATCAAAGATCTCGGACAAGGGGAGTAAATAAAGTGGCACAATATTTTGGAGTCCTAACCAAATGTTTGGCAAAAAATAGATCTGTATGAAGCTAATGAATGGAAGTGTCCTGATGACATTAGCTTCTACAATAAGCTCAAAAATCGGAGGAGGGTGTTCCAGTTTCTCTCGACTGAATGGAGAATTTGATGGAGCCAAAGCAGCAGGATTTTAGCCACTAAACCACTACCACTGGTTCGAGAAGCCTTTTCAGAAAATCGAAAGAAGAAAGCGGCACTTTCCCGATGGTGCCAAAGAATCCAAAGAAATGTAAGCTTCGCTCTTCTTACAAATGCCAACTCGGGAGTAAACAAAGAAGGGGAGACCTTGGTGTGACCACCGCAAAAAGGCTGGGCATGTGATGGACCAATGTTGGAGGTCGCATGGAAAACCAAAGCAGACCGAAGCCTCCTAAATCCAGATTCCGAAAAGAAGCCCATCTTGCATCTTCTCAAAATTCCTCCAAAGACTTTAGTAGACAACGGATCGAGGAACTCCAATGATTTTTACTCACCTATCATCTAAACCTGTTCCTAATGCCTTAACAACTCATCAAGGTAGTATTTCTTGCTTAGCAACAACTAGTGCATTTAATTGGATAGTCGATTCGTGCCTCTGATCATATGACAGAAATCCTACACTCTTCAACAATTATAGTAACCACAAGTCTCCTTCCTCCATAAAGATAGCCGATGGTTCCCTTTATAACAAAGAAAGGGAGTGGTTCTGTTCGATTGAGTAGCAAGATCATATTGTCCGATGTTCTTTATGTTCCCAAACTCACATGCAATTTATTATCTGTTAGCAAATTGGTTCGTGATATTAAATGTGAGGTTAACTTTGGGGTTGCTTGGTTGTGTTTTTTTCGAGCACGTGGCTCAAGACGGTGATTGGCGGTGCTAGGGTGTAACGGCTTATATATCCTTGATGGCCTACCCTATCCAATCCTTCTATTTCCAATTGCTTTAGAACATCGCTTTTTTTAGCAGTTTCCCTTGAATGATATTATGCTTTTGCATCTTCGATTAGGACATCCAAGTTTCTACTACCTTGCAAAGTTGTTTCCTAATTTCTTCATTAATAAAAATCCCTCTTCTCTTACTTGTGAAGTATGTCAAATGGCTAAACATACGAGAAAACCATATGTTCCTTCTCACTATAAGCCTACTTCACCATTTTCTATCATACACAGTGACATTTGGGGCCCTTCTAAAGTAAAAAACATCTCTGGGTCTAGATGGTTTGTGTCGTTTATTGATGATTTTTCTAGAACAACTTGGACCTTTTTGATGAAAGAAAAATCTGAAGTTGAGAGAATTTTTAAAAGTTTTTATCACATGGTCAAAACTCAATTCGAGAAACAAATTAAAATAGTGAGGAGTGATAATGGGAGTGAATATCTTAGCAAATCTCTTGGGTATTTTTTCAAAGAAAAAGACATCTTTTATCTTACTTCTTGTGTCAACACCCCTCAACAAAATGGAGTGGCCGAAAGAAAAAATAGACATTTACTAGAGGTGACTAGGTCTCTATTATTTTCTGCCAATGCACCTAATTATCCATGGGGGGAAGCTCTTCTTACTGCCACCTACCTAATCAATAGGATGCCAAGCAAGACACTAGGATTCAAAGTACCCACTGAAACTCTTTTCCAAAAATTTCCACATTTCAAACCATTATCCTCTGTTCTTCCTCTTCGAGTTTTTGGATGCACATCTTTTGTTCATGTGCATCGCAATAATAGGAGTAAACTTGATCCTAGGGCTCTACGTTGTGTGTTTATAGGGTATTCATCGAGTCAGAAGGGTTACAAGTGTTACTGCCCCATTACCAAGAAAACCTATATCTCTTTTGATGTTACTTTCTTTGAAAATAAACCTTACTTTGCAGAACTGAAATTCGGGGAGAGATACAAGGAATCTCAGCCCTTGCATGATCCACAGCCCATTATTTCCTTGCCTATTCTTGATGTAAGTACCACTTTGCTCTACAAAATACTTCTTCCGAGCCTACTTACATGAAATTGTGAGTACTACTCTTAATCCTGTAGACACACCTTCTCCACAGTCTAAAACTACCAGCCCTTATACAACACCTCCTCCAAAGATTAAAACTATACCACATACATCACCTAACTCTCCACAACCACCGTAAAGACAACTCGGTGTCTATACAAGAAGAAAAAGAAACTTGACCGAGGCGGTTAGTCACCTAACACTTGCCAAGAACTAGCTTTGAGTCCTGCTTTGCTTTGGAGACAGAGGTAATGTTATTCCACAAGATTCTACTATCATTAACTTAGATGAGTTTCCTATTGCTATTAGAAAGGGGGTAAGGAAATGTACTTTGCTCATCCTATTAACAGTTTTTATTGCCTATGGGAAATTAATGCCTGATTCAAAGCTTTTACAAATGCAACATTGACAAAGATAAGAATTCCCAAGACAAAGTGGAAGAGGCCTTTAACAATCCGAGAATGGAGGAAAGCAATTGAAGAAGAAATTGAGGCATTACAAAAGAACAATACCGGAGCATGACAGATCCGCGGAAGGAAAAAAGGTCATGGGTGTAAATGGGTCTTTACAATCAAGTACCATTCGGATGGGAGTGTTGAGAGATACAAGGCAAGGTTGGTGGCTAAAGGGTTTACTCAATCATATGGTGTAGACTATCAAGAAACTTTTGCACCTGTAGCAAAGTTAAACACCATCGAGATATTGCTTTGATGGCGCGCTAACAAGGATTGGAAGTCGCATCGGTTGGACATCAAAAACGCATTTCTAAATGGTAGACTTGAGGAGGAAGTGTACATGCGCAGTTCCACCGGTTTAGAAGAGAAGACCACAACAAAGACAAAAAGTAAACCGAATAGATCATTGTATGCGGCTTGAAGCAATCCCCTAGAGCATGGTTTGACAGGTTTTGCTAGAGCTATGGTTCGAATGATTTCAAGCAAAGTCAAGCGACCATACATTATTTAGAAAAGCTACACACCGGATGGTAAGATAACTCTCCTAATTGTCTATGTTGATGATATCATTATTACTTGGTGATGACATAGAAGAGATAGAGAAGCTGAAAACTGTTCTAGCAAAGGAGTTCAAACTAAGGACTTAGGAAGCCTTAGGTACTTCTTGGGAATAGAAGTTGCAAGATCAAAAGAAGGGTTAGTTATCAACCAAAGGAAATACATTCTAGATCTACTTACGTAAACTGGAATGCTCGGGTGTAGACCAAACAGAAATCTCCAATGGAACCAGGTTTGAAATTCAAGAAAGATGGAATGGGGAATCCAAAGTGAATAAAGAGTCTTACCAAAGGCTGGTGGGAAAACTAATCTACCTCTCACTCACCAGACGACATTGCATACTCGGTGAGTATAGTGAGTCAACACATGAGTAGTCCTCGAGAAGAGCACATGGAGGCAATCGATAGGATCCCGAGGTACCGAAGTTTACACCGAGGTCCGGACTTATTTTCGAAAAACATCCAGACAGAATCAGAAAAGTCTACACGCACTCAAGTCAAGGCGGAGAACTAATGGATAGAAGGTCCGTGAGTGGCTATTGTACGTTTGTGTGGGGAAATCTGGTCACTTGGAGAAGTAAAAAGCAGGTTGTTGTATCTAAAGCAGTGCAGAAGCAGAATTCAGAGCTATGGCTCTTGGAATATGTGAGGGAATGTGGATTAAAAAACTCCTCACTGAGTTAGAGTTGGATGGAAAGTTAGAATTTGAGGTTTACAGTGATAGTCAATCAAAGAATGAGCATTGCCAAGAATCCAAAGGCAAGATGACCGGACTAAACATATTGAAATAGATAGCCACTTTATCTATGAGAAGGTCAATAATGGAGTAATAAAGCTTCATTATATTCCAACCAAGAATCAACTTGCTGATATCTTCACCAAAGCACTTCCTAGGGCAAATTTTGATGAGTTTTCATCCAAACTAGGTGTACACAACATATACACGCCAGTTTGA
Source organism: Hibiscus mutabilis (assembly GCA_019671005.1). NCBI lineage: Eukaryota > Viridiplantae > Streptophyta > Magnoliopsida > Malvales > Malvaceae > Hibiscus > Hibiscus mutabilis. The sequence goes on from CM033750.1 coordinate 10,569,945, forward strand.
GGGGGAGTGTGAGTTAATACGTGTATGATAGGTAATCTAACTCTATCATAACTATGTAGTTTAGTTATAATCTAACTCTATCATAACTATGTAGTTTAGTTATAATCTAACTCTATCATTGTAAAGGATAAAAGTTCAATCCTAATAGGTTAACTACTCAGTGTAAAAACTCCTCTGTAAAAGTCTATAAATAGACTTCTTCTCTTGTATCGAAATATAACAAGAAGAGTATTCAAACTCTCTTTTCTACAGTTATATTATAGATGCTAACAGATAAAAATATTTTCTACTTAAATTTGTACTTAAGTCTCAAATTAAACAAATTGATATAAGAAAACAACCAAACATAGTTCAAATAAAAGAAATAAAAAACAATCAAAGTATCAAACATGGAAAGCCAGACAGTTGGAGTTGAAGGCCATAAATAATGGCAGAATAATAACCTGAAAATCAAATAATAGCCAACAATAATGTATTTGAAGGCTGTAAATAATGAATAAAACATGGAAAGCCAGACAGTTGGAGTTGAAGGCCGTAAATAATGAATAAAACATGTATTTGAAGGCTGTAAATAATCAAATAATAACCAACAGTAATGTATTTGGACATTTGATTAAATTACAAACAATTCGGTGGCTGTAAAGTGTAAACAATTGGAGTTGAAGGCTAAATTAACCGAACATAAATTATTTCATTTACTCTTATAGCAGAGGAAAATTAACTTCCGAAGAAATTCCGGAATTTGAGGATAATGAATCTAGTGTAGCCACTTATATTGGCACCCAATTTATCCTTTTTACATTTATAAATTATAAACATTGTCTCAAATCCCTAATTTGAATCGATTCAAATAAATAGAAGAAAGGAAGAGAAGAGGCGTCAGTGGCTGCACTTGCCCGTGACGGTGGCTAGGCTTGCCGGCGACGGTGGCTAGGGTTGAAGGTTGGCTGCAATTTGGGGGGCTGTAAAGCGTAAACAATTGGAGTTGAAGGCTAAATTAACCGAACATAGATTATTTCATTTACTCTTATAGCAGAGGAAGTAGGGTTGAAGGGTATATTCTAATAAAAAAATTAAAACACGCGCCTTTTTTTAAACATGCCTCAATGATAAGAGGCGTCGCCTCGCGCGCCTCACTCCTCCGGCAAAAGCGTCCAGAGGTGCTCGTCTTCTGCACATCGCTCCGCCTCGGCCCATGGATGCGTTTGTCTCGGCGCCTCGCCGCGCCTCGCACCTCAGGCTCGCTTTTTAATACTAAGCCGTCAACACTTGTAACAAAATTTTATTAGGAGTAATGAGGGTATTTTTGTCTTCAAGAAAGCTCCCACGGCACATTTTTTATGGTAATGATGTTCAACATTTTCTGTTTGACACTATTAAATCATCCAATTTTCCTATGATCTGGATCTTAGATTCGTCAAAGGATGAAAAGACATGGGATTTTGAGGAGGTCCATCCTGTGGAGATAAAGGAATTAAGTAGGAGTAAATGGTCGAGTAATTTGGACGAAGATGAAACTGAAGGATCGAAAGCCATTAAGAGGAATTTGAATGCTCTCTCAGGGTTGATCCAAGCATATGGGAGCAAAGGAAAATCTGTGCACTGGAGCGATCAGGTATTCCTTATACAGCAAAACATATTTTTTTAGTAATGTAACGCCCATGTTTTATTTACCAAGGAAACAATTGCACAACATGCTTCTGTGCGGTATACAGGACACAGTTATGCTTTTGCTTGTATGTGAATGGCTGTTATGAACATTTCAACCATGTAGGTACACTGTAACTTAGGGAGCCACTGTCCATCCTTCACTAGGTAGCACTAATACAGACAATATGGGTACAACATGATACAGAAGAGAGATGTTAAAAATTAGGATACATATGGCAGTAAAAATATATTTCTAGTAGTTTAGCTATTTGTATGGTAAATATAAAAAATGGTTAATGTACCTTTTGGCCCCTGACTTCGGCTTGATCTGCAATTTCGCTCCATGCACTTTTTTGGGTGCACTTTGTCCTTTAGCTTTGGCCTTGAGCTGCATTTTGGAGTCCGACTCGTTTTGGGTGCAATTTGGCCCACTTTGATATGCAATTTGGCCCCTGATTATTTTTTGTACAATTTTAAAATTATGATTTTATTTTTTATTTGTCAATTAAAAATGATCTAAAGTGCTAAGATTTATATGTTAAATTTTAATTTAATATAAATTCAAATATTTAATTAAGGATAAATTTATATTAAAAAAAAGTGAGGAGCCAAATTGTAGAGCAAAGACAAAGGGGCCAAAAGATACATTAACCCCATAAAAACATGGAAAAGGAAAAAAAAAAAGAGAGAAAAGAGGAATAGTGTCAATATCAACTATTGTGTAGCACTTAGCTCAAACATTGGTATTTAGAGGTGGTTCCATAGGTGGTATTTTAGGTTTTTGCCCCACAAAAGCCACCTCAAAAGCAAGAAATATGTAAAAACCTTAAAACCTTACCATCTTAGTTCTATACTAGAAATGGTAGGAAAACGCGATTTCAGGCCTCCTATAACTGCAGCTGCCTTTTTCCTGCGTCTTGGGTGATTTGTAACCGTAAACAAGTAAAAAATGTATCTATTAATACTAAAGAGAAACCGAAGACCCTTCTTAAATCTTTTACCATCTGTTTCTGTTTGATGGGGTCAGCAGGAACAAAGTAGAGTCTGATAAGTGCCTAAAGGAGGATATTCCTATAAGATCTGTTCCAGAGTTATGGTATGTAGTAGTTCCGGTTCAGCAGGAAAACGATGGTATTGCTGTAGCAGTGGCACAACCTAGACGTGAAAATTTGATTTTCACAATCATAAACAACAAAAGAAATAAAGGGAAAGAAGTAAGGTCTGCTTAGCTGTCTTTATATCCATGGTTGCTTTATACAAATTATTTTTACTTAAGCTTATATCTAAGGTTAGAAGAAACGATAATAGGATGGATTCAATGGCTGGGTTTGACAAGAGAAGGCAAGGTACTTTAGAAGTAGGTTGCAAATGTTGAGTTTGAATAATTAGTTTAACTTTATTAAAATATATTAATATGCTCTTTTATTTCATATACTGGCTATGGTTATGTATGGAAAATAATTAGTTAAATTTTATATCCATGCATCATCCAAAATCCTTTGGAAAATGCGACAGTTGATGTGTTGTATTCCTGTGTTTGTGTCATTGCTTCAGAGGTTTTCTGGTTTTATGAGATTGCAATGGCTTTTAGCGCTGTTCCAGCGTCTCTGTGTTGTACTCACCTGTCTGTGTTATTGACTCCGAGGCTTTCTGGTTTGATGTAATTTCCTGGTGGATTTTAACCTGTGATATATTTGGTTATTTGTCAGGGTGGTGACACTGGGTTCTTAATAGGTGCAGCCAAGACGTTGTCTCTAGTGATTGGACCAGGAGCTGGTTATAACATGGTCAGTTACACAACTTTCACATCTATTCTTTCAGTTTTACCCGGTTTGATTTAATTGTAAAGGGAATGACATTGAATGTCATCCTGTTAGTCGAAACTCGACAGTTAGCTGTCTGTAACATTTTCATGAAAGGAAATTGCTTCCCACTGGGAAGCCAGTAAAGGACATTATTAACTTGTGGTTTTATAGTCGGTTTGATGAAATCAATACCCTTCTCCTTTGAGTTCAATTTCAATCGCAAGCTGACTTTTAACGTTCTTGTTACTTGTGCTTTCATCACTTCACATGCAGAAGTCTAACCCATTACCTAAAGAGGAGAACCATACTTCCAAAAGCATTGGCAATTCAAAGAAGCAAAGTTCCTTCCAAGAGAGACTTCGTGCAGAGCACGAATCCTTTAAAGCTGTTTTCGACAGGAAGAAGAGGATTGGTGGGCTTGATATCGACGAGAATCAGTAAATTGAAAAGGCCTGGTAAATTATTCCCTTGTAGAGATGTTTGGCAACTGCATTCTCCATCTCCCCCATTTTTTCGGCATTGGAAAAGTAGACATAGCCGCTCCTGTAGAGTATAATGGGAAAATGGAGGTGATTCAGTTTTTTGTAACTCAGAATGAGAACTCCATGGTTGATATCCCAAAGTGTGTCCATTGTTTTTCTGGGGCCCAAAGTCATGAGTTTTGGTGATGTATTGCATGACGTTCCCAGAAAGTCATTCTTATTACTAATATCTATTAAATATAAAATTTATTTATTGATCTGATCCTGCTGTAGTAGCCCAGCATTCAGCCAACGTATTTGATTTTTTTTTTTTTGCCAGATTTGAACACCCTTTGTCTGATAAATCTAGCATATCCAACAAGATTAAGATTGTATGTGGCCAATGGTTACCCAATTTTTCTTTTACAATACGTAACCATTTCAACATTGGTATTTATTTATGTATGTCGGAAAAAAATTGTATTTTAATATACGTGTGTAAAAAAATTACATAATTTAAAAAAAAATAAATTGTAATTGTTGTGGGCTACAATTGAAGTATCAGCATTTGGAGGGTGCAATCTGTTTTACTTTTATCTTTAATCGTACCAAAATGAAGTTTCTTATCTGAAATATGACCCAATGAGGTGGGGAAATGGGCTTCAATAATGTCTTTTTAATCTATTTTATAAATTTGATAGATTAATACTTTGTGTTTTATTTTGACCATCTTTGTATATGTCGTCATTTTGTGTGTTGGTATATTTTGGTTATCATCACTTCTAATATTTAAACTTGAGACAATTATATGTACATAAAACATATATGATTTTGCTTTGAAATTAAATAATACTATATGAACAAAATAGGGTTGTATTTGCTGTGGAGATTATGTAATTGGGGTGGAATAACTTTTAAGATTTCTTATATCTATGAATAGGATTGGAATATTTACCTTTCTTTTTCATGAATACATTGGTTATTAGATTGTGAAGGAAGGGACATGAAAAGGCAAAAACATGTACAAATAATAATAATAATAATAATAATAATAATAATAATAATAATATAATCCTTTTAAAAAATTATTATAAAATAAAATTACCTAAACTTTAATCCTAAACCCCTAGCCTTAAACTGCCTAAACTTTAATCCTAACCGTACCTTAAAAAATATACGTTTTTTAACGTGTGCTAAATAACACAATTTTAAAATATAATGCGTTTTAATTTGGCTGATTGTCCAAATGCATAATATCCTTAGCGGAGAAATGTCTAGGTAATTTAAGCCCTACACACTAAAAAATACACTTTACCCGTAATTTCTTAAATTCTAACCATAAACCTTAACTTTAAATCCTATATCTTAAATCCTAAACCTACTTTTTTAAATTAGGGCACCAAAAGGGATATAATTAGGGGACAGACGATTTCCATCCCTTTTTTGTGCCTTTTTTTATGCACCAATCATAAATCAAATTATAAGCCATAATTTTAAATTTTAAATCATGTATCTTAAACCCTAAAAAATACACCATACCTTAAATTGCCTAAACTTTAATCCTAAACCCGTAGCCTTAAACTCTAAATCTAAGTTTTTAACGTATGAGCATAAATAAGGGCTAAAAAACGACAGATTTAGAAAATATACGTTGTGAAACAAACCCATATCTTGTTGGGTAATGCAAGAATATCATATATAGGAAGCTAAGGTAGGTAATGCAACGAAGAAGAGCAAAGTCCATATTTATAGGTGAAGCAAGGAATAAAGAAAACAGAGTTAGGGCAATGCATACCAACATATATACTTACCTATATATGATTAATTATGTACCCAACCATCTCCATTTAGCCTCAGTAAAACAAGCAGCAATTTCCCCACAAACAGCTATCGATGGCTAATGTTGGAGATCAAAGACTGTCTGGTAATCGTGTAGCTCAGAAGTTTGAGCCTTCCTCCGCTTGGACTCATGACGACAAGGCCAGTTATCTCTTCGTTGATCTTCCTGGTACAAATCAAAATCTTTCATTTCCATTTCATTATATATATATATATGTATATGTTGATGTTCATGTTCATGTCTCGTGTTGAATAAGGGTTTAAGAAGGAGCAGCTGAGGCTGGAGCTTGCTTCAACCGGTCACATAATCATCAGTGGAGAAAGAATAGTTGACGACAACAAATCCATATATTTCGAGCAGAGCTTTCCGTTGCCTGAGAATTCGGATACAGATAAGGTCAATGGGAAATTCGATGGCGATTTTCTCCACGTAACAGTCCCCAAGCTATCGGTTGCAGAAGAAGAAAACAAACAGCAGGCGATGAGCGAAGAAAATCATGCTGCCGACGGCTTAGGTGAAACGGGTGTTCCAAAAGAGTCCGACGTTAACCATGGTGAAAATCAAAGCAAACATGAAGATCAGGTGCTGGGGAGCAGTGGCGGCGTCGATGAAGGCGCCAAGGGAGAGACGAAGGGAAAGGAGGCTAACCGAGTTTCGAGCTTTCCAAAAGAGACAGTGAAGAAATGGGAAGGAGATGAAGGTCCACTGGAGATGGCGATCAACTTTATTATGAAAAATAAAGGGGCCGTTGCTTCGATTGTGATTGCATTTTCGGTCGGGGTGTTCATTTGTCGAACGTTTGATTGAAATTGGTGTTATTAATACGTATTGAATATATATGTATGTATCCACATATATCAAAGAATAAAACAGAGCTGAGTTTCTACTGCAATTCCTTGTCCTTTCAGATTCTTCCAATCGAAATGCAGTTTAAGGCTTGAGGGTGAGGTGATTAACAACAGTGGTGATGAGATTAGTTTTGGCTGAAATGGACAGCAATCTGATTTGCATGTCTGTTCATTTATTTAGTCATCCTAGAATGGCGTTATTAATGCTACTTTAGACATATCAACTCCACTTATCTTTCATAACCAATATTTGAAACATAATTTGTGTTTTGACACCTCAAATCCGAGTAATATAGTTTAAAAATACTATTGCTGTGATAGAACCTGTTCTATCGAAGAAGAGTTCATATAGTTCTTACTTTTTTTAAGTTTTATTGATAAATAAAAATAAAACAAGAAAATAACTTATAAAAGATTTTAAAATATTCAAAAATAAAAAAATAGATTTAAAAAAATAAGCGTTGCACCGGTCAAATCAGACACTTCCTCTTTGCACAAAGAAAATTTATGTGGTTCATTATAGGAAAGGTCACTGAGAAATTGTCAAAACACGAACGAGATGAAATCCTAAAATCAACAATCACCTTTCACGTCTATTCCCAAAAATGACAATTTGTTACACAGTTCTAATTACATTTGCCAACAATCAAAAAAGGAGATCAAACTATCCAAGATCACCGACAAACACGAATCATAAACAAAGCCGTGAGGGTCATCAAACGTTTGCAAAAGTAGTAAAAAAACGTGTCATAAAGACAAAAAAAACATGTCACAAAAATACAACAATATGTACGAAAAAAGATAACAAAATAAATAGATCCAAATATAAGCAAATAAAAAAAATATGAATTACTGACGGTTGACGATCAACATCAAAATTGGTATCGCCGTCGCTTAAGCAAGCAAGCAACTAGAGCTTCCACAAACAGTTTCATGTTTACTTCTTGCTTGTAACAAAAAATAAAATCTATCACTGTATCTGGAAAAGATTGCCTAAATTGGTGAGTATTGTTGAGCGTCAAATGGGGCTAGAGAAAAGAAAAATATCACATTCCTGAGAAAAAAAGAACGGGAGAAATCTCAGGAATAGCCTAAATCTAATAGTTATTATTATTGGTTCCTGGAAATTTCGTCCTATACAGGGGATCTTTTTGTTTGTCACTACTTTGGAAGCTTCCCTTTTGGCACATTCTTTTCATTCTCAATATATTTTTTTCTGGAACATTAACATATCTATAATTTTTAATACTAAACCAGCTCAATAAACGCTGTTTAAAAGCTTGAACACCCTATTTTATCATGAACCCTGGTTTATACTTTTCCATAGGCAGAACAGCTAGAGGTTGGGTTATTGTAACATTGTTTAATGCAGCTTTAGAAATTGTTTGATGTTCTTCATTCATACTTACCATTCTGAATCTTCTGTTAGATGTTCTCTACAAGGATTATGGTCAAGCTCAACAACACCAACCACTACAGGGTCGTTACCAAAGTTATGATTGGAGCTTCAAGTTGTCATGTCAAATTAATTTTTCTCACCCTTTATCTCTTTGATCTTTCAAGTTTGATTACCGGAAATCCGATCTCCATCTACGTCGCCAAGATCCTGCATTTGGCCATTTATAGTTCATAGCATTTTCTGAGTTCATCTTTGTCACTAAGGAGATAGTGCGGAATGGATACATGAAATCAACAGTTACACTAGAGAATCTATCAGTGTCGGGGATTGAAACAGTGTCGTAATGTGATGTTACGATCGTTATTTTGTAGCTCATGCTTTGTCCGGTTGGTTCATGCAACACTCATCCTTAGGAGATAGGTAACATTCAGTAGATTGGAGCTTGAATTCCAGTATTTACAACTATTTTACTTACCTGAGCTGTACCGAATAAAGAGAATCAGTCCTTAATAGTTCATCTTGGGAAATAATTATTCAGCATATGTTTTTTGCAGGAAATTCAGCTCATATTTCATTTCTTGACTTCCAAAGTTTTTATTGGTTTTACAGTTGAGGAGGTTTTGCCAGGACTGAACACAGTTTTTAGCGTTCTTATTCCGGATTCTGGCAAGGTACGTACTTAATATGTTTCGACTTTACTTGTCATTTGAACCTTAAACAATGCAACGCAGAGTGCTTAGTTCTTACAGCAATGGTGATTGCACCTACAGGCAGAACTGCAATACTTGCGTGATTATGTGGGGTTTAGTGCTGGCTTAGGGGCTGAAGGCAAACTCTCGAAGAGGATTCGATCCGATTGCAAACATCTCTCAGGTGTAATAGGAAGCACTTTTATTTCTCTAGGAGCATATGTGGGCATCGATGTAACAAAACAGAAACTCAACGAATTCAGTGCCGGTTTGAGCTTGAACAGTGCCTTCCTTGACCATGTGAGAATTTAGTATAAATCTAGAGACTAAAACAGAATTGTTTCTATTAGAATACATATATTAAAACAGTAGCATCTGTGGACAATGCAGGAGTGAAGATTTCAACAGCGAAAAAGCATCACTTTACCATCCGCTGAATCCCCCAACGAAGACCGCAATCGCAGCCGAGTTGAAGCATAGGATGTCAGAGGAGCAAAGCACGCTTACACTCGGAGCGCAGCATGCGCCGTTGCTGTTTACATTGGTGAAGGCCCGTATGAACACCGATGGCAAAGTCAGCGGCGTCCTTCGGCAGGAAATTTGGCAAAAGCTCTATGTCTCCGTTTCGGGGGAGCTGGATTTAAGGGACCATAATAGTATTCCTAGAATTGGACTTTCAATGGCTGTCAAGCACTAGAATATCCAATCCATTAAACTCTGTTGATTGTTGCCAAAAAAACACAGTATTTACTAAGAAATGAGTGAGCATAGGGTGTTTGAATATGCATACAGGTTCCTTTGTATTATTGATAAAATTATGTGAAACAAAAAAAAAAAAAAAATTAAAGTTGGAGGGTGTATTTTCAATGAGGGGTTCCATCAGAAGTTAAGCCATATTGATAATGCAGCTGCTAATGTTGTGGAAACAAATGCAGTTAAAAACAAGTGTTCATATGGAGAAGAGACAGTAAGAGGAGCTCATGAACTGAATGTCTAAAACCAGGCAATTGTTGAGTTCTGTTTATATTTTGTTGGTGTTATATCAAATTTTTAAATCATATTTGAGATATTTTTTAACATATATATATATATATCATGTTCATGTTCTTTTATGCTCATGAATGATAAGTTGACAACCATAATAACTACATGAGCAACCAATAACTAAACTGGAATAAAAAAAAACATATATATATATATCATGTTCATGTTCTTTTATGCTCATGAATGATAGATCAGTTGACAACCATAATAACTACATGAGCAACCAATAACTAAACTGGAAAAAGAAAGCTGAGATGCAGGGTATTGATCCCCGTACCTCTCACATGCTAAACAAGCGTTCTACCAACTAAGCTACATCCTCAGGTTGCTCCTAAACAACTATAATATACTGTTTTTCTAAAGATGAAGAAATGTTCATTGTATTATGATATTGATACAAGGCAAAGTTTCTGAAAGCCAAAACGGTGTGATGATCGGAATTCGGGATGTTACTTATTTTGTTCAATTTTTTATGTTATTAGCTTAACTACCGATATCCGACTTATTATTTGACTAATTCGGATTAGATTTTAGGGTCTAGTATGGGCGATCCTCCCAACCTAAATTTTTCAACTTTTTGGATAGTTCCTTTTCTCTTGCAAGTTGCGAATGTGTTGTTTTTTTTTTCGTGTTTGTGTGTCTCAGAATTGGGTAGGCACATGCAAGTGTTAATGTTCCAATTATTGATGGACCATCTAATTCCCTAGAAAGCAAGGAAAAACGACTTGTGATTAACCAGCGAAGTACATTGAAAATGCAGGACCACAACCAAATTTATTACTCTTGTCTAACTGTCATCATGGAAATTATTATATTTTGTGTAATTAAAACATGGAAACGAAAGGGCAATCTTAGTGATCTGAAAATACATGTTCGATACGGTATTAGGCACAAATATCGTACGCGAATGCTTCGTTTTTGTTTGGAGGTAATTAGTTCAAGATTAAGTTTGCATATTAAGCAAGTTGTGTGATGGCAAATTATTTACTCGTTTATTAGCTCATTGATTTGTACGTGACTTACATATCCGTCTAATGGCATTAATCACTCATATGATAGGGATTGTACAGCTGATGGATTGGGTCGACTGCAACTAGTAGGCCTCTAGACATTTTCAAAGTTCGAATCTTTGATCAGTCGACCGAGATTCATGTTTGGTACTTGTAACGGTTTGCCCAGAAGAGGTAATGGAGGAAATTTAGACCACTGAGTACGCACATCAACCAGTAGAACCTCTCTAGGTGGTAGTGATTTAAGTTGCTCCCAGAAAGCCACGGTGTGTGTCGAAAGATGCTGGTGATATTGTTGACTACTGATATAAGGACTGAACTGAAATAGTACCCCATGGAAAGTGAAGCCCACGAAAGGGATGTGGCCAAGGATCTCATGCTTGTCGGGGCCTCGGTGAAGAAGAATTCCATCATTCCAGCTAAGGTGAAGAGCTCAGCTGATCCGAGGAACAGGTATTGGAGAGCTATCCAAAGGAAGGTGATCGGTAGAGGCTCGGTAGAATCAAGTAGCCCCAACTCGACTGCTACTCTTTTCCTCTTTATTTCCACTAGAGCTGCTACTGCCATTGCAATGATAGATAGAATCAGCCCTGTTCCTATTCTCTGGAGATGAGTGATTCCCATTTCAGTGTTGGTCACTTTTCTGGCGAATGGAATTATGACATGGTTATAGGTCGGTGCGATGATCATCACGAAGATGACAGGGAAGACCGGTAGAGAAGCTGGTGGAACTTTTAGGGAACCAATCTTGGTGTTCGTGGTGGCTGCTTGTTGGACAGAAAATGTAGAGAGCTGAGCAAGGCAGCAGTTCAGCATTATAGTGCACATAAAAACTGGGATTATCCTTAGCACTACCTTCACCTCTTCTACTTGCTTTACCGAACACTGTAACATTGGGCTAACCGGTTTTGCCATGATTGCTTTATTTAGGAACTTGAGGTCTTCTGTAAGAGTCTGAATTGGGACCTTAACCTTGGTATCGCTCTCTTCTTTATTGGTTTCGGTACTATCGGGTGATGAGCTTGTCTCCATGCCCATGACTGCATTACTTGGATTCTTAGACATGCAATTGTTGTACACTGCTGAAACTAAAACCTGTTGGACATATCAATTGGTCAAGCTAGGCTTTGCAACTTGCAATGCTTTTGTAGACTTAATTATTCATTCGAGTTCTACCTTAAACATTGTGGTAATGGGGCTTCCTGCAGGTATCTTTGTTCTGTAAATAGGAGAGCCAAGAAGGAAAACCGGGATGGAAGTCAGTATCGCTGCAGTAGCAACACCGAAACCCCATTGCCAACCTTTGTTGTCTTCAATCCATACCACAAATGTTACCGCGATTAAACCTCCACAAGAAAGGCAGAAAACGAAGTAATTGAAGAACGACGATCTCTGCTTCCGCCCTTGTGGGGTAGTATCATCAAATTGCTCAGCTCCATGAGGGGGAAGTGAACCTTTTATTCCACCAACACCTAGTGCCATCAGATAAAGGCCAGTAAATAACATGGCTTCTTTATGGCCATCGGCTTTCTCACACGGAACTTCCGTGCTTGCTAAAGCACAAACCGGTGGTTTCAACGAAGGTATGCGAGCTTGCACTGTGAGTATTAACAAGCCCTGTTGAAGTCAAGTAAATAATATCAGAGAAAAAGGAAAAACACAAAAGTCCCTACTATCAGATTACTAAAAACAATGGTAAATGGAGTTTTCATGGGCATCCTGTTCTTTTGGTCACACTACTGTTATTTTTTTAAGACAGTAGTTGCATTAATAACACCTTGTCTTAATCAAGTTATCACATGGTTGGACATGGGCTGCATTCAATTGAAGTGAACTCATAGATTGGGAATTTTTCTCTTCCACCAATCAGATTTCTCTAAGGGAAAGGCAGATTCATTTGTGGGACCAAGACTGGTGTCCATGAAATATAAGTGTCCAATGCTAGTACAGGCCAAATTAACACTTTCAATCTTTTCCCCCCCTTCCCCACCCCATTTTTTCATGTGTCATTATTGGTTAGGCTTGCTATGTCTTGGTGATGGAGCCATATCGTGCTGATTGATACTGTTAATTGCAGGTGAGGACATCATCAGGTGGGCCTAGAGAGACTGCAGTATTGTCACACATGCTTCTAGATGAATGGAGCAGATGGTGATTTCCACAAGTATGTTCTACACCCTGCCTGAAAAGGGACCTGAGAACTGTGTTACTTGGACTCGAGTGTGAGTTTTGGATACAGGTATTCGTCTAAGACAGATATGGTCAGATTTTGTTTTATGTTTTTACATGTTTTTGGAGGATCCTTGGAGGTTAGTTATGAGTATTTTACTGTTAGATTCTTACCACGAATTCGATTGCAGTACTTGTCAAATAGAGTCTATACGTGGTGAAGAAAGCATCGGATAAAAAGCCACCAAGGAGAGCAAGGAGGAAGGCTGTTCCCATGAAATTGGTAACAATGTTTGCAGAGCTCGATGGAGAATAGTTCATGAACTTCGAAAGGTACAGCACGAGGTTGCTCGCATTGGCAAGGAAAGCTAGAGTCTCCAGTATCTCCACCACTAAGGTACAACAAAGATTAGACAAGTTGTTTACTGAATTTACAATATCTAAACAAGTTATTTACTTTTGTGTGACCTTGGAAGCATATAAACAGCATAACAGATAAATGTGCTATGTAAAGTAAAGCCATACCCGAGTACTGACCTAAGACAAAGGAAGCTGCTAGCATGCCACCGTGTTGCTCTCTCATGGCAGGTCTATTCCTCCAATTCACATACCCTTCCCATGTGTTCAACTGTCGTCCTTCTTCCTGTAATGACGGACCAAGAACCAAATTAGAAACAAGTGGCAATGCCCGAAGATAAAGTAAGAAACGGAATCAGAACGTAAGATCACACCATGGCAACTTTTGGGAATACTTTGAATAGGAATTTCTTGGATAAAAGGTGGTAGAGGATTGAGCCATTTATATAGACAAAGAAAATATGTGGTCCAAGCTTCAGAGAAAGGTCTAGACCTTACGATAAAGACTACTCATTCCTTCCTACATCTCCAATGGTATTCATTTTTTTTTATCAAGGTTGGGGTATCTGAGATTGCGATATAAATAAGAACAAAAGAAACAAGTGGACTAGATTAAATGAAGTTGTAATGATATGATGTTGATGAAGGTAAAGCTAAGGTCCTTTCTTTTGTTGTACCTGCCCCACACCCCACACTCACCCTTCCTAGTAGTAATGCCACTGTGTCTTTAAACTGATCTTGAGATAGATGAGTGCCTTTTCTAATTCCACTATCTCTGTATTATCCTCTTAGATCCCATATTTTGACTTTCCTGATACATACATACATACATACATATATATATATACTTATATAAAAGAGGTTTTTCCGTCTTATACATGTGAATTTGTTGCCTGTTTTTTCATGTCCCCACTTGTGTTTTCAGCTTCAATCCTCATAGGTCACTGCAAAGAGAAGACCATCCGAGGTGTGTACTGTTTTGATTCCAATGGTGGTGGTGTTACCTTTTCCACCGGTTTCCTTTGTAGGCCACCTGAAAGTTCACTTTGCTTGGCTGATCATGTGGACACAATAACCGATGTGCCTTTCGGAAAATCTCCAAATTGGGTGGCTTCTAGCCTTTAGAATTGGGACCATATACTCCGTGGCATTCATTTCCTTGCGTACATTGATAGTTCTCTAACTCACATTGCAAAAACTCAAAGAATCGATTATGACAAATATATAAAAGATTTAAACTTGTACTTTTGATACCCTTTTATGAGATAAATTTGTGAAAAATTTCGATTTACGGGTCGAAATGAACAATAACTTACGAGTTGAGTTGAATGTTAAACTAAAATAACCAATGAGATATGAGGGAAATGTTAGGTAAAATAGCATTTTAGGCAATGAGAAAGGGTAAGAAGAGGAAAATGAGACTAGTATTAAAGTGGGATATTGAGCATCATAGGTTGTTGACTATACCGGAGTGGTTGGCCAAAGTCACTACAGGCAGGCAAGACCCCGTCGTGTGAAACCCGGCGGAGCTCCCTTGCGTATTGGTGAAGAAAGGCACAGGTAGTTGTACCGGGAGGTAGGCCGATGTTCCATCAGATACCACCGTCCACAACAGGCCTAGCCGAGCCACCATTTGCACGTTTCGAATGATTTTTTATTATTTGGTTATTTTTGGTATACTTCACATCTAGTTTGCGTTTATGTTAAAGATTAGTGATCGTCGTTTTTTATTTTTTTACTTCTAATGTGTATTGATCCTACTGTAATAATCCATTTCATTCGGGTTACCCAGACCCGAGACCAAAACCCGGTTCAGACCCATGACCCTACCCGAACCATAAAAGCCCTAATTTCTAAAAAAAACTCTAAACTGTGCAGCCGCCGCCGCCATTCACCATTTTCGGCCATCCAACCCCAAAACCATAACCCCAATCTGAACCAAACCCTAAACTACCTAACCCTAAATCTCATTCGAATCAAATAATAATAAAAAACATAACCCTAAACCTACCCTTACCCTCTGCCGAACTGACCACACCCATACCCCTAACCTTACCAACCCGGCAACATCCCCAAAGATCCGAGATTACATACAGATCTGCAAAATAAAATATATGAGTAGTTATTTTATGTGTAAAAAATCGGTTATAAATTAAACCGAATGGAAAAATTGTAAGGGTTTTTTTTAGATCTAAAAGATTTGGTAAAAAGGAAGAAATAGGGATTTTGGAGAGATTTCGGATTTAAAAGGAAAACAAAATTTTGTAATCTGGGAAGTTTATTGTTCGAAATCAATATAAGGGTAAAAAGATTTCTTGGCTGTTCGATTAAAATCTCTTGTTTCAAATCTTTGTTTCTTTATTTCGAATCTAAAAAAGAGGGGAAGAGTTTCGAGTCTCACCTCCCCAATTGTGTTGCGCCATCCGTCGTGAGGCTCCAACGCCGATGAACGGTCTTCACCCCTTGAATGGTGGCGCCGCTGTCGGAGTATAGTTGAGGGAATGAGAGAAAATAAAATTAGGGTTATGGGGAGTTCTTGTTTTTTTTAATTTTAATAATCTGTTCGAAATGAGGAATAACCCCTTTTAATGTTGTTTAAACCGACCCATTGAAACGGTGTCGTTTCATGATCCGTTCCAAGCGGTGACCCAGGTCCTCCAAGATTCACCCCGCCTTTATTCTGCATACGGTTTAATTACCACATCAGCCCTTCCCCTTTGTTCCCGCATTTATTCTAACCCAGGGACTAATTTCACTTTTGGTCCATGTAATTTTAATTTCATTTTATTCTCATTTTATTCGAGCGTAAATGTGGTCAGTATCAAGCGTAGTGATGGTGGTCTTTCGGTTTACTCTCGAATAATATGGCCTTTAAAATCTACTCGCGCTTATAACCAAATTTTAATTTAATCCGGAAAGTTTAATATTAATAAAGCGGTAATTATTAAAGTACCAATTTTGGGCGGTGTGGGGGTGCTAATCCTTCCCCATCCATAACCGACTCCCGAACCCGGCATTTTTAAAATATCTGGTTTTTATGGTGCCTGGGCTATCTTAGTGGCCGGTGGCGACTCCATTTTTAAAATAATAATACGGTTTTTCTAAAACCCCAATGGAAGACATTTCTTAAAATACCCAAAAACCCCAAACACCTTAAAACCTCGTTTTTTAGCAAAGACCCTCGAAAAAGGATCGCTATAGATAGCAACTCTGCTGGGGACACTTTTTTGGTTTTCAAAAATAAAAGAGAGATGAGCTTTTTAAATAATTATCGCTTTACTAATATTGGAAATTCTGGATTAAAGTGACTATTAAATTAATATTTGGTTATAATTGCACGTTTATTTTAACGCATTTAAAATATGGCATATAAACTCGTCCTTTTAAGTGGGGGGGAAACGCTAGTGCTTTCGTATGGATATCGTTCCTCCGTATGGGCCTAGCAAGTACCTTCGGGGCTCGAGTACCTTATGCTTTCGTGAGGATATCGTTCCTTCATATGGGTATAAGCGAATGGGTCCCCCTGAGTTGAACCCGGTTGAAAGGAGCCTATAATGGGTGATGACCGGGGGCCTTGCTACTCTTAGTAGGGGACATCAAGGACAATTTGGGTACCTCTTAGCACCAAAACTGCATGTAGAGAATATAAAAAGCCCACCCTTTTAGAGCCATGCGGATAACTTAGGTGTTTTAGATGGGATAAATAAGATTGCTCTACTTGTTGCCTTATCTACTTCGCTTTTTATTTATGTATCTATTGAGTTTATTCGGTGCTAACTCATTTCTTTTTTTGTTTTATTTTATTTTTTTTACTTTACACATACTTTTGTTGCTTTAGCATTGCATGACATAAAGGTGTTGGTTCAAGTGGTTTGCCCGATCAGAAATCTTTTATTTTTACCTTATTTACTTTAATTTATTCATTTGATTATTTTAATTTCAAATTGACCCATTTTTGTGATCACATCATATCTGTTCATTTTGGCATTCACTGCATTGCATATCATGACATTTTGATTTTTGCATTGGTGCATTCGCATATAGGACATATACTTTGTTTTTTATATGCATTCATTTTGAGACTGATCCTCGGGACGCCTTGTGACAGCAATACTGGGAAAGACGAAAGATCAATCGATTCAACATCCATACAGAACAAGAAATAAGACAAAGATGGCAAATGAAGACAGACTGGATAGGATTGAGCAGAACCAAAAGACTTTGGAGGAATATTTAACCCAAAAACTGGAGGACCAATTAGCCAAAGCCCAACAAGAGATAAGAGATCAGTTTGCGAAATCTCAACAAGACATACTCGGTAAATTGGCACAGATGCTCGGATGCAAGTTTCCTGAACAAGGAGAAACCTCTGCTATTGGCCTTGGGGCAGGTCATGGCGAGGAAAATGAAGATATTAAATATCCTCCAGGATTCACCCCTACTCAAGCTAAAAACCAAACCAACCCTCGAGTGGTAATTTCTATGGAAAAATCTCAACCACTTCAGGCCAGCGCCCCTATCCCGGCAAATTTGCCCACCGCATCAGAAGATAAGCTAGGGGCAATTAGGCTAAAAATTTTGTCTCAGTGATGGATCAATTGATTGAATCTAACAAATCAAGAAATGAGCTGTCGAAAGAGATCGAGGAGCGTTGCAAACGACTCGAAGAAAAAATGTAAGCCATGAAGATAGAGGATACCTTCAGTGGATTCGATGCCAGTGAACTCATTCTTGTCCCAGATTTGGTATTGCCTCCAAAATTCAAGATCCCAGAGTTTGAAAAGTATGATGGAACCAGTTGCCCTCGCGCTCACCTCACTATGTTCTGTAGGAGGAGGACAAGATACATAAGAGACGACAAGCTATTAATACATTATTTTCAGGACAGTCTATCAGGATCCGTCGCCCGATGGTATAATCAGTTGAGCCGCCATCAGATAAAATCATAGAAAGACTTGGCTAGAGCCTTTTTGGAGCAGTACTAACACCTCAGTGATATGGTACCTGATCGTTGGACTCTGCAACACATGAAATAGAGGTCTAATGAAAGCTTTAGACAGTACGCACAACGTTGGAGAGACATAGCTGCACAAGTCCAACCCCCTCTTGGTGAGAAAGAAACAATAGTCATATTCATCCAGACTTTGGAGGGTCCTATCTTAGACTGCCTTATAGGTAATGCAACTACCAACTTTGTCGATCTAGTCCCATCTCACAAGAAGCCTTCGTATGGGAAGAGAGACAATGAGATGAACTCGTCAGGAGTTTATAATGTCGGTTCTTCAAAGCCAATGACGGTAGTCCCTTCCAAAGTTGTAAATGCCCAAGGTTCTTCAAGCCAGGATTCGAGTCAGAGAAAGAACACTGAGAAGATTGAGTTTACTCCACTACCAATTTTGTACGGGGATTTGTACAAAGAGATACTCAATGCTCACGTAGTGGCACCTTTCCACCAGGCCCAATTACAACCTCCATTCCCGAAATGGTATGATCCCAGCGCAAGATGTGATTATCACGCGGGACAAGTTGGCCACTCAATTGAGAATTGTTGGGGCTTTAAGAGGCTAACATAGAGGTACATCAAGCTCGATATTATAAGTATTAAAAATCCTGCAGGGCCATCTACTATCGGGAATCCCTTACCGAAGCATGAAAGTACCAATTAAGATTATCGATGACCAGATGTGAAGGGCATGCCTCATTATGACTCTTTTTGGCCAAGCTAGCTGTCAAAATATTTTGAACATGACCAATAGGTCCCTTGTAGTTTTTATCTCTTTCAAATTAATACTTTTTGGACCAGTCTCACTATCTTAAGCCCAAAGGCAATGAGAATCTTTTGTAAGGGCCAAAAACTACAAGTTTCAATGAAATATGCATTTTGTTCAGAAAAATATTTCGATCGCACTCCTACATAACCAGAAGCTGTAAGATGACTTATGCTGCTAAAAACCAAATATGGGGGCATTATGTTAAAATTTTCAAGTAATTTTCTATATGGGTATTTTGGGGGCATTCTCCTAAAGAGATTGACTTCAAGGAAGAAGATTAGACCTAAGGGAGACTGGGGCATCCTCGTGTACAAAGCCAATTGCCCAACAGGACAAGTGGAAAGTCAAGGGCATCCCATTGAGGGCCAGAAAAATCATGTCACATTTATACATTTAGTTGCTTTCATCTTGTATTTTTACGTATATCATACATTTATATTAAGTGCATATACCGAAATTACCATGCATTTTGGGTAGACATATGTATTTAGGCATAAAATTAGATACATTCATGCATTTTTTGCTTGTACATATAAATAGGTCCTCGAAAGAGACTGAACATCCTCAACATAGGGGCAATCACGACGGCCAACCTTAGTTATAACGGAAGCCAAATAAAAGATGCTGAAGCATCTAAATAAGAGGTACCAGCAACAAAACTTTTGAACATTTACTGATTAATGTTTTTTTCATTTTTAGGTTACACCTCTCCGCCAGTAGAGCAACAGAAGTGACTTTTTCGGATCTTACCTTTGTCATTGGTGATAGACTAACATTTTCAGATTTTGTTTTATCGTTGATGGTACAATAGTTTAGATATTCTCGAAGATCTCGTTTCTCAGTTGATGGTGCAACGGATCAAATTTTTCTGTGGACCTAGTCCCTTCGCTAGTGATGTAGCAGATCCTGCATTTTCTAGATCTCGCTTCTCCGTTGATGGTGCAGCAGATCAAATTTTTGCCAAGGTTTCATTTTCTATTTGATGGTACAACTAGATCAAACTCTTCCTCAAAATTTACTTTTTTTCATTATAGTTATAGCAAAAAATCAAAAATCAAAAATCAAAAAAATCAAAAGAATTAGAAAAAAGTAAAAAAAAAGAATTAGAAAAAAAAGTCAAAATTTTTTTCAAAAAAATCAATCAAAATGAAAATCAAATTGTTATTATTTGCCGATATTGCTCCTCCGTTGATGGTATAGTAAGATCCAAGTTGTTGTCATTCGATCTAGCCCTTCCGTTGATGGTGAGGCTAGTTTCAAGCTGTTAAATTATCCGATCATGTCCCTCCGTTGATGGTGTGGTTGGGGTCCAAGTTGTTGAAATCCAATCATGCTTCTCCATTGATAGTGTAATAGGGTTCTTGTGAATGTTATGCTTCTCCGTTGATGGTGTGGTAGAATCCAAATTATCATTCGATCATGTTCCTCTGTTGATGGTGTAGCCGAGGTCCAAGTTGCTGCTATCCTGCTTCTCCGTTGATAGTGTAGTAGGGTTCTTATAAATGTTCTGTTTCTCCGTTGACGGCGTGGTAGAATCTAAATTATCATCCGATCATGTCTCTCCGTTGATGGTATAGCCGAGGTCCAAGTTGCTGCTATCCCGCTTCTCCGTTGATGGTGTAGTACGGTTCCATAATGTTTTGCTTCTTCGTTGATGGTGAGGTAGAATCCAAATTATCGTCTGATCTTATCCCTCCGTTGATGGTGTGGCTGGGTCCAAGTTTCTACTATCCTGCTTCTCTGTTGATGGTGTGGCTGGGTCTAGTTAATATTCTGCTTCTCCGTTGATGGCGAGGTAGAATCCAAATTATCGTCCGATCCCGTCCTTCCGTTGATGGTGTGGCTAGGTCCAAGTTGCTGAAATCCAATCATGTTCCTCCGTTGATGGTGAAGTAGGGTTCAAGTTGGTGTTTTGCTTCTCCGTTGATGGCATCGTAGAATCCAAATTACCATTCGATCTTATCCCTCCGTTAATGGTGTGGCCGAGGTCCAAGTTACAATCCGATCATGCTCCTCCATTGATGGTGTAGTATGGTTCCAGTTAGTGTTATGCTTCTCCGTTGATGGTGTAGTGAAATACAATTTGTTATCTCTCTCTTCCATCTGTTGATGGTGTGGATGGGTCCAAGTTACTATCATCCGATCTTACTCCCCTGTTGATGGTGTAGTAGGGTCCAAAATGTTATTATTCGATCTTAACCTACCGTTGATGGTGTGGTTAGATCCAAATTTACTAACTTTCAAGTTTCATCAATGTTGTATCTAAAAAAGAGCAAAAAAAACAAACAAACAAAAAAGCAAAAAAAGGGAAAAAAAAGAAGAAAAAAGAGAGAGAAAAAAAAGAAAAAGTTTTCAATTTTCTGATCTTGCCTCTTCGTCAAAGTTGTAGCTAGATTGGACATTGGAGCTTTCATCGGTCTTGCCTCTTCGCCAGCGTTGCAGCTGGATCGAGTTTTGTAGACCTTGCCTCTTCATCAGTGTTGCAGCTGGGTCAAATTTTCTGAAGAGTGACAAGGTGGATCAACCAAGTCAAGAAAGCATACGTGCATCGAAGATAAAGAAGATCTACCGAAGAATGAAGACAGGTATCAAGAGGGGATGACCAGCCAGACCGGATAAAATGGGTCATTCTTAGTCTTTGCTTCGTTGCCGTTACACAACAAAGAGCAAAGATGGGCAGTTGTAATAACCCATTTTATTCGGGGTTATCCACACCCGAGACCAAAACCCGGTTCAGACCCATAACCCGACCCAAACCATAAAAGCCTTAATTTCTAAAAAACCACCGCCGCCGCCATGACCCAACCCGAACCATGAAATGGGTTATTACAGCTGTAATAACCCATTTCATTTGGGTTACCCAGACCCGAGACCAAAACCCGGTTCAAACCCATGACCCAACCTGAACCAATGAGGGGATGACCACCCATGACCCGACTCGAACTATAAAAGCCCTAATTTCTAAAGTGTGCAGCCACCCATCTTCATCCAACCGCCGTCACCGCCGTCGTTCACCATTTTTGGCCATCTAACCCCAATCTGAACCAAACCCTAAACTACCTAACCTTAAATCCCATTCGAATCAAATAATAATAAAAAAACATAACCCTAAACCTAACCTTACCATCTGTCGAACTGACCACACCCATACCCCTAACCTTACCAACCTAGCAACATCCCCAAAGATCCGGGATTACATCCAGATCTGCAAAATAAAATATAAGAGTAGTTATTTTATGTGTAAAAAATCAGTTATAAATTAAACCGAAATGGAAAAATTGTAAGAGGTTTTTTTTAGATCTAAAAGATTTGGTAAAGGAAGAAATAGGGATTTTGGAGAGATTTCGGATTCAAAAGAAAAACAAAAACTTTGTAATCTGGGGAGTTTATTGTTCGAAATCAATATAAGGGTAAAAAGATTTCTTGGCTGTTCGATTAAAATCTCTTGTTTCAAATCTTTGTTTCTTTATTTCGAATCTAAAAACGAGGGGAAGAGTTTCGTGTCTCACCTCCCTGGTTGTGTTGATCCATCCGCCGTGAGGCTCCAACGCCAATGATCGGCCTTCACCCTTTGAATAGTGGCGCTGCCGTCGGAGTATAGTTGAGGGAATGAGAGAAAATAGAATTAGGGTTGGGGAGTTCTTGTTTTTTTAATTTTAATAATCTGTTCGAAATGAGGAATAACCCCTTCAATGTTGTTTAAACTGACCCATTGAAACGACATCATTTCATGATCTGTTCCACGCGGTGACCCGGTAACCCGGAGAGGATCCGCGTTTTCGTTTAAGGGGTAAATTACCTTCTAAGTCCCCCAAGATTCACCCCGCCTTTATTTCTGCATACGATTTAATTACCACATCAGTCCTTCCCCTTTGTTCCTGCATTTATTCTAACCCAGGGACCAATTGCACTTTTGGTCCCTGTAATTTTAATTTTATTTTATTCTCGTTTTTTATTTCACTGTTTGCCCCTTTAAATTCGATTTTGTTTCAATCTGGTCACCCTTTTTTATTCCAGCATCTTAAATGTTATGTTATTTACATTTTAGTATGTTATTTTTTCACCCTTTGCATTCATACCCTAAAATTTGCATTTTCATGCATTTTAGCCCTTAATGTTTATCTTTTTGATGTTTTGCATGTAGTAGTTTAATTCACGTATTACTATTATTATTACTATCATTATCACTATTATTATTATTATTATTATTATTATTATTATTATGTGTACATAATATTTTTATACAAAATAATCTATTTTTATATTATATATATTAATATTATATATTTTTATTATATGCATATATAAGTTTTTCTACCATCCATATTTTATGTATGACTTTTTATATGTTCTATATTTTTATATATATTATATATATATATAAGTTTTTATGCACATTTATAAAATATGTATAATATTCTATTTAATCACTACATATATAATATAAATAAATACCTATTTTTTTCTTTGTAAAAATAACATATATATAAACTATTAACTTTAAACATATCTAGATATTTTTTATAGGTATAAATATTAAATATTTTACCTTAATTATATATCTTTAAGTTAGATTAATATTTATGAATGTTTTAGAGTAGTATTTTACTTATGTTAGATTGGTATTTTATTATGTTAGTATTTATTTATATTTTTATCGCATTATATTTATTTATGTTTGCCATGTTTTAAGTTGCATTCCGGATATATTATTGTCAATGCGGTGCCCTTTTATTCGAGCGTAAACGTGGCCAATATCAAGCGTAGTGATGGTGGTCTTTCGGTTTACTCTCGAATAATAGTGCCTTTAAAATCTGCTCGTGCTTATAACCAAATTTTAATTTAATCGTCACTTTAATCCGGAAAGTTTAATATTAATAAAGCGGTAATTATTAAAGTACCAATTTTGGGCAGTGTGGGGTGCTAACCCTTCCCTATCCGTAATCGACTCTCGAACCCGACATTTTTAAAATCTCTGGTTTTTATGGTGCCCGGCCTACCTTAGTGGCCAGTGGTGACTCCATTTTTAAAATAATAATACGGTTTTTTCTAAAACCCCAATGGAAGACATTTTTTAAAATACCCAAAAAAAAACCCAAACACCTTAAGACCTCATTTTTTAGCCAAGATCCTCGAAAAAAGGATCGTTACACCTACAACACTTGATCTAGAGAATAGTGAAGTGTCGCAATTGAGAGTTTTTAATCATGTGCTCTAAAAAATTATTGATTGTGATTATCATTTTTAACATATCATTTTTAAAATTTGAATTTACGTTCTTTCTTTGAAAGTGTAATGTGTGTATCTATACTTGACTTTCTAATACTATATTGTTGAAGAAATGAAAAATATAAAGGATAATTATTTGATACATTGGCTGTAGAAACTAAAAATTTTCACAATCGCTTTAATTTTAGGGTTTAGGGACTCAATTTAGGGTGTATGGTTTAGGGTTTATGTTTATTACTTTAGAATTTAGGGATTGTGAATATCATTTAGGGTTTAGGGTTAGAGTTTAGGGTTTATAGGTTAAAACCTAAATACTCAACATTTTACACTAAAACCTAAACCCTAACCTCTAAACTCTAAATCTTAACCTTAACCCCTAAATTCTAACCATTTTCCCTAAATTCTAAACTCCTACACCTAAACACCTAAACCTTACATCCTAAACTAAATCCTTAAACCCTAAAATTAAGGCGCTTGTGAAAACTAAAAGTTTTCACCGCCAGTGTATTGGATATAAATCCAAATACAAATGCAATTAAACAACATATATTCAAAAAAGATGAACCACGAGTAGCTCCAATGAAAAAGGTATGATTAGAAGACTCAAATTTAAGCACATGTGTGTGCCTTGTTAAAGGAATAAGAAAAGTGGATTATATAGTATATTTGTTATCAAAATTTAACTCTGATATCGTAATAAATCTTTATAATATGCAAACCAATTAATAAGTAAGTAAATACCAAAAAATTATACTTAAAATGGCTTAAGGGTACCATAATCCCTTAAACTTAAAAAAATCAATTAAGTTCTTGAAGTTTTTTTTGCACCCAATTAAGCGCTTATACTCCAAATTTCCATCAATTCACCACTTTGACCAACAATTACTATTAAATATAACAGTTTTTTATCGGTTTGTGCAACGCGTCGTGTTACAGTATTATCACTTGATATTTCCAGAATTTTTTATTTTATTTAAAAAAATCTTTAAAATTTCTAAAAATTCTAAAAAGACTTATAAAAATTATAAAAAATAGTTTTTCTAAAAAATATGTAAATATCACATGACATAACTGTAGTGTGTCAAGTGACAGTAATATTTCAAAAAAAACAATCAAATTGATGGTCAAAAAGCTTTATTAATTTAATTTATTTGTTCAAGGGTTTAATTTAGTGCAAAAATATTTAAGGGTCTTAATTGTTTTTTTTTTCAAAAGTTCAAGAACTTCTAGCACTCTTAAGCGTAAAAAAATCTAACTCCAGACCTCAAAAAAAAAATCTTTGCTGTTTAAGTATGTCACTTTCTATGTCTCACACTAAAAAGCATTAAAAAATTAAATTCTAAACCTTAACTCTAAATTTTACATTCTAAATCCTGAACTCTACACCCTAAAAAGTATACCTTACCCTTAATTTCTTAAATCCTAACCATAAACTCTAACCTTAAATCATAAACTCTAAACAATAAATTTACTTTTTTAAAGTAGGCATCAAAAAGACATAATTAAGGGTAGGCGATTTCCATTCCTCTACCAGGTACCAATAGACCACGTGTTGGCAAAAAGATGATATAATTAAGAATCCGAATTTGTTGATAAGAGAATTTGGATACAAATAATTATAACATCAATCCATTAATTAATTATTTGAAAAGTTTATTTTGAACGGAATTATTTGAAAAGTTGATTTAAAAGGTTTTCAAGCAGTCTACTGAAAAAAAAACAAATGATGTTATTTTAAAGATTCAAATTTAATTATTTTATTTATAAAGTGTATACATTATAATAACTTTTAAACTATTAAAAAAAAGTTTCGCTTTTCCGTTTTGTTTATTCTTTTAAGTACCGATTCTTTTAAAAATAGATTGGTTATTGTTTCGCATCATCAAATAATATATTTAATCTTATATCTTTACAGACTTAATGAAGTTTTGGACAATTAATACGACTAAAATTCTTTGGTTTCGATGGATTTGTAAAATTGAAGATTTTACAATATAATAAAAGGAAAAAAATTTGATACACAGTCCGTATAAACTTTAGTTTATACGTGCCTTTTAGTTGTAGGGGTTAGGGTTTTAGTTTAGGGTTAATGTTTAGGGGTTTAGGTTGTAGGGTTTAGAATTTAAGGTTAGTGTTTAGAATTTAGGGTTTAGAGTGTGGGGTTTAGTTTTTTAGGGTTAGAGTTAGGAATTTAGGATTTAGATTTTTATAGTGTAAATACACAAGCTTGTGTAAAATTAATTTTACACAGCCTGTGTATCAAAGTTTTACCCATAATAAAAATATAACCTGTTTTTGATATTTTGGTGGCCCTAGGGCGAAATAAAAACTAAGGCAAAATAAAAAAATTGGGCTCATAATTAGGGAATTAAATTACGATTGCGTTCATATTTTTGGTCGCGTTGCGTTTATCATGATTGCGAACATAATGAATGTTATTGCGGTCACTGCGAGTATCGTGGTTGTGAATTTTTAATAACATATTATTGTGGACATAACGGTTGCGGATATTACGGTTTCGAACGATATCGCTATATAAAGGTCGTTGTTGCGATTGCAGACCGTTACTTAAATCATTGTCCCTACTAACAAGTGTTGGAAATAAATAAATTTTAAGAGTTACCCATGATAACAAGTTTTGAAAAAAATTAGGCCCCTAATAAAAAGTATTGAAAAAATTAGACTATTAATAAAAAATAAATATTATAAAAGAAAATTAAATTTTAAGATTACAAATAACAAATATTAAAAATAAATTAGTCTCCTAATAACAAGAATTGAAAAAATTGTGCCCTTGATAACAAGTATTAGAAAAAATTTAAATTTTAAGAATATGTTCAAGTAAGAAATAGGGGAAATTGGGACAAATGTTAGAAAAAAATAAATTATAAGAATAAGTCGCTAATAATGAATTTAAAAAAATAGGTACCTAATAAAAAGTATTAAAAATAATTAGGTCCTATAATTAATATAAAAACATTTTTCATAAGTATAATGCACTATAAAAGTTCTAGGTCCTGGGAGGGTGCCCCTTCTGCCCAGGCACATATAAGACCCTGATTAAAAGATAGGAAAAAACTTTGATACACAGGCCGTGTAAACCTTAGTTTACACGTGCCTTTTAATTTTAGGGATTAGGGTTTAAAGTTTAGAGGTTTGAATTGTATGGTTTAGAATTTAAGGTTAGTGTTTAGAATTTAGTATTTAGGGTTTAAGGTTTAGGGTTTAGTTTTTTAGGGCTAGGATTAGAAATTTAGGATTTGAGTTTTTATAGTGTAAATACACAAGCTTGTGTAAAATTAGTTTTACACAGCATGTGTATCAAAGTTTTACCCTAAAAGATGTATATAACATTAATAAAATCATATTTATGATATTTTTTACTATTACTAATGTGTGAAATAATTATCTTAAAAATAAACAAAACATCAAGTTTTATATTTTTTTTATAAAAATCATTAGTTTTATTAAAAGAAAAAATATCAAAAATTACAATGATGAATTACAGTCATAAGCGTCACTTAATATAAATATTTTTTTATAACAAAAACTAGCCACTTGAGATTATTCAAGGACCATACATGCAGGGGCGGATCTAGAAATTTGAATATGATAGTTCACCGACCAATAATAAATACAATCGAATATAAGCCAAGAGTAAATTGAATAAGTCATCAAAAGATACATTCCAAAGTTGCAAAAATTTCAAATTATAAAATACTAATACATAAAAATGTCTACAATCATTCACGACGAGTTCTCATATTTTGGTATCGTCGTACAATAGCATCCATGCTAACATCCACAAACAAGTCTTTCTCTATAAAAATAACCAAACAATCATTTAATACTTATAAATTAGAAGTACTTGTAATCAGAACAGAAAAAGACAATTACACAACAAGAAAGATTTGAGGAATTCATCAGAATTTGATTTACATTAACATAATTTTTTCTCTAAAAAAGGATAAAGATTGTAGTTACTCGACTGAAAATAAGTTAACTTATAAATCCTTGTAATCCAATAAAATCTCTAAACTTAAGAACCGCTTAATATATAAAAATCATACATCAATGTTATGCCTTTATAGAAACTACATAAGATAGTTTATAATAGAAAAATTCAAAAATTCAAAAATTTAAGAATTACAACAGGAAAAAGAATTTCTATTAGTGAAACAACTGAAGCATCAAGCATTAACAATACCGACCAAGTTCTTCATTATTTAGCAAATCAAATATTTTATTTATAATAGAAATATCACTTGGCTGTGCATTAACAACTTTTTTTTCTTTTCTATTACTGGTCTTACATAGGGCAAACATAGAAAGAAAAAAATTCCAAAGCTTAATCTATTTTCTTCCAATCTATCTCTACATTCATCCAATACAAGAAAAGGAAAAAGAAAGACATCGGATAATTTAATTTAATTTAAAATTTGATGCAAACCTAAATCTAACTAAAGCAAACTATGAAGAAAAATTAGGGAAAATTAGGGGAAAAGGAAATGGATAAATACCTGATCAGTGATTAGTTAGTACGCCATGAGAAGATTGGTGAGAAAATTGAATGAAGGAAAAAAATAAAAATCTTAAGAAATATAGAAAAGTGTTGAACGTTGGAGAGGAAAAGTGAGAAACTGAGGTTGAGAAACTGAGTTATCTGGTGAAGGAATTACTCGGGATTTTTTTTAATGGTAGGTCAGGCACAATTACAAATCCGCCCCTCCATACATGAAAATGATGATTTACAGCTATGAGCGTAAACTAAACACTTAATCTGGACATTTGCCTATAACAAAAACTAACAACTTGAGGTCATACAAGGACCATTCGTGAAAAGGTGAAAATTTAACTAAAACACTCGAACAAAAGATAGATACAAACAACACCAGAAATCAATGATTGAAGGATAAAGCCATCAACACTAACATTAAAAATGCATATAACCCTTATGCCACGTTGACAAAACAGTCGTTACCACAACTCAATCGCAAACAATAATCAGTGATTGTGAACACGTATCTAAATTCAGCCCAATGGTCCAAAGCATGAAAAATCGACAGGATACCAAATAAGCATCACCTTGATCAATCGTGGCAGCGTCAAATTCAATCCTGAAAAAATAAAATATGAAAAAAACAACTAAACAACTGATAAAAAAACCAAAAATGTGTCAAAAGACAGAGACAACGTGTCACAAAAGTATAATTATTTTTATAAATTAAAAAAACAAAAAATAAAAAAATATAATATATAATAAAAAAAATACTGACGATTGGCAACCAACATTAAAGTTGATGCCACTACCAACCAAACAAGGACGGAAAAAAACTTACTTGTGCTTAAGAGAAAATATTAGGGTTTTTTAACAAGTTCTATATCATAAAACATTGATGTTTTCAAGGACGGAAAAAAACTTACTTGTGCTTAAGAGAAAATATTAGGGTTTTTTAACAAGTTCTATATCATAAAACATTGATGTTTTCCACCACATAAGATATAGTTGTTAGGTTTTTATTCATCAAAGTTAAAAGCATGTTGTTCTAATTATGGACAAAGAAAATATTAGGGTTTTTTAACAAGTTCTCATGTAATTTTGTGGATTTTGCTTGCAGATGGCAAAGAAAAACAAGGAAAAATACATGGAGGAAATGGAGAGAAAGGAAGAAGTTTCGAGTCTTCAAAAACAAGAGGAACAAACAATGAAACTCCATAAACAAGAAGGTCTGCAGTTGCTTAAAAAAGAGAGTTAAGCATAAAAAGTAGTCGATAACTTAGGTTTCCTATGTAAAAATGATTTTTTTATTTTTTAAATATGACGTGGAAAAAGGGTTTATTACTTTTTAAATATGGGGTGGAAAAAGGGTAGGAACGTGGCAGACACGGTAAGCTTGCCGTTAGGGATTAACGGATTTAACGTCTCAATTACTATTTTATTTTAAAACACGAAATTTAATTATTATTTTATAATATCTAAAAATTTAATTATTGTTTTATTTTTTTAATAAAATTTAGTGAGCCTTTATAAACTTTACCCAAAATATAATCAAGGACAAAGTTTAGGCCTAAAAGGGCTTAGGCCTTTGTTATAAATCATACTGTTATAGTAACTTTTAATTTGGTTAATTGGTTCCAGTAAAAAATTAATATTTAAATTAAAAATATAATAATTTATTAAATATTTAATTAAGTAAGGGCTGAACTAAATAATGATGAGAATGAGCCCTCAAATGTTTTTTTTTATTTAGGAGTAATAATTTAAATTTCTATAAAATTAAATATTAAATAAATTAAATTTTATCCCTTAAACTTTAAATTTAAATATTTAGTAAATTATTATATTTTTAAAATTCAATATTTTGGTTTCTTAATATTTGATCTTGACTTTCTCTCTTAATATAATTCTTTCTCTGTTACTAATAATATCGGGAAAAAATTGATGTCGATAATATTAAAAAAAATGGACTGAATCCTAATCTTATCGTCTAATAAGAAATGATATTTCCGATGTCACTGCTTAATAAACGAAAGAAGCAAATGAATAATGGATTGAATCCTATCTTTATCATCTAATAAGTTTAACATCATTGTATAACTTTCTCTAAAATGTTCTTTGATAAAAAAAAATGTAATGAAGAGTGGTTGATTTTCATATGTAAAGATAAGAAGTTGCAGAAGTTTAAAATCGAATCATACATTTTGAGGGTAAACTATATAAGTAATAATTTTTTAGTTGCCTTCCCAGTTTTTCAAAATTTTAATCTAAGTAATTTGGACCGACTCATGTTGCGCACCTGACTAATCCTAAATTGAAGTATAAGTAAGTTTCTATTTTCAGCACTGAAATTTCAAAAGTAACAAAATGATCACTAACGTTATTGTTGTATAATAAACCGGTCACTCGGCTATTAACAGTCGTTATCTCATTAACGGAAGGCTGATGTGGCATGTTTGGCTATTTACTTGGCATCATTTGGTTACGTCAGACAATAATTGACCGACCATTCTAACTTTCATACAGCGCGAGTCAATCTGAATTAATCTAGACCAAGCTTTGAAAAGTCGGGAGGGCAACAAAAACAAAAGTTTTAGGTAGGATCCTCACTTGAATTTAACATGAATATAGGCTCCAAAAGCTGGAAGAGCCTACTTGGTTAGCCTCTTCACCATGCCATTAGGGCTTTTACTAAGGCCCCAGAAGTTGGAGTTAAAGAATATGGGCCATCATTACGGCCTTATGAAAAATTAAATGCGTCGATACCATCGAAAATTTCTAGACCTTGGTCTGATTTCCACACTTGAACTCAGCAGCCAACTCCATCGTGAAAATCAGTCCGCAAACCTCTGAAACCATGAAGTGAGATCGACACCCCTTTGGCCGAGGAATCCGAGTAAAATTAAAATGGACGTTTCAAAAAATATATATTAAAATGGTTCCACAAACGCCATGGCCGACAGTCCCGGTGTAACACCTAAAAAATGGCAACCATAGAATCCGATTCCACCACGATCAAGCAAAGGTTGAGCCAGAAATTTATTTAAAGGGTGCCGTTTGTTAAACGATATTTAAAAAGAGTTAATTATATTATAAAGATGTGTCATTTTATTTATAAACGGGTGTCAATTATATATTTTTTAATTTTTTCATATACAAATTATATAGAAAAATATGATTTCCAAAAAAAATTTCGTGGAATGAAAGAAAGAGCCTTGGCAGTGACTTGAACCTCGACTTCATTGGAATCAATTATCCTCAGAAGCCCGAGAAAATCGTAGGAATACAACTAGCATCATCACTCAAGACTCCTTCACACTCCGTCAGACCTAGTTTACTTCAAGTTGAGCGACATTAAATTTTAACACATCTTGTGGCGGGGACAACCAAGACACCCCCACGCGCGGCACTCAGCCTGGCATCTGAATTTCGCAGCCTCTTGGACATAACCACCATTGAGATTTTAAAATGTCGATAGAATGTATAGAGGTTTTAACCCACTATAAGGAACACATCTTCACTAAGAAAAACAACTTGTCCATCGATACAAAATTCTGATTAAAGATACAATCATTTCGCGCCAACCATATCGACCATAACATAACCAAACACCCCGCTAATCATCACTGCCGAGTTAAGCCTGAAAAGATGCCATTAAAACATTAATGAAGAAAATCAAACAAGGAATTGGACACCACCCACTCGAGCTGCCACTATTGTAAAAACATCACTCACACCTCACGAATCACATCACAAGAGTAGAATACATATTCAATAAAATTGATTTTAGCTCTCACAGTTGTTGCTTCCCAAAAGACCGTAACTCTCGCCCAAAAATCGAACACTAATCAGCATGGTCGAACGAGCCATTAACAACATACTTATTTATTAACCAGAGTAACTTTATTGGTTGCTGTTGAGACTGTTAATTAGTTAGATGATTAGTTATTTTTTGTAATTAGTTGGCTTTGTTAGTTAACTGATTAGTTGTGTTAGTTAAACCAAAGTTGTATAGAAAGACATTGTATATTCTAATAATACTATGACGTATTCTTTATTTTTTGCCTCTTCCATTAATTCAACATGGTATTAGATGCTAGCCCATCCTCTTTTGGGTCTTGATTCTATCATTTTCATCCATTTTCATTGCTATTTGCTTTTCCTTTTTTTCCCTCTTTCATTTTCTAAGGATTTTGACTTTCATTCATCGCCACTCTCACTCCGATGGAGATCGATTCCAATCACCCACTGTCCATTCATCCGCTGACACTCCTGGTGCTCTCTTAATCTCGCATCAACTTGTTGGTGTCGAAAATTACAGTGTTTGGCATCGTTCGATGCGCATCGCGCTTCTTGCCAAAAATAAATTGGGTTTTGTCGATGGATCCTGTCGCCGTGATGGGTATGTTGCCACGTTACAACCCATGTGGGAGCATTGCAATTGTCACGGACCAAACTTTTCAGATCGAGACATTAGCGCGAGCAACAAATAGGGAGGTTGTGCGCAATGCAACGGGCGTGCCAAAAGTGGCCCAGCACTCGGAGAATGGCGAGGATCATACCTTTGGGACCAAGGCGTTAGCGCAAGAATCAGCTAAAGAAGGTTTGCGCGGTGTAACGAGCTTGCCAAGATCATTAGACTTGGCCCAGCACTTGGAGGAAGGCGTGGACCAGACCTTTGAGACCGAGGCATTGGCGCAAGAATCAGCCAAAGAGGGTTTGCGCGGTGGAACGGGCTTGCCAAGACCATCACACTTGGCTCGGCACTTGGAGAATGCTAGAAAGCCCGCAAGCCCACAAGACTTAGCCAAATCCATGGAGGATTCAGGAGGGTAATTTGGTCAAAGCATTATCCATTTATTTGAATATAATGTGTAGATAATGTTTGTGATAATTAGAGATTTGAAATTGAGATTTGATAAGATAAGATAAGATAAGATAAGATTAATCTCGACCGTCGATGTAATTTAAACTAAGCCGTTGGATGTAGGGGAGTTCAACTATAAATAGAGGCTCCCTCCTCACTTGTAAATCATTCACTACTTCATACTTCACTTTGAGTAATACAAGAAGCATTTACTCTAAAACTCTTTGAGTGTTCTTTCTATTGTTTTTTGTTGTTCTTGAGTGTTCTTCATTGTTCTAGCTGCCAATCTCTTTCTGTTGTTTTTGATTAGCTTTCGCTTAGAACGATCTTTCGTTCGAGGGCTTCGAGGAGTGTTTGATCTTCCGGAGCGAGAATCCTGGTTGAGTTAGGTGTTTGTCGAGAGATCTTCACCTAAGACCGTGACAAGGTACTTCAGGGAGACTTAGTCGACGTTTCAACCGAGAAAGCGACTAAGGTCCGGCACGATTCGTCTGGCAAAGGTCTAGCCCGCGACACAAGAGGTGTCTGTGACAAGATCCATCGAAACCTGGAGTGCTTGTCGAAGCCGTTGTCGAGCAGGAGTACTCACAAGGCTGGTTGAAGGTTGACTTAGGCGTAGGAATCGACTGATTTGCGTCGAAGGCGTCTAAGGCCGCACGGATCAGCTAGAGTCAAAATCTAGCCCCGTGATAGTTGGTATCAGAGCCGGTTCCGTGACAGTTGGTATCAGAGCGAAGTTTTGCTGATAGTTGGTATCAGAGCGAGCCGTGAGAGTTGGTAACAGAGAGAGCCACGAGAGGTGGAATCAGAGAAGTGCCATGATAAGTGCTATCCGAGCGAGTCGAGGAATGGACTTGCGTTTGAGCCAGCTCGCAGTTGCAGTCAAGCGTGGTAGTGACTTGTGTTCAAGCCAACTTGCAGGTGCAGTCAAGTGTGGTGGATTCCAGCTTGTAGTTGCAGTTAAGCGTGGTGGTGGTTTGCGTTTGAGTTAGTCGAAGTGATCAGGGATCAGACTAGTTCGTAGCAAAGTGGTGATTGAGATGGCACCAAAGAAGAAGACACTGACAATGGACGATGTAAGAAAGACTCTGAATGAATTTGACGAGAGGAGCAACCATCTTGAAAATAAGGTACAATCGAATCTTGAATTCATAACAGTCATGGAGGCTTGGGTCGATAAACTCTTGGACTTCAAGAAGGAGGCCGAGGTGGTGTTTGAACAGCTAGAGTCAGTAAACCTTGAGAAGCTGGGTTCGTTGGATATTGAGATGTTAGAGTCTCTAGAAGGGATCTAGGAGGAGATTCAATTGGCTCTTAATGGCTTGGATGTGAAGATGTCTGAGCGTGGCGATTCCTTAGAGGCTGCAGTGGAAACTCTAAGAGAGGAGGCCAAAAAGACCCGGAGTGTTGTGGAGTCACGTCTTGAAAAGTTAGAGTCCATGGAGGGCAAGTTCAATGACGAGATGCAACGCATCCTCAACGAGTTGGAGGTAGTTCGAGAGAATTGTGCTTTGTAAAGCCAAGATGGTGGATTTGCGAAGAGCGGAGGATTCTTCCAAGGAGGAAACCGCGAAGGAGATCCAAGAAGTTCTCAACTCGGTGTACGAGAAGTTGAACCAACAAGATAATTCCCTTCAAGGTGCAGTGGAGGCAATGAATGCGGAATTGGAGTCGTTGGGAAAGAGGGTTTGTAGACTTGAGAAATCCGAAGAGGAGGCCAAGCAGGCCCAAGGTGTTTTTGAGTCCCGTCTTGACGAGGTAGAGTCCATAGATGACCGGTTCAAGGACGAGACACGAGAAGTTCTCAACAAGTTGGTGACATTTCGAGGGAGTAATGTTAGTGAAGCTGAGATAGAAGCTTTGTGAAAAGAAGTGGATGAGCTCAAGAGGGAGCTGCTCAGTTGCAAGACGGCAATGAGCGAATGTGATGCGCTCAAGACCTTCTTAGAGGGATTTAGACCGGGGGCGAAGCTCGCAGTGGAGCAAGGAGATGCCCAGAGACTTTCAGAGGCTTTCGTTGTTGCCGAACCTCTGACCGAGCCCCCAGGATGCAAGCAGGCGAGTGTTGAGTCAACCAGGCCCAGTTCGAGAGACAAGGGGAATGGTGAGGCTAAGTCCGTGCCAGAAAAGAAGGGGAGCAAGAAGTTGAAGTGCTACTTCTGTGATGGTCCTCATTTGATAAGGGGATGTCCCGAGAAGAACCGCCTAGCTGCCATGGTGAAGACAGCAGACAAGTCAAAGGGAGAAGTAGCGAGACTTGGGGCGATTGCGAGTGTCAATGCCGCCAAGCGAAGTGAGAGCCGTGGTTCGACTACGAGTGCCAAAGTAGTCCAGCCAGCGATGAGACTTGGGGCGATTGTGAGTGTCAATGCCGCCAAGCGAAGTGAGAGCCATGGTTCGACTACGAGTGCCAAAGTAGTCCAGCCAGCGATGAGACTTGGTGCGATAGCAAGTGAGGAAGCTGTTGAGCCGAGGGTAAAGACGAGGCGATTGAGGTGCTACCAGTGTGAGGGACCTCATAAGTTGCGGAGATGCCCGTTTCGAGCCAAGTGGTCCGAGGGACAAGACAAGGCCAAGAGTAAAGAGCCTGTGAAACTTGGTTCCG
This sequence comes from Hibiscus mutabilis, assembly GCA_019671005.1. Lineage (NCBI taxonomy): Eukaryota > Viridiplantae > Streptophyta > Magnoliopsida > Malvales > Malvaceae > Hibiscus > Hibiscus mutabilis. Next base: position 10,606,187 of record CM033750.1, read on the forward strand.
AGTTGTCTAGTTCTGCCAAGGTAAGCGGAGACCATGAGCAGAATGGGTTGAAAATGTCTGGGAAGGCTGGAAAAGAGCTTGCCGAGAATGTTCGAGTGAAGAACATTACTTTTGAGACCAGTACAGTGTCGAAGGGGGCTGAGCCGTCGAGGGACATAGCAACCGTTAAGATGCCACCTATGGGCAAGGTGGGAAAGAAGCGAAGGACTTCAAGGAAGAAGTGCCGACGCAAGATGGAGCAACTAGAGTGCTACCAGTGTAAGGGGCATCACAAATTGCGAGATTGCCTGGATCGAGTCAAGTCATCCAAGGAGTTGGGTGAGCCCGAAGAGAGCGAGGCTGTATCGCTTGATCCGATAATGTCGAGTTCTGCCAAGGCCAAGGGGGACCGAAAGCAGAAAGGGGTAACCATGTCCGAGAAGGCTACCGAGGAGCTTTCCGAGGATGTTCGGGGAAAGAACATCGCTTTTGAGACTATTGGAGAGTCGAAGGGGGCCAAACCGTTAAGGGACATAGTAACCGTGGAGACACCACCAATGGGCAAGGTGGGAAACGAGCGACGAACTTCAGGTAGGAAGTGTTGACGCAAGAGAAAGCACCGAACTTCAAGGAAGAAGGATCAATGCAAGAGAGCACCAAACTTCAAGTCAGAAGGGCGGATGCAACCAAAAGCAACGGACTTTAGGGAAGAAGTGCCGATGCAAAGTATCGCAACGGACTTTGTGGCGAAAGTGCCCATGCATGCAAAGAACTTCGATGAAGAAGGTTCAATGCAGAGGGGGCCAGACTTCAAGGAGAAAGAAGGGCTGACCCATTTTAGAGTAAATGTGATCGAGGAGAAGGTACATCTCAAACACATTCCTAGTGTTTTTGGTTTTGATTTGCCATTGTTGATGAGCGTAGGTCAAGTAAGACCTAGTCTTCAGTGCGGGGGAAAAGAAGATTGGAAGAGACCTTTCAGAGTTCAAAGGGGCAAGCCAGAGTTGTCGACGAATTTGAGAGTTCAGTCTGTGTTCAATGTTGTGACGACTTCCAAGTCTTTGCCGTAGGACCAAGTGGGTTTGAGTCGAGGTAAATCAGAGTTTGTGGGAGAGTGCTCCTACAAGGGAGATGTATCAAGAGACGTGTTAGCACGCGATGTTCAACGACAGTTTGAGTCGAGGCGAGCAGTTCATATGGGGGAATTGCATGAAGCCGAGGCATCGACGAGTGATCAAGTTGACCCTGCCCAGGATCGTTCGAGTGCAGCGACGAGGGCGTCGCTAAGTCAAGTGGGGGAGAATGTCACGGACCAAACTTTTCGGATCGAGACATTAGCGCGAGCAACAAATAGGGAGGTTGTGCGCAATGCAACGGGCGTGCCAAAAGTGGCCCAGCACTCGGAGAATGGCGAGGACCATACCTTTGGGACCAAGGCGTTAGCGCAAGAATCAGCTAAAGAAGGTTTGCGCGGTGTAACGAGCTTGCCAAGATCATTAGACTTGGCACAACACTTGGAGGAAGGCGTGGACCAGACCTTTGGGACCGAGGCATTGGCGCAAGAATCAGCCAAAGAGGGTTTGCGCGGTGGAACGGGCTTGCTAAGACCATCACACTTGGCCCGGCACTTGGAGAATGCTAGAAAGCCCGCAAGCCCACAAGACTTAGCCAAATCCATGGAGGATTCAGGAGGGTAATTTGGTCAAAGCATTATCCATTTATTTGAATATAATGTGTAGATAATGTTTGTGATAATTAGAGATTTGAAATTGAGATTTGATCAGATAAGATAAGATAAGATCAATCTCGACCGTCGATGTAATTTAAACTGAGCCGTTGGATGTAGGGGAGTTCAACTATAATAGAGGCTCCCTCCTCACTTGTAAATCATTCACTACTTCATACTTCACTTTGAGTAATACAAGAAGCATTTACTCTAAAACTCTTTGAGTGTTCTTTCTATTGTTCTTTGTTGTTCTTGAGTGTTCTTCATTGTTCTAGCTGCCAATCTCTTTCTGTTGTTCTTGATTAGCTTTCGCTTAGAACGATCTTTCGTTCGAGGGCTTCGAGGAGTGTTTGATCTTCCGGAGCGAGAATCCTGGTTGAGTTAGGTGTTTGTCGAGAGATCTTCACCTAAGACCGTGACAAGGTACTTCAAGGTGACTTAGTCGACGTTTCAACCGAGAAAGCGACTAAGGTCCGGCACGATTCGTCTGGCAAAGGTCTAGCCCGCGACACAAGAGGTGTCTGTGACAAGATCCATCGAAACCTGGAGTGCTTGTCGAAGCCGTTGTCGAGCAGGAGTACTCACAAGGCTGGTTGAAGGCTGACTTAGGCGTAGGAATCGACTGATTTGCGTCGAAGGCGTCTAAGGCCGCACGGATCAGCTAGAGTCAAAATCTAGCCCCGTGACACAATGCTCTCGTGCTTTCATGGATCTTGAATACTGCGAGCAAAGAGCTATCCACCGAAATAGTTTTTGCCTTTGGAGTCGCCCTAGTTTGGGCTGATTTGAAGGAGCGGTTTGACAAGGTTGACGGTTCGCGTATCTACTTTCTTCATCGCGAAATTGCTGGGTTGACTCAAAGTGATTCAACCGTCTCGGCTTATTTCACTCGTCTGAAGTTACTCTAGGATGAACATGGAGCCCTGGTCCCATTTTCTACCTGTAATTATGAGGCATCTCAAGCGAATCAGACTCATCTTTTGCAGCAAAGACTATTCCAGTTTCTCATGTCTTAACAAATCATACTCCGCTGTTAGGAGTCAGATCCTTCTTATGAAGCCGTTGTCGTTTGTTAATCAAGCTTACTCGATAATTGCTCAGGAGGAATCTCAGCGTCTCTATCTCTCTGGTATATCTACTGGTTTGGACCCTACTATTCTTTATTTAAATTCTTCCTCTCGTCGTCGTTTTTCTAGGATTTGTGATCATTTCAAGCTTAAGGGCCACAAGAAAGAAAATTGTTATCGTTTAATCGATTTTCCCAATGACTTCAAGTTCACCAAGAAACGTGATGTTCGAGCTGCGTTAACTACTAATGACACTCCCACTCCGGCTCCTGTGACGGTTGTCTCCTGTTGCTCCTACGGCTCCACCACTGTCTCAAGAACAGTACGATTAGATTCTTGTTCTGCTTCATTCGATGCCTCAAAGTCCATCTGTCAATATGGCAGGTATGTTCACAATTGGATCTTGGACACTGGGGTTACTGACCACTTCATCTGATTTTCATTGTTTGGTAAATCCGATTTCTTGTGCCTTGAATTCTCGATCTCTTCTTCTTTCCAATGGTAAAATCGTTCCTATAACTCATATGGGTTCTGTTGCTTTAACTTCTTCTCACATTATTCATAATGTCCTCTATGTTCCTGAATTTACTCATAATTTGCTTTCTGTGTCCAAATTAACTTCCGACCTTCATTGTATTGTCTTTTTTACCCCCAATTTTGTTTACTACAGGATCTTCTACACTAGGCAGATAAAGGGATTGGTAAAGAGTGTGGTGACCTCTACTACTTTGTGCCATCTCTAATTTTTTTTTTGTTTGCCTGTTTCTAATTCTCAATCTTTTGTTTCTGAAACTATTGTTTGTCAATCTTCTGTTGTTCTTACTAAGCTTTGGCATGCTCGATTGGGTTATGCCCCACTTAATAAAATGCACAAATTTCCTTTGTTATTTGACTCTAAATTCCATATTGATTCTGTTAGTTAATGCCCTGTGTGTCCTCTTGCTCGTCAGACACGTCCCATTTCCTAATAGTACTTCAGTTTCATTAAAACCATTTCAGTTAGTTTATATTAATTTTTGGGGACCCTATATATTTTCTACTCACTCAGAACATAGGTTCTTTTTCACTGTTGTAGATGACTTTAGTAGAATGACTTGGACATACTTGTTGAGGTTAAAATCTGAAGCTATTCCTTTCTTAAAGAAATTATTTCAATAAACCAAAACTCATTTTTCTACTTCTGTTCAAACTCTAAGAAATGATAATGATACTGATTTATTTTTTTTTAATTCAGTCTGTTCAGAATTGTTTTTCTCTCTTGGTATCATTCATCAGAGTAGCTGTGTTCACACCCCACAGAAAATAGGGTGGCTGAACGTAAACACAAACACTTGCTTAAAATTGTTAGAGCCCTTAGGTTTCATTCTCAAGTGCCTATTAAGTTTTGGGTGAGTGCATTTCTACTGCCTGTTATATTATAAATTGGCTACCTTCCTCTGTTATTTGCCTGGAAATCTCTATTTGAACTGTTATACAATAAACAACCCTCTATATCTCACTTTAAAGTTTTTGGTTGCCTTGCATATGCTATTAGCCTTGCCTCTCATGATAAATTTGATCCTCGGGCTATTCTTTTTGTGTTTATGGGCTACTCTACAACTCAAAAACGGTACATTCTTTTTAACCTTGCCACTAAAACTTTCTTTGTATCCATGGATGTTCTATTTCATGAAACTATTTTTTTTATTTCACCTTCAAAAACATTCACCTTATTCTAACCTTTTTTTCCTCCTGAAACTAATTTTTTGGTCTTAAATTTCTCTTTACCTTCTACTTCTCTCACACAACCAGTTACCAAAGATTCATCTTCTTCTTCTCATCCAATTCTTCCATCTCATTCTTCTTCCCCATCCATTCCAGATCCCACATTCATACCTCCTACTTCATCAAATCCCACTTCACATTCTTCTTTGCATCATCCATCTGACACCTCAACAAGTATTCCTAGTTTTACTGCTATTGATCAGTCTAATCTTATTGCTCCTCGAAAATTCTCTCGTGTCACTAGACCACCTTCATGTGTAATGACTTTGTTTGCTCTTATCAATCTTCTTCTCTCCCAGGTAGGTATCCTATATCAACCTATATCTCTTATTCCCATTTGTCTTCTCATACACAAACTTTTTTATCTTTTTTTCTTCTCTTATTGAATCTTTTTCTTATTCTGATGCTATTAAAAAACTATATCTAATGAGACTTGGTCAGTGGTCCTTTTTGCCCCTTAAAATAGTACCCATTGGCTGTAAATGAGTTTTTCGAATCAAGTACAAGGCTGATGAAGCTGTTGAAAGGTATAAAGCTCGCCTTGTGATCAAAGGTTACACTCAACTGGAGGGTGTTGATTACACAGAAACTTTTTTTCATGTGGCTAAACTTGTTACTGTCAAAACTATCCTGGCTCTTGCTGCTATGTTTGCTTGGCCGTTGTGTCAAATGGATGTCCATAATGCTTTCTTGCAAGGTAATTTACATGAAGAGGTCTACATGGAGTTACCTGAGGGGTTTTTACAGCCACGAGGAGAACATAGTTTGTAGGCTGCAAAAGCCTCTCAATGGACTGAAGCAGACCTCAAGACAATAGAACTTGAAATTGACAGAAGTTTTGCTAAATGCTAGATACAAACAGAGCAGATTTGATTATTCCTTATTTACCAAGAAACAAGTAAATTGGTAATTATACTTATATATGTGGATGATCTCCTAATTACTAGGAATGACATCAATCTGAATGAGGAGTTAAAAGGAATCCTAAATAACAGCTTTAAGATGAAAAATTTAGAAGAGTTAAGATACTTTCTGGGTTTGAAGGTTTTGAGGTCCAAAGAATTTTTTTTGATAAACCAAAGAAAGTATGCACTAGAGTTGATTAAGAGCACAGGCCTAGGAGCAGCTAAACCAGCTTTAACACCACTGGAATAGAATGTGAAACACACTACAGTGGAGTATGATGAAGGATCCTAGCAGCAAGAATTTGATGATGAAGTTATAAATGACAAAACATTCTTTCAAAAATTGATTGGGAGATTAATATATCTAACTCACACTAGGCCAGATATTATTTTTGCAGTCCAACACTTGAGCCAATTTATGAAGGAGCCTAAAAAATTACATCTCAAAGCAGCGTTAAGAGTTGTGAGATACATCAAGTTAGATCCTGGTCAAGGAATTTTACTGAAAGCTGACAAGGATTGCAAGCTTAAAGCATATTGTGACTCATACATATTGTGACTCATACTGGACATCTTACCCAATGTCTAGGAGATCAATTACTGATTTCTGCATCAAACTTGGGGATTTTTTGATTTCTTAGAAGTCAAAGAAACAAAACACAGTGACAAGGTCCTCAGCAGAGGCTAAGTCTAGGAGCATGGCAGTGACAACCTCAAAAATAATTTGCTTGAGTGGTTTGCTTAAATACTTGAAGTATTATGCCTTGAACCAGCCAAATTGTACTATGACGGTAAAGCGGCCTTACAAATAGCGGCTAATTCAGTATTCCATGAACATACTAAGCACATCAAAATAGATTGTCACTTTATGCGAGATAAAATACAAGAGAAATAGGTGCAGACAGAACATTAGTTGAACAAGCAGATTTGTTGACTAAAGCTTTGGGCATACAACAGCATAATCATCTATTGTCTAAGTTGGGGGTTAAATCTGTGTTTAAACCACCAACTTGAGGGGGAGTGTTGAGACTGTTAATTAGTTAGATGATTAGTTATTTTTTGTAATTAGCTGGCTTTGTTAGTTAGTTGATTAGTTGTGTTAGTTAAACCAAAGTTGTATATAAACACATTGTATATTCTAATAATATCGTGAGGTATTATTTATTTTTTTGCCTCTTCCATTAATTCAACAGTTGCCGAACGAAATAGCGGAGGGAAGATATGACTCAACGGTATCACAGCACATCATCTGTCCTGCCAATATAAAATTACTCTTGATTTTTTTAAAGATTAAAGTAAAATTTGACTCTTTTAAGAGATTGGTAATTCAAAAAAAAATATAATATAGCAGTTGAATTTATAAGAAAATAAAATAGAGAAACATTTCAAACAAAATAAAAATATAGCAGAAAAACAATAAAATAAATGAAAACTAGAGAACGAAACATCAAACCAGTAAAACACGTACAGTGAGCTGTAAAGTCAAGGATGCGATGAAACATTGGAGAAAGGAAGCTAGAAACAAAACTCATTGTCTCTACTCTCTATCCACCTACACACTTAAGAATCGAAGCAGGAGTGGTGAGCGAAATTAACAATCTTGCAGGTTGTTTCGCAAAACAAATCTGACTGTATCGATAAGCGAACCACAAAAAAGGATCAAACTACTGAAAGACCACCGATAACCGCAAATTAGAGTCAAGCGTAGTGAGAAAACCATCCACGAACGCAAATATACTACAAAGGTGTGCGAAAATGTGTCATAAGACAAAACCGTGTCACAAGACAGAGGAAAAGCTAGCTACAAAGACAAATAAAAATTAAAAGAAAATCAAAATATAAAAAAATAAAAACTGAATATAAGAAATCAAGTGAAAAGAAAATATCGACGGTCGACAACCAACATTAAAATTGATGTTATCGTCGACTAGTCAAGAATAAAAAAAATAAAAGGGGAAAAAAGAAAATCCTAATAGTTATCAGATAATTAAAGTCATTATAGGTCGGCAATTGAATTTAGGAAAATTCTACAACGCTCGACGAGCACCACTGAACACCACTAACAATAAACACCGCTGAACACCATTAAATTAATTAATAAAGATTAAAAATCTTAAGGACTAAACATATAATTATAAATTATTTAAACATATAATTAAAAATTATTTAAAATAAAATATTAATTAAGTTATTTTCCATATATATAATTTTGTTAATTTTTTAAAAATAAATAAATCAAATACCAACTGTTAAGTGTTCAAAATTACTATTTTTATTACCTTTTTACTCATATTATTGTTAGATTTAGGCTCATATTAGTTGCATTATTAGCCATTCATGCATGTTTGCATTGTTTCCTTGGTGGACATGCTTGATTTCATATTTTGCTTAATTTTGTGGAAAAAGATATTGCTTTGGTGTGTTTTTGTGTGTACAGAATCAGTTGCCAAAGCAAGGTTGGAACCAGTTGCCAGGGCAATACAAGAAGGAGATGCCGACGTAGTTGCCAGGGCAGTGCAAGAAGGAGATGCTGACGCAGTTGCCAGGGCAGTGCATGAAGGAGATGCCGACGCAGTTTTCAGGGCAGTGCATGAAGGTTATGCCGAGCTAGTTGCCAGAGCAATTGTCGATAAGGGATAAGATGATGTGGCACTCGAATTGATGACTAGATAAAGCCTAATATGACGTGGAAGAAGATAAATCCTAGAAGAATTGGAGATTCAAAGAGAGATTAAATCCCAAAGAAGATAGGAGAAGATCTAGAAGGAATTTAAATATAATAAAAAAATTATATTCTTTTAAAGTATTTAATTCCAACTTAACTTCCTCCTCAAGAAAGACTTTGACCTAACCATCTCCTATATAAAGAACCCCTAGCCGCCTATTTCAACAAGTTTGAAAGGAGAGAGTTCGATTGGTAGAGAATTCAAGGGGGCTGATCGATTTCTTCATCTTCTTTTTCTTTATTCTATTTGATTCATGTTTGGGGATTATTCTTTGTATATCTTTCGAAACTCGACCATGAATTGATTTGAATTGGCTTGGGTTATTGTATTTTGTGGTTGTGAGAAACAATTGGTTTTTGTTTAGGTAATAAGAGTTTGCACTTTCAATTCAAGGTTTACTCATTCTTGGTTTTTATTCTTGTTTGTGAGTGAATTGGGAGAGGATCTCGTAATTCTATCTATTTATCTAATATCGGGAGAGTTAGATTCAAGAAACGAATGAGTATGGTCTTTATTCAATCTATCGATGGTGAAGATTAATCCGGCTTAGGAATAAGTTAAGGATTTCAACGGCTAAGAGAAGCACAAGATTGGTTGTTGTTCACCCTCGATTCACGCATGGACGTGTTGTCAAGGCAGGCACAACTAGCTAGAGTTTCGACTTAGGGATAAGAAGAAACCATTGAAGAACACTCCACCGAACCTTGAAGTTGCTACCCAGCCGCCCAAACAGTTGCGCAGGCAACCGTCGATTAGTTGCCAAGGCAACCCAACTACGCAAGTTGCCACGGCAACTGAGTTGCCCTTGCACTCTTTTACCAAGACGATCCAATTGGCTATCACTCCTCAACTCACGATAACCTGGCCTACTCTCTCTTATTTGATTTCATCTATTCTTTTAGTTTATTGCTCTTAGTTTACTCGTTAATTATAACTCCTATTATCAATTGTGTTTTTATTTTCACAGTACAGTAACTTAAGCAAAGTGGCCCAAACCAATCCCTGTAGAGACGATACTCGATACTCGTATCACTCTATTAATTGCGACGTGTATACTTGCACCGTTTGCGTAGCACTCAATACGCGCAACAAGTTTTTGGAGCCGTTGTCGGGGGTTGGCAATTGGTGTTAGTTGTTTTTGTTACTGCATTTTTCTTATTAGTTCTACTAACTTTTCTTTTTGTTTGTTTTATCAAAAAAAAATTAGGTGCGCTACAAGTTAAGGGACATCAACATGTCGGGAAATAAAAGCTGATCTATTCGAGAGTTGATGTGGGAAGATAAGAATCAATCCAATCAAGAGTTTCTTGCACCCTTCGATGATTACTTATACCAATCGAGAAAAGCATATACCATGGAAAACTCGTGCACTTGTTGTGGAGAACATCATGTGTTTGAAAATTGCCCTCACATTTTCGGTACATATGACTACATGGAGAACCATAGATGGAACCAGAAGCAAAATCCTTCATGGTATGATCAAAAAGCTCAAAATATTTTTTACCATAACAATTTTTCTACAGCAACAGACATGCCTCGGCAATGTAGTCCTTATCAGCAGCCTAGTGTCATGACAACAGTATGCCATGGTAATGTAGTCCTTTTCAAGAACATTCCAATTCCTTGGAGGAAACGTTGCTAGCTTCCTTGGTTAAACTTGACGGGTCAATTGAAGAGATTCGAGAGCTATCAAAGAAAATGGATGCAAGGATAGCTTAGTGGGATGCAATCTTGGGGAATTCAGAAGATCAATTGAGGAGATCTACATATGCCTTGGATAATATGCACCAACAATCCATTCTTGGGGATACTGACGTCCCAAGGCAAGAGGATAAGGAGCAATGCGAAGAGAGGTCCCTGATGTGTGGGGAACAACTATAACCTCCAAGTCAGGAGGATGCCAATGAGGAAGACTGCCCGACACTTGATGAGCCTATGCAACGGATTTCCACGGCAATTGATAAGTGTTCAAAAGTACTATTTCTATTACCCTTTTTACTCATATTATTGTTAGACTTAGGCTCATATTAGTTGCATAATTAGCCATTCATGTTTGTTTCCATCGTTGAGCTTGATTATATAACATGGTGATTTTTGTGGGAAAAGATGTTGTTTTGGTGTGTTTTGTGTGTATATGCAGGATCACTTGCCAAAGCAAGGCTAGAACCAGTTGCCAGGGCAATGCATGAAGGAGATGCCGAGCTAGTTGCCAGGGCAATTTTCGATAATGAATAAGATGATATGGTAGTCAAAATCAATGACTAGATAAGCCCAAGATGACGTGGAGCAAAGCTAAATCCCAAAGGAGTTTGATTTCCATGAAGAGGTCAAAGAGAAATTAAATCCCAAGAAGATAGGAGAAGTTCTAGAAGGAATTTAAATATAATAAAGAATTATATTCTTTAAAGATAATTTAATTCCAACTTAACTTCCTCCTCAAAAAAGACTTTGACCTAGCCCTATAAATTGAAGGCCATGCCGTCAACTCCAAAGGGGGAGAGAGGAGAGAATTTTCGACAAGATCAAGGGCAAGGGAGATTTCGACAAAGCTCCATCCATTCTTCATCTTTTTCTTTCTTGTTCAATTAGGTTTATGCTAGGAATTCTTTATCTTGTGTTTCTTTGGAACCTAGCCATGAACTAAATCTATTTGGCTATGGTTATTGTGTTTAGTGGTTGTGAGAAACAATTGGATTTTGTTTAGGTAATAAGAGTTTGCACTTTCGAATCAAGGTTTACTCATTCTTGGTTTTTATTCTTGTTTGCGAGTGAATAGGGAGATGATCTCGTAACTTCATCTATTTATCTAATATCGGGAGAGTTAGATTCAAGAAACGAATGAGTATGGTCTTTATGCAATCTATTGATGGTGAAGATTAATTCGGCTTAGGAATAAGTTAAGGATTTCAACGGCTAAGAAGAGCGCAAGATTGGTTGTTGTTCACCCTTGATTCACGCAGGGATATATTATCAAGGCATGCACTAGTAGCTAGAGTTTCGACTTAGGGATAAGAAGAAACTATTGAAGAATGCTCTGCCGAACCTTGAAGTTGCTGCCCAGATGCCCAAGTAGTTGCCCAGCTAGTCGCCCAGGCAACCATCGATTAGTTGCCAAGGCAACACCGCTGTGCAAGTTGCCACGGCAACTGAGTTGCCCTTGCACTCTTTTACCAAGATGATCCAATCGGCTATCATACCTCAACTCACGATAACCTGGCCTAATCTCTCTCATTTAATTACATCTTCTTTTACTTATTTGCTTTCTTAGTTTAGTTATTAGTTAAAACTCCTACAATCTTCTACTTGTGTTCTTTTACATTTTATAGTGCAAGAGATTAGATTCTTGAAGTGGCACCAATCCCTGTTGAGACAATATCTTTTATACTATAACTCGCGACGTGTACACTTGCACAACTGTGAAGCACTTATTACGCGCAACAAGTTTTTGGCACCGTTGCCGGGGATTGGCAATAGCAACTTTGTTTTTATTTTCTTGCACTTTTTTATTTTTCTTGCTTAAGATTCAAAGGGTTAACAAACTTTGGTTTTGCATTGGTATATGACCAGGGCGAGACCGATTACACTAGAATATCCCTTTGATCCAGAAATCGAACGAACCTTGCAAAGACTTAGACAAAGGTTAAGAGTAGCAATGGCTAATCAAGACGGTAATATGAATCAAGATGTTCCAGCTGGAGGAGGAGTGATTCTTGCACGAAACAGAACTATTCGAGACTATCTTGAAGAAGATCTTGAAGGACTTAATCCAGGAGTTGTCACACCTGAAATTGAAGCCGACCACTTTGAGTTGAAACCGGTGATGTTTAATATGATCAACACAATTGGTCAATTTGGCGGCTCAACAATTGAAGATGCACGACAACATCTTAAATCTTTCCTCGAGATTTACAATTCATTCAAAATACAAGGAGTCACCCCCGATGTTTTACGACTAAGATTATTCCCCTATTCACTGAGGGATAGGGCGAAAGCATGGTTGAATAGTATTCCTGCCGGATCAATAGGATCTTTGACCGATCTTTGTCGTGATTTCCTTGCTCGATTTAATCCTACAAATTTGACTGATAGGCTTCGTAACGAAATTACTTTTTTTTGGCAGGCAGATGATGAATCAATGTACAAAGCTTGGGAGTGATATAGAGAACTTCTACACAAATGCCCCCTACACGGATTCTCAGTGTGGACACAAGTAACAATATTTTACAACGCTGTGAATACACCAACAAGGATGATGCTAGATGCCTCGGAAAATGGCATACTCCTAGAAAAGTCACCGAATGAAACAATGCAAATTCTAAACAGGCTTGCCAAGAATGATTATCAATTCCCCTCTGCTAGAAGAGGAGGAGTTAGACACCAAGCCACAATACATGAACCAAGATAGTCCAGAACATGCAGAAACCAAACAACACACAGGAGGTCAAGGTAATGGATTCCTTTTGTGAGTTATGTGGTGGTAAACATGATTATTCTGAATGATGCAGAATCCAAAATCCAGCTTTTATGTGGGGAATTACAACCGGAACAACAATGTGATGTCCAATACATACAATCCATCTTGGAAGAAACACCCGAATTTTTCATGGAGTAATCCCAACAATGCTCTAAACCAAAACAATCAGAATGCACAAGCATCGGGATTCCAGCAGAATATGTCACGGTAATAGTTACCGTAGCAACAACCGACAACATCTAGTTCTTTGGAAAATTCTCTCAATACTTTTATGTTGAAAACTGAATCTTATATGGCTGAGAATAGTAACTTCATAAAAAGAACTGGTGCTTTTATTAATAGGACCGAGATGAGATTGCAAAACCAAGAGGCGACAATCAAATCATTGGAAAATCAAGTCGGACAATTTGCTCAAAACCTGAATACTAGACCGCAAGGAGGTTTACCTAGCGATACTGAAGTCGCAAGAGGCCATGAGCAATGTAAGGCGATCACCACTAGAAGTGGCCAACAGCTTAAAGAGGCTCAAGCTCGCTCATCAAACAAAACTCCACAAAAAGATCAAGACGAACCCAACGGAAAAACCTCAGATGCTGAACCAGGAATTGCCACGGCAACCAATGATAAGTATGCCTCAGCAACCGGCGATAAGGATGCATCGGCAACCAACGATAGGCACACCGTGGCAACCCCAGTTAACAATGCCTCGACAACTCTAGTTGCCCCGACAATGCCATCAATCAGGTTCCAGACCAATGAAATGATCGAAGATATCCGACTTCCACCACCATTCCCACAAAGGTTGAAGCGACAAAAGCAAGAATATCAATTCAAGAAGTTCCTTGATATCCTAAAGCAAGTCCACATCAACTTGCCATTGGTAGAGGCAATTGAACAAATGCCGAACTATGTCAAGTTTCTTAAAGACATTGTGTCCAAGAGAACAAGGCTAGGAGAGTTTGAAACAGTTGCCGCAACAGAAGGATGCATGGCCATGTTGCACAATCGCATGCCACCCAAGCTAAAGGATCCCGAAAGTTTCACAATACCCTATTCTATTGGAAACCACTATGTCGGGAAAGCATTATGCGACCTTGGAGCAAGTATAAACTTGATGCCTAAATCAGTTTTCCAAAAATTAGGAATCGGGAAGGCAAGACCTACAACAGTTATGCTACAGTTAGCCGACAGATCCTATGTGCATCTAGAGGGAAAAATCGAAGACATACTGGTAAAAGTTGATAAATTTATTTTTCCCGCTGACTTTATTGTTTTGGATTGTGAAGCAGATGAACATGCACCTATCATTCTCGGGAGACCCTTCCTAGCAATAGGAGAACCTTGATCGATGTTGAAAAGGGAGAACTCACAATGAGGGTGAATGACCAGCAAGTTAAACTAAATGTGTTACAAACACTAAGGCATGCCGATGATCCGGAAGAATGCCAACTTCTTCATGCCACAACAGAGTTTAACTTCGACGAGGAATTTAGTTGCCTCGGCAACTATATTGCCGATCAAGAGGAACCTGAGGAGTATAAAGAACCGATCGATGAGGAACAACAAGAAGAGGCAAAGTGGTTAGTCAATCGACCAGGTACATACTTTGAACCACTGGATTACTCAGGTAAGGAAGGTAAGCTCGAAAAGCCCTCTATTGAAAAACCATCGATTCTTGAGTTGAAACAGTTGCCAGAGTAACTAAAATATGCTTAATTGGGAACCGATAAAACATTGCCTGTAATTATTTCCTCTAAGTTACAGCCTGAGCAGGAAAAGAAGCTGATCAAAATGATGATGCTACACAAGAAGGCAATAGGGTGGACAATTGCCGACTTAAAGGGAATTAGCCCGACAATGTGCATGTACAAGATTTTGTTGGAAGATGATCACAAACCTTCGATTGAGGCCCAGAAGAGACTGAATCATGCCATGAAAGGGGTTGTAATGAAAGAAATCATCAAGTGGCTTGACGCCGGCATTATATACCCTATCTCTAATAGTACATGGATAAGTCTGGTACAATGTGTACCGAAAAAGGGAGGTATAACGGTGGTAAGTAATGAAAACAATGAACTCATTCTAACCAGGACTGTGACCGGTTGGAGGGTTTGTATGGATTATCGAAAGCTAAACAAAGCCACTAGGAAAGATCACTTCCCATTACCCTTTATTGATCAAATACTTTACCGTCTTGCAGGTAAACCCTTTTATTATTTTCTTGATGGTTATTCAGGTTACAATCAAATTGCCATAGCACCAGAAGATCAAGAAAAGACAACCTCCACATGCCCATACGGTACTTATGCTTTCCGAAGGATGCCGTTCGGATTGTGTAACGCCTCGGCAACTTTCCAAAGATGCATGATGGCACTCTTTTCTGACATGGTCAAAGACTTCCTTGAGATTTTCATGGATGATTTTTCCGTTTTTGGTAATGACTTCGACAGCTGCCTCGGCAATTTAGAAAATGTGCTGGCAAGATGTTAAGAAACCAATTTAGTCCTTAATTGGGAGAAGTGCCATTTTATGGTAGATGAAGGAATAGTGCTCAGCCACAAGATTTCATCCAAGGGAATTAAAGTAGACAAAGCCAAAGTGGACATGATCGAGAGATTACCCCCACCAAGTTCGGTTAAAAGAATCCGAAGCTTTCTTGGATATCCAGGTTTTTACAGGAGGTTCATTCATAATTTTTCTAAAATTACTAAACCCTTGTGCAATTTGCTTGAACAGGATAAAGTCTTCAATTTTGATGATTCTTGCACCCCAAGCATTCGAAACCCTAAAGGAAAAGCTTACCTCGACACCCATTGTCGTTCCACCAGATTGGACGCTACCTTTTGAGCTCATGTGTGATGCAAGTGATTTCGCGGTAGGAGCAGTCCTAGGCCAACGCACAGGTAAGACCTTTCATGTGATATACTACGCTAGTAAAACTCTTAATAGTGCTCAAGTGAATTACACAACAACTGAGAAAGAGTTACTAGCCGTAGTTTTCGCATTTGACAAGTTCTGATCCTATTTGATTGGTACAAAGGTAATTGTTCATACGAACCATTCGGCAATTAAGTATTTATTTGCTAAAAAGGATGCCAAACCTCGTTTGATTCGTTGGATATTGCTTTTACAAGAGTTTGACATTGAAATTAAGGACAGGAAAGGAACATAAAATCAAGTGGCCGATCACTTATCATGCTTAGAACGCAATAGGGAGAAGGACGCGGATTTAGAGATATGCGATGCATTCCCAGATAAGTAACTTTTAGTTGCCTCGGCAACCATGGATGCGCATACCTCGGCAACCCTCGACCCTGCGGCAACCACTAATACGCACGCCTCGACAACCATAGATGCGTATACCTCGACAACTCTAGACGCACACACCTCGGCAATCTTGGGAGCTCATGCTTCGGCAACCCTTGAAGCCACAGTAACTCTTGACGCGCACGCCTAGGCAACCATGGATGCGCATGCCTCGGCAACCCCTGACATCTTGGCAACCATGGATGCGCATGCCTCGGCAATCTTCGACAGCGCAGCAGCTCCTGATACGCACGCCTTGGCAACCATGGATGCGTATGCCTCGGCAACTCTAGACACATATGCGGATTTAGTTAGTTTTCTTGTTTGTGGCATTTTACCTTATGGCCTTACTCACTAAGGGAAGAAGCGGTTCCGTCATGATGCTAAGCATTACTTTTAGGATGAGCCTCTTTTGTTTAAATAATGTGCACATCGGGTTATACGTCGATGTGTCCCTGAAGAGGAGTAGCAGAATGTACTCCGGCAATGCCATTATTCACCCTATGGAGGAACATTTACCATGGCCAAAGTTTTGCTATCCGGTTTGTATTGGCCAACACTGTACAAAGATGCCCAAGAATTTTAAAAGCAATGTGATCGTTGCCAGAGGACGGGCAATATGTCTAGACGACATGAGATGCCGCTCGAAAACATCATCGAGGTGGAATTGTTCGATGTATGGGGGATTGATTTTATGGGACCTTTCCCATCTTCATTCGGCAACCTCTACATTTTACTTGCCGTTGACTATGTGTCTAAATGGGTTGAGGCAGCTGCAGTTCCCAACAACGATTCCAAGACCGTGCAATGATTCTTGCAGAAAAATATATTTACACGGTTTGGGATGTCGAGAGCAATTATCAATGATGAAGGCAAGCACTTCGACAACAAACTCATCGCCAATATGTTACAACGCTTTGGTCTATCTCACAAGATTGCCACGACATATCACCCACAAACCAATGGGCAAGTAGAAATTTCCAACCGGGAATTGAAGGGTATACTCGAGAAAGTTGTAAATCCCTCTAAGAAGGATTGGTCAGTAAGACTATATGACGCACTTTGGGCATATCGTACTGCATTCAAAACACCATTAGGTATGTCTCCCTTCCGACTTGTCTATGGAAAAACATGCCATCTACCGGTAGAAATTGAACACAAGGCATATTGGGCAATCAAGACCGTGAATATGGATTGGAAAGTGCCAGAAAAAAGCGTTTGTTGGACCTCAACGAGATAGAAGAATTTCGTGCATTCTCCTATAACAATGCACGAATCTACAAGGAGAAAACAAAACAATGGCATGACAAGAGACTATTGTCACGGCAATTCATGCCAGGGCAACTAGTTCTCTTATTCAATTCTCGGCTAAAAATTTTCTCGGGAAAACTAAAATCAAGATGGTCGGGACCATTCGAAGTTGTCAAACCATTCTCCCATGGTGTCGTGATAATCAAGTCCATCACTGAAAAACATTAATTCAAAGTTAATGGACAAAGATTGAAGCACTACAACGGTGCCCATGTGGAACGTAACAAAGAAGTGGTCACCTTAGGAGATGCATGAGCATGCTCTCCTTTCGATTTTTTATTTTTTTTATTTTTTTATCTCGAACTAGTTAATTTTTTTCCGATTATTTGTTCTTTTTAGGTTAGATTTATTTAATTTCTTTAAGATTAGAACTACATCTTTCTTTCATATTTATCTTTTTAAGTTTAAGAATTTCTTTACACATCTTTATTTATTTTCTTTTATTAGTTTATCTTTAATTTTAATCCTTATTTGATTTGTCTTTGAATTGTAGGAAAAGAATTCAAGATAAAGAGGAATTTTGATTCAAGAAGGAAACTTCTTCAACAAGGAAATTAATGGGCTGAATCTAAGGCTTATATAAAGCCTCCAACTTACCCTAAATAAACCCCCTAGCCGTCACCCTTCCCCTAAATCGAAACCCCTTTCTTCTTTTTTCCAAAATTAATCTCACCCACCATATTTACTACCTATCTTTTCAATATAACCCATCACCCTTAACTTCCAAGAAACTTATTCCTACTTTTCATCTTGCAACTCTTTAGTTTCTTTTGTTTTCTTTTCTTTGTTTTTGCCAAACTCACAACCAAGATCATCTATGGCATCCAAAATTGAATTTTTGGTTCATCCAAGTTCCTCCAAAGAACCAAGATACAAGAAGTTTACTACACCGGTAGTTCAAGAAAGATTTCACGCCAAGTTTGAAAGTCGGAAGATTTGCGAAGAAAAAAGCTTTGAATACTCCAACTCTCATCAATATTTCAGCCTTGAACCATTCATCTTCGAAAAGTTTGCACATCAAAAGTGGCAAATCTTTTGCCATCAATCAGAACCGGGTAACATCTCATGGGTAAGAGAATTCTATGCTCACTCACCTAACCCGGATAATCCTTATGTTTTTGTTCGTGACAAGGCTATACTCATAAGCCCCGAAAACATCAACACCTTTTACGGGCTCTACATTGAGAATGACGGGCATCAAGCCTTTGTTGATCAAATCACGCCCAAACAACTTGACAAGGTACTTCAAGAACTCACTCTATCGGGAACTCATTGGAACGACGGTAAATACAAGGGCACGGTAAATCACCTTCGGCTTAAACCCGAGGCAAAACTATGGAATAAGTTTGTTAAAACTTTTTTAATGCCCACCACACACAATACTACCGTTGATATACCGCGTCTTTTGCTCATACATTCTATCTTGCATAATCGCATCATTAATATTGGAAAAATTATTTGTGATGAGATTTTTGTATGTAGCTCAAAAGACAAGGGTTCTCTTTTCTTCCTTTGCTTAATTTCCAATCTTTGCAAGGAGATGCATGTCTCAAGTGAGTCCAATGATGAAAAGGCCCTACCAAAGTCCGGTTGGAATCAAGCACAAATCTGAAAGCTAATGGGAGAGGCACCGGTAAAATCCTCAATGCCTTCAATTGTCGCGGCAACCCCTACCGCCTCGACAACCCCTAATGCCCAAACACCTAATGCCCGGGCAACTCGGCCATCAACACTGGGACACTTTGAAGCACTCTTGCAACCATTGGCGGGCCGCCTTAGGCAAATTGAAGACCGGCAACTAATGTTCATACGGTACATGAAGGAACACAACAATGCCATCACCCAAGTCATCCTGGAAAAGTACCCAGACAGTCGCGTGCCGTTCCCAATCTTTCCTATCGAGAACCTTGCCACGGCAACCAATAAAGCAGTCACCACGGCAACCGCAACAGATGATGCCACAGCAACCTACACCGTGCATGCCCAAGAAGATGCCACGGCAACCAACCCTGAAGGTGCCACGGAAACAAAAGCCAAAGACGTCCCGGCAACCACTGCAAAAGCCAAAGGTAAAGCACCTATGCCCGAATCAACTCGTACAGAATCATTGACTGATTTTTCAGATTCGAACAAGTCCTCCATTGCACCAAGAAATATCGCACCAATCGAATCCTCCAAGCGAAAAGCCAGTGACATTGATGATGAGGACAACCCCGTACAAGGATCAATTCCACCATCGGCAACAAGGAAGCAACCACCGCGTTCAAGCAAAAGAATCAAGACACTGGCCAAAAGAAAACTAATCATCCACGACACGAACTCTCAGAGTAAGTCTTCGTTTGCATTTTACTTTTTTTTATTTTTATTTTTCTTTATTGCATGCATTGAGGACAATGCCTCACTCGAGTTTGGGGGGATTGTTATTAGTTAGTTACTATGTTTAGTTGCATTCATCTTAAGTATTGTATTTAGGATACATAAATTGCTTGCCATGCCTTTAGTTGGAACAAGAATTTCCTAGATTTGATGAATATCCGATGATGACTTTGCTAATGCACTCAATTGATAGAATTTTTATTCTAGGATAAACATGGAAACACTTAGAATCGTACTATGATGCTAAACTTGATGAAACACTGTTGTGGTTTGATTGATTTAAGGTATTCTAGCGAACTTAGGTTGATAGTTAAAAAATTGGGGGATTAGAATAAAAATTGGATGAATGCTAGAGGTGCCCGAAATTTGTTCTAGTATGTGCTAAAAATTGGTCACTAGAGGTGCCCGAAATTGGCTCTAGTCGAATAAATTAATCAACTTAAGAAAACTAAAAACAAAACACTAGAGGTGCCCGAAACTGGCTCTAGTTAAAACAAGTTAAAAGAACCCAAGGAAGTAATTTGAAAACCTCTTGTTTGCATAGAATCTGAAAAATCAACTTGCACACAACTTCTCACACACTCACAAGCATTATAGTTTGATTCCGAGTAACTCCTAAGTTTTCCGAAAAATAAAAAGACAATCATACTTTGTGCCTCAGTTCTGATAATTAAAATCAAGTTCAAAGCTTAGTTTGTGAAAATTGAAGTCTTGGCGGGTAATTACTAGTTTGCATTGCTTGAGGACAAGCAATAGTTCGAGTTTGGGGGTGTGATAAGTGTTCAAAAGTACTATTTCTATTACCCTTTTTACTCATATTATTGTTAGACTTAGGCTCATATTAGTTGCATAATTAGCTATTCATGCATTAATTCATGTTTCTTTCCATCGTTGAGCTTGATTACATAACATGGTAATTTTTGTGGGAAAAGATGCTGCTTTGGTGTGTTTTGTGTATATGTGGAGAATCAATTGCCAAAGCAAGGCTAGAACCAGTTGCCAGGGCAATGCATGAAGGAGATGCCGAGCTAGTTGCCAGGGCAATGCATGAAGGAGATACCGAGCTAGTTGCCAGGGCAATGCATGAAGGAGATGCCGAGCTAGTTGCCAGGGCAATTTTCGACAAGGAATAAGATGATATGGTAGTCAAAATCGATGACTAGATAAGCCCAACACGACGTGGAGCAAAGCTAAATCCCAAAGAAGTTTGATTTCCATGAAGAGGTCAAAGAGAAATTAAATCCCAAGAAGATGGGAGAAGTTCTAGAAGGAATTTAAATATAATAAAGAATTATATTCTTTAAAGATAATTTAATTCTAACTTAACTTCCTCATCAAAAAAGACTTTGACCTAGCCCTATAAATTGAAGGCCATGTCGTCAACTCCAAAGGGGGAGAGAGGAGAGAATTTTCGACAAGATCAAGAGCAAGGGAGATTTCGACAAAGCTCCATCCATTTTTCATCTTTTTCTTTCTTGTTCAATTAGGTTTATGCTAGGAATTCTTTATCTTGTGTTTCTTTGGAACCTAGCCATGAACTAAATCTATTTGGCTATGGTTATTGTGTTTTGTGGTTGTGAGAAACAATTGGATTTTGTTTAGGTAATAAGAGTTTACACTTCCAAATCAAGGTTTACTCATTCTTGGTTCTTATTCTTGTTTGCGAGTGAATTGGGAGAGGATCTCATAACTTCATCTATTTATCTAATATCGAGAGAGTTAGATTCAAGAAACAAATGAGCATGGTCTTTATGCAATCTATTGATGTTGAAGATTAATCGGGCTTAAGAATAAGTTAAGGATTTCAACAGCTAAGAAGAGCGCAAGATTGGTTGTTGTTCACCCTTGATTCACTCAGTGATGTATTATCAAGGCATGCACTTGTAGCTAGAGTTTCGACTTAGGGATAAGAAGAAACCATTGAAGAACGCTCTGCCGAACCTTGAAGTTGCTGCCCAGACGTCCAAGTAGTTGCCCAGCTAGTCGCCCAGGCAACCATCGATTAGTTGCCAAGGCAACACCGCTGTGCAAGTTGCCACGGCAACTGAGTTGCCCTTGCACTCTTTTATCAAGATGATCCAATCGGCTATCACACCTCAACTCACGATAATCTGGCCTATTCTCTCTCATTTAATTACATCTTCTTTTACTTATTTGCTTTCTTAGTTTAGTTAATAGTTAAAACTCCTACAATCTTCTACTTGTGTTCTTTTACTTTTTACAGTGCAAGAGATTAGATTCTTGAAGTGGCACCAATCCATGTGGAGACGATATCTTTTATACTATAACTTGCGACGTGTACACTTGCACAATTGCGGAGCACTTATTGCGCGCAACAACAATGATTGAGGAGCCTGAACAGAGCAATGCCGCGACAACATACCGAGAAGCTGAGAATAGCAATACTACAACAAATTTTGAGGAACCTGATGCCTAGAATGTTACAACGTTGATGTTGAAACAGGAATCTATAGATTGCTCTCATCTACCTTTGCCACAGCAATTGCACGACCGCATGCACGATCAACGAGATGACAATGCTTTGCCAATGGAATATGAGCATCAAATTTTGGCAACTGATTGCCACTGCAATTGGCTTGAGCAACAATTGTCACGAAAAAAAGGCTACATCCAACCATGATAGAGGTCGACAAGAATGAGTTAATTGAATGGTTGGGAATGGATATAATTTTTCCTAATAATATATTCATGCCTTCAACAAAAATGGCAAGGTGGAAGATATGCATGGACTACAAGGGAACATGAAAGAAAGATACCTCCACCAAGGTAACACAAAAGGGAGTAGCTGCGAGCACATTGGCCCAATTCTTTTTGGGCAGTATTGTAACTCGATGGAGGGTGCAGATGGACTATAAGAAGTATCGAAAATGACCCTCCTCAAGTTTTCTCAGATATGCAGCAACATTAGAAGATGCATGAAAAATGTTTTTTCTAAGATTTTTTTTTTATTTTTGGATTTTTTTTATTTATTTATTTTTGGAATTTTCAGTAGATATTTTATTTTATTTGTCTTCATTATATTTAGTTTCCAGGTTTTCTTTGTTTTCTTTTCTTTTCCACAACAAGACTCACAACCACCATGATAAAGAAATTACATGCCGACTACTTGCCACGGCAATCGCAACAGAGGATGCCCCGGCAACTACCTCAACAGTTGCCACGACAACAAAAACTGGCGATGCCCAAGCAAAAACAATGGCTTCGGAAACTACTGATGCCCAGGCAAGTGAACCTGCCTCGGCAAAATGGATCAAAGCAATGCTATTCACGCGATACCAGCCACAAGCATTCAACCACCGACCAAAAAATGAATCGAGCAAACGGCACGAAGAAAACTTATCACTCGAGGTGACGACCTCTCTGACTAACTAATTTCATTTAGTTTCTTTTAAATTTTGTTTCACTTTTACATGCATTGAGGACAATGCTTCTCTCGAGTTTGGGGGTGTTGGTTTTTAGTTAGTTCCATGTTTAGTTTCATTCATCTTTAGCAATCACATATAGGTTGCATATGTTGCTTGTCATGTCTTTAATTGGATTTAATTGCTTAAGACTTGTTGAATATCCAATGATGAATTTTTGCCACTGTACTTAATTGAAAGAATCTTTAATTTTAGGATTGCGTGAAAAGAACTTAGAATTTTACTATGACGTTGATTTTTTTACATGGTTGTGGCTTGTTGATTGAAAGAAGCTTAGTGAACTTAGGTTGCTTAAAATTTGGGTAAATTTAAAATTGAAAATTAAAAGTTAAATTCTTGCTAGAGGTGCCCGAAACTGGCTCTAGTAGTTAATGCACATTAAAGAGTCGCTAGAGGTGCCAGAAATTGGCTCTAGTCGACTAAAATAAAATGAGAAATTGCTTACTTTGCTAGAGGTGCCCGAAATTAGCTCTAGTGAAAATAAAAATAAATGCCCTGGTAATTAAATTGATAAAAGCCTATTGTTCACATAGAATCTTGAAAATCAACTTGTATACAACTACGCACACACATTGTCACGAGCATTATAGTTTGATTTCGGGTAATTTTTGTGCTATCCGAAAAATTAAAAGGTGATCATACTTTGTGCCACGGTTCCGAGGTTTGAATTCAAGTTTGAAGCATGTCTTTGATGATTAAAGTCTTGGCAGGTAATTTTTAGTTTTGCATTGCTTGAGGACAAGCAATAGTTCGAGTTTGGGGGTGTGTTAAGTGTTCAAAAGTACTATTTTATCACCATTTTTACTCATATTATTGTTAGACTTAGGCTCATATTATTTGCATTATTAGCCATTCATGCATGTTTGCATTGTTTCCTTGGTGGACAAGCTTGATTTCATATTTTGCTTAATTTTGTGGAAAAAAATACTGCTTTGGTGTGTTTTTGTGTGTACAGAATCAGTTGCCAAAGCAAAACTGGAACCAGTTGCCAGGGCAATACAAGAAGGAGATGTCGACGCAGCTGCCAGGGCAGTGCAAGAAGGAGATGCCAACGCAGTTGCCAGGGCAGTGCATGAAGGTTATGCTGAGCTAGTTGCTAGGGGAATTGTCGATAAGGGATAAGATGATGTGGTACTCGAATTGATGACTAGATAAAGCCTAATATGACGTGGAAGAAGATAAATCCTAGAAGAATTGGAGATTCAAAGAGAGATTAAATCCCAAAGAAGATATGAGAAGATCTAGAAGGAATTTAAATATAATAAAAAATTATATTCTTTTAAAGTATTTAATTCCAACTTAACTTCCTCCTCAAGAAAGACTTTGACCTAACCATCTCCTATATAAAGAACCCCTAGCCCCCTATTTCAACAAGTTTGGAGGGAGAGAGTTCGATTGGGAGAGAATTCAAGGGGGGCTGATCGATTTCTTCTTCTTCTTTATTCTATTCGATTCATGTTTGGGTATTATTCTTTGTATATCTTTCGAAACCCGGCCATGAATTGATGTGAATTGGCTTGGGTTATTGTGTTTTGTGGTTGTGAGAAACAATTAGATTTTGTTTAGGTAATAAGAGTTTGCACTTTCAATTCAAGGTTTACTCATTCTTGGTTTTTATTCTTGTTTGCGAGTGAATTGGGAGAGGATCTCGTAATTCTATCTATTTATCTAATATCGGGAGAGTTAGATTTAAGAAACGAATGAGTATGGTCTTTATTCAATCTATCGATGGTGAAGATTAATCCGGCTTAGGAATAAGTTAAGGATTTCAACGGCTAAGAGGAGCGCAAGATTGGTTGTTGTTCACCCTTGATTCACACAGGAATGTATTGTCAAGGCATGCACAACTAGCTAGAGTTTCGACTTAAGGATAAGAAGAAATCATTGAAGAACGCTCTGCCGAACCTTAAAGTTGCTGCCTAGCCGCCCAAACAGTTGCCCAGGCAACCATCGATTAGTTGCCAAGGCAACCCAGCTGCGCAAGTTGCCACGGCAACTGAGTTGCCCTTGCACTCTTTTACCAAGACGATCCAATTGGCTATCACTCCTCAACTCACGATAACCTGGCCTACTCTCTCTTATTTGATTTCATCTATTCTTTTAGTTTATTGCTCTTAGTTTACTCGTTAATTACAACTCCTATTATAAATTGTGTTTTTATTTTCACAGTGCAGTAACTTAAGCAAAGTGGCCCAAACCAATCCCTGTAGAGACATACTCGATACTCGTATCACTTTATTACTTGCAACTTGTATACTTGCACCGTTGGCGTATCACTCAATACGCGCAACACCAACCACTAAACCCTAAACACAAAACCCTAAATCCTAAACACTAAACCCTAAATCATAAACCCTAAACCCTAAACCCTAAAGATAATATTTGAATTTAGGGTTTAGGGTTTTAGGTTTTGAGGTTTAGGTTTTGGGTTTAGAGTTTAGTATTTAGGGTTTAAGGTTTTTATTTTTAAAATTGACTAAAGTTGGTATTTGATCCAATTATTTTTAAAAAAAGATTAAAAAATTATATATATATATATAGAAAACAATTTATTTATATTTTTTTAAATAATTTATAATTATATGTTTAAATAATTTATAATTATATGTTGAGTCATTTAGATATTTAATTTTTATTAATTAATTTAATGGTATTCAGCGGTGTTCATCGTTATTGGTGTTCAGCAGTGCTCGTCGAGCGTGATAGACTCATCCTTGAATTTAATGTGATTATATGGAGATATTTACGAAAGATACAATATCTTAGAAATAAGTCAAGTGAGACATTTTCTCACATTTTAAATTTAAAGAAGTAGATGTCAATTACCTCAAACACACTTCAACTATTTGTGCTTTTGAATTGCTGATAATCAAAACATTGATATGTTGTATTTAGTTTAGAATTCAAATCCTAGATTGCTTCAACCTCCTCTTTCTTATAAAAAAACACCAAAACAATAATGAGAGTTTTGTTAAAGTTATCTATGTAAAACAAATACTAAATTCAATGTCCTGAAACATATTAAAAAATCATTAATTATTACATTTAATATAAAATGTTATTGTAAATAAATAGTTTAATTAATTTTAAGAAAGTTAAATAAAATCATTTTTATGCCAAATGATCTATTCACTTCATGTAATTAGTCCAAACCTCAAATTAAAGATTTGATTGATAATTGTCCATTTTTATGTTATCATTTTATTTAAAAAATGGAAAAGAAATGTGAACCAACCTAGCAAATACCTTACCAACACTTGAAAGCAATCTTGATTGTTATTGATACCTACATAGCTCTAACACTCTAATTTTCCAATCATTCATATTTCATTGAAAACAAGAAAAATACATTTAATGTTGTACGAATATTTCGTTGGTCTAACATGATAAGATATCAAATATTTTAATTTTAATGTTAAAAATAGAGTAAACTAAATTGGAAGGAATGTTACATATTAAGTCTTTGCAGTATCAGAGACGGAATACAAAAGGGACTTGAGGCATGATTGTCTCGGAGATTTTGGGGTCCTAAGCGAAAATTAAAAATAGATCTTTATATAATGAAAGTATTGGTATCCATATTTATGCCCCAAGAGTAAAAAAAAAACTTAGGTTTAGATGTTAGGGTTATGGTTTAAGGTATTGGTGTAGAGTTTAGGATTTAGAATTTAGTTAGGGCTTAGAATTTAATTTTTTAGTGTTGGGAATAAAAAGGGGCAAAGTATTTTTATTCATCTCATTACTTTAAATAATTAATTTAATACTTCAAACACATTATTTTTATTGTTAGATTTATTTATTTATTTATTTATTTAGGAAAGAGAATTAATTGTTACCATTAAATTAATATATTTATTTGATAAATTAAAAATAAGAATTAAAAAATATGGATAATTAAATTTTAGAGATCCTAGTTTGAGGCCCTGAGCGGTCGCTCAGGGTGCTCCCCTTATAGCCGGCTCTGACTTGAGGCTATGGGGCATACCCCCAATAAATTAAAAAAATTATAATTTAGTCCTTTAAAATTTTTTAA
The DNA here is from genome assembly GCA_019671005.1 of Hibiscus mutabilis. Classification (NCBI taxonomy): domain Eukaryota; kingdom Viridiplantae; phylum Streptophyta; class Magnoliopsida; order Malvales; family Malvaceae; genus Hibiscus; species Hibiscus mutabilis. Next base: position 10,633,297 of record CM033750.1, read on the forward strand.
AAAATAATTTCATCCCTACAAAAAATTTAAAATTCATATTAAGCTTCAAATTTTTGAAATATTTTTAACTAAATTCTTCTCATAATTTCTAAAAGTTTTCATTAAATTTTTCAAATTTTCAAAAATTTTAATTAAACTCCAATTTTTTTGAAAAAAAAAATATAAATTGAACTCTTTCAAAAAAATTTAAAAATAATTTAAACCTCCAATTTTTTAAAAAAAATAAATTGATTTCCAAACTCTTTCACTAAATTCCACTACATATATTATACAAATTGTATTAAGCAATTAATAAATTAAATAGTTATAAAAAAAATCGATTCAATTATTAATGCAACCTCATCCACTCGAGAACAACAATTTGGTTTGGACATGTGGGTCGTAAAAGGCCATGGCAATTGAACAGAGCAGAGCTGTCTTTTTTCTAAAATCAGCCGGAAATTAGCAAAAAATTCCCAAAAAACTTTAAACATAATTGACATTTATCAGATTTAAAGCCCAAATTACAGTATCCATGAACTTAATTTATAGAGAGAATTGACAAGCTTGCCAATCAAAAGCAAGAACAATGTGGTCGGTAAAGTTCGGAAGGCCACAACTGGTTTGCCCTCTCAATCATTCAGATTATTCATGTTCACACTGAACTGTTGGAGACATGCAATTTATCTATAAATAAACTTGCAGAGGATTTGTTAAGGAAACAGGGCAAAAAATGGGTGAGAAAACGGTGAAGAGTGAGAAGCAAACAATGGAGAAGAACGAGAGAGTTGCAGTTGATGAGCCTGAAATCAACTACAGAGGCTGGAAAGCCATGCCTTTTATTATAGGTAAGTTTGGGGAAAAAAAAACATGTTTTTTTTTGTTCTTTTTGAAGTTGGTTTTTGAGATTTTAATGAATTTCATGGCAGGGAATGAAACTTTTGAGAAACTTGGAGCCATTGGTACCTTAGCCAACTTGTTGATCTATCTCACTTCTGTCTTCAACTTGAAAAGCATTACAGCCGCAACTATGATCAATGTCTTCAATGGAACCGCGAATTTCGGGACCCTGCTCGGTGCTTTCCTCTGCGACACTTACTTCGGTTGTTACAAGACCTTGGGGTTTGCTACTTCTGCTTCTTTCCTGGTACTAAACATACTCCGAATGCGAAACTTGACCAATTTTGTACGACAGGTTTTCTCATTTTGATGTGTTCTTTTTGGTTTTATGAAGGGATTGCTAGCAATTCAACTAACAGCAGCTATCCCGGAGTTGCATCCTCACTGGTGTTCGACGAAAGGTAGTGCCGAGTGCAAAGGTCCAACAACTGGGCAACTGGCATTTCTGCTTACGGTTTTGGGGCTGATGATCGTCGGAGCCGGGGGCGTTCGTCCGTGTAACTTGGCATTTGGGGTGGATCAATTCAACCCCAAAACAGAATCTGGAAAGAGAGGAATCGATAGCTTCTTCAATTGGTACTTCTTCACCTTCACTTTTGCTCAGATGATATCATTAACCCTCATCGTCTACATTCAATCGAACGTGAGTTGGGCTATCGGCCTTGGGATTCCGGCAAGCCTCATGTTTATAGCTTGTGTTGTGTATTTCGTTGGTTCCAAAATATGTCAAAGTGAAAGCTAGTGGTAGTCCAATGACAAGTGTAGCACAAGTGCTTGTGGTAGCAATCAAGAAAAGGAAATTGAAACCTGTGGAGCAACCTTGGCTCTCCCTTTTCAAGTATTGATTTTTTATCAGATTCCTAGATAAAGCGGCGATTGTTACACCCGAAGACGAAATAAACCACGACAGATCGCCTGCGGATCCGTGGAGACTGTGCAGCTTGCAGCAAGTGGAGGAAGTGAAATGTCTGTTTAGAGTGCTTCCTATATGGGCATCGCAAATCTTGTATTGTGTTACCCTTACTCAACTGCATACCTATGCTGTCTTCCAAGCCGTTCAGTCCAATAGGCGCCTCGGAAACACTGACCTTTTTCATACCGGTATATGATCGACTCATCGTCCTGTTTCTTCGAAGAATCAGGGGGAAACAGGGAGGTATCACAATGCTCCAGAGGATCGGCATTGGGATACTCGTCTCCGTATTCACAATGCTCGTATCCGCGATGGTCGAACAACATCGACGAAGCATAGCTCTAACAAAACCAACTCTCGGCTTCGTTGCACGAAAAGGTGCCATCTCGTCGATGTCGGCCTCGATTTTGATCCCTCAATTCATCCTCGGTGGACTGTCGGAAGCATTTGCATCCATCGGCCTAATCGAATTCTACTACAAGCAGTTTCCCGAGAACATGAAAAGCATCGGAGGGTCTCTATTCTACTGTGGCATGGCGGCATCGAATTATTTCAGTAGCCTGTTGATCGTGGTCGTTCATCGAACGACAGACGGCTCGACCACCGGAAATTGGTTGCCGGAGGATCTCAACAAGGGAAGATTGGATTACTACTATTACATGATTGCTGGCTTAGGAATCTTAAACATGGGCTACTTTTTGTTATGCGCAAGATGGTACAAGTACAAAGGAAACGACGACGACGACACCCTTGAGCTTGAGCTTCATGTTAATGGCGAGAAACATCAATCCGACAAACCTTACGTCTGTTCAATCATATTTATAGCTAGCTTAGATGGAAACCCTTTTTTATAATTTTATTTAGCGTTGGATTATAATATACAGCAAGAATACTCAGTTGCAAGACTCAAGGAAACGTGATGTTGCATGCACAGTGCACTTGATTCATTTTCCGTTGGCAAGTTTGTACAGAACAGGGAAATAAAGAAGGAAAGGTTGGAACCCAGATTCACGTTATGATATTTAATTTTAAAGTACTTTTCATTATACAGCTGGTTGGATTCAATCAAACGAAGAAAAAGAATGGAACGAAAGTGACAAATCATAGTCAACAGTCTGTCTGTTTCTTAAAAAGTAAAATTATTCTGAAAGAATTATGAAAGTATTATTTTATATAAAAAAATTATACTTTTTTGTTGTTGGTAAAGTTCAGGTAGACAATATCTTGCTCCGGACATAAGAGTTGTTAAGATGAAATTAGAGGAAAAGACTTGAATTGTATGGCAAAATATTAACTTTAAATTTAAACTTTAAACCTTCAATTTAATTTTTTAATATAAAACATAAAAAATATACTGAAAAGAGACAAGATTTCTATTCGCATAAATGAACTATACAGATATGTTAACCTATTCTAGTGGAAGGACACGTGATATGTTACATTAATTATGGGTGAGTATTTAATAGAGTCGTCTCGACTGAAAAAAAAATATCAAATTAGTTAAGTTTATTAGCGCCAATTTATCATTTTAAATTTTATTTGAAATTTAACGATATTTATTAATATTTTTCATGTATAAGTAAAATTTATAATATTATTTAATAAATCGAATGATATTTAAAATTATTTAATATATTCATAATATTTTTGAAAGAAAAGATTTTAAAATCAAAATAATGATGAGAGTTTAAATGAATCAATGTCATTGAATTGACGAGGATATAAAATTTGTAAAGAATTATAATTGAATGATTAAATTCAATAAAATATAAAATAAATTAAAAAAAATAATTTTAAAACTTATGTACAATATATATATATACACGGAAGATTTACACAAATATTGTATCCTTTTTTTCCAAAATATGGTATTATTTAGATTATTTCTCAAAATATTATGGTTTTTATAGTAATTTTAAAGATGATACCACCTAAATCTGTTTTTGAACAATAATTTCAATTAATGTAATAAAAAATTAAAAGATTGTATCATGTGGTACTGTCTTTGAATAATGTCTAAATAAAGATGACACCAGCAGCTAGCATCTTCAAACAATGGCCACTGTGCCAAGTGGCACGCAACCAGAGGAGATGGCACTATTTAAAGACGAAGCCTCCTGGCACCGACTTCAAACAGTGTCGGTCACATGCATGGTCAGCGTGGCATGCATAGCAGGGGCAGCTTTGTGGCAGGGGGCAGGTTTGAATATGGGGCACCGGGAATTAATTTTATTTTTGATTGGGGATGAGTTTAGGGTGTTTTTAAAATGTATATGGGTAGAGGTTAAAATTTTGTAAGTGTTATTAAAGGAGGGGTAGGGGTAGTTAAGGGGAAAAATATTTTTTTTGTGTTAAATAGATAAGGGTGAAAGAAAAATTTTGAAAGAAGAAGAAGAAATTATTGGAGAAAATATTATAAGTAGATTCGAATTTTTTAAAGTTTTGTTTTTAAGTTTTATTTTAGTTTGTTCATTTTATTTTGTATGTTTGGTATAATTTACATTTTGTGCATGTAGTTTGGATATCTAGGGAAAAAATAGGGGATATTTGGTAAAAAAATTTCAGAGCCAACAAGTAAGTAAGTAAGTTGATTTATTTTTTAAATTTGAAATTATGTATTCATCTCCCATTTTAATTTGTTGTTTAGAAATTAGTAATTTTTAGTATATTTTTACGGCTGAAGGATTCAAATATTGTTGTTGAATTTTTTCCAACAATATGGTCCTCAGAAGTTTAATTCCAAAAATATGGTGAATTACTGTTCACAGTTAGAAGCCGGATTGAGCTCTACCTGACTTCACTGTTCATCCACTTTTCTGGGTGTTTTTTAGTTAAAATATTGAAGACGATTGGAGAAGAGCCCGACTTCGGTGTAAAACATTGTTCAATGGAGAGCAATCCGACTTCAATTTTTTTATTATTTTTTCAAATCACTGTTTAAAAACGAATTATGCTCAATCCGACTTCTGACTGTGAACAATAATTCACCATATTTTTGGAATTAAACTGCTGAGGACCATATTGTTGGAAAAAAATTCAACAACAATATTGGAGTCCTTCTGCCATATTTTTACCAATTAGTATATTTTTAAAAATTGAAATTGAAAAAATATATTTGAAATATGGTTAAAATGAAGGCAAAAATAATTTAGTATATTAAATAAATATATTCAAAATATATTTAAAAAATTAATTTAGAATATTTATAAAAATATATATTCGAAAAGAACTCATCCCCAATGTTAGTAAAAATAATTTAAAATTTAGTATGTTCATTTTAATTTGTGTATTCTGATTGAAAATCTATTTACGTGTGTTTGAACATGCAGAGAAAAATGAGCAACAACTGAATTATGACTATTGTCCATTACAATGGACAAATGGTGAAAACTGATGCCGGAATTGTATTTAAATCTGAAAGCACTATTAAGATAAGATTTGAAAAGGAAATCACGCTTCGAAAAATGAAGGAGAAGATATCCTAGAAAATCATAGCTGAGATTCATGGTTTACGGTACCAGACGCTGACATGTGACAATCCAGTCAGATATTGTGCAATCACTCTCCAATATGATGATGATGTTGGAATGATGATTGCAGAGCATGAATTTATAGAGATTCGAAATATCGAGTTGTTTGCTAAGGTGTGTGATGTTCCCGACCCATCCAAAAACGTAGTTGGAAAATCTGCTCGAATGGGTTTCGATAATGAGATTGATATGCCTGGAGGCAGTTTTTTCGCAATGTTAGAAAGTGGGACATCGACTGTATTTCATCCACTTGAGCCTTCGACATATGCTTCATCATACGGGCCGGCTGTTGATCCGACTGTTGATGTTGATGTAGAAAACCTACGAGGTCTGTAATACCCCATTATTTGTTTAGTGACTAAAATGTAAAGAATTAAAAGTTGGTGGTTTTAGTTTAGTGACTAAAACATAAACTTTTAAAGTTGGGAGACTAAAGTGAAAAGTTAAGAAAAGTTCAGGGGAAAATGGCAATTTTCCCAAAAATTATTTTATACTCTATAAATGAATAGTTTATTCCGGTATAAGAATTTTGGTAGGAATCGGATTTTTATTACGAGATTTGTGTGAAAAGCTATAAAATGGATAAGTTCGGTATTTGGTTCGGACGATTATTTGAATTCAGAATATTATAGATATTTTATGGAAATCTTACGAAGACCCGAAGAATATGATATTGTGGTTTTTGAATCATTTTTATTTGATTTAAATTCGATTTTATGCAGTATTTGGTGTAGTAGATGAAAATAGTAATTTTGAAGATAAGTTGATTCATTAATGGCAAAATGGTCATTTTGCATATTTTATGAATATTTTGTGTTATGGAAAAGTGAAGAACATAGGTGGCAACATATTATTGGATGAGATTAAGGGGTAAAATAGTTATTTGACTATTAAAAAGTTTTTTATTTTAAATAAAGTGAATTAAAATGCCATTTGGCATGAAATAAAGAAATAGAAAAGTATGGAATTTTCTCTCATCTTTCTCTCCATAGCCGTAAGTCTTCAAAGTAAGGGTAGGAAATTTTCTTTTCAATTTTTGAGCTTATATGATTGGATTTGAAGCTTAGATCTGAAATAAAGATTTGTTCTTCATTGAATTCTCTTTCATTTGGTACAAGTTTTACATAGTTTCCATGCTTCTAAGTTGGTATTGGTGATTAGGGTGGATGGAGAACATATTAAAATCTCATGTTTTAAGGTTTATTCATGTTGGAAATAAGGTTGTGATGTTGTTTCTATGCTTAAGGTGATGAAAATCTTATGGTATATGGTATAGGGACCATTCGACTAAGTGGAGAAAAATTAGGGAAAATATTGCAAAAATTATTTTGATGATGGAAATGATAAGAATGATGTTTTACATGCTTGATTATGTTATTTGGATGAATAATTGTTCATGTTCTTAAAGAGAAGAATTAGGGTTTATGTTAAGGTTTGGAATTTAGAACATGATTGAATGATGAATGGTTTTATGTGTTGATTTGAGGTGATTGGAATGAAAATCCCTAATTAGATTGCATTAGGGACCAAAATGAATAAATTGTAAAGTTTGGGGTCCTAATGTGTAAAGGATGAAAATTGTAGGGATTAAGTTTAAAATTTACTATTGGAACCTTGAAAGAGTCCTTAGGGACTAAAAATAAGTATTTTGGTAAAAAAATTCAAGATTTAAGGAAAAAGGTCAGAAATTGTGTTTCGAATATAGGAAGCATTGTCAGATCAATTTTATACTTAATGGATAGTTATTTTATTTACTTTCCTATATTATATTTAGAGTGAATATGTACTAACATATACTTGAAATGGTATATGTTATTTTAAATGTAGTTTTCGATACAAACCGAGATTGTACTAGCAAAAAGGGGAAAGAATAGGTAGGGAGTGATATCAAGTAATAAAGTCGACCTCAATACACAAGGCTAAGGTGAGTGCATACATGTATTCAAAGGTATGTTTGTTAACATACATTTTATAGGGAGACTTGTGATAAGTTAACCTAAAAGCTAAATATTTCTAAACAGTATAACATGTTTTTGCATGGTAAATTATTTATTTGACTTAAAAGACTGGCATATTTTTATGCTTACGAATGATTTATGGCATGATATATATATATATCTAACAAGTTATTTTATATAGTTTTAAATGGCACGTATTCCATGAATTTTAAAGAATATATTGGAGTATGAACTGCTCCAGTATGAATATGTTTTATATGATATAAATTGTTATTGGATTCGCTTGTCATTTTGCAGGAATTGTTTTAAATGTTTGCCCTTGGTAGTATAATATTAAGTATGACAGTATTGTGGTATACCATAAGAGTCTATCTAGCACTTAATTGTGTCCATAGTTTATCAGACACTTAATTGTGTCCATAGTTTATCTAGCACTTAATTGTGTCCACCGTATGCACCTAAGTGTTGCTACGAGCTCGTTACCATTGCCTTATCCCTAAAGGAAGTGGCTAGTACTCTAGGAGTACACTAATCGTTTACTCATCTCTTGATATTTGCCTTGGGCCATAAGATTTTACAGCATAAATTGCATGTCTTTTCAGTACCTAATAATCACTGTATAGCTTCTTTCTTAACTATTCCGACATTTCCGATTATATGATTTAAATGATTATCATGCTTTTGAAGTTATCATGCATTATACCGTATTTTATATATATTACTTTATGCCTCACTGAGTTATTCTTAGCGTGTATTTCTATTATACACGTAGGTGATCGAAACTAGGAGCAGACGACTTTTGCATCATCTTCTCTTCTGAGAATAATAATCGACAAGTTATTTTCAGTACTTATGACATACATGTTTTGTGGATTTAGTAGTGGCATGTACTAGATAAACCTATCTATTTTGTTAAAATACTTTAACTAGATATGTAATAGTTTTATAAACCTTTTATAGATGTTAAACATATTTACTGCTTATTATTACATAATTTGATATGATTATATTATTTATGTAAAAAGTTTTATTGTCGGGTATTAAGTTAATATTTTATTTCTAAATTAGAAAAGTTAAGCGTGCTTGAACCAGAAAAATCTTAGGATGGGTGACCACTGGGAAGTTATTTTTAAAATTTTTAAATTATCCCGTTTTTAATTAAAAGACTGTTTTAAAAAGACGTGACAATTCTGACTCGTGTCTAGTGTACAATCACGGGAAGGGGTGTCATATTTATTGGTATCAGAGCTGCAGGTTTAATCGGTTCTGGAGTTAAACGGAACTCGATAAAAGTATTAAAATGTACACATGCCACTAGGATGTCGTATTTACTTGAGAGTAATGTTTTTTTTGATTGATGCAATTGCTTATTAGTCTAATTAAATATTGTGAGTATAGATGTCGGAGGGAATCGGATCCCGACATGCTACTCAACAAGTGGGGCCTGAAAATACCCTAGAGGTCGGGGAAGAAGTACAACAGCCTGTGCAATAGGAGGCTGGTACACCTACACATGAAATGTCGGTGCAAGACCGGGGTACATTTCTGCAAGCCTGGATGCAATAATTAATAGACCTCATCGAGTTTCTATTCCTAATAAGTTAAAGAAGCTACACGCTCCCGACTTTCGTGGTGATATTGATGGAGATCCTATGTCGGCTGATTTTGGTTGAATGACATACAGACAATGTTAGCTCGAATTGAATGTGATGATCGAGGAAAGCTGGAAGAAGTTGTTTCCCTATTAAGAGAGCAAGCACTGGTATGGTGGAACAATATTACTGCTCGTGTACGAGAAGAAGTGAACTGGCATATTTTTCTCCGTGAGTTTAGGAGGAAATATATTATAGATGTATTTATTCGAGAGATGAGACAGCAGTTCCTAGACCTTAAACAAGGAGAATGCTCGGTGTATGAGTACGAGTACGAGTTCAACATATTGTGTAGGTTTGCCTTTGAATTTCTTCCAAATGAGAGAGCCATTACTGAAAGCTTTGTAAGTGGACTAAATATCTGATATCAAGAGGTGCTGGTGGCAATTACTCCCAGGGATTTCCAAGACGTAGTTAACAGATCTAAAGTAATGGAGAATGCCCGAGAGAAAGCTGAAAACGAATCCCAGAGCCAAAAAAGAAGTGTTGAAATATCTTTTGCATCGCAATCTTCAAAGCGACGCAAAGGATATTCACAACAAGGATAATCCAGATTTTCAGCACCACGGGGACAAACAAGTCAAGTCAGAAATTCCAAAAATACATCGACATCAGTAAAAGGCTCTGGAAGAAGAAAATGACTTTCTCGATGCAAGTATTGCAATCGAAATCATCATGGTGAGTGTCGGATTATCACAGAAGCCTGTTTCCGTTGTGGTGAAACTGGACATTTTATACGCGACTGCCCAAATCGCGATGATAAATTAGTTCAGACTGAAAGATCTATTAGAATACAAAGAGGCAAAGGTCGTGGATCTACAGGGTCATCTAGAGTGGGTTCTCGAAAGGAGACTGAAGCTGCTGCAGGCCGAGATGACAGAGCTTCAGCAAGAGCATATCATATTCGAACGCAAGATGACAGAGAAGAACCCGACATTGTTACAGGTACTTTCCAACTATATGGCCAACCTGTACTTGTTTTGATAGACACTGGATCTACACACTCATATGTTAGTTCAAAGTTAATACGTGAAAGAGAAATTCCCTTAGAACCAACTCAGAGTGATGTGATAGCCGTGAACCCCTTAGGCCAAAGTGCTCGGGTAACTAAAGCAAGTAGAAAATGCCCACTCGTAGTTCAAGGAATTGAATTTCCAGCTGACCTGTTAGAACTACCATTTAGTGATCTTGAGATCATATTGGTCATAGATTGGCTTCATACTTATGATACCGCTGTGAAGTGTCTCTTACAACAATTGATTTTAAAGGCTACAGATGGTAAAGAGATTATAGTGTTGGGCGAAGGGTCTCAATGTATAAAGAATGTGATTTCAACATTTAAAGTCAAGAAATTACTGGAGCGGGGTGTGAGGCTTTTCTAGCCCATGTAGTGGACACTAAGAAGATTAATAATGACCTTAATATCATTTCAACAGTTTGAGATTTTCCCGATATATTTTCGGAAGAGTTACCAGGACTACCTCTAGAGAGAAGTACAATTTGGGATTGAGGTTATTCCCGGTACTGAGCCAATATCTATGACTCCATATAGAATGGCACCTGCTGAGTTAAGAGAGTTAAAATCACAGTTGTAGGAATTGTTAGATAAAGAATTTATGCATCCTAATATATCACAGTGGGGAGCTCCGGTATTATTTGTCAAAAAAAAGATGGTTCACTGCGATTGCGCATTAATTACCGACAATTGAACAAAGTGACAATAAAGAACAAGTATCTATTGCCGAGAATAGAAGATTTGTTTGACCAACTAAAAGGAGCAGTTGTATTCTCTAAGATTGATCTTCGGTCTGGTTATTATCAATTGAAAGTTAAGGAGGAAGGCATTCCAAAGACAATATTTCGAACGAGGTATGGCATTATGAATTTGTAGTGATGCCATTTGGCCTTACAAATGCTTCAGCAGCATTTATGGATTAAATGAACCGAGTATTTTAACCATATCTTGATCGGTTTGTTGTAGTCTTCAGTGATGACATACTAGTATACTTGAAGACTAAAGAGGATCATGATGCACATTTAAGAATAGTGTTGCGGATTTTAAGAGAGAATAAATTGTATGCTAAGCTCTCAAAATGCGAGTTTTGTTTATCTGAAGTGGCTTTCTTGGGTCATATTGCTTCAGCTGAAGAAATCAGAGTGGATCCTAAAAAGATACAATCTATTATGGAGTGGAAGGTTCCCAAGAATATTACCGAGGTTCGCAGTTTCTTGGGACTTGCTGGATATTATCGAAGATTTGTGAAAAACTTTTCGATGATAGTTACCCCACTTACAAAGTTATTGAGAAAGAACGTTCTATTCGTATGGACCGAGGAGTGTCAAGGAAGCTTTGATCAGTTAAAGAAAATTTTAATAGAAGCTCTGGTTTTGGTACAGCTAGAATCAGGAAAAGAGTTTACTATGTACAATGACGCATCTTATAATGGATTGGGGTTCGTGTTAATGCAAATTGGAAAGGTGATTGCTTATGCTTCCCGACAGTTAAAGCCGCATGAAAGGAACTATCTGACTCATGATTTAGAGCTGGCAGCTGTAATTTTTTCTCTAAAGGTGTGGCGACATTATCTTTACAGTAAATGTTGCCACGTATACGCTGATCATAAGAGTTTAAAATATTTGATGACACAGAAAGAGTTGAATTTACGGCAACGAAGATGGTTGGAACTAATAAAAGATTATGATTTGATTATCGATTATCATCCAGGTCGAGCAAATGTTGTAGCTGATGCTTTAAGTCAGAAGACATTCGCTACATTACGAGCTTTAAATGCACAGTTAAAAGGAAAACCAAACGGTTCGTTGTTAGTAGAGCTACAATTAAGATCACCATTGCTAAGTCGGATTAAAGAAAGTCAACAACAAGGTGAGGAGTGTATAGCAAACATTAAACAAGTGGAGTCGGGTGAAATTAAAGATTTTAAGATTAAACCTGATGGGTGTCTCTATTACAAAGATAGAGTGTATATTCCTGAAGATGTTGAGTTAAAGCGAGATTTGCTTTTTGAAGCGCACCACAGTCCATTGACTTTGCATCACATGGGAAATAAAATGTATCAAGATTTGAAGGGCCGATACTGGTGGCCTGGTATGAAGAGAATGATAACGGAACTTGTTGCCAAGTGTCTAACTTGCCAACAGGTAAAAGCTGAACATCAAGTACCGTCAGGAAAGTTACAACCTATTTCTATTTTGCAATGAAAGTGGGACAGAATTACTATGGATTTTGTGACAGGACTATCATTGACCTCCAGCAAGAAAGATTCTATCTAGGTAATAGTGGACAGGTTAACCAAATCCGTCCACATTATACAAGTTAGAATAGACTATCAGATAAGCAAATATTCTGAGCTATATATAAAGGAAATAGTTCGACTGCATGAAGTGCCAATATCTATAGTAATAGATCAAGATCCAAAGTTCACATCAAGATTTTGGAATGCATTACACAGAACATTGGGGACACAATTGAACTTCAGTACTGCGTTTCATCATCAAACAGATAGCCAATCTAAAAGGACTATTCAAACACTAGAAGATATGCTAAGAGCTTGCGTAATTGAATTTGAAGGATCATGGGAAAAATATTTGCCATTAGCAGAATTTGCTTACAATAACAGTTATTAGGCAAGTATACATATGGCACCCTATGAAGCCTTCTATGGTCAAAAGTGCAGATCGCCATTAAATTGATTTGAATTACATGATCGCAAGCTGATTAAGCCAGATTTGTTGCTAGAAATGAAAAAAAGTTAAGATTGTACAAGACAATATTAAAAAAATAGCTGATCGAAAAAAGTCTTATGCAGACTTAAAAAGAAAAGATATCCAATTTAAGGTTAGAGAAAAAGTATTCTTGAAGGTTTCCGCTTGGAAGAAAATAATGTGTTTCGGGCGCAAACGAAAACTAAGTCCCAGGTATATTGGACCTTATGAAATTCTAAAGACAGTTGGCCCTATGGCGTATCAACTAGCTCTTCCACCATAGATGAGTAAAATCCATGATGTTTTCCATGTCTAGATGCTCCGAAGATACATATCAGATCCATCACATGTGATTATACCGGGGGAAATTGAGTTGCAATCAGATTTGACTTATGAAGAGGAACTAGTGAAGATATTAGCTTATGGTGTCAAGGAATTAAGGAACAGACAAATACCCTTGGTGAAGGTCCTTTGGCGTAATCAAAAAGTTGAAGAGGCAACATGGGAAGCTAAGGATATAATGGAAAAGCAGTACCCACATTTATTTGGAACATGTATGTTTTGAAAATTTGAGGACGAATTTTCTTAAGGGGGAGAATTGTAATACCCCAATATTTGTTTAGTGACTAAAACGTAAAGAATTAAAAGTTGGTGGTTTTAGCTTAGTGACTAAAACGTAAACTTTTAAAGTTGGGAGACTAAAGTGAAAAGTTAAGAAACGTTTAGGGACAAAATGGTAATTTTCCCAAAAATTATTTTATAATACATAAATGAATAGTTTATTCCGGTATAAGAATTTTGGTGGGAATCAGATTTTTAGTACGAGATTTGTGTGAAAAGTTATAAAAAGGATAAGTTCGGTATTTAGTTTGGACGATTATTTGAATTCAGAATATTATGGAAATTTTATGGAAATCTTAGAAAGACCCAAAGAATATGATATTGTTGTTTTTGAATCGTTTTTATTTGATTTAAATTCGATTTTATGCAGTATTTGGTGTAGTAGATGAAAATGGCAATTTTGAAGGTAAGTTGATTCATTAATAGCAAAATGGTCATTTTGCATATATTTTATGAATATTTTGTGTTACGGAGAAGTGAAGAACATAGGTGGCAACATATTATTGGATGAGATTAAAGGGTAAAATAGTCATTTGACTATTAAAAAAGATTTTTATTTTAAATAAGGTGAATTAAAATGCCATTTGGTATGAAATAAAGAAATAGAAAAGTGTGGAATTTTCTCTCATCTTTCTCTCCATAGCCGTGAGTCTTCAAGGTAAGGGTAGGAAATTTTCTTTTCAATTTTTGAGCTTATATGATTGGATTTGAAGCTTAGATCTGAAATAAAGATTTGTTCTTCATTGAATTCTCTTTCATTTGGTACAAGTTTTACATAGTTTCCATGTTTCTAAGTTGGTATTGATGATTAGGGTGGATGAAGAATATATTAAAATCTCATGTTTTAAGGTTTATTCATGTTGGAAATAAGGTTGTGATGTTGTTTCTATGCTTAAGGTGATGAAAATCTTATGGTATATAGTATAGGGACCATTCGGCTAAGTGGAGAAAAATTAGGGGAAATATTGCAAAAATTATTTTGATGATGAAAATGATCAGAATGATGTTTTACATGCTTGATTATGTTATTTGGATGAAGAATTTTTCATGTTCTTGAAGAGAAGAATTAGGGTTTATGTTAAGGTTTGGAATTTAGAACATGATTGAAGGATGAATGGTTTTATGTGTTGATTTAAGGTGATTGGAATGAAAATCCATAATTAGATTGCATTAGGGACCAAAATGAATAAATTGTAAAGTTTTGGGTCCTAATGTGTAAAGGATGAAAATGTAGGGATTAAGTTTAAAATTTACTATTGGAAGCTTGAAAAAGTCCTTAAGGACTAAAAATAAGTATTTTGGTAAAAATTTGAAGATTTAAGGAAAAATGTGAGAAATTGTGATTCGAATATAGGAAGCCTTATCGGATCAATTTTATATTTAATGGATAGTTATTTTATTTACTTTCCATTATTATATTTATAGTGAATATGTACTAACATATACTTGAAATGGTATATGTTATTTTAAATGTACTTCCCAATACAAACCGAGATCGTACTAGCAAAAAAGGGAAAGAATAGGTCGGGAGTGATATCAAGTAATAAAGTTGACCTCAATATACAAGGCTAAGGTGAGTGCATACATACATTCAAAGGTACGTTTGTTAACGTACAATTTATAGGGAGACTTGTGATAAGTCAACCTAAAAGGTAAATATTTTTATATAGTATAACATGTTTTTGCATGGTAAATTATTTATTTGACTTAAAAGACTGGCATATTTTTATGCTTACAAATGATTTATGGCATGATATATATATCTAACAAGTTATTTTATATAGTTTAAAATGGCACGTATACCATGAATTTTAAAGTATATATTGGAGTATGAACTGCTCATGTATGAATATGTTTTATATGATTTAAACTGTTATTGGAATCGCTTGTCATTTTGCAGGAATTGTTTTAAATGTTTGCCATTGGTAGTATAATATTAAGTATGACAGTATTGTGGTATACCATAAGAGTCTATCTGGAACTTAATTGTGTCCATAGTTTATCTGACACTTAATTGTGTCCATAGTTTATCTGCACTTCATTGTGTCCACCGTATGCACCTAAGTGTTGCTACGAGCTCGTTACCATTGCCACATCCCTAAAAGGAGTGGCTAGTACTCTAGGAGTACACGACTCGTTTACTCGTCTCTTGATATTTGCCTTGGGCCATAAGATTTTTCAGCATAAATTATATGTCTCTACAGTACCTAATAATCATTGTATAGTTATTTTAACTATTCCTGCATTTTCAGTTATATGATTTAAATGATTATCATGATTTTGAAGTTATCATGCATTATACCGTATTTTATATATATTACTTTATGCCTCACTGAGTTTTCTTAGCATGTATTTCGGTTATACACGTAGGTGATCGAAACTATGAGCGGACGGCTTTTGCATCATCTTCTCTTCCGAAAATAATAATCGACAGGTTATTTTCAGTACTTATGACATCCATGTTTTGTGTATTTAGTAGTGGCGTGTACTAGATAAACCTGTCTATTTTGTTAAAATACTTTAACTAGATATGTAATAGTTTTATAAACCTTTTATAGATGTTAAACATATTTACTGCTTATTATTACATGATTTGATATGATTATATTATTTATGTAAAAAGTTTTATTATCGGTATTAAGTTAATATTTTATTTCTAAATTAGACAAAAGCGTGCTTGAACCATAAAAATCTCATGATGGGTGACCACTGGGAAGTTATTTTTAAATTTTTTAGATTATCCCGTTTTTTAATTAAAAGACTGTTTTAAAAGGCCATGACATTTCTTACTCGTGTCTGATGTATGATCACGGGAATGGGGTGTCATAAGGTCGATGGGGAGAAACACTTGAAGATTCCAGAAAGATGAAGATATTGGGGATCTTGATTTGTTCCCTGATGACGTTGGTGATGCCCTTAATTTCGGTGTTGGAGAATTCGTTCTGAACGGGGACGAGATTACATGGTATGAACCTCCTACTCACATGATCTTAGTAGATTTAGATGTGATGAGGTCGCCTTAATTCCCAGATATGCCCCAATTAACTTCGAGTCAACATGGTGAATTATCAGTTGGGCTTCAATTTAATGAAAAGAATGAAGCTACATTGGCAGTTAAAGAGTATAGCATCAAAAAGCATGTGGACTACGTTGTTGTAAAATCTAGCCAGATGACTTTTTTTGCCTAGTGTGTGAAATTAGACAAGAGTGCAATTAGGAGATCCAAGTGTCGAAGCTCTAGAGAAAAATTGCTTGGGAGGTCACAAAGTACAACGGCGATCACACATGTTTACGAACTTCCATCTACTAAGACCACCGAAAATTAGACTCGAATGCAATAAGTCATCAAGTAAAGAAGTTGGTTGAAGCAAATTTAATGGTTCCCATTTTGGTAATTCAGGCAACCATTGCGCAATAGTTTGGATATCAGATAAAATACAGGAAAGGGTGGCGTACAAGGGATAAGGCAATGCAGCCGGTGTATGGTGATTACGATAAGTCATACAACGAGCTACCAGCTTTATTACTGGCAATGACATATTTTATCCCAGTAACCATAGTGAGGTATCAAACCACACATGCATACGACCAAGAAGGTCAACTTGTTGAAGTGTATAATTTTTCCATCGGCTGTTCTAGCGTTCAAGCCATGCATTGAAAGCTTTCCATATTGCAAACGTATGGTCCAAGTCGATGGTACATGGTTGTACGGGAGATACTCTTACATACTGTTAATTGTCCTTGCGCAAGATGGTAAGAACAATGTCTTCCCAATCACATTCACAATTGTTGAGTAGGAGACGACGAAAGCTTGGAATTTCTTTTTGACCAATTTACGTAAGCATGTCGTCCGAAAAGATGGGTTTGCATTATATCTGATTAAGGGTCGAGTATTAAATTAGCAATAAATCAAGATGAAAGTCATTGGACACCTCCGTACGTATATCTCGCATATTGTGTGAGTCACATTGGTAAGAATAGTTACGAATAGTTCAAAAACCAATACCTTCACAATGAGATTTTAAGCATGGGTACGTCTCATTTTTTCAAGCTCTATCATATAGTTTTATCTATTTATGTATTTTGATTTTTCTCGATACTAACAACATATATTATGACACATGATATCTACTATTGTAGCCAGATTTTGAGAGAAAGATAGAAAATTTAATGAAGTACGACGGGCACATTTGGAGTTGGGCAAATAATATCGAGAGAGAAAGATGGGCCCAATCGTATGATGAAGGTGGTAGACGATACGGGCAAATGACAACTAGCTTTATAGAGTGCATAAATAGAGTACTAAAAGGATCACGTCATTTCCCAATAGCAAGCTCGGTAAAAGAGACGTATTATAGGTTGGCTAAAGTTTGGACCGTTAAAGGGAAATAAATCGAGGCCTTAATAAATAGGGGGCAAAGTTGGGCTCCCGAGCTTGTGAGGAAAATGGACGATAATGTGAATAATGCAACATCGATGAATGTTCACATGTTCGACCGAATGAGTCAGACATTTGATGTTGCTTGTTCTAGACGCAATAATGAAGCATCACACTCAAATATATTTTGAGTCGATTTTAAACGTAGGTGGTGAGACTGTGGCGCGTTCAAGGCATGGCGATATCTATGTGCTCATGCAGTAGCAGCATGTATGGCTGTAGGGGTTGACCTGTACACCTATGTTGATGAATGATTTAATCTCCACATGATGGATCTATATCAATATGGATCTTCATCACAAAGAGAGGGGACAACAAAAGAGATATACAATATGTAGGGCTAAAGGACAATCGAGATCAAACTGTCCAAATAAACCAGGATTCGTGCCTATGCCTCAGTGATTTATTATGTTTGTATTCGAAAATATTCTACTTTGCATCAGTTATTTCTATTTGTATTAAAAATATTCTACTTTGCATCAGTATTAATTAGTTATAATTTTATATTTTTACTACTATCATATTACTTAATTATGATTTAATAATTATGGACCAAATTTTTAAGTATTCAAATTTCAAGGACTAATCTGTAAATTTTTAAATGTTTAAAAGACCAATGAAATTTTGCATTTTATTAGTAAGAAATATTTTTAATTTCATGTTCATCTCAAAAATTGAACTAAAAAATGGCGACTGAATCGGAGTTCAATTGAAAAAGTTATGAGATAATGACCAAAACATAAAAATTCAATAATTTAGGTCATTTTAACCCCTAATTGTCACTTTTATTATTTGGTAACTTAATTACATAGTCTTAAGCATGAACATGAACATTTAAGCCATTTCTAATTTTTAACTTTTATCATTAAAAGTTCTATTCAAAAAATAACTTTTATCATTAAGTGACTTCATTACTAATCAATGAATTCAAAAAGTCAAATTTGAAAAGTGATTCACTATTTACTAAAGATAATTATATTTAGATAAAGTGAATAATAAAAAATAGTAGAAAAATAAAAAAAACCATAAAATTCAAAACTCAAATGTATTACACAAAAAGACAAAAAAATCATTTCTTATGTAATTTTTGCCCATGACGAGGTGTGGTCGAAAGATAATTCTACGGCGTTCGTCGAGCACGTTGTAGCCTCTGTGGTACCTCAGGATCCTCTTCAATGTAGCTCACCTCCTCAGTCATCGAGGGCATAGAAGGCAGTGTTGTAAACAAATCCATGTAGCTGTCCTGCCCTCTCATAATCTCTGGTGAATTCATGAAGTTTTGCATTTCCTGAAAATTCATGTTCTCTCCAAAGTTCGAGTAAATGGGTGACTATGGTAGAATAAATTCGAGTCAGTATAAACCAGCATCATCAAATCCTATATTATCTGTAGAGCTCGGGCCCACTTCTAGTTGTACACATGTAGGAGGCGAATAAAACTCAGGTCTGTATAAACCAACATCATCAAACCCTAGATTATCTGAGGAGCTCGAGCCCACTTCTGGTTGTACATATGTAAGAGCCGATTCCCTTTCCCATATAGCTGTCGACGTTACTGTACTCGTATACGGCCCCACATGTGGTTGGTCAACCTTCAGGGTTTCTACTCCAAACGTTTCTACTCTCAGATGGGCCCGCTGCAGTCTTCAATGATTTATCTTTGCCGCCATATTTTTTCTTATACCTTTGGCAATCTTCTCATCCTTCGAGAGTAGTTAAGTTCGACTTTCCATGACTATAATAGTAGATCATGTACTCTGAACTCTCAAAATCAAAATCATCAGCTTGTATTGGACTACGATACGACAACGATGAAGCTCTGTCGTTCCACAAAGCAATGTAATCGGCATGTACGGCTTTCCAATTCTTATCTGGCCTACAGCATCCATCAAAGGCGTGATAAAAGTAATAATCACGTGGAATACGCGGAATGGACTAATGGAAGCTAAATGCCTCAGCACTTTATCTTTAAAGTAGAACTCGACAGTAGCAAAGTGGATCAACGGTGTAACACTACACCATAAAACTAAATCCTTCGTGAAATAATTTGGTATAAATTTGCAGTCATCGTTGTACGGCATCCAAATAAATTGTAAAAAATATGATTATTTATAATAATACATCTAACTAAATGTAAATAATACATTTAATCAAATAAACTTTCCATTTAGATACATGATCTTGACAATACGAATCAATATGAGATCTACATACTTTGATGTTATTGTGTGTCAATCTCGTCTCATGATTTTCCTCGCACCATCATCGTACAAATCACAATAATATTTTAAAAATAAGTAAAGTTAATTTAAACATTCAACTCAAAATCAGGATATTTACCTTGTAATAAGAGGAAATTGTATTTGTGTTTGAGTAATCGATGTAAAAAAGAGAAGTCGCTACCAAGCCCACGCTTACAATAACAACAGACATCCACCAATACTGCTTACCTTCTTACCTTTTTCTAGTTTAGCGCCCTTGCACAACTCACTATACAAGCACGCTAATATGGTCGATCCCTAACTATATTGATAACCAGCTTCCCAAGGAGTATCCAAAAAATATAGATACCGTACATGGACCAGATTGCCAGATTTATCCGGCATCAGTATCCCTTCAATCATCTACAGAATATATGCTCGATCGACCTTATAAATCTCATCAACTGTACTATACGGATTGAGTTTAAATTCACTTTCCAACCAACTCAATTTGACATGAGACCCTTTCACATTATTTCCATATGGCACCTTCCCAAGGTACCTTTAGCAAATTGCAGCAATTGAACTCTGAGTACGCTCGATGAATACCTTCTCGTTTACCAGGATCCTGATAAGACCCCGATAAGATAAACCACGTCTTCTAGCGTTACCATGCATTCTCCACAAGGCATATAGAATGTATGAGTTTCAGGTCTCCAACACTCAATTAGAGCGGTAATCAATCTAGGAACCAACTTGTACCCACGAAGGAATGTCGCATGATAAAATCCCGCCATATACAAAAAATTCAAGATTATATTATCTAGAGGAGTTTCTACCATACTCCGATGATGTTTAAATGTATCCTCTGTATCCTGTAATTAACACATTATTTAAACATAATTATTAACAAAAATACAGAAGTAACTGATTTAATAATAAATAAATTTAAAAAAATTGTATCAGCTCATCAACCCTAGGGCTAGTAATGTGTCGATTGTGTAAATGCAACAGAGGAGCTTGCTTAGCCATCATACATGACAAGTAAGAAAATATTAGTAACCCGAGATTAAATCTACTACGTTAAAAAATAACAATCATAATCAAATAAAAAGTAACTTGGGATAATTCTTTACTCAATTTTAACACACAAATTCTTCTTCTTTTTTACTCAATTTTCACACAAAATTTCTTTGACAATTTTTTTCACCTTCAACTACCTATTTAACACAAAATATTCAAAACATTAAACTTATATTAATCATCATCAACACTAAGTCAACAAATATAAATCGAATTTTCGTACTAAATTTAAAAAACTAATATTAAACTACAACATACAATTAAAAAATTAAAATTAAAGTTATTAATATTACTAAATTAAAAAATTAAATACACACCTAATATACTTACAATGTTTCTCCAAATCTTCTCCTTCTTTACTCTATCTTCTTCTCAAAAAATTTCTTTAACAATATTTCTCACCTTCAACGCCTATTTAACACAAAAATATTCAAAACATTAAACTTATATTAATCATCATCAACACTAAGTTAAAAAATATAAATCAGATTTTCGTACTAAATTTAAAATAATAATATTAAACTACGAACTACAATTAAAAAATTAAAATTATTACTATTACTAAATTAAAAAAATTTAAAAATTTTCTTCAACAATATTTCTCACCTTCAACCTCTATTTAACAAAAAAAAATCAAATATTAAACTTATATTAATCATCATCAACACTAAGTTAAAAAATATAAATCGAATTTTTGTACTAAATTTAAAAAAAAATAATATTAAACTACAACATACAATTAAAATTTTCAAATTAAAAAATTAATAATATTACTAAATTAAAAAATTCTTCAACAATATTTCTCACCTTCAACCCCTATTTAACACAAAAATATTCAAAATATTAAACTTATATTAATCATCATCAACACTAAGTTAAAAAATATAAATTGAATTTTCGTACTAAATTAAAAAATAATATTAAACTACAACATACAATTAAAAATTAAAATTAAAATTATTAATATTACTAAATTTAAAAATTAAATGCACATCTCATACTTACAATATTTCTCCAAATATTCTTCTTTACTCTATCTTCTTCTCAAAAAATTTCTTCAACAATATTTCTCACTTTCAACCTTTAACCCCTATTTAACGTAAAAATATTCAAAACATTAAACTTATATTAATCATCATCAACACTAAGTTAAAAATATAAATCAAATTTTCGTACTAAATTCAAAAAAATATTAAACTACTAAGTTAAAAAATATGCTTACAATATTTTTCCAAATCTTCTTCTCAAAAATTTTCTCTCCTTCAAACTTCAACCTACAACCCCTATTTTTTTTTGTCAAAACCTACAACCCCTATTTAACACATCAAAATTAAATTCCAACCATTCAACCCACCAACCCACCCTCCATTCATAAAACTCATCATTTTCGAATTTTTCTCACGAAATATGTTGTCACCCTCCAATTAAAGCTGTTGTCACCCTTCTCAAAATTAAGGTTGCCCTGCCCTTGAACAGTGTGCATGCATGCAATGCTGTCAACGGTGCAGTTAGACTATGCTGAAGATAGAGCCATCGGAGTTCGTCTTTGAACAGTGTCACGGACATTACATGCGCGTCATATGGACGACGCTCTACAACCAGAAGAATGTTTGAAGACGGAGCCAGTTGAGTTCGACTTTAAATATTTTATTCAAAATATAAAATTTAATGTTCAAAGACAGAGTCATATATTTTTTTAATTAAAATAAGTACTTAAAATTTTATTTCGTTATTATTTTAAAATACTATCGTTAAAAAATTATCACCGTCGTCTGAGGTCACCGTTTATTTTTCCCAACCACCCGCTGTCTTTTGCCTATGTATTTAACATAAGTCTTTCTCTGCTTGTGTTAAGAATCCTCTTCAACATATATTATAACCTTTTTTATGGCAATTTAGCCCCCTTGATTTTCATCCGTATATCTCAAGACGGAGTGGATGACTAAAGGCTTTTGATCTCCCATCCATCGACGTAATGCTTCCATTTCTTCGCGCTCTACACCAACGCATACAACTCTTTGTCAGGAGTCGGATAATTCTTCATCTATTTCATAGCCTCGAATGAACGCATGCAGATTTTCAATTTTGCATCAAGATAGTTCCACAGAATTCCATATGCATCTATGAGATCAAATATGAAATTCTGTTTACTCACTTTAAATTGAGTATATGTTTCTCTCCCTTTTCTGCTAGGATTGGAAATCATGTATTTTACATATCCATACGATAGAGTCTTTGGGTTTCTGAAATAGTGTAAAAAGAAGTGCTTCGAATCATCGCTATTTGACCTCGACATGTTCTAAAAGAGTCAAGGTATTTTGAATTGCTTGTTGACTCGGACAAAGTTAGGAAGACCTCTAAATTTATTTTAATATTAGACATTGGACATATAATAATTTCGAATGGAATCTCTTTAGAAAGAAAATCTTTTGTCTCATGGTAGCAAAATCCAGAAAATCAGCGAATATGCAGGTCAACAGATGGTGTCGTACGGCTGGAAAAAACCAACTTTGTGAGGCCTCCAACGTCAATTTTGAGATTATGAGGTTTGGGGTTGTAGGGATTTGAGATTTTTGGAGATTTTAAAAATTTTAAAATTTTTTAAAAATTATTTTCTTTTTTATAAAAAAATTAAAATAAAAATAAAAATAAAGACATATGTTAAATTCTGATCGGGTGATAATTTTTTTAACGGTATTACCTTAAAACACTAACAGAATAAAACTTTAGGCACCTATTTTAAGCAAAAAAAACTATTAAACTTCTATCTCAGAAAAAAAAAAGTATGATTTAGGATCTTATTTATGAGTTAACCCTCAAGAAATTTCCATCCCACCCTACTTTTTCAATTAACTCAAAACCTATTTTTTCTAAAAATTATCTATTTGGTTTTAATTAATATTATTAGATAATTATTTAGTATATTGATAGTATAAAGTTTAATGACGTAAATGATGTTATAATATTGTTGTGCCCTTAAGTTATATTTAAAAAATATAAAAAATACTAGGTGATATTATATTTTCGTTTATGAGCTTTGAAATTTACATTGTCATTAAAATAGAAGTGTTTAACCAACAATTTGTTGGTTTATTGAGAAGACATACGTGATACTTTAAGAAAGGACAGTGTTTGAATATTGTCGTTGTGAATGCAAAAAATTGGGTTGAGGGGACATCCCCATAATAGGGCTTCTACAAAAGTCAATCTAAATTAGTTGGCCAATGGGTCAAAAACCAATAGTTAAATCCAAAAAAATAAAATTGTTTAAATAAAAGTGGTTGATATTGATTTCAAAAAATACTTTAAGTAGACACAATATCTATTTTAGACATTATTTTTAAAATATAAAAGAATTAATGATATATACGAGAACAAATAAGTGATTATAATTAAATATATTTTAGAAAAATTAAAAGTTAAAAAAATCAATTTTAAGAGCACTTCTTTTTTTATCATAAAAGCCACCTTTATTGCAACAAAAAAACATACTTCAAGGAAAAGAAACAAAACAAAAATATTGAAGGGGAAGAAACAACACAACATCAGCCAAAAGAAGGGTAGAAAACAGGAATACAAACACATCAAGAGGAACAAAACATATCAAATACGATCTGAAACAAAAGCAACAAAATCGGAGGCTAACAAGCCAACCAACAAAACAAAAACTGAAAACAACTAAGTCAGTAGGGTCATCAGCCACTGCATGTCTTTCGATTGTCGTCGAAGCATAAGACTCGAGTAAGAATGCAGTTCGATGGGGGCATCAGCAAACCAACGCGCAAGATCTAAAACTGCAAAAGATGATGGGTGAAAAAGCATATTCGAGCCGAAGAACGAGGCATTAACCTTTAAACAGCGAAAGAAACGGTAGTCAAACCAAACCGAGCCACCATGGAATCGAAATAAAAATCGACAATGTCGTCGGGAGAAAAACATGAAAAAAACCCACCACGAACCAAGCTAAAGACGGCGACCCTTCTCCTAACAGCAAGGCCCCAAGCGAGACCCACGACTATCAAAGACAAAATCGGACGGAATAAAAGGCTTCTCCAAAAAAATCAAAGGTAAAAGAAAAGAGAAAACGATAGATAAAAAAAGAACTGGTGAAAAAAAACTAAAAAGTGAGATGGAGAAGGCAACAGCTGATGAAGGAACCGGCTAGCCTCCTAAAACAACTCAAAGTCTAGAGTTTGATTAGAGAGGAGGAGAAAAACTTTTAAAGAGAGACAAAAGTTCCTGGTTACATTATTGTTTAAGTGCACTTCTAAATCAAAATGAAAAATACACTTAGTATTAAAAATTGTATATTCTACCAATAAATATTAAGTTACATTGTTATCAACGAAGAACGATAAACTATAAACATTTTTGAAAATCAACGAAGAAGATCGTAAATCCACACAATTTTAAACAGTCGAAAGCAAACAGGCAGGCATGAGTGGTCTGCATGTCATTTTTTGAGCTGCAACTTGTGCCCGGTGTACGATTTTAACCCTGTAACACCCCAAAAATCCCCAAATTTAGAAAACCTTAATTCTAAAATCCCTAATTTGGAAACCTAATAATTTGGGAATTTTAGATCTTAAAACCTAATAAAATGTGAGGTTTAAAGAGTGAAAATCGAAACTTATGTGGCCAATTTGAAATGCGGGCTAACTTAGAGACCCTTATTCCGTTATTTACCCATTCGATTGGGTATTTTAACATGTTTATCAGTAAAAGAAAACCCTTGGACTCCCATTTTGGATTTTCAGCCGCGCCCTTCTTTTTCCCTCTCTCGAAAACTTGCTCATCTCCCTCACTTGTCCGACGAGCCTCCGACCACCGCCTTAGCCTTGTCAGTTTGTCGCACCGTTCACATCACCTTGTTCATCTTCCCACCGTGTGTAAATCCCAACCTTCGGCCATCCCTTATCGACCACCGATTGTGAAAGAACAGGGTGAAACTGTTCGAATCTCCCATTGCGCCGCCATGATATCAACCGTGCAATTTACCTTTTCGTTTGCTGGGTAAGCCTATATGATTCGATTTTCATGTTCTTTTTTGGGCTTGGTTGATAATCCTTTTTTCCGTTTATTGTTGGTCAAAATAACATTTTTGGTCTCCGAGGAGTGTCGCCGGTGAGCCGCCGCCTCTGTCATCATCATTTGTCGCCACTGTTCGTCCTTTAGTCACCGCCATAGGGTTGTGAGCTGCTGCCGTCGTCATCCTTGTGGCCGCCACCGTTGGGTGCTAGAAACCTTAGCCCCATATCTGATGAGAAGGGGGAATAGGGTTTGGGCTGTTGGGTTGTGCATGTGGTGTTTGGGCTTAGTGATTGGGTTGTGTGTGTAAGTGGTATGAGTTTTGGGCTTGTGTGTGTTGCATGGGATAGGCCATTGGTGGGAAATCAAACTAAGCCCATCGTAAAGCCCAGTTTGTAGGCATGTGACCTAAACTGGCTTTTGGTGAAGAGAATCAAGTGATGCACCGGGCCTTGTAACCTGAACCGTCCAAATTGGTTAGACCCAAATCTGAACCTTTAAACCGTGAACCGAATCGGTTATCAGACTGAGCGAACTGAATTGGCAGAACCGGTTTTAACATTGGATAGTTGACCGGACCAACCTGAATGTTGACCTGACCCGACCATTAACCCGACCTAACCCGCTGATTGGATGACGTTAGCATTGACCTTGATGACATCAGCATTGACTAGTTTGACCAATGTTGACCAGTTGACTTTGATCAGAGTTGAGTTTTGACCTTTGACTTTAACTAGTTTGACCAGAGTTGACCTTTGACGTTTGACTTTTGACTAAAGTTGACCAATTGACTTTGACTTTTTGACCCGAAGTTGACTTTTTCAAAAAACCTCCATCTTGTCCTTATTCGATGTTTTGAGTCTGAATTCACTGCCCGTTTTGTCTAATTCAAATCCGAAAGCTCCTTTTGCTAGTTGCGATTAATTTATACCTTAGTAATTTTAGAAGAATTGAGTATCGAATTAACCCGAGTTATTCTCGTGTTCAGGTATCGTCTCTGAGGCTGACGAGTTACCACCACATTCTGTTTATATCGACTATCACGTTCTTCGAGGTCTATGCGTAAGTATTCTTTCGGATTAGTTCTTGTGTTTTTAGTGGTGGCTTAGTGTTAGAAATGGTTATTAATATAGTGTTATCATCGTAGGTTCTGATTCAGCTAGACCTGAGCGTGAGGCGCGTTCTTCTCGGCATTAGAGCTACTACTTGCTAATGTATGTCTCTTCCTATGCAATATATTTGTGTGTTTCTTACTGTGTTATATTTTGTAAAATAATGTTTTATATCTTTCTTGATTTATTGTCTGGTTGATTGTGATTTGAGAATGTTTTGAAAATATCATGCATGACATAATAAATTATGTTTTTAAACCAAGCATTGGATTTTTGAAAAAATGAGACACTTGTAAGAGTTCGAATTTATAATTTTACAAATCATATCATGAGTCATGGGATCGAAATTGTGTTCGAAAAAAGTGAGGGAAACCTCCACTCTGGCTAGGGCAACCTCCACTCTGTATGATATCGGATAGTCAGGTATTGAGTCATGCATCGAACACCATAACATTATGATTTGGATTTATCAGATTTATTATGCCTTTAGAAAAGACTTTATCAGAAAATAAAAATACTATTTTGTTTGTGTTGCTTGTACTTTAGAGACACACTAAGCTCTTTAGCTTACACCCACATAGCTTCTTCTTTCAGATATACTCAGACTGGTTAGGTGACTCGGTACTTGAAGCAACTTGCATTGTACTCAGTTAATTTATTATTCAGTACAAATTCTTTTCAACTATTTCAGATTAATGATTTAACATATTTTGGAACATTTTGTAATTCGGGCATTTGGGACATTTTAATTGGGATTTTGTTTCCATACGCATTTCTGGATTTAATACAAATGTTTTATTTAAATACTTAGAATTTGTTTTAATTATTGAGTTTAAAATTAATTGAGATATTTTATGGTGATTATTATTATATAATAATAATTTTGATTTATAGATAAGAAAATCTAAAATTTGTTACTTGATGGGAAAGTTTTCAAACTTGACTCCTAAGATTTAACCTAACAAATTAGGTTAAATTTAGGGGGTTACATTTAGTGGTATCAGAGCCCGGTTCAGCCCTCGAACTGTGAGGCTCACAAAAGTTATTTTGAAAATATTTTGACTTCTGCATGCATCTGAAATATTTTGGGATAAATGGAATTTTTTTGAAAAATATACTACGATATTATGTGATTTTAACTTTATCATTTTCAATGTGTTTTAAAATCCGAGATTTAAGTACCGAATCTAACTCTAGGCTCTTACCTTTTGTAGATAATCTACTATGTCACCGCGTAGGAGTTCTAGCTTTGTGAGTGGTCGAGGCTGGAATTCTGCTGAGTATTGGCTAAAAAAGTTACAACGTTTGTTTGTTGAGATGGATTACCCTGTCAATCAAAATTTGCGGGCCGTTGTATCACTTCTTGAGGGTGAAGCACAAAATTGGTGGAAGTTTGTGGTAGATATTGTTCCATCTAGTCAGGTCACATGAGAGTTTTTCCGATAGGCATTTCAGGATCGATATGTGGGAGCTGAGTTCTTAGCAAAGTGTCGCGATGATTTTATAAATCTAAAGCAGGATGACATGTCTGTAAATGACTACGAGATAGAGTTTTTGAGGTTGACCAAATATGTTTCGGGGTTAGTTGCGACCGAGAAAGATAAGTGTAATTGGTTTTTGGGTAGACTTCGTTTGCTGCTTCAGAGAGAAGTTGCTACACATTATGATAAGGTGTTTAGCGAGCTGGTTGGTCGAGCTAAGAATGT
Organism: Hibiscus mutabilis; assembly: GCA_019671005.1. Lineage (NCBI taxonomy): Eukaryota > Viridiplantae > Streptophyta > Magnoliopsida > Malvales > Malvaceae > Hibiscus > Hibiscus mutabilis. The sequence goes on from CM033750.1 coordinate 10,662,140, forward strand.
TGAGAAGATAGCTGCACTCATGAAAGATGATAAACTTCAAAATGCTAGTCAAGCCGGGAAGCAATCGAACCCATCTGCTCAACATGGTTTTGTCAACTTGTCTAGAAAAGGCCTATAGATGAGTCTGTTCCTCATAGTCATCGGAATGTAAGACCTGCAGTACAAGCAATTCTGTCTGGTAGCTTGGGTAGTTCAAAAGTTCGTCGACCTTTTCTTTATGTGGTTATTGCAATAAGAAGCATAACGGAAAGTGCAGATTGATTAGCAGGGCGTGTTTTAGATGTGGATCTCATGATCATTACTTGAAGAATTGTCCGTTTTCACCTACTGGTTCATCCGTGCAGAGTTAGGCACATGCATTAGTTCAGGCACCTCACAGAGGTAGAAGGCAGTTTAGGTCAACTACTTCTGGTACTGCTTGTAGAGGTAAACATTCTCAGATATGTGGATCAGTTAGATCTAAGGCTAGACAACCAAGTTTTGTATATTTGACCAGATCTCACGTTGGATATGATGATATGCACGATGACTTAGCAGGTACTTTTTGATGTGTTCAGTTCTTATTTTTTGGTTGTCGGGTGATGGTAAGTCGAAAGTTCAAAAGGACTCAAACATAAGGGTTCAGGTAGTGAAATGAGGGGTTCTCTGTTCAAGTATTTTGGTCGATGGGTAGCGATGGTAGTGGGGATGGAAAAACTTTATCGTGTTTTCGGTTGGAAATGGTGAGTGTGAATGATTTCTGAAGGATGAAAGGTGGTGGGTTAATTTCGGTGATAGAGAGTGAAGGGTGAGTGTTGGAATTTGGCACTTGTCGAGAGATGCCCCCAGACTGAGTTCTTGTGGAGGTTTGGTAATGGTGCTGAATTGGCCGACTTTGCTTTCTCTGGTATTAATGACGCGGGACATCCCGATGACCGATTTTAAAATTGATGTATCTATATGCAAAATGTGTCTTAAATACAAAATGATTTATGTGAATGCAATGCAAAATTAAGATTGTGATGATGTTGTGCAATGATACATATGAAATCGATGTGATAAAGAAGAAACGAATTAGTACGGAATAAAATGATTAAATAAACCAAATGATAAATATGGCAAAAAAACTGTACATAAACAAGAAATAAGACACTAGAGCCTAAATAGGGTGACCACTAATCGTGCAGAGTTTCACATGGCTCCTGCGGCTTACTATATGCAGTTTTGGTGCTAAGAGGCACCCGAATTGTCCTTGTTGTCCTCTACTAAGAGTAGCAAGGCCCCCGATCATCACCCATTATAGGCTCTTTTCAACCGGGTTTAATTCAGGGGGACCCATTCGCTTATGCCTCTACGAAGAAACGATATCCTTACGAAAGCATAAGGTACTCGAGCCCCGAATGTACTTGCTAGGCCTATACGGGAGAACAATATATCCACGAAAGCATTATCGTTTCCCCCACTTAAAAAAACGGGTTTATATGCCATATTTTAAATGCGTTAAAACAAACGCGCAATTATAACCGAATGTTAGTTTAATAGTCACTTTAATCCGAAATTTCTGATATTAATAAAGCGGTAATTATTTGAAAAAAGCTCGACTCTCATTTGTTTTTGAAAAACAAAAAATGTCCCCAGCAGAGTCGCCATATGTAGCGATGTCCCTCTTGCTAAAAAAGGTTTTTTATTTTGTTTTTTTGAAAATATTATCTTCCGCGTGGAGTTTTAGAAAACCCGTGTTTTATTTGAAAATGGAGTCGCCACCGGCCACTCAAGGTGGACCGGACACCGTAAACAAACCAGAGATTTCAAAATGTCAGGTTCGGGAGTCAGTTACAGATGGGGAAGGATTAGCACCCCCACACCGCCCAAAATTGGTACTTTAATAATTACCGCTTTACTAATATTAGACTTTCTGGATTAATGTGACGATTAAATTAAAATTTGGTTATATGCGCGAGTAAATTTTAAAAGCCCCGTTATTCGAGAGTAAACGCCCAACCACTATCACTACGCCTGATACTGGCCCCGTTTACGCTCGGATAAAAGGGCACCGCGTTGACAATTAATATATCTCGTTATGCAACTTAAAAACATGGTAAATAGTTTAAATGCAATAAAATACAAATAAATATTAACATAATAAAATACTAACCTAACATAAATAAAATACTAATCTAAAATATACATACATAAATATTAATCTAACTCAAAATTAAAAATAGATCTAACATAAATAAAATGCTAACATTCATAAATATTAATCTAACACATAAATAAAAACAAATTTAACATAAATAAAATATTAATATAAAACATAAATTTAAAATATAATAAATACTAATCTAAAATATAAATAAACATACAAACTAAAAAATACAATTTTAAATTAACTAATACTTCATTAAATTATAAAAATTACAACACAAATAAAAAAGAGAAAGAAAATATACCTAACTAAGAGCTCAAATGACGAACCCCGACTGAACTCCACTGAGATCTACCACGACCTCTCCAAAAAAATAACTAAATCGGATCTAAAATAAGACTCTGGTCGAACCGGTTAGGACCGAGAACACTGCCCCGGTCCTTGGCTAGCCGGGAGCCTAAGCTCCCTTATTTGGCTGCCACTGCCGATTTCCCAGTCTTCTATTGTGTGAATTCCACGTCTATTTATAGGCAATTTCAAAGGGGGTGGGGGAGAGTTTGGGTGACGTGGAGCTCTAGGCTCCACGCAAATTTCCCTTTTTAAAAAAAATTATTATTATTTTTTTACTTTTTTATTTATAAATATATATTACTTATATATATTTTTGATTTTTTATTTATTTTATATTAATAATATTACTATTGAAATAATACTAATAATACTAAAACCCGAACAAAAATGAGTGATTACATGTTTTCGTACGCGTTTCCGGATTTAATACAAATATTTTATTTAAATATTTAAAATTTGTTTTAATTATTAAGTTTGAAATTAATTGAGATATTTTATGATGATTATATAATCATTTTAATTTATAGATAAAAAACTTAAAATTTATTACTTGAAGAGAAAATTTTCAAACTTAATTCTTAAAATATAAACTAAGAAATTATGTTAAATTTAGAGGTTACAAACCGCAAGAAGCGAAAGTCCAAAGTTGGTCAAAACGCACAGCGTCTGACATTCTTATCTCCATCGCACTCGCACGCAATTCTAAACCATACAACCCCTGTGCATATCATCATTTTAATGTTAAAACACTTGCAAATAAAGTAGTATTTGATTACTACTAAACTATTCCCCAGAGTTAGCTTCGACAAACCAAGCGATAACAAAAAAAAGGGATTAAATAAATATAAACATAAAACGCCAGCATTCCTTTCACGGTAATAAACACATATTCATAATAGCTAAACTTGCAGCACTCTATCCGGCAATTTTTCGTCTCTGATAATGAGGCACAACATGCTGTTTCTGTTTCTTGCACCTTCTCATTCACGTATAACCAGGGTATGCCTTTTCGATCATTCCTCTACACTGTGTACGCTTGCTGGATTGTGTCGATGTCGAGGTTCTTCAATCTCACCACCGATTCTACGTGACCTTTCAGCGTGTGCAGCTCCCTCAACCTGGAATGAAGTAGAAAATTAAACATCGAGATAAACGAAGATAAACTGAGTCTAAACCTGTCTCGAAATAAAATGCTTCATGCACGTAGGATTGTAGCTGAGCTAAGAAAACAATGGACTACCAATAAACAGAGGATGAAATGCATCTAAACGAGTTGTTTTACCTAGCGATTTCAGCCCTCCTTTTGGCTTCCTCGGCCATTTGATTGAGCTCTGTGAAATGGGTTCGCTCGGTGAACATCTTGGTATCGGGTGCCTGCAAACCATGCAATGTCCTCTGTGCATGAGCCCATTGAAGCTCGCGTTGTTCTTTTCCGAAATCTTTTTGCCTTGTGAATGCAATCTACATGAGAAAAGAAACCCATTAGCACACACAAGATAACGAGGGGGAAAAAGGGAAAACATCCAACAGATCAGTAGGAAGCATACCCTCTGCTCGATAACAAGATCCCAGGCCCGGCCACTCAAAGCATAGCGAATGAAGAACTTGATGAAATCAAGCGGAATATAGAAGATTATGTTATAGAGCCAGATAACACCGGCCCAACCCCATTCGATCCCTTCAATTGCTGCAAAGCTCCAATTCGCATAGACCGCGATAAGAGTAGCAATCTATAAATAATCAAACGGAATGATAAGTTTTCCCGTTACTTAGCAGAAGGATCAGCAATTCAAACAGACAAAACCGACTCACCAGCTGAGCCACCACAAAAGCTGCCACTAGTAGTAAACCCGGACGCTCAACATAAGACCAACTTCTAGATCGTGTTACAAATATTAGGGCCCGACTTATAATGCTCACTTGCAAATACACAGCTGAGGCAAGTTTTCTGTAGTCGTCGTGAGCTGTTTTCTCAAGAGTCGAAACACCAAATATGTGCTGGCAAGTTAAGACAACTCAATCAACTTTGTAATTCATCGGAAGATCATGAACAATGCTAATATACACAAAATAGTTTTACAAACAATCAAACATATAGTTCAAACTAACATAAATCTTTCAAAACTAAGACGGCTCACCATACCGGGAAAAAGTCTGTTTTGTATGCAGCCCAAAAGAATATTACTGTCATCACTGCAGGTAACCACCAAGAACAACTCCAGTAGTAAAAATTTCCGCCAGTTTCCAGCTGTCGGGCAGAGGTGATGGTTTGACCCTGTCCTTAGATATTGTCATAATGGTACCTGAAATTTGATGAAAACTAGTTGGTTTACAAGATTACCACCCAGATTACCAATAGGTGACGATGGCATTTGTGACATCGAGGAAATTCTACATGGATCAGGGTCAATGAGAACTTACGGTGTAATTTTTCATCCTTTGGAAAATGGCACGACTGGTCAAGACAGCACTGATGATGACACTAAGTCCAGGTTCAGTGAGGACAATGTCCGAAGCACTACGTGCTGCATCAGTTGCATCAGCAACAGCTATCCCAATGTCAGCCTTCTTAAGAGCAGGAGCATCGTTAACTCCATCGCCAGTCATGCCACAGATGTGTTTCCTGGCTTGCAAGCGTTTTACTATTTCATATTTGTGTTCTGCATCAACACAAATTAGGCAAAAACCAAAAAACAAGCTTAGCGAACGAACTTACAACGTCATCGAGAAAACATCAAATATAAAAAAAAAAACAAATACCAGGGAAAACGCCAGCAAAGCCATCAGCTTTTTCTATTAGTTCATCAACTGGCAAGGCAGCTATAGATTCATCCTTGTCCTGTCCCAACAAAGCAGATGACGGATACATGTTGGTTCCCATGCCCAAACGGCGACCGGTCTCCTTTCCTATTGCCAGTTGATCTCCTGATAGAAGTCACAAGGCTCAGCAAAACTAAGTACTATAAGGATAAAATCACTTCGAAGTATTTAGATACATGGAATGCTATATTAGTTTTAGAAAATGGAAAACACTTTCTGAACTAACAATAACCACATTGGAAGGTCAAGCTTGTGCTTAACCCGCAGGACGTGAGCCATGTCATGTCATGAGAACATAAGTCGGAATTGTCTATTTGGGCTCACACTGGTTCCACAAGGTTTTGCCTCCCTCTAGTGCACCTCCAGAGATTCGATCCCATGTTGCACGCACACACGAGTGACATCAACTGCAACAAGAAACCCACCTGTAATCATTTTGACATTAACTCCAAGGTTTAAAGCCCTCCTAATTGTCTCTGCACTATCGTGCCGAGGAGGATCAAAGAAAGGCATGAGACCGATGAATTGCCATGGGCCACCGAAACTCTCTTTCCTTCCATCAGGAACCTCCTGCAGAATGACAAAAATGCCACAATTTGATTAGTTCTAATTTGATTACAAAAGACTAAGAGAGACAGAAGCTTAGCACTAGCGGCATAATGCTACAATCAAAATTACCTGGTATGCCACTGCAAAAGATCGTAAACCTCGCTCTGCAAACTTATCAATAACCGCATGAACTCTTCGCTCAATAACTGACTTATTGTGCGCAAGATTTAGGATCTAGAAAGCATTTTGAAGGCAAGGATTAGGATGCTATATAAATACATACATATATTTAGGCACCAGAATGAAGGTGCTAAGACAAGCTACCTGCTCAGGTGCACCTTTACTGACTCTGTGCATTTTACCATCACCGTCGATGTAAGTTAGAGCTGTCCTCTTATCTGTAGGATTGAAAGGAAGGAAGTGCACTTCTCGAATTCCTGCACGTGCCTGTCAGAACCAAAAAAGATCAGAAAACAAAAGTGCAGGGAAGGCAGTTAGGGGGAAAATTAGTAACAATCCAGAGGTTGGCAACACTGGATCGGACCAATTACCTCCTTTGGATCAGCCAACATCCCAACTATTGCAGAATCTATTGCATCTTGGTTCTCGGTTCTAGATGCTCGAGCTGCCATTAGAACCACAGTGTCTGGATCCACTCCTTTGGCAAAGACCTGGCACATTAATTCAGAGACAACTGTAAAGAAAAAATCACTTTCTCCCCAAGGAGGTTCAAGCTGTAGCCAGTAGGTAAAATTATCCAGCAGACCTCAATAAGATTTTTGTCAACTGTAAGTTTGTTCAGTGTCAGCGTTCCAGTCTTATCGCTGCAAAGAACATCCATGCCAGCCATCTCCTCGATTGCCGTCATTCTTTTTGTGATAGCTCCCTGTAGCAATTATAAACAAACCTTTAATGCGCACAACGATGTTGAACTGAGGTCAAACAAAAAATTTCGAATGAATCCAACAAACCTGCTGAGATAGCCTATGAGAACCAATAGCCATAGTAACTGATAAAACTGTAGGCATGGCTATTGGGATTCCACCGATGAGAAGAACAAGAAGATTGTCGATTCCAGGACGGTACTTCCGGTGTTGAATTGGATACATGACAACTATCTCGATTATCATCCCCACCGCAATAGAGCATATGCAGAAATTCCCTATCGCCGTCAAGACCTAAAAGATGTAAAAGAAAGAATTAATTAAAATATATAATATAGTCAAAAGCACAAAGTTGCAAGATAGCAAAACGAAAAATGATGATGAATTAATATACTTACCTTCTGAAAATGACCAACTTGGTTAGTAGTATCAACAAGGTGAGCAGCTTTCCCGAAGAAAGTATGAACACCGGTGGCAATAACCACAGCTTCGATCTCTCCTTGTTTGCAAGTAGAACCAGAGTAAACACCGTCACCAGGTCCTTTCGTTACAGGGAGGGACTCTCCAGTTAGTGCAGACTGCAAACACAACAAAAAACAATCAAGGTTTCGATAAACCCACTTGAACACAGTAACTCAAGCACCAGCTTGATAAACATCAATCCTACCTGGTCGATTTTAAGAGGATCACCCTCAAGTAATCGGGCATCGGCAGGAATAATATCACCTAGTTTGATACTTATTATGTCTCCAGGCACCAGAATAGCAGCATCCTGCTCATTCCACTTTCCATCTCGAAGAACCTTTAATTAAAGATTTCATTATTGACTAACAACAACGGTGAAATACCAAAGAAATCGAATGGAAACTACAAATTCGTGAAAGGAAACACGAACAATACCTTTGCTTTGGGAGCAAGACGTGCCATAAGAGCTGCTGCTGCATTACCAGCATTGTTTTCTTCAATGAAACTGATGGTGGAGTTGATGAAAAGCAGTGTAATGATACCGACAAAGTCTTGCCAATCCGGCGGCTTCCCCTGCATAAGCCGGACGATAAAATTCATTAAAAATGCCTAAAAAGACAAAGATCTACCAAAGAGTTTTGATAAAACAACCCATAAACTCATTAAAAAGCAGCACTTACTCCTCCATTTGCAAGAGCAATGGCCATGATAGCAGCAGCTTCCATAACCCATGAGAGAGGATTCCACATAAACCCCAAAAACTTCAAGAATTTGCTCTCCTGAATATAACAACAAAGTTGATAAATTGTTGGAAAGTAATAACGAGACCTGAATCAAAATTGAGAGAAAAAAAAGATGAAAAAATTGAATTTTCAAGATAAAAAAGACTACTCTTTTCTCTTCAAGCTTGTTGTGTCCAAAAATGGTCAGCCTTTCCTCAGCAGCCTCAGTAGTAAGACCTTCGTTGCTACATCTCAGATTCTCAAAAACTTCTTCAATGGGTATATTTTCCTGCTCACAACAGACAGTTTCTCAAAAACACAAATCGAATCCAAGTTTACAGACAAAATGCTTCAATGTTTTGCTCAGATCTATTTACCAAATCCACGGTTTCTTTCACAACAGCCTCCAAGACTTCATTTCTGTCCCCCATCTTTTCTTCCTCCAAAGCTCAAAACACACACAAAAACAGAAACTTCACGTTGCTGAAAAAAGCACACAACAAAAACAGGATATAAATCCATTACAGAACAACCAAGAAACATAACTACTACCAAAACTAGAAAAAAAATCCTTAAACAAGTAAATGAAACAAGTTATACCCAGTTTCAAAGACTGGAGCTTGGATTATGGTTCAGGAACCAAAATGAGAACAACCCAACAACCTCAAATCTACAACCCAAAAGAAAAGAAAAAGGAAAGAAAACAGACCCAACAACCTCAAATCTACAACCCGACTTCGACAATATTGTCGACAAGTTAAAAAAGAACAAAATTTAAGATTTAAAATTACTATTTAAAAAAAAAAATCAACACCGTAAAAATATCAAAGTTCAAATATTTCTAAAATTTTCCATTTTGGTTCCTATAATTTTAGTTTCCATTCAAAGTTTTATGCTACACTTATAATTTAAACAACATTATTAAATGTTTTTATGCACCGTTTCATTTAAATGCCCCAGTTTTTAAACAATTCCATATTAATCCATGTAATTTAAATTTTCTTCATTTGGTCCTATAATTTAATTTTTTTCATTCAATTTTGGTCCCAAAAAATCAACACCCACGGACTTTGCCATTTCCCCCATAAATAATGTTTATATTTAAATACAAAATGTTATTATTACCCAGGTCCAGATTTATGCTAATCAAGCAAGCAACCCAACCGACGTATCCGGTTAATAAGATCAACTGTGTGTTTAAGTAATTTTTTAAAAAATATATATATAATTTTAAGAATATTTATAACTCTACCGAGCCCCTAATTAACTGAAGTGAAATAATAATATTATAAAATTTCTCTATTTAATAAAAAAATAAAAGAAAATAATGCCATTTAAACGAGAAATGGCACAAAAAAGTCTAACAAGTATACAATATTTTCCCCATTAAACGCGTTGGAATTATTTAGTCATATCCATAGGAGCAATATCTGTAAATGGAACAATTAAAATTCACTCGATTGTGGAACTAAAAGTCTAAAACGTCTATCATCGTAAATATGTATTTGGATGAATTTATTTATTTTTTTAAAATGAAAATTAGTTCATTCTTTAGAGAAAAAACTTTGATACATAATCCTTGTTAAATTTAAGATTAAGTGTTTAGTTTAGGCTTTAAGTTTACATTTAAGATTTAAGGTTAGAAGTTAGATTTTGTGGTTTAGAGTTTAGAATTTAGAGTGTTAGGCTAAGGTTTTAAATTTTAGATATTAAGGGTTGTGTAAATTTTTTACACGGACTATGTATCGAAATATAACTCAATTCTTTATACACTATTAACTAAACGGAATTAGAATATTAGCGTTCGTCCTTATAAAAAAACACATATGACACCATTATAAATTTTTTTGTACATTTTTTATTTCATTAATAATGTATATAAGTGTAATTATTTGATGCACAATATTACTAATAGAATTTTTTTTCACAAGCTGAACTTATAAAGCTATTATGTATCTCTTTTAGGGATCTTAAATCTTAATCACTAAATTTTAAACTCTAAAGTCTAAAACGCTAAAATCATAAAATCTAAAAACCAAAAACTTGTAGGGAAAAATTTCACTACCGGTGTTTGAAATATTTTTTCACCTATAACAATCATATAAAAAACTGTTTTTAGAAGTTAGGATTATTCGGACAAACTGTAATATTTTCGTTTAAAATCAAACTGCAATAACATATTTTGTAACAATAAAATCTCTTGGTGGTCGTTGGTTGTGCCTGTGGGGCTCCTCCCTTCATCCCTTGCGTCGAGTTTTTGAGGGAAACGATTTTCTTAGGAAACTGTTTGCCCGGCCGCATTTTAGCTGGTCTCGTTCGCCACGGTTTGGAAGTTCGGCGGTGCCTCCTCCACTGGTTTTTTTTTTTCTTTACTCTGTTTGTTCTCTTTTCTATTCCCCTTGTTTGTAGGTAAAGTGACGGTGATGTGGTTATTTTTGGACTTTCCCGACGTCGTCTCTTTTCTTGTGTTCGTCGATTTTTATTTTTGGTTCAGTTTTGCCCCGTCTCCCCTGGAGCCTAAGCCATCGATGTCCTTATTCCTTGGACGATTTGATTGTTTGGCAGTTCCCTCTGCATCACCTCAACCGTTCCCATCCTTCGGTGACCCCCGGAATAGCATACAGACCGGAGAATTATGTTGCTGACATCGTATTTTTTCTCGGCCGTGATCGTTTGGTGGTTGGTCTTTGTTGCCGATTTTTGTCTTCTTCCTCTGTTTTCATGTTCTATTTTGTTGTTATGTTTCTTTGATGCTTTTTGATTTTTCTCTCTCCTGTAATCAGCTTATCGATGTTTCTTGCTTCGGTCCGTTTGTGACCGTGTTTTGCTTTGTATTCTCTTTTTGTTTTGGTAATGCCAGGCGACTACTTTTCAAAAAAAAAAAAAACTCTAATGATTTTATTTGATTTTCTAAACACAAGGGATGAGTTTATTTGATTTTATGATACCAAAGCATAAATCATCGTCTAAGATGCTCTTGAACATAAGATCCTAATTGGTGTTGATTAGCACTTTAATAATGGTGATCTAAAGAAAAAGAGAAAAGAAAACTCCACAATCTTCTTCGATCTTTGCTTTGTCTCTTTTTTGTGATTAAAAAAAAAACATCTCATTATTGGCTCTCTCTTTTTCTCAACCCGGATACAATTCTCAACTTGTCATGGCCCATTGAAAATGCCCCATAAAATTAATATTTTTATATATAATTAAAGATAATATCACTTTTTATTATATAGTATTAAAAATGTCCACTTATATTGCTTACATTAATATTTATATTTGAAGTAATAAAATTATGTTAAAACGAACAAAACTCTATATGTTAAGGTTCAAGAGAAAAGATAATTAAGTTATAGAATTTTATAAGATCAAAATATAATTTTATATTGGTAAGGTGCATTACACTCCTAAATAGAGGACACGCGTTCAAATTTTAGAGATGACATTATTAAGAGAGACAGCCTCGTATTCCGAACATAAACCGTAAGACGGACATGTATATTATTAAAAATAATATATAATTTTCATTTAAGTTATAAATACAAGGCATAATTATAATTATAAATAATATATATTCACATAAATTAATATTAAATTATTTTTTACAACAATTAGAATATAATTTGATAACAATCAACGTGATTTACGTAGAGTGAAAACTGAACGAGTAAAAAAAATACCAACAACATCATTTTGGCAAATTTCAAGTCTCAAGACCTTTGTCGGTTCATTTAATGGTAATATGATATTTTGATGCATATTAAATTTGACAGCTAATGATCCATATTGTATAAAATTTTGAATATCCATATTTTGCAACCACACACACATATATAATATTTTTTGTTGACTATGAAAAATTGCAAAATGATTATCTATCTTGCTTTAAAAAATATAAAAAATAAAAAAATGATATGGCATGACATAATAATACATTTAGTCATTCATATTTACACATTTAGACAATTTAATCATGATTCAAAAAAAATAATAAATTAGTTCTTTTTATTTAGACATTATATCAATTTGATCCTATTTTTAATTAGAAAAAGTAATTAAACGATCCAATTGAAACTATAAAACAAAAACAACAATGCCTAGAATAAAACAAGTTAGAAGAAGGGTAGAGGTTTCACTTCCGTGTTGGAACCGTTGAAGGTAAATTTTACAAGGTTTGCAAAACTTTTAGGACTAAATTTATTGATTTTTTTTAAAATTAGGACGAAATTAATTAAATATGTAAATATAAAAGATTAAATATATTATTATACTATTTTTTTGTTAACTGCCAATGTCATCAACCAATAACTTTTTAACAACACCGCACTAATTTTTTAATTTTTTAAAATCGGATGATCCTTTTATAACTTTTCATACTTGGGAGACTCAACAAAAAATGTCTTATAGGCGGGGACTATTTGTGTAGTTTACCCAAGAAAAATTGTGTAAAGTGCATAGGTTCCCTTTTTCATTGCATATGGAAGCCGGCAACCCATGTGGCACATGTCCTATTGGTTGGACATTTGGTGTTCCACTCCACTCGTTTTCCTCGCCCATAGGTTCTCCATTGTTTTTTCTAATAACATATATATTTTAAATAAATGATGTGAATCATGATAGTAACTTTTTTTCAGATAATGGGTATGAAATGGTTATGGTAATTACTTGTTTCGTTCATTATATAAAATTACCATTTTACACTTATACATATATAAATTTTTTGAGAAATCTAATGCAATTATCGTCTGGTTTAAAATTGTTGGGTTTCCTAGTAAATAAATGGATCTAATCAAGCAAATAATCGCAGCGAAAATATTATCCTACGAAAAAAAACTTAAGATTTCATGCAATAATATTAATGTACGACAGAGGAAATCAAAAGGTTACTTGATCTTTGATTCAGTAATCTCGTTATATTGATGCGCTGCCTTTTTAAAAGGCAACCACCCACACGCGAATGAACGACGAACGACTATATGAATGCTAGTTCCTCTTAAGATTTCGAAAATAGAAATTTTGTAGTTTTGGTGGCTATTCGAAAAACTTAAGTAAGTCAAAATCCTTGACATACACACACACACACACATATATATATATATGTATGACTTCATTAGGGTTAGAGATTGAGTTCACTATTATAATTTAATTAAAATTATTTTAAATAAATTATAATTTAAAATAAATTCCTTTATCTGGTAAGGAATTCAAATTCAACCAAAATCTAGATGATGTGATTTATTTAATAATAATATTTATTTAAAATAAATAAATAATATATTTTAAAACAGATTTCTTATCCAATAAGGAATTTAAATCCAATCAAATCTAGATAATGAGATTATATAATAATATTATTTAAAAAAAATAATAAAACAAATAAAATATTATATCACAAGAATACGAATTTAATTTTTTTAAATTAAATAAATAATCTCTAAAAATATAATTTAAAATAATCGCATTATCTTAAATTTATTATTGAGAGTAATAACCACAACCATTCTTAGTCTATGATCCTATAGATTCAATTAATGCCGACAGTTGATAAAATCACATTTTATTCTACAAGTCATAAGTGCTCTCTAGCAAGACATTATGACTATCCAAGTTAAATGAAAAACTCATAATCCGAGACAACCTTAATTCGGTTTATGTCATAATCCTTTTATCTCACGATATTTTGATAGAATATAAGGCATGAAAAATGTTAACCTTATATCGTTCTATATTTAGTTTCTCGATGCCCAATTGAACTGACTAAACAAATGACATTGATCTCTATCAATTCATTTGAGCACGACTATGCATTTCTCAGTCTCAATCATCGAGGGGCCCAGAGACATAAGAAGGATAAATTCTATCTTAATCACTCACATCTCACTGCATGATTCCTTATAATGTTCAAGCATAACATTTATAATCATCCGATTAAAAACGATGTTTGACTATGTCAGAACATAATAGTCATCATGTTGAGAATCGTAGCAATTTTAGGTCCAAGGATTTAATGTCACAACTGTTTGAAGATTAATGTATAACTTTAATCCATGTATTAATCTTAAGACGAGTCGATCCTAATATTTGTTCTCAACAAATACATATATGAATTTGATTTGAATCTCATTCACATATTCATCTTATGAATATCTATCAAACTTCATATCAATCTTATCTTATTGTTGTTCCTACAATAATAACTGATTAGGGATATTTAGAATAATTAATAATATTCAAAGATATAAAAGTATGCAAATTTATTATAATAATAAATTCAATAATTAAAATATAATATCTATATAATAGGCCCTAAGAAACTATAGCTAATAAAAATATAGATAATCTCACGCACTTCCACTGACTATGTTGCTCGAACTCATATCACTTAAAAAAGAACAACGTCATCATTTATCATTAGAAACGCTCACTGAGTTCATACATATATAAGCGTTTAAATGGTAAAAATATAAAAATATGTTAAATTCTTTTTTATTTTATATTTGTGATTAGAGATTGTGGAAAATGTTTTATTTCTCATGTTTGAATACTTTTTTGAAAATGTATTCTTATAAACTTACTTGCCTTTTAAAAAATAAAATATTAGAAATAAATAGTAAAAATAAAATATAGATGAAGACAAAAAAATTAAATAGAGATGCACAGATGAAGTAGGAGGATAAATGTATCTAACATTGTTTGCGGTGATAGTGATTTCAAAATTACAAACCATTGTTATCCCTAATAACAATAATAATAATAATATTTAAGTTATAAAATCTAAAACCTAAATCCCTAGTCTTAACATCCTAAAACCTAAACTTTAACTATGGTTGATTCCAAACCAGTAGTAAGTCAAGTGGAAGAACTCCAACTAATTGTTCATGGAATTCTTGCTGAAAGAATGGTAATAAGCGAATCTTTCCAAGTGGTTTTCAAAATTGGAAGTTCAAATTGGTCACTAAGGACCATAATGAGTTTTTGAACAGTACAAGGAAGAAAAGAAAAATATTTGGAAATTTTATATTCGAATGATTATATTAGACAACATGGTTAAGGTATTATTAGATTTGAATCTAACAAATACTTTATCTTATTCATATGATTAATGAAGTCAAGTTCGAATCAAAGAAGGTTCGAGGTTCTATAAAGGAAAGGATTGAGTAGAATTTAGTTAGGCATGCTAATAAATGGTCCAGGTGAGTGCAATGCATACATAACATGATACATGGATGTTTTATACATCATTGGTAAGACTTGCGATAAGTCTACATGGTTTATATATTGGCATGATATTTATGTCATTGATCATATATTTGACATATTTTAAATACGTCAAAGGTTGAACACAAATGCACGGATCACTAGTTATATATAATGGTATACTATGAATGTTATTTCGGGTATGAACTGTCTAATGTTCAGTTATATTGATAAATGTTTCCATGGATGGAATAAATACGTAAGTTATGCCCAAATAAGTCATTGAGGGACAGGGTATAGTTGGCATACCATAGAATCCAACAGCACTCTGCATATTCGGGTATCTGGGATAGCACTATAGTGTATATAAAGGATACTTAGTGTATGGTTAACACGACCTTATAAACGTGCAGATGGTTAGCACAGCCTTATAAATGTGCGGATGGTGGGGATGACCTTATGTCTATTAGCACTTCGGTGCATATTTGACTCGCGTACCCAAGGTCCTCAAGGTTTAGTTTGGGCTATAAATAAGTGGATAATAAATGGTAAACAGGTTAGGGAGTATATGAACTCTCGAATCATATGACAAGTGTATCGGTAAGAAATTTATATCCGGTTTATGTTATGTTGATATATGATTAATATGAATGTATACTTATCTAGTGATCATGATGCATTTATGTATATAAGGCATATTATGATAAACGGACAAGCATGAAAATCTTATGACATTGGCATATAGTAAATAATTATTAAGGCAATGTGAAAGTTGATGCATTGGCGCATATCATGCTATATAAATGTAGCCATGAAATTGAATAAAGTTTAAATAATTGTTATTACTTCCTTTATTGCCTCACTAAGTTCGTACTTAGTGTGTGTTTGATTGTACACACGTAGGTAAATCAAGATGAGAGTGAGAAGAGTATTGCATTAAAATTGGAAAGCTCAACAGGTAATCACAGTAAAGACATCCTAATTAAGATTTAATTATTATAGTGGCATGTATACTTGCTAAACCTATTTGAGTTGTGATTGGCCTTTAAAGTTCGTTATGGTTTCAAGATAATTGGCATTTCTAGAAAGATTCAAGGTTAAGAATAACCTTTGGTGATGAGTTGTATGCTAAGATAATTGATTTATGATTAGAACTCGAATAAATAATTTATGTCGGTTTTAAATAAAGTTAAGCGTGTTTGGGCTAGAGAAATTTGAGGATCAGTGACCATTGAGAAGTTTTTCTAAAAATTTTAATTTGCCCTAATTTTTTTATTAAAGAAGTCGTAACATTTCTGACTCGTAACCGGTGTACGATTACGGGAAAGGGGTATTATATTTATTGGTATCAGAGCTATAGGTTTAGCCGGTTCTGGAGTTAAACGAAGTATGATAAAGGTCAAAAGTGTATACATGCCACTAGGATGTCAGAATTACTGATGATTTTACTTGTTTGAATGGATGCAATTGCTTACTTCATTATGATAATAATGTTAAATTTTAATGTGTGAGGGTAAAAGAATCGTGTCATGTATTTAGACGAGTGGATCAATAAGAGATTTATAAGCATGATAAGGTTAATGATAATATTCTACCCTCAGCTTAGCATGATGCAGAGGCACCAGAGTAACATGATATGCATGTTCTGGATTAAGAGCTTTTCTTCCAAACATTAGATGCAATCATGAATCAGCCTGCTTAGGCATCGATTGCAAAAGAATTGAGAGTTCTGACACACTAGATTTTCAGAGAGACATTGATGCAGATCCTATGATTGTTAATCTATGGTTTAATGATAAAAAGGTTAGGTTGAAGGAATTCTGTATTGATGATCAGAGGAGACTAAAAATAAAATAGTATTTCATCTAAAAGGATTAGACCCGTATTTGATAAAGTAATGTTACGATATAACTCAAAAGTCTGTTAGCTAGAAGTTCTTTCTTTGAGGGTTCCGTAACACAGTTTATCTTAGAGATGCAATGAAGTTCTTGCATCTTAATTTGGGCAATTAGATTATTACGGATATGAGTGCAAGTTTAATAAACTGAGCTGATTTGCTTCTAAACTGCTTCCTACAGACAGAAAAAAGAGCATGTTATGAGAGCTCATAGAGGGCTAAAGGTCATGTACAAAGAAGTACTGACTACCCTATGTATTTTAAAATTTCATGAAGTGGTAAATTATGCCAAATGCAATCCAAAAGGTTCGGAATGAGAAAATATCTAAACAGAGGTCACAGCTCGTAAAGAGGAACAGTAAAACATTATTCATTTCACCACTTCTAAAAAGTGGTGAGGATTCCCGACAAAGATATCAAGCTGAATTTATTACATAGTTCCGCTAAGAGATCGGGACAAGGAAAATTAAGAATTCTCTGACATTTATAATTAATGTTGGAGATTCAAGAAAACCACAAAACCAATCATATGAGTGTTGTGATAATTGGCATGCATGAGCATGCATAGTTTTTATTAGAATTTGTTACCGATGTGAAAATTATTTAACTTATGCTATGGATACCGAGCATCAAGGGTAAGTTGGGAGAGTATTCCTATTGTTTGTGAGATTTAAATGGGTTGCCCAAGAGGAGCCGTTGGGCTTGATGCTTAATCGAGAGGCTAAGTTTAGGATTGGATTTAATCCAATATTGGACCTATATTGATTATACTCTACAGAATGACTCTTACTAAATTGAGAATGCTAAAGACCTAGTTGCAAGGGTCATTAGATTGAGGTTTTATACGACTCGGTATATCATACTGGAAAGCTCCAGTGAGATTAGTCAAAGAAGCAGTAATATTCCTCTAAGATTAAATTACGATTATATTATTTCCAGTAAAAGAAGATTTGATAGTAGCACTAGTATTAGTGCAATATGAATCTAGTAAGGATTCTACCTTATTCAATAATACGTCCCATAACAGGTTGGGATGTGTATTGATATAATAAGGCTAATATAGTAGTTGATGTACTTAGCCAAAAGTCATTCTTTGGCTTATAAGCATTAAATGGCCAATTATCTTCGGAAGAAAATAGTATATTGATTACATAGCTTCAGCTCAAATCTACTTCGACAAATCGGATTAAAGATTTACAAATGAAAGATAAGATATGTTTGGAAGGAATTCAGTAAGGTGAAAAGGGAAAAATTAAGATTTCGGTGTTCAGTCTAAAGGATGTTCATGTTATCAAGAGGTAATTTATATTCCATATGATGATGAAAAGAGAACTAAGAGGTGATTGAATCTGATTTGATTCAGTTCAGGATATGGAGAATAAAGTAAGAATGGTTTGAAGCAATCTATAATTGCTTTAGAATGATGGATATTACCTACTAACCTTGAAAGAAAAGTTATTTATATAAAGTTAAGGATAAAGTATTCCGTAAAAGTTTCACCTTAGAAGAAGGTGTTATGGTTTGGACAAAAAGGGAAGTTGAGTTCGAGATTTATGGGGCCTTATAAGATTGTGAAAAGAGTTGATCTGGTGGTTTATTAGTTAACCTTACCTCCGAAAATGGACAAGATTCATAATGTATTCCATGTATCGATGCTCAAGAAGTATCGATCAGATCCTTTACATATCATTACCTCGGAGGGAATAAAGATTCAACTGGATTTGATTTATGAGGAAGAATCAGTAAAGATTTTGGCACATGAAGTCAAAGGACTAAGAAATAAGATGATCTCGCTTGTTAAAGTTCTTTGGTGAAATTATGAAGTCAAAAAAGCTATGGGAAAGAGAAAAAGATTTGAGAAAATAGTTTCCTCATTGTTTTTGAACTAGGTATGTGTTTAAAATTCGAGGACAAATTTTCTTAAGGGGGAGAATTGTAATATACCAAATTTTGGCTAGTGACCAAAATGAAAATTTTGAAAGCTTTGTGGTTAAAGTGTAAACTTTGAAAAGGTTCTGGGACCAAAGTATAATTTTTAAAAGTTATGTATTTTGATCCCGCAAATGAATAGTTTACCCCCAAGAGTGACATTTTCGTGTTACCCGGATTTTTTGTACGGAGTTTGTATTAATGGCTATAAAGCGATAAAGTTTAGAAAAATATTCGGATAATCAGATCGAATCGAATATCCAGGATATTTGAAGGATAATAAGCCAAGGTTGATTATGTCATTTTACATGTCTAAGATATTTTCTTTGTGTTGGAAGAATATGAACCCTTGGATTTAAGTTGTTTTCCATGCTAAATATGAGCCTTTGGATGAAAAATAGCAAGATCGTAATTTTGGAAAATCACAAGGACAAAGTTGGTAAACTATTAACTCAAGATTAAATCTAGATCATTGGATGAAGGATGATGATTTGAGGAACATTATGGAGATATAGAATTTTCAGAATAGATCCGATAGCTCGGTAAAGGTAAAACCGTAGTAGAAGTATTTTGTAAATATTGGGAAATCGGATTGAATTGAAATTTCAGAGGCTGTTCCATAAGCCATGGAAAATCATAAAATGATATTTATGGAATAGTGACCGGTTGAGAAGGAACTAATTTAGTTAGATTATAATGGAATGGCAATTTTGAAACAAACTAGTAAATAAAGACTAGTTAGAGGGCAAATTGGTCATTTGGCAGGGATGGTAATTTTGAAATATTTGAAGTTATAAAGGCCATTTTTGGAATAAGAAAATTAAAGATTAAATCTTGGCTCTTGATTGATGATAAGATCAATCTCAACCGTTGGATAAAAGGGCACTTTTGTAATTTTCCTATTTGAATGAATTTAAAATTCAATTATATAGTACAAGTGGCATAATTGGAGCAATTCAAAATTGAAAGGCCAAAAAGATGAAGCCTTCTTCATCTTTCAACTTTCGAAATTTGGGGGAAAAAGGAAGAAAATTCTCCAAGTTTGATTCAAGCCCCGAAACTCGATTTTCAAGTAATCTTTCGAATTGCAAAGTTGTTCTACTCTTCAAGCTTTATCTTTTGATATTATTAATTCATGGAATACATGCTTGATTGATGAAAATTTTACATGAAAAGGAAATTAGGGTTTATAAACAAAATTGGGGCTTTTGAAATTTTATGATTCCATGGTTGAATTTAAGTTGGAATCAAGCTTATATAATGTTAAAATCATGTTATTGAGTTAATATTTAAACCCTACATATTTTGGTTTGTATGGAGAAGATTGGGTTTATGGATTTAAGTTTAACTTAGGGTTTGTGATGTTTGATTAATGATCTAGTAAGCTTGATTTGTTGTTTGGAAGCAAAATCCTAAGTTAAATATATAGGGACCAATTCAGCAAGCTTCAAAGTTAAGGGACCGACTCTGAATTTTGTGAAATTGGAGTGTATTTATGTAATTAATGATGTTGGAGATGTAAAATTGATGTTAGAATGCTAAACCGATGTTGAATCCTTACATTTGCATTTTAGTGACTATTTTGGCAAAAAAAGAAAATTAGAGGGAATTATTTTTGAATAATTATTTGATGAAGAAGATGATGAATTGGTGGTTTGAAGCAAGTGATGGGACTAAATTGACAAGTAGAAAAAATAAGAAGAAGTTAGTATAAATTAGAAGTTTATTATGGAAAGCTATGTAGAAGATTGAATTTTGGCAGTGACTTCAAAAATTCACCATAAATTCTACAAAAATGGGTAGATGATGAATTTTATACCGTTGTAAATATTTGTTCGTCTAGTTTCGTTTCCAACAAACGAAAACTGATTTCGAGTTCTGGATTAAAAGATATGAATTTTCAATCAAATGAAGGTTAGAAAATTTATAGAGCAGTTTCGGTCAGGACAACTCTGTGACGGGAGTTTGAATAATTTTCATAATTTTTGTATATTTTATTAATTTATGTGGCTTATACTGTTAGAACCGTTATCGAATCTAGTTTCTCCAGTAAAAAGGAAATTAATATCTAGTATGTATTCTGCCCGAGATAAGTAAATCTTTGAAGGTAGCGCAAGCTTTCAGAAAATAGAATTTGAAACATTTTGTGTTTAAATGTTAGTTAGCAAGCTCGGAAGAATTATTGGAAGTTCAAATTGGTCACTAAAGACCATAATGAGTTTTTGAACAGTACAAGGAAGAAAGGAAAAATATTTGGAAATTTTATATTCGAATGATTATATTAGACAACATGGTTAAGGTATTATTAGATTTGAATCTAACAAATACTTTATCTTATTCATGTGATTAATGAAGTCAAGTTCGAATCAAAGAAGGTTCGAGGTTCTATAAAGGAAAGGATTGAGTAGAATTTAGTTAGGCATGCTAATAAATGGTCCAGGTGAGTGCAATGCATACATAACATGATACATAGATGTTTTATACATCATTGGTAAGACTTGCGATAAGTCTACCTGGTTTATATATTGGCATGATATTTATGTCATTGATCATATATTTGACATATTTTAAATATGTCAAAGGTTGAACTCAAATCCATGGATCACTAGTTATATATAATGGTATACTATGAATGTTATTTTAGGTATGAACTGTCCAATGTTCAATTATATTGATATATGTTGCCATTGATGGAATAAATACAGAAGTTATGCCCAAATAAGTCATTGAGGGATAGGGTATAGTTGGCATGCCATAGAGTCCAGTAGTACGATGCATATTCGGGTATCCGGGATAGCACTATAGTGTATATAAAAGACACTTAGTGTATGGTTAGCACGACCTTATAAACGTGAGGATGGTGAGTATAGCCTTATAAATGTGCGGATGGTGGGGATGACCTTATGTCTATTAGCACTTCGGTGCATATTTGACTCGCATACCCAGGGTCCTCAAGGTTTAGTTTGGGCTATAAATAAATAGATAATATATGGTAAACAGGTTAGTGAGTATGTGAACTCTCGGAACATATGGCAAGTATATCGATAAGAAATTTATATCCGATTTATATTATGTTGATATATGATTAATATGAAGGTATACTTATCTAGTGATCATGATGTATTTATGCATATAAGGCATATTATGCTAAATGGACAAGCATGAAAATCTTATGACATTGGCATATAGTAAATAATTACTAAGGCAATGTGAAAGTTGATGCATTGGCATATATCATGTTATATAAATGTAGCCATGAAATTGAATAAAGTTTGAATAATTGTTATTACTTCCTTTATTGCCTCACTAAGTTCGTACTTAGCGTGTGTTTGATTGTACACACGTAGGTAAATCAAGATGAAAGTGAGAAGAGTATTGCATCAAATTTGGAAAGCTTAACAGGTAATCACAATAATGACATCCTAATTAAGGTTTAATTATTATAGTGGCATGTATACTTGCTAAACCTATTTGAGTTGTGATTGGCCTTTAAAGTTCGTTATGGTTTCAAGATAATTGGCGTTTCTAGAAAGATTCAAGGTTAAGAATAACCTCTAGTGATGAGTTGCATGCTAAGATAATTGATTTATAATTGGAACTCGAATAATTAATTTATGTCGGTTTTAAATAAAGTTAAGCGTGCTTGGGCTCGAGAAATTTGAGAATGGGTGACCATTGAGAAGTTTTTCTAAAAATTTTAAATTACCCTAATTTTTTTAATAAAGAAGTCGTAACATTTATGACTCGTACACGGATACGAGAAAGGGGTGTTACGGACACAGATCATCTAAATGCAAAAATCTAAGGAAAGCCAAAGCCAATGATGCAAATACTGTGGAGAACCAAGATCTATGTACTGCGATCTCTGAAGTCAACCTGGTTGACTCCAACCCAAAGGAATGGTGGCTGAATACTGGAGCCACACGTCATATCTACTGTGACAAGAATTTTTTTCTAAGCTGATACCTAGCGACGATGTGGAGAACTCTATATGGGAAATGTTGTGACTTCCTAGATCAAGGGAAAGGGAACTGTGGTCTTGAAGATAACTTCTGGAAAAGAACTCAAGCTGCAGAATGTGGTGTATGTGCTTGACATAAGTAAAAACCTTGTATCTAGAACACTTCTAAGTGTTCATGGATTTATGATGGTTTTTGAATCCCAAAAATTAATTTTGTCTAAGAGGGGATGTTTGTGGGCAGGGGATATGTATTGAATAGAATGTGGAAACTCAATGCTATCTTTGTAGAACCAAAAAGCATGAACAAGAATATCGTTTCTTCTTTCGTTTATATGCTTGAGTCTTTAAATTTATGGCATGGTAGACTCAGACATGTTAATTATGATACTCTACGGAGATTAATTAACTTGGAACACATCCCTTCGTTTCATATTGATTACAATAATAAATGTGAAACACGCGTTGAAGTAAAATTAACAAGGTCTTCGTTTCAAACTATTGAAAGAAGTACGGAACCACTTCATCTAATTCATAGCGATGTTTGTGATTTGAAATTTGTTCAAAAAATAGGAGGAAATAATTTTTTTATTACCTTCATCGACGACAGCATAAAATATTGCTATGTGTATTTTCTTGAAAGCAAAGACGAGGCTATAGAGAAATATATACTCTATAAGCAGGAAGTCGAAAACCAACTTAATAGAAAGATTAAGATGGTAAGAAATGATCGTGGTGGTGAATATGTTAACCCATTTGGTGAATATTGCTCACAACATTGTATTATTCACGAAGTAACACCACCGTATTCTCCCCAATCTAATGGAGTAGCCGAATGGAAAAATCGGACTCTTAAAGAGATGATGAATGCTTTGTTAGGAAGCTCTAGGTTATCACAGAACATGTAGGGGGAAACTGTTCTTTTAGCTAATTATCTTTTAAATAAGGTTCTCCGTAAGAAAAAAAGGATAAGACACCATATGAATTATGGAAAGTTCAAAAACCTTCCTACCAACACTTGAAAATGTGGGGATATCTTGCCAAGGTAATGGCCCCATTACCGAAACAAATAAAAATAGGTCCTAAAACCGTGGAATGCATTTTTATTGGCTATGCTGAACATAGCAATGCATATCGGTTTCTTGTGTATGAATTAAAGAATCCTGAGATTCACAAAAACACGATAATGAAATCAAAGAATGCGTCATTTTTTGAGAATGTATTTCCCTATAAATATAAGGAGATTGATCAAAGTTCAATAAAACGAACTTTAGATGAGATCAGTCTAAATGATCAACAAGAGGCTGAAATTAAAATTAAGCCAAGAAAGAGCAAACGAGCTAGGGTGGAAACTCCTTTGGATCAGATTTTCTAACCTTTATGCTAGAGGCTGAACCCCAAACATATAGCGACACTATATGCTCTGCTAAAGGCACCTTAATCTAAGGAAGTCATTAAAAGTGAAATTAATTCTATCATGCAAAACCATACATGGAAATTAGTGGACCTTCCTCCGAGAATTAAACCACTAAATTCAAAATAGATTTTCAAATAAAAAATGAAAGCAGATGGAACAGTTGATAAGTATAAGGCAAGATTGGTAATAAAAGGATACCGACAAAAGGAATGCCTTGGTTACTTTGATACATTCTCTCATGTATCAAGAATAACATCCATAAGAATGATATTCGCAATTGATGCACTACGAAATCTTGAAGTGCATCAAATGTATGTTAAAATATCTTTCCTAAATGGAGAACTTGATGAAGAAATATACATGGAACAACCTGAGGGTCATGTAGTTTCAGGTGAAGAAAGGAAAGTATGTAGATTGATGAAGTCTCTATATGGACTTAAATAAACACCAAAGCAATGGCATGAAAAGTTCTATAGTGTCATGATGACAAATGACTTCAGAATTAACTAGTGTGACAAATGTGTATATGTCAAAACTACGGACATTAGATATATCATTCCATGTCTGCATGTGGATGACATACTCATTGTTAGAAGCAACAATGAAATGGTAAAACGTACCAAGAACATGTTAAATTTAAGATTTGACATGAAAAATATGGGAATGGCCGATAGGATTTTGGGCATCCAAATCAAAAGGTCAACAGAAGGTCTCATATTGACTTAGTCACATTATGTGGACAAGATTCTCGAGAAATTTAACAAGGATGATTCTGGCATAGCCATAACTCCTTTAGACCCTTGTTCATTGTTGCGCGTAATAAGTGCTCCGCAATTGTGCAAGTGTACACGTCGCAAGTTATAGTATAAAAGATATTGTCTCCACAGGGATTGGTGCCACTTCAAGAATCTAATCCTTGCACTGTAAAAAGTAAAAGAACACAAGTAAAAGATTGTAGGATTTTTAACTAATAACTAAACTAGAAATCAAATAAGTAAAAGAATATGTAATCAAATGAGAGAGAATATGCCAGGTTATCGTGAGTTGAGGTGCGATAGCCGATTGGATCGTCTTGGTAAAAGAGTGCAAGGGAAACTCAATTACCGTGGCAACTTGCACATCGGGGTTGCCTTGGCAACTAATCGATGGTTGCCTGGGCAACTAGCTGGGCAACTACTTGGGCGGCTGGGCAGCAACTTCAAGGTTCGGCGGAGCGTTCTTCAATGGTTTCTTCTTATCCTTAAGTCGAAACTCTAGCTATTTATGCATGACTTGATAATACATCCATGCGTGAATCAAGTGTGAACAACAACCAATCTTGTGCTCCTCTTGGCCGTTGAAATCCTTAACTTATTCCTAAGCCGGATTAATCTTCACCATCAATAGATTGAATAAAGACCATACTCATTCGTTTCTTGAATTTAACTCTCCCGATATTAGATAAATAGATGAAGTTATGAGATCCTCTCTCAATTCACTCGTAAACAAGAATAAGAACCAAGAATGAGTAATCCTTGAATTGAAAGTGCAAACTCTTATTACCTAAACAAAATCCAATTGTTTCTCACAACCACAAGACACAATAACCTTAGCCGAGTAGATTTAGTTCATGACTAGGTTCCAAAGAAACACAAGATAAAGAATTCCTAGCATAAACCTAATTGAACAAGAAGGAAAAAGATGAAGAATGGTCGAAGCCTTATCGAAATCTCTCTAAAGCCTTGTCGAAATCTCCCTTGCTCTTTGTCAAAAATTGGTCTCTAATTTATAGGGCTAGGTCAAAGTATTTTTTGAGGAGGAAGTTAAGTTGGAATTAAATTATCTTTAAAGAATATAATTCTTTATTATATTTAAATTCTTTCTAGAAATTCTCCTATCTTCTTGGGATTTTATTTCTCTTTAACCTCTTTATGGAAATCAAACTCCTTTGGGATTTAGCCTTGCTCCACGTTATCTTGGGCTTATCTAGTCATCGATTTTGACTACCGTATCATCATATTCCTTGTCAAAAATTACCCTGGCAACTAACTCGGTATCTCCTTCGTGCATTACCCTGGCAACTAGCTCGGCATCTCATTCTTGCATTGCCCTGGCAACTTGTTCCAGCCTTGCTTTGGCAAGTGATTCTGCACACACACACAAAAACACACCAAAGCAGTACCTTTTTCCACAAAATTGAGCAAGATATGAAATCAAGCTTGTCCACCAAGGAAACGATGCAAACATGCATGAATGACTAATAATGCAACTAATATGAGCCTAAGTCTAGCAATAATAAGAATAAAAAGGGTAATAAAAATAGTACTTTTAGACACTTAACACACCCCCAAACTCGAACTATTGCTTGTCCTCAAGCAATGCAAACTAATAATTACCCGCCAAGACTTCAATTTTCACAAACTTAGCTTTGAACTTGATTTCAATTCTCAGAACCGGGGCACAAAGTATGATTGGCTTTTCATTTTTCGGACAACTTAGGAGCTACTCGGAATCAAACTATAATGCTTGTGAGTGTGTGCGGAGTTGTGTGCAAGTTGATTTTTCGGATTCTAAGCAAACAAGAGGTTTTCAAATTACTTTATTGGGTTCTTTTAACATGTTTTAACTAGAGCCGGTTTCGGGCACCTCTAGTGTTTTGTTTTTAGTTTTCTTAAGTTAATTAATTTATTCGACTAGAGCCGGTTTTGGTACCTCTAGCGATAAACTTTTAGCACATACTAGAGCCAATTTTGGGCACCTCTAGTGATCAATTTTTATCACATACTAGAGAAAATTTCGGGCACCTCTAGCATTCATCCAATTTTTATTCTAATCCCCCAACTTTTTTAATTATCAACCTAAGTTCGCTAGAATTCCTTGAATCAATCAAGCCACAACAGTGTTTCATCAAGTTTAACATCATAGTACGATTCTAAGTGTTTCCATGTTTATCCTAGAATAAAAAGTTCTATCAATTAAGTAAATTGGCAAAGTCATCATCGGATATTCATCAAATCTAGGCAATTCATGTTCCAACTAAAGGCATGGCAAGCAATTTATGTATCCTAAATGCAATACTTAAGATGAATGCAACTAAATATGGTAACTAGTTAATAACAATCCCCCCCAAACTCGAGTGAGGCATTATCCTCAATGCATGTAAAAGTGAAACAAAATTTAAAAGAAACTAAATGGAATGAGTTAGTCGGAGAGGCCGTCACCTCGAGTGATAAGTTTCCTTCGTACCAGTTGCTTGATTCATATTCTGGTCGGTGGTTGAATGCTTGTGGCTGGTACCACATGAATAACATTGCTTTGATTTGATCCATGTTTGCCGATGCAGGTTCACTTGCCTGGGCATCAGTAGTTGCCGAAGCCATTGTTGTTGCCTGGGCATCGCCAGTTTCTGCTGAGGTAGTTGTAGGGGCATCCTCTGTTATGGTTGTCGTAGCAAGTAGTCGACAGTGAATTTCCTTAGCATGGTGGTTGTGAGTCTTGTTGTGAAAAAAAAAGAAAACAAAGAAAACCTGGAAACTAAAGATAATGAAGAAAAATAAAATAAAATATCTCCTAAAAATAAAAATGAAAATAAAAAGAAAAAGAAAATATTGAACGGATAGCATGCTCATGCATCTCCTAAGGTGACCACTTCTATGTTATGTTCCACATGGGCACCGTTGTAGTACTTCAATCTTTGTCCATTAACTTTGAATTCATGTTCGTCAGTGATGGACTTGAATATCACGGCACCATGGGAGAATGGTTTGACAACTTCGAATGGTCCCGACCATCTTGATTTCAATTTTCCCGGGAAAAGTTTTAGCCGAGAATTGAATAAGATAACTAGTTGCTATGGCATGAATTGTCGCGGCAATAGTTTCTTGTCATGTCATTGCTTTGTTTTTTCCTTGTAGATTCGTGCATTGTTATAGGCGAGTGCGCGAAATTCTTCTATCTCGTTGAGGTCCAACAAACACTTTTCTCCGGTACTTTCCCAATCCATATTCACAGTCTTGATTGCCCAATATGCCTTGTGTTCGATTTCCATCGGTAGATGGCATGTTTTGCAATAGACAAGTCGGAAGGGAGACATTTCTAAGGGTGTTTTGAATGCAGTGCGATATGCCCAGAGTGCATCATCTAGTCTTACTGACCAATCTTTCCTAGAGGGATTTACAACTTTCTCGAGTATACCCTTCAATTCTCGGTTGGAAATTTCTTCTTGCCCATTGGTTTGTGGGTGATATGCCTTGGTAATCTTGTGAGATACACCAAAGCGTTGTAACATATTGGCGATGAGTTTGTTGTCGAAGTGATTGCCTTCATCACTGGTAATTGCTCTCGGCATCCCAAACCGTGTAAATATATTTTTCTGCAAGAATCTTTGTACGGTCTTGGAATCGTTGGTGGGAACTGCAGCTTCCTCAACCCATTTAGACACGTAGTCAACAGCAAGTAGAGTGTAGAGGTTGTCGAATGAAGATGGGAAAGGTCCCATAAAATCAATCCCCCATACATCGAAAAATTCTACCTCGATGATGTTTTGGAGTGACATCTCATGTCGTCTAGAGATATTGCCCGTCCTCTGGCATCGATCATATTGCTTGTAAAACTCTTGGTCATCTTTGTATAGTGTTGGCCAATACAAACCGGACTGCAAAACCTCGACCGCGGTACATGTTCCTCTAAAATGTCCTCCATAGGGTGTAGAATGGCATTGCCAGAGTACATTCTGTTGCTCTTCTTTAGGGACACATCGGCGTATAACTTGACCTGCATATTGTTTAAACAAAAGAGCCCCGTCCCAAAAGTAATGCTTAGCATCATGGCGGAACTGCTTCTTCCCTTGGTGAGTAAGGCCATAAGGTAAAATACCACAAACAAGGAAATTAAATAAGCGTACCAGGGTTTTTGCCGAGGCATGTGCTGCTGTGGCGACTACTTTCGAGATTATCGAGGCGTGTGCGTCTAGAGTTGCCGAGGTATACGCGTCCATGGTTGCCGAGGCGTGAGTATCGGTGGTTGCAGAGGTGTGTACGTCGAGAGTTGCTGAAGCGTCGAGGGTTACCGAGGCATGCGCATCCATGGTTTTTGAGATGTTAGGGGTTGCTGAGGCATATGTATCCATGGTTGCCGAGGCGTGCGTATTGTTGGTTGTCGCGGCGTGCGCGTCGAGAGTTGTTGAAGCGTCGAGGGTTGCCGAGGCATGCGCATCCATAGTTGCCGAGGCGTCAGGGGTTGCCGAGGCGTGCACATCTATGGTTGTCAAGGCAACTAACAGTTGCTCATCCGGGAATGCATCACATATCTCTAAATTCGCGTCCTCCTCCCTATTGCGTTCTAAGCGTGATAAGTGATCGGCCACTTCATTTTCTGTTCCTTTCTTGTCCTTAATTTCAATGTCAAACTCTTGTAAAAACAATATCCAATGAATTAAATGAGGTTTGGCATCCTTTTTAGCAAATAGATACTTAATTGACGAATGGTCCGTATGAACAATTACCTTTGTACCAATCAAATAGGATCGGAACTTGTCAAATGCGTAAACTACGGCTAGTAACTCTTTCTCCGTTGTTGTGTAATTCACTTGAGCACTATTAAGAGTTTTACTAGCGTAGTATATCACATGAAAGGTTTTATCGTGCGTTGGCATAGGGCTGCTCCTATCGCGAAATCACTTGCATCATACATGAGCTCAAAAGGTAGCATCCAATCTGATGAAACGACAATGGGTGCCGAGGTAAGCTTTTTCTTTAGGGTTTCGAATGTATGGGTGCAAGAATCATCAAAATTGAAGACTTTATCCCGTTCAAGAAAACTGTACAAGGGTTTAGTAATTTTAGGAAAATGATGAATGAACCTCCTGTAAAAACCTGCATGTCCAAGAAAGCTTCGAATTCCTTTAATCGAACTTGGTGGGGGTAATCTCTCGATCACGTCCACCTTTGTTTTGTCTACTTCAATTCCCTTGGATGAAATCTTGTGGACGAGCACTATTCCTTCATCTACCATAAAATGACACTTCTCCCAATTAAGGACTAAATCGGTTTCTTCACATCTTGCCAACACCTTCTCTAAATTGCCAAGGCAGCTGTCGAAGTCATTACCAAAAACAGAAAAATCATCCATGAAGATCTCAAGGAAGTCTTCGACCATGTCTGAAAAGAGTGCCATCATGCATCTTTGGAAGGTTGTCGGGGCATTACATAATCTGAACGACATCATTCGGAAAGTATAAGTACCGTATGGGCATGTGAAGGTTGTCTTTTCTTGATCTTCTGGTGCTATAGCAATATGATTGTAACCTGAATAACCATCAAGAAAATAATAAAAGGGTTTACCTGCAAGAGGGTCAAGCATTTGGTCAATAAAGGGTAATAGGAAATGATCTTTCCTAGTGCCTTTGTTTAGCTTTCGATAATCCATACAAACCCTCCAACCGGTCATAGTCATGGTTGGAATGAGTTCATTATTTTCATTACTTACCACCGTTATATTTCCCTTTTTCGGTACGCATTGTACCGGACTTACCCATGTACTATCAAAGATAGGGTATATGTTGCCGACGTCAAGCCACTTGATGATTTCTTTCATTACAACCCCTTTCATGGCATGATTCAGTCTCCTCTAGGCTTCAATCGAAGGTTTGTGATCATCTTCCAACAAAATCTTGTGCATGCACACTGCCGAGCTAATTCCCTTCAAGTCGGCAATTGTCTACCCTATTGCCTTCTTGTGTAGCATCAACATTTTGATCAGATTCTTTTCCTGCTCAGGCTGTAACTTAGAGGAAATAATTACAGGTAATGTATTATCAGTTCCCAAGTAAGCATATTTTAGTTGCTTTGGAAACTGTTTCAACTCAAGAATCGGTGGTTGTTCAATATAGGGCTTTTCGAGCTTACCTTCCTTGCCTGAGTAATCCAATGGTTCAAAGTATGTACATGGTCAATTGACTAACCAATTTTCCTGTTATTGTTGTTCCTCATCGATCGATTCTTCATACTCATTAGGTTCCTCTTGATCGACAATGTAGTTGCCGACGCAACTAAATTCCTCGTCGAAGTTAAACTATGCCGTGGCATGGAGAAATTGGCATTCTTCTGGATCATCGGCATGCCTTAGTGTTTGGAACACATTTAGTTTAACTTGCTGGTCATTCACTCTCATTGCGAGTTCTCCCTTTTCAACATCGATCAAGGTTCTCCCTGTTGCTAGGAAGGGTCTTCCGAGAATGATAGATGCATGTTCATCTGCTTCACAATCCAAAACAATAAAGTCGACGAGAAAAATAAATTTATCAACTTTTACCAGTATGTCTTCGATTTTTTCATCTGGATGCACATAGGATCTGTCGGCTAACTGTAGCATAACTGTTGTAGGTCTTGCCTTCTCGATTCCTAGTTTCTGGAAAACCGATTTAGGCATCAAGTTTATGCTTGCTCCAAGGTCACATGATGCTTTCCCGACATAGTGGTTTCCGATGAAACAAGGTATTGTGAAACTTTCAGGATCCTTCAACTTGGGTGGCATGCGATTCTGCAACATGGCCATGCATCCCTCTGTTGCGGCAACTGTTTCAAACTCTCATAGCCTTGTTCTCTTGGACACAATGTCTTTAAGAAACATGTCATAGTTCGACATTTGTTCAATTGCTTCAACCAATGGCAAGTTGATGTGGACTTGCTTTAGCATATCAAGAAACTTCTTGAATTGATATTCTTGCTTTTGTCGCTTCAACCTCAGTGGGAATGGTGGTGGAAGTTGGATATCTTCGATCCTTTCATTGGTCTGGAACCTGATTGATGGCATTGCCGGGGCAACTGGATTTGCCGAGGCATTATCAACTAGGGTTGTCGTGGCGTGCCTATCGTTGGTTGTCGCGGCATCCTTATCGCTAGTTGCCGAGGCATGCTTATTGCTGGTTGTCGCGGCAATTCTTGGTTCAGCATATGAGGCTTTGCCGCTGAGTTCGTCTTGTTCTTTTTGTGGAGTTTTGTTTGATGAGCGAGCTTGAGCCTCTTTAAGTTGTTGGCCACTTCTAGTGGTGATCGCCTTACATTGCTCATCGCCAGTTCCTCTTGCGACTTCAGTATTGCTAGGTAAACCTCCTTGCGGTCTAGTATTTAGGTTTTGAACAAATTGTCCAACTTGATTTTCCAATGATTTGATTTCTGCCTCTTGGTTTTGCAATCTCATCTCAGTCCTGTTAATAAAAGCATAAGTTCTTTTTATGAAGTTAATATTCTCATCCATATAAGATTCAGTTTTCAACATAAAAGTATTTAGAGAATTTTCCAAAGAACTAGATATTGTCGGTTGTTGCTGTGACAACTGTTGTCGTGGCATATTCTACCGAAATTCCGATGCTTATACGTTCTGATTGTTCTGGTTTAGATCATTGTTGGGATTACTCCATTAAAAATCCGGGTGCTTCTTCCAAGCTGGATTATATGTATTGGACATCACATTGTTGTTCCGGTTGTAATTCCCCACATAAAAGCTGAATTCTGGATTCTGCATACATTCAGAAGAATCATGGTTACCACCACATAACTCATAAAAGGAATCCATTGCCTTGACTTCCTGTATGTTGTTTGGTTTTTGCATGTTCTGGACCATATTGGTTAGAGTGGCCAATTGTGCCGAAATTGAGTCTGTTGATCCCAGTTCATGTATTGTGGCTTGGCGTCTAACTCCTCCTCTTCTAGCAGAGGGGAATTGATAATCATTCTTGCCTCTCCGTCAGTGGTGTTGCAAGATCAAATTTCCCTCCAGATCTTATCTCTCCGTCAGTGGTGTAGCAGATCCTACTTTTTCCAGATCTTGCCTCTCCGTCAGTGGTGCGGTAGATCAAATTTCTAAAGATCTTGTTTCTCCGTCGATGGCGTAACAGATCAAGTATTTTGTGGGTTATGCCTCCATCAGTGGTGGTAAACTAACTTAGTTCAGTTATTGTCTCTCCGTCAGTGATGCAGCAGATTAAACCCTATCCAGGTCTCGCTTCTTCGTCGGTGTCGCAGCTAGACCAAACCTTTTCTGCGGATATTGTATTTTTCGTATAGTTGTAGCTCAAAAAAAAAATTCAAAAAAATCAAAAAGAAAAAAATCAAAAATCAAGAAAAATAAAAAATCAAAGCTTCATACTCCGATCCTACCCCTCCGTTGATGGAGTGGTTAGGTCCAAATTATCATCATTTGATATGTTTCCTCCGTTGATGGTGTAGCTAGGTCTAAGTTGCTCTCATCTGATCTTGTTCATCCGTTGATGGCTTAACAAGGTTCAAATTGCAAATATCCAATCTCACCTATTGCGTTGGTGGTGAGGTTGAGTACAAGTTACAGCTGTTTGATCTGCCCCTTGCGTTGATGGAGTGGTGGGTCCAGGTTACATTCATCCAATCTTGTTCCTTCGTTGATGGCGTAACAAGGTCCAAACTACAGATATCCAATCCCACCTCTTGCGTTGATGGAGAGGTTGAGTCCAAGTTGCAGCTATTTGATTCGTCCCTTGTGTTGATGGTGGCTGGGTTCAAGTTATTAATCGTTCTTACTCCGTCTTCGAGGGCGTAGTAAGGTTCAAGTTGTTGTTCATTCTTCCTCTTTCGTTGATGGTGTAGAAGGTTTGAATTATTGTTATCCAAATTCTATTTCTCCATTGATGGCATGGTAGAATCTAAGTCCAAGTTATTCGATCTTGTCATTCGTTGATGGTGTGGCTAGGTTCAAGTTATTGATCATTCTTACTCCGTTTTTGAGTGCGTAGTATGGACCAAGTTGCTGTTCATTCATACTCATCCGTTGATGGTGTAGTAAGGTTTGAGTTGCTGTTAACTAGATTTTGTTTCTCCGTTAATGGTGTGGTAGAATCTAAGTTATCCAATCCTGTCATTCCGTTAATGGTGTGGCTGGGTTTAAGTTGCCATTCGTTCTTACTCCGCCGTTGAGGGCTTAGTAAGGTTCAATTTGCTGTTCATTCCTACTCCTTCGTTGATGGTGTAGTAAGATTTAAGTTGTTGTTATCTAAAATCCACTTCTCCATTGATGGCGTGGTAGAATCTAAATTATTCGATCCTATCCCTCCGTTGGTGGTGTGGCTGGGCTCAAGCTATTGATCGTTCTTACTCCGTCTTTGAGGGGGTAGTAAGGTCTAAGTTACGGTTCATTCTTGCTCCTCTGTTGATGGTGTAGTG
This sequence comes from Hibiscus mutabilis, assembly GCA_019671005.1. Lineage (NCBI taxonomy): Eukaryota > Viridiplantae > Streptophyta > Magnoliopsida > Malvales > Malvaceae > Hibiscus > Hibiscus mutabilis. The sequence continues at coordinate 10,696,629 of CM033750.1, forward strand.
AGGTTTGAGCTGCTATTATTCAATTCTGCTTCTCCGTTGATGGTGCAGTAGAATTCAAGTTACTAAAATCCAATTTTGTCATTCCATTGATGGAATGACTGAATAAATATGCCAAATTCCGATCCTGCCTCTTCGTCGGTGTTGTAGCTGGATCAAACTTTCACCTTTAGACCGTGCCTCTTCGTCGGTGTTGTAACTCAGTCAAATCCTAGTATTGCCTCTTCGTCAGGTGTTGTAGCTGGACCAAATTTACTGACTTTCGATCCTGCCTCTTCGGTGGTGCTGTAGCTGGATCAATCCTACTGATTTTAGACCCTGCCTCTTCGTCGGTGCTGTAGCTGGGTCAAACCTTACTGACTTTAGGTCTTGCCTCTTCGTCGATGCTGTAGCTAGACCAAATTTACTCACCTCCGATCCTGCCTCTTCGTCGGTGTTGTAGCTGGATCAACCCTACTGACTTCAGACCCTACCTCTTTGTCGGTGTTGTAGCTGGGTCAAACCTTACTGACTTCAGGTCTTGCCTCTTCATCGGTGTTGTAGTTGGACCAAATTTACTAACTTTTGATCCTACCTCTTCGTCGGTGTTGTAGCTGGATCAACCCTACTGACTTCAGACCCCGCCTCTTCGTCAGTGATGTAGCTGGGTCAAACCTTACTGACTTCAGGTCTTGCCTCTTCGTCAGTGTTGTAGCTGGACCAAATTTACTAACTTTTGATCATGCCTCTTCTTCAGTGTTGTAGGTGGATCAACCCCATTGACTTCAAGAGTTTGCCTCTTCGTCAGGTGTTGTAGCTTGGTCGGACCATACTATTTTTCGGTCATGCCTCTTCGTCAGGTGTTGTAGTTGGGCCAAATATACTCTTTCAGATCTTGTCTCTTCGTCAGAGTTGCAGCTGGATCAGACATCAGAACCTTCATATTTCGATCCTGCCTCTTCGTCAGTGTTGTAGCTGGATCAAACTATCTCGACAAGTCCGACAGAAATGTTGGCACAATGTGCTTAAACACGGTAAAGTTTAAGACAATGGATAATTCAAATGTCCATTGAAAATCCATCTTCACGAATGGTCAAAGGAAAATAAATCCTTTGAAAAATCTAATGTCACGATTGGTACAAACTGACTGTACCCAGGGGAATGGTACAACTAGCCCGGAGCAAACGGCTACTGGTAAAGGCAATTCAAAACCATTGATCCCTGTGCATTTGGGAAAAATGCAAAAGAAGCCCCGCATCAAAATTTACCAACTTTCGGTCCTGCCTCATCGTCGATGTTGTAGCTGGACCAAATCTTCATCTATCGATCATGTGCTTCGTCAGTGTTGCTGCTAGATCAAATTTTGTAGACATTGTCTCTTCGTCAGTGTTGTAGCTAGGTCAAATTTTCTCCAGACATTGCGTCATCGTCAGAGTCGTAGCAAGCCGAGCTCTTTTTGTCTCCTCCAACGAATCGCCTCAGATTTTTGTCTCTCTCAACGGACCCTCTCTTTCGAAGATTTTGCTTACAAGAGCGATCAAGAGAAGCCCAAAGAAGAAGCAGTGGCCAGAGGAAAAACCCCTGATCAAGCAAAGCTCAAAGAAGAAGCGGTGGCCAGAGAAGGAACCCAGACCCCACCGGACATAAAATGGTTACTTTTTTGTCTTTGCTTTATTCCTGTTACACAACAATGAGCAAAGAGGGGCAGCTGTAGTGCCCATTTTCTGTTCGGGCTTAGCCCAATAAAAAATATCCAACAGCCCAAACCTTTTTCTAAAATCTATTTACAAAAAATAACCCAAACCAAGATTTAATACCCAAACCCAATACCCCTAATTACCTTAAATACCCTTGAACCAAAAAAACTCATTGCTTCTAATGTAAATTTTTACGGGGAATGAAAAAAATATAGGAGATTTTGGGTTTTTTTTGTTCGAAATATAGAAAAAGAGGGGATTCGGAAAGCAAAAATAAGGGGATTTCGATTTTGATTCGAATAAAAAAGAAGGGTTAGGATGGTATAAAAATGAGTTTTTCAGTTTTGAATATATAAAAAAACTCATTTTCGTTCGAACAAAGCAAAATCAAAAAAGAAATCGGAAGTGAAAAAGGTAAAAGAATACAATAGAAAGTCGAAGACATTTTGTTAGATCTACTCACCTAGGGTCTTCTTCTTGAAAATTTGAGCCCAAATTCGGGACGTTGGAATACATCGGAAAAGTGCGACCTTTCGACTTCCGGCCACCACCGGCGACTGGCAGTCTACGGCGGCGACGACGACCGATCACCACTGCCGGCAGAGATTGGAGAGGATTTGAGAGCCCTTTTTTCTGTTTGAAATGAAAAATGAGTAATTTTTTTAGAATTTTGCTTTTATACTAGTTGAAAATAAGGGTAAATTGCATAATAGGTTCCCCATTCCCATCCCGCTTTTCAAAAGCTGCCTGCCACATGGTATAATTGCTTTACAAGTCCTTGCATATTTTAATTCCTTTTTTAATTTGATCCTTAAAATAAATTTAATCAGGTTTTAAATGGAAAAATCACACACTTGATCCCTCCACCCCATTTTTATTATTTCCGTGACCTTCCCTATTTCATATTTCTTCCAATTCCATCTTTCTTTTGTTTTTAAGTTTCTTTTTTCTTTTCATTTGGTCACCTTTATTATTATTATTATTATTATTATTATTATTATTATTATTATTACGTTTATATGTACATACATTATTATTAGTATTATCCTAATATTATATTTATGTATATGATATAGTATTATATATACGTATATAGTATATTTACATAATATATAGTATATTATATATATTATTTTTTGCATATGTTGATATGATTATTATTATTTTTATAATTATTTTGTTAATATATATTATATTATTATATTTAATATATTATGTATATAACTTTATACTTAGTATATTATAAATATATATACATTATTATTATCATTATTATTATTATTATCGTTACATAATATATAAGTATTATATTGTATGTGTATATTATGTTATTATACCTATACATATATGTTTGTTTATTTCGGATATTTTTTCTTTAAACTCGGCCAATTTAAGGGAATATTTTCCTCTTTATTTCGGAATCCGGCTATAAAGTGACATCCTGACTCATTCAGGTGTCACCTTCCTCGGTTTCGTAAATAAGGAAATGTTCTCCTTAGACCGTTTTCTTTTAGGGATTAAATTTTGAATTTAAAAATCGAATTTTTATTTTCTTGCAACGACAACACTCAATCAACGCGGTATCAATTTTGGGCGTTGTGGGGTGCTAATCCTTCCCCACGCGTAACCGACTCTCGAACCCAAAATCTTGAATCTCTGATTACCTTTTAACGGCGTCCGGCCTACCAAAGTGGCCGGTGGCGACTCCATTCATTTTTCCCATCCGCATTTTTTACCATTTTCTATTTTTAATTTTTTTAAAATATTTACGGCGTTCTGTTAGGAGCGTCATCCCTATCTCCGGATGACGTCTTTTTTAACTTCGTAAAGAAAATAATTTTTTCTAAAACTTTATCTATTTTTCGTAGAAAGTAAAACCACTATTACGACAAGACACTAGTAACACACTATGAGTTCTGGTTGCTATTATTTGGCACCTTTATCTTTCTTTTCTAAAAGTACTTGGATGCATGTATAGATGGCAGCTTCACACAGAAAGATAAAAAGCAAACCAAGCACCCAAATCTCATCGTACAAAAAGTAAAGCCCTAATAATTGGATGCCATGCTACTTGTCAATATTAATAAAGCGTTTTTTATTTTTAGGGCTTTGTCGTCTCATCGCATATTTAATTTTAGTAGATAAATCTCTTAAAATAATTTTTTTACATACACAATGCCTCAAATTCAAGACTTGTTTAAGCGATACTAAATTATTTATCACTTGGACCAACTCGTTGGTAGTAAATTAAAATTTTGATTGAACCTAATGTCGTGAGTTAATTAATTACTAATTTAATTAGTAATTATAAATTTACTTATATTTTCTAGTTTAATAAATACTTTTTAATAGAGTTTAATAAATACTTTTATACGGTTATTACTTGAGATTTGAATATATGATAAAAAAATTTACACACAAACCTCTCATGCTTCATTTTTTGATAAATAAGGGAATATTAGTATGTGCCTTATTAAAAACACCTCTAAATTTAGTCGGAGTAAAAAAGTACATATAATAATATTTACATAAACCAACCGAGAAAACTCGACAAACAAATTGGTCCTAAAAGAACACTAAGTCACGACCAACGGGGACATGACATCCTGTTGTAGTAACGACACAATTTTAATAGGAGGATCAGTAAAATAGCTTATCAAAAAACAATCAGGCGAGTATAATTTAGCTAAACTATCCGCAACCTGATTACCCGCCCGGCAAACATGCTGTAAGTGCACAGACCATGCACGATGGCGCAAACTACTAAGATGCACCGTTAAGAAAAAACCCTCACACCTAACCGAATCAGAACGAAGAAGACTAAGGACATCCATATTATCCACCTTAAGGATAACACGTCTATGACCCAACTCCTAAGTATAGAGTAACCCAACATAAGCACCCCATGATTCCGCATCAGCCACCGGACAGACTCTAATAAATTTGGCGAACCCCCAAGCCTTGTCAGAACTATCCCGAAGAACACTACCACACGAAGCATAATCTCCAACTATGTGTCGGGCACCATCCATATAATCATTCGATAATTTAGTTTTTACAAATAAAATTATTTATATAATTTTTTTAAATATACATTTTTAAATTAACTCTTTCAGTTTGGTGTCATTTAGCTTAATGATATCATCTTAATTCAAAAATGTACTAATAAATAACTATCATTGAACAATATTAATTCTCTAAATTATGAATACTTAAGTTACATTTTATGATGTAATTATTTTTAATAAATTTAATTAAAAATAAAATTGATTTTATTTAAAATAAATTATTTATAAAATTTAAATATTTAATTATAAAATAAATATTGTTCACACACATACATACGTGTAAAAATGAATAATGTAAAATTAATTATTATGCACTTTTCAAATAAAACAAATATATATAGTCAAATTATTAACTACTACCACTGATATTTATGGTCGGAGGATAAACTTGATTGTGTGGTGCTTCTTCCTTTACAGGCAGCAAGAAAATCCAAATTATAAGCTGCTAGGAAAAAAAGACACTCTTTTAATCTCTTTTGTTTGTGTACCCTTATTGTTTTAAATTTATTACTGATAAAATAATTTTAGAAACTTTCAACGTAATAGTTTCTAAATATATTTTTTACAAAATTTATTTGATTAAAATATATAAAATAATATAAATTAGAATTTTAAAAAATAGACGTGTAATATTATGACTTTGAGATCAATTTCAAAATAACTAGAATAAATATTATGACAAGACTTTGGAATTGGATGCATCTTGGAGGATTGCACTGCACATTGCACGATAACTAGAATATATATTATGATCAGAGAGAATGTCTAAACAATTCAAACCTTTTTAAGGATAATTACAGTTTATAAATAATTAGAACCCAAACGCGAGCTGTCTTAGTAAAAAAGAAAATGATACTCATCTTAAAAGTCTCAAGTTCGAGCAGCTTTAAGGTGTGTGCGTATTATCAAAGGCTTAAAAAAAGGTATGAACAAATATTACCTTATAGTCACCTTAAGAGTAAACTACTAAAAAAATACAAATTTAAACATCACAAATACTCAAAATGATAAGCACCTGAAAGTTATTACAAAGAGTTGAACTCCAACAACAACATATGAATAAGCCAAAGCATTTCGAAATTAAAAAAAAAAACTCATAAAATTTAATGAAAAGAGAAGTCTTGATGGAGATTTTAAAAAAAACTTTTGGAGCTCTTCAATAATAAGGACAAAAATGAAGTAGATCTTTGAAAACACTAAAAAGGTTTGGGCTTGTTCCCCTATTGTATTGGATCACATGGTATTTTGGGTTTAATGCCATTCGGTTCTCAATTCTTAAACACAATCCAAAATAATTTTTAATTATTTCATGTTTATTCTAATTCTGAAGTCTCCCAAACTTGAAATTAACTACCACATAACCGATATTCGAGAAGTCCACGGTGCTTATCTCGGATTAGAACACAAAATCCAACACGGGAGTTACATTTCCAAACAAATGTGAATAAAAAAACCTTTTTATTTGAACACATATATACTTGAATGAATTAGAAAAATCCATTAACCTAATGAGAGTTCTCGGTAGATAAAAATGTTCGAATTAACCTAATGAGAGTTCTCGGTAGATAAAAATGTTCGAATTTGAAATTCATATGATGATTATTATCTTCTTTTTAACTAAGATCACTTAATTGAATCACCTAGTTTTATTGAACGCGGATATATTTAAAATTACAATGAAAGTTTACAATCTAGTAAACAAAAACAATTAATCCGAATATATTTCTATAACCATTGAAACAAAAAACTAGCATCTCGAGAACATAATAGGACCATACAAGAAAAAGGTAAAAACCCAACTCAAATACTCGAAACAAAAGATATATACAAACATCCCCAAAGATTGTCAATAAAAGGTAAAACCATCAACAAACAACATAAAATTGTATATTACAATAAGATATGTTGACAACACGGTCATTACCACAACTCAATTGCGGACAATAAACGGTGATTGTGAGTATGTATCCAAAATAGGGAGATTAACTGGATAATTAAAAGAGCGTCATCTTGATCAGTCATAGTCTCGTCAAATCCAACATTTATAGAAAATCAAATGAAAGAACGACCATACGACCGATAAAGAAAAAATATATATCAAAAGACAAAGAAAAACGTATCAAAAGGTAGAGTAAAGAATGTCACAAGGATAAGATTATTTATTAAAAACTAAAATATAAAAGAAAAATAAGACAAACGATAGGAAATAGGAGAGTAGAGGAGACGATAAATCTTCTACGGTCGTGATCAACTAAGGCTAATATCACTGCCGGCAAACAAAGAATAAAAAAACGACAATACAAAGACTAATGAAAAAAACTATGCATATCAAATGTGAATTTAAACATATGTAAATCACAAGTTAAAATAATTTCCCTCGACTAATTAAATTTGTAACCTTTTAATATTAATCCAAATTAAAATTTCAATCAGATCAAATTAAAATGCATACTATGAAAGAAAGAAAGGTATATAGAGAATTCCATTCAAATTTAAGTTCAGATTGAATCAACTTAAATGAACTCGTACATAAAAGATAAATTTTATATTATAGTAAAACCTTTATAAATTAATAATATCGGGATCACGCAATTTTATTAATTTAAAAAGGTATTAATTAATTGATAAATTAATAATTTATTAATTTAGAGAGATCTTTTTCGATTCAACGAACCTACATTAATCTTCATGAATAATATATATGTTGTATTGACTAATTGAATGATGTTCATGTACAATGTAACTAATTAAATATAGGAAAATTCTATCACGATCGACGAACACCGCAAAACACCACTAATTTTGTACATCGTTGAACACCATTAAATCAATTAATAAAGATTAAAAATCTCAAGGACTCAACATATAATTATAAATTATTTAAAATGAAATTTTAGTTAAATTATTTTCTATATATAATATAATTTTCTATTTAAAAAACAATTAAATCAAATACCAACCTTAATCAATTTAAAAAATAAAAAATCCAAAACCCTAAACCGTAGTGTCCTCAATTCTTTTGCCTGTTGTTGATATTGGTGGCTGCATTTGAATGACTGATATATGATCCAATGTTCTGATGCATCGAAACCTGATTTCTTTCGTTTTTCAGTCCATCTCTCCATATAGTGGACATAACCGGCCAACGGACGATAGTCTAGACAGTTTTCTTTCATTTCTGAAGAAAAATGGAGTGAACCTCGGCGTAGTTGAGGTAGCCTTTCAATCTATCCATATTCTCATCAGCATTTGTCGAATTTGTCAAATTGCAGGACTTGAATCATGCATTTTCCTTCTCCGACTCCTGTAATTAATACAATGACTTCCACATATCTCATTTTCAGATTCGCCGGGCCACTGATGATTCCTATAGCTATGATGATGGCAAATTCAGGGGGTTTATGGTTTCGAGTTTAGGGTCTTTAGTTTTTTATTTTTTAAATTGATTAAGGTTGGTATTTTATCCAATTATTTAAAAAAGATTAAAAATATATTATATATGGAAAATAATTTAATTGAAATTTTATTTTAAATAATTTATAATTATATGTTGAGTCCTTGAGATCTTTAATCTTTATTAATCAATTTAATGGTATTCAACGATGTTCAGCGTTAATAGTGTTCAGTGGTGTTCGTCGAGCGTGGTAGACTCATCCTTAAATATAATACATACCCCTAAAAAACAAAATTCTTTATAGTACGTAGTACTAGTTAAATATAATGCCATGATTAATCAGCAGTTATCTATACATTATTTCTTATTAAAGACATAAAAATTCAAATTTATTTTTATGAATAATTATTTGGATAATGAATCAAACTTTAGAAGCAAGATTGATTAATTTTTGTTCTCACATGTTACAATTGAATTTTGAAACAATTTATTATTGTAGGAGAATTCAAAAAAAAAAAGAGAGTAGAGAATTGTCGTGTTTTTTCAATAAATGTCAATCAATTAAGTATCATTAATATAACTCATGTACCTTCGACAGAAGTAAATTATTGCATGTGATTATTACACACATGCTCACACTATAAACATGGAGATTGTAGTCTCTAAATCTGATCCGAAAGATCTGATAGATCTAAAATGTCATATTCGGATAAAAAGAACAATCACAGGTTTTGGGACTCCTTTAGCTTCTGCGCAAAACGAATTTTGGCTATTGAGTTGTTAACTCCCATTAACGATGTGGTATGTTAACAAAAAAGATTAATTTTTAATTTGACCATTGGACTTTTAAAAATGTCTTAACCAAGCCCCTAAGCATCCAACACCACCACAACCCTTGATTTCACCACCGTCGACTCTCTGATCAACTTCTTCGACCACTTTGTTAACAGTCATGGCGCTGTCTTTCGTGGGTAAATTCAGAAACCATTTTCAACATTTTGTTTAGCTTTCTAGAAGCACTAGAGCTAGGGGACACTAATATTCACTATATCTTGTTTAACTTATCAGGTAATGATATCATTTGGTTTGAATTTCCAGGTGCAAATATATATGATGAATTCAACATCCTTCGTCCAACACAAGCTTGCCACTGTTCGGAATGCAGACCTCATACATTTTTTTGCCATGGCTAATTCGGACCGACCGCATCGCACACCTGATTTCGGTGGGTGAGTCTTCCGATAGAAATTTTCTACATAAATAAGGACTCGAACTTAAGAACTGCTTAAACGATACCAAGTTGCTTACCACTTAAACCAACCTCCATTGGTTGTACTTCGTTTATTTTGAGTCTTATTATACTATTTTTTATTCAAAAGTAAATTTATCATGCTCACAACAAATCAACACACAATTATATTTTAAATTGAACACACCATTTTAATAAACCGCACAAAACCCCTAAATCGTTGAACTGTCCGTAGTTCACATGACTTAAGCACAACCAAGTCAAGCCCAGCTTTCTTTGATACACCTTTGCCTGGTATTGAAACCCCAAAACCAGTATCTCATATCTTTCCTTCCTTGGGCTTCTCTCTTTAAATTCTCTTGAATGGAAGCTTTTGGTAGTGGAAAAGCTTGAAATGCAATGGTAATAGAGTTAACGCTGTTCTTTAGGGTAAACTGGTGGTGATTTCGACCGGAGGTGATGGCAGTGGATAAGGCTTGCGGTAATGTCGAGTATTTAAGAGTTTGATTGAGAGATTTTAAAAATTTAAGAGTTAAATTAGAGATTAATCTTTTTTGTTAATGTACTACATCATCAGTTCAACAATAAACAACTCAATAATCAATTTATAACAAATCGATAACGTAAGTGATCAAACAATTAAAAGTGCGATATTCAAAATAAAAAGAAAACCATACAAAAATGACTTTTACTATAATTTGTCCTAAAATATTAAACCTATTATGGTCCAAAATGAAAACTTTTATACTTTTATTGTACTTTACAATAATGTTATTAACTTTTAAATTATTATTACAATATTAATTATATTTTTATAATTATTTAGATAATTGACAACTTTTACATATCTATCTTTTGAATATTATAAATATACTTTTTTAATAATTGTAATTAATATATAATTTTTAATATTATAGAATTGTTCAAATTTTAAATTAAAATCCTTTATTTTTTTAAAAAATATTTATATATGTAACCAATGTGGTTGATTCAAGTAATAAGCAGCTTGATATCGCTTAAGCAGACTTCGAGTTCGAGATATTGTGTATGCAGAAAATTCATGCGATGAGACTCGCCCATCAAGACCAATTGTACGACGCGAGTTGATCCGAATTAGCCAGGGCAAAGCTCCCGAAAATTAGGAGAGCAACCAAAAAAATATTTATATATTTAAATTATTTTTACATTAAATAAAATATTTAAGTAATTTTTAACATTTATATATTTATTTTAAAGGGATAAGGACCAGTTACACAGTGTAAGAGTTTTTAATTTTTATACGTTTTTGGATCGTTGGATTAGTGAAATGGATGACTGAGATTAACAGTAAGTTATGTGAAGATTCTCACTTGAAAAAATAAAAAATTAATCTTAGACATCTATTTATTCCATCAAACGTTTCAAAAAAAAATATGTAAAACTATAAATTTTACATTATTTGTAAGTATTTTTTAAATATTATAAATTATATGAAGTATGTAATCATTAAAAAAACCCAAAACTCCCTATCAAATTCCCAGACTTTCTTCTTCTACTTTCCTCCCATTGCCTCCTTTCTGGGCTTCCGATTTTCCGTCCAACCAAACAGAAACTCCCCCAATTTAATATATCTAGAAATATAAATTTATTTAATAATTAAATATAAGATTAAAAAATATACAAGTGAATGAATCAATGAAGGATGGCTTGGAGCTTCGGTTCTCTTTTCCTCTTTACTCCTATTAACCGAAACAAACCTCCATCAATACAAATCACCCTAATTCCTTTTTCATCTTTTTTCTTAATTTCTTCCTATTGTTTATTATTTTTATACTAATTAATAATAATAATAGTAATAATAATTTCCTCTTTCTCGTTCGTTTTCTTCATAATGGAAATCTCCTACACTTAATCCCACCGTAACTACCCTAAAACCCTCGTTCCGATCTGTCCCTTTTCCCACCATGTCCCTCGATTCTTCGCCTTCCCTTCCGATCCCTCCCGACCCACCTCAAAACGACACCCTCCCCGCCCAAAACGACACTGCTTCAACCCAAGCCCCGGAAACCACCACCACGGACGGAAACACTGGGCCGACGCCGATCCCGCCCTTAACGAGGAGCAATCGTCCCTCTCGAGCTTGTACGCGTAGAGCCTCTCAAAGGCTCTACGCTCAACAACAACAGGCCGCGAACAAGCTCTGGCAGAAGCAGGCGAAGAAGGAGCATCAACACACCCAGCAGCAGCAAATCAAGGACGAGAATGATGGTTCTTTGTCGCCGCAGCAGCAATGTTGCTCTAATAGCAAGATCGTTACTTCGTTAGTGGCGCCGCCTGAGCCGTCGCAGTTGCCTAGGTGGACCATTCGGTCAATGTGGGAGTTAGCTTCAGTACTTGATTTCTTGCATGTTAGTTTCCGAATTTGTTGTATTCTTTTTGTTTCTATTAGTTCATTACGAGGCGTCGCCTTTTGTTGAGAACTTACGAGTTTTGAATGTGACAGGTTTTCAGGCCGCTTTTGAATATAGCTGTGGAGTTCTCGGCGGAGGAGTTTGAGACAGCGCTGATTACTCCTAATGATACTTTGGCAGATATTCATATGCCTTTGATGAAGGTTTGTTCTTTTCCTCTTCATCTATTGAAGTGTATGATTTTATTGTTGGGGTGCTTTCAAACATACCTTTTTTGTACAGGTTTCTCTTTTTCATGGTTGTTGACATTGCTTTATTTCTTATTGAGGCAATTTGTTCTTTGTAGAGTCGGACTTCTCTTTTGCTATACATTTAAGTGGATATATTTCTGCTAAGGTTTTTCTAACATGGAAGAGTGATAGTTGGATGGTTGTGGAATCTACTTCTTGAATTATGGCTTTCTTCTGTCAAGAAATTAATTTATTTATGAAGCTTTTGGTATGCAGGTCTTTTATGGGATGCAGTTGTATGAGCTATTTTATTATATAATCAAGGAGTTGTTTTACTCTTGTACTCAAGTGCTACGATTGGCTCTTTGAGAGCTGTAGGCTGTAGCTGTTGATGAGTCCCAGGAAACTGTTGTACAACACACATGAATCGACTTTTTTCTTATTGCATCTTTAATGAAACATGGAAATAAAGACACAAAGTTGTTATTTTCCTGAATTAAGTTTGAGAACACTAGCTAATTCATTAAGGTTTGTCCTTGGTTGAATTTTTGGAAATACTTTAAGTGATCTAGAAAAAAAAGTCAAGCAAAAGGAGAGTCTTGATTTTTTTAATCATATGCATTTTTGCTTCTTGTTTTCATAGTTAGACGGACCTTAACAAATTCACATTTAGACTTTGCTGTACTTTTAAACTCTGACATGGCACCGAGCATATGTATAATTTACCATGGAGAGCCTTCAGGCATTGATTGACAGTCTTTCTGTACATGATTAATAATGGTTAAATTTGCTTATGGCTCTTTGGTTCCACTTCTAGCCCAAAACAACTGTTGTTCTGTGGCTGTTTGTCCCTGAGTATACTATTTGCATAGAGTAGTGTATGTCTTGGTTTACAAAGAACCTAGGGCATGAAGGAAGATTTGTGTTAAGCTAACTTATTTGGATTAATTTTTTACATGAGAGAGTTGGATTAAGTATGATGAAACCTCAAGAAAGAAAACTGTTGTCATTGTTATCAATGGTTCTATTTAGCATTGTGTCCTTTTTGTTGGATTTATGGCAAGATGACGTTTTGGAAGTTTAAGAACGAGATGCCATGATTGTATTGAAGCAAACATGGTGGAATGTGTCATTGCTTTGAATGATGGTACCAGGAGTCCATAATTGAGTAGGAAGGAGCTTCAATGAGTTTTAGATTCTTCAAAGGTTAGCCATAGCTAATCACTGATTTAATGAACTATTCTTTGGAAAGGATTGCAGGTGGCCTCATGTATGAAATTAAAACTTTAAGTGATACTAAGTTGTATCGCTGAATTAAAATTTCCACTCAATATGATACTACATCCTAAATTGTGTTCGCTTTGAGTTGGATGGAAATTGTTTATAAGTTGTGGTAAGTTGTGTGAATTGTCAGAACCCCATCGTGTATAGTTCTATTGTTTGGTTCTAAAACATATCATATCTATAGTTCCTGGCTGCCAGCTGCCTTGTTTTGGTTGTCTTTAGCCCTTGTGTCTTCCATCTGTGTATAATACAGTTTCTGGGGCAAAGTGTGCATCAGAAATTTGTTTCTAGTTTTTGCGGTTGAGTCATTAAAAGTTGTTACATGGTCCAAAGGGTGACTAGGGACTGTAAAGCATTATGGCTCTTTACGCATGTCTGTGATTTGTGAAAGGAGTTACAGGGTGGTACTTTTAATGCTAATTACCCATGTACATGTTGGCTAAGAAGCTTTTAGGATTATATGGTATATGTACTTACTGTGGGTAAGACGATTTCTATTGAATTTGTTAACTTAAGTGGCTTGCCTAAAAACAATTATATTAAAAGCATTTTTGTCTGGAACTGCAATGAGTTATCAATATACTTTCTCTATTGCAGGCAATCCCTCCAGTTACTCGGATGCCTCTTACACGTGATGCCTGGATTACTGTTCTCTGCAGAAAATTAAGAGACTGGTGGCATTGGGTAACTTGTCCTCTCTAGTCCTATGTATGCTTAATAATATGTGGCATGCATGCTTACTATTATATTTATACATTGTTTTGGATGTTTGCAGGTTGCAGATGGGGATCTTCCCATCGTTGCTTCACATGGGTGAGTTGCCATACATTTTTGGAATATTCTTAACATATAATGCTTAGTGTTTCTAATGAATACTAATTTGTTAGGGCGGAGATTGAAGTATACAAGTCACTTGATCCTGGAGTCCGTGTTGTGATCCTGAAAGCACTATGTGACATTCGTGTTGAGGTATGATCATCATCAATAAATTGTCTTTATACTCTCAATTGTAAATGCCTGATGTTTCTCTTATCTTGGTCATGACCTTGATTTTCATTAGTTTTATATTATTAATTTTGAGGGAAGCATCCAGTCTATTCATGTAATATTAGGGGCACTGAAATCTAAGTTTGAAAGTATTACAAATAAGTCCTGAATGGCTGAATTCCTGTAGCTTAGGTTTGGATGGTTGGACACCTGTGGTACGTTTGGATTTTGTCAAATATTGATGCAGTAACATGGTTGTCAATACAGCTTTTGCTGTATGTGTTTGGATTCGTTATCATCAAATATGAATGCTTCCTTCTCTTTTGGTTCCTCATTGCATTGAAGGAATTTTGATATTTCCTAAGTAAACAACTCCCTGACGATTACTTTTAGATCTAAATGTCTGATCTGATCTTCTATGTTGTTGTAATATGCATCTAAATGTCTGCTTTGATCTTCTATGTTATTGTAATATGTTCCTTATAGTTAAGTTGTGCAGTCCTTTCTGATTGGTTCATTACTTGGAGAATTTTCTTTCTTTTCAATTCTATGCAATCATATTCATAGGTCATAATCTCAAACTAATGTAATATTTTTCGAGTTACTGAGAGATGCTGTATCTGTTATCCTTTTTTTTTGTGTTTTATTCTGTAAATCTATTGTTTCTAATATAAACAAGGAGTTTTATTCCAAGTTACCTTTTGCAGCAAGAAGACATCCGGAATTACATTGACAACTCACTTAAACATGGTGTTCAACTTTCAGCCTTTCGTAAACAACGTGTTGGAGGTGATTCTCAGGGAATTAATTACTGGTAATGTCCAGGGCTTATCAAAAAGCTTCTATGTGTTACCGCCTTGTAGCTTGCTTGGTTTGAGTGTTGCACTTGGTAGATTATTTGTTGTGAATATTTCTCCTTTGGTATTGTTGTATAAGCTATTTGTTTGTTGTTTGCACAGGTATGAAGATGATGCCGTTGTTGGTCATCGCTTATACCGGGAAATAAGGAAAGTTGAGTTGAAGAAAGCAAAGATGAAAGGTTCCCATGTCCCTAATAGTGCAACATATCTGTGGGAAACAGTTGCAACAAATTTGGAGGAATTTCAAGATGTTTCTGTAAGTTGTGTGTGTGTATATAAACTTCTTTTTATGTGTTTATGGTTTTATTATGCTGTTCATATAATGCACCAAATGTATTCATGCACCGTGATGTATATCCTCAGGCAAAGTTGGCTGAAGTATTGACTAGACCATATTGTTGCGATTTTGTTTATTTTATCTGTTTTTACATCACTCCAAAAACTAAGTCTGAGGCTGGTACATGTCTTTTAGCTAACAAAACCTTCAGATCGGGCAGGTGCCCTGTAGGAAAAATTCTAAAGTTCATTTAAGGTAGGTGCTGCCTTTTTTAGTACCTTGTGTTCCTTGAGCTAGGTCTCTGGGGTTCTGATTCTGGGGATATCATTGCAATGACAATTTGTGGAAGAAATGAATAAGGGAACTTCTGCTGACAATGAGGAAATATATTGAAAATAAATGGCTATGTTGCTGAAGTTTTAACCTAGTGACAATGAAGTAGGCACTGGAGATGGATAGTGGTTTAAACAATGGCATTAACTACATGGAGAAGGCATTGGGTGTTCAGTTGATATCATGGGCTTCATAAGATTATTCTGTGATTATGCTTACATCTAAGTTAGATATGAGGTGGGAAGCCTGCCACTGTTCATTATACCGGATACTGTTTTCATGCATGTTTTTTGCAGCTCCTTATTATCCAATCATCTCTTGTTGCATAACTACCTTGCGGTCCTTTCCTGCTTGTATAAAATTTCTGAGAAGTTCCTTTCTTCATATATGTTTTAGGTGAGGATTATTGTTAGGGTATATGTTCTATAATCATAGATGCCATTATCAGCTTTGATCCTTGCACATCATTGGCTCCAAATTTCCAGAGTTTTACCCTTGCATTTCTTTGTGGATTGGACACTGGGATCATAATTCATAACCAAGATAATTCTGATTGAGACAATAAACTTCATCCTCTAAATCACTTGCATTGCCTGTTTCTTTCTCAAGACCTTCAAGTCATAATGTTAAATTGTTTTCATTGAAAAAAACTTTAGTGGCGTTTTGGAAGTAATCATTTATATCATTATGTGGTCATAGAAATAAATTTCTTGTCATGGAAGTTCGGGTGAGGAAGCTATTCCACCCTCCTTTACTATTGAAGAACAGACAGTTTTGTATATATGATCTGTTTTTGTTGTCTTGAAAATGCAAAGTTTTTATAGCTTTCATTTGGTCCGAATATTGATATTATCTTTTCATCTGCTGATGCAGGAGAAACTTTTTGCCAGTAAAAATAGAACAGAAGCATCGCTAGGGAAGAAGTTAAAGAATGACATGCTTCCTGAGATTGAAAAGGAACACAAGGTACTTAAAAAGTTGCCTCTTGTCATTGAGCAGCATCACAAAAACTGTTATCCTTCTCTCAAGGTACCGTACAAATTGTTTCTTAATCCGATTCTTTCTTTTGCTCAGAGGAAGGAGAAGTTACTGAAAAAACAACATAGACAGGCTCTTCTTCTTAACAACTTCTTGGTTGTTGATGGGCTTGGTCCAGGACGCTCCCTTCGAGACAGAAAACCTGTCACTTACACATTTGGTAAGGAACTTTAAAGTCCAACATTCTTTTTTTACTGGACTTTGCATTTTAATTATGAGAGACAATTTTTTCCAGTGTTTTTGGTTCCTAGCCATAAATATTGGCAGTTTTAAACTGACTTATCTGGGCTTGTTAAAGTTCAGATTCTAGGTAAATGCTTTTACCTGAGCTGGTATAGTTTCTCTTATAATTTTGCATTCAGATTCTGGAGAAATTATTTCATGGACCCTTCCCACCACCTCATTCATAGTCCTTTCCGATAAAAAATATTTGATTTAATTTTTATTCTTTGAAAGTATCAAACAGAAGAAGTCTCTTGTCTTCACAAAATTTACAAAATTAAAAAATTAAGTTTTGAGTTCATAAATTTTTAGAATCCAAAGTTAATGCTAATTTGATTCGATATCTTAAAGGGGATAAATCTCGACAATGGGAGATTGAAGCATTGTTCTATTTTATTTGGCACTTAGTTGCAGGCATCCCTATGGTCTTCAAGACATGTAAACATGAAGGAAAGTTTTAAGAGATTGCAATTTTATTAGAATTAAAAATCAATCATCTAAAAATAATATAAAACACTAAAAAACCTCAATAATCTAAACAAAAGTTAAAATCATAAAGCACCATAATTGGATTAATCTAGCGGAAGATAAAAAGTTAGTCCCTAATTGTGCAATTATTTTAATATTTCTGTCAGCTTTACTTTGATTTAGCGAAGAAGTGAAAACTAAAGAAGATACTTAATGGAGGTAGTGAAGATGAAAGCACAATGAAGACTGTTGGGTTTTTTCTTGTTAAAAAACAACTTTAAACTCACGGGTCTTTGGGTAATTGAATTAAAGAATTTCGTCATTTTGAACTTATATTCAGGGGTTATCGCCGGTGGGTTCAATAGGAGTTGAGCGTTGTTCATTTTGAGACTGTTTGAGAAAAGAAAATGAGTAAGAATCAAACCCTGGGTTATAATTTTTAGAAAAAAGAAGGAAGACTATGACATGGAAATTTTAATACAAGTGTATATCTGAAATGGAAGAAAAGTTGATATGGATATTTTTTATTGGGTAGAGACTATGGATGAGGTGCTGGGAAGGGTCCATGAAATAATTTCTCCAGATTCTGCGTAAATGATTTTATATGAGCTGATATAATTTCTTATAATTTTGCAGATGATTATGATCGGTCAATAAATGAGGCTATTAAGATTACTAAGTATGTAATTTATAACCTAGACATCTTCCAGAACACATTGATATATTTCCTTTTGATCAGATGTGCTTTTTTTTTTCTGCCTTTAATATCGTATTTCACTGTTGACCATGTGTCAGACGGAAAGCACCATCACCGGATCCTCTCAGTGGAAGAGATTTTGCCAAACCTGAACCTTCTGCAAATGGTAAACTGAGTGGTCCTTCACATGGCTCTGAACAGGACAATTACAATATACCATCCCCCAAATCATCTGAATATGATGATTTTGATGATAATAAATCTGAGGAATTGGATCGTAGGTATGATAAACTTCATTGCTGAATTGCTCATATTGTTTCCGTAATCTGTATCTGATTTTTATATGATCCCTTGTAGCAATCGACGGAGGCAGAGACCTCAACGATATTCAGTGAATGAGTTTGTCGAAGCTGTTTCAGACAATGAGGCAGACTTTGACAGTGATGATGATATAGTTGGAGAAGCGGTATATGATGAGGAATACCTAAGAAAAAGAAAACAGAGAAGGCAATCCAGCAGCTCAGAAGGAGATGAGGAGTACCACTGGGATGGGGAAAATGCTGAAGACGAGGAGGAAGAAGAGGATTCATTAAGTATCAGTGAGGACAGTGACGAGGCCCCAAAAGTCAAGAAGTTGCCAGGCCGTACTCGGAGGGAAACTAAGCTAAGGTCAGTTGATGAGCTGCAGTCAGGTCTAAGGCGTAGCAAAAGAGCCACCAGAAATCGTATTAATTATAAACAGTATGAGCTGTCGGAATATGAAACAGATTCGAAACCTGAAAAGCCCAGTCCATCAAATGAACACTCTGACACAAGTGAGAACGAGGAGTTTTCAGAAGTAAGTAAAGAGTTCAATGGCAGTGATGAGGACCAGGAAATGGAAGTTGATCCACCTATGGAAGAAGGTATGGAAGGTAACTCGGAGACGGTGGAGAAAGAGCAAAGTCGGCCACCTGAGCAATCAAGTGGCAGCGGGCAAGACGAAGCTGATGGTGAACGAAAACCACGCTTCCTCGACCTAAATGAGCTGGCTCCGGGTTCTGGTTGTGATGACTGTCCAGCAAATACAATACTGAAAGATGACGATAGAAACAATTTCTAGAGATTTGTCTGGTGGAGAGCAAATGTTGTACTTTTCTCCCGGGGGGAAGCAAAGTGTATGTTAGTAAATTTATAAATTTTGAGACAAGCCACTCGAGGAAGTCACGGTCGGCATTCCTGTGAGGCTTTCAGTCTTACCTGGATGCAATCCCTTGAGGGTGTGCAGGCAGGGAAGCAAGCAAAACATGATGAGAGAAATGTTAGATTAGGTAGTCATTTTTTTAGCATGTCTTCAGGAGTTTTTAGTTTATCCAGAATAATGTACAATAACCCTTTTTAACAGATATCTGTAACTGAGAAGACCAATGGGTTTAAGATGGCTATCACCTCAGCCTTGAGGCTGGCTGGCTGGCTAGTGGCTCCTACTCTTGGTATGATTGGTTGTCTTCTCTTTATTGTTATTATTATTGTAATGGAACCATCCTCCCACACATTTAGAGTTTTCTTATTGAAATATCCCCTCCACTTTTTTCCTTATTAGGAACCCCTAATCAAACTTGGCCTTGGTTTGTTTTTGAACTTGTTTGTGTTTGTTAAGAAAGTTGAATATGGGTGTCCATCCATCCAACCTCATGGCTTAAGAATGCTCATATTGTCTCATCTTTTATGGATTCGAATTCTCTTGTATGAGTTTGAATCCTGGTATGTTAATGTAATATACTAAATAAAAGGAATGAATGAAGGCTTAAATGAAAAATTAACCCTTAAACTATGTCTTTTGTTTGTTTTTGACCCTTAAACTATTTTTAGTTAAAATAAGTACTTAAATTATGTCATTTTTTCTTTTAGTCCTTAAACTATCTATTGGTTAAATTTTTTTGTGACAAGTCAACATTTTATTGGTAATAATAATTTTTTTGACTTAGATAACTATCAAACTTAAAGTGATCAAAAATGATAATTTAGAGATTTATTTTGACCAAACAGTAGTTTAAGGGTTAAAAGTAAACAAAACATATAGTTTAGGGTTGATTTTTCATTTAATCCATGAATTAATGCCAACCAAACTTGAAACTTCCATTGCTATTCTAATTCTAAAGTGCCCAATGCTTAGATAGGTTTCACAATAAATCAAAGCATTTTTCAAGTCAATGGTCAACAAAATCACCCTCCCTTGCATTCCCCTGCCGCAGTGTTAGAACTCTTAAAACATTAAACATTCCAATTTCCCCAACACGTGCGAGGCGTTCCAACACCCGTGATTGGACCTTTCTAAAAGTCACAAACTAGGGTGGACAAAGACTCGAAAAAATTAAATTATTCGATTAGACTCAAGGTAAAAAAATCCCGACTCGTTTTGACTCGGCTCGTAATTTCATAAACTCGACTCGAAATAATTTCAAATAAAATTTGAGTTATAAAATGGAAATTCGAATAACTCGAATAACTAAAAATTTTTAGTAATTAGTTTATTAGTTTTTATATTTGAGTTGAGACTGTCAATTATGCATTATATATTATATAGATCACATGTGAAAAATATAAAGAAATATATATGTATATTGTATATGCTTATAGAAAGCCGTTAAAATTAGAATCAATATGTGCACCGCTCAGCCTTAAGTATATGCATATAGAAATATATATGTGCACCACTACGTATATACATATATAAATATATATGAAAAAATATATATGTACAATTAAATTTGTACATAAACTCGAAAACTCGACTCGATTAAAAAAATCAAATAAAATTTGAATCGTAAAATAGGACTTGCAAACTCAAATAACTCAAAAATTTTTGACTCGATCGAACGCCCAGCCCTACAAGCAACCCCGTTTTTCTCTTTCATTCTAAAATTTGATATTTGTAATTGATTTCAAAGTTTAGTTTAGTTTTTCAAGATTTTTTTTAGTTTAATTAGGTATCTAAATTGGATTTTTTTTGTTTAAATTAGTATTTGAACTTGATTTATTAGTTTAAATTGGTGAAAAAAGTACCAACAAATCAAGTTAATGTACCAATTTAAACCAACTAATCAAGTTTAAGTACCTAATTAAATAAAAATATTTAGCTACTAAATTAAACCTTCTAGATTAAGTTCGGGTCCCTAGTAATACAAAAATATATTTAAGTACCAAATGAAACCTTGAAACCAAATTTAGGTACTAAAATATATATAAATCTAAAATTTATAAGTCAAATTATTATATTACTCAAATTATTATATTACTTTAAATCTCTTTAATTTAGTTATATTACCACTATATCATTTGGGTTTAGATTGATATTTCCAAATTCAAAAAAATATAGGATTAAAATTGATAAATTAAAGTATAAGAACTAAATTTATAATTTCCACATAGTAGAGGGACTACTTATGAAGTTTGACCAAATTTATATGTGCTTATTTCGGGTGAAAGAAGAAAATCAATCGATCAGAAATTTTTACAAAAATACCCACCGCAATGAACAAGCCCACACCCGCCCCTTAAGAAAAAACCTTAACGGCCCCCATCTCTCCTCCTATTTCTCCAATTCCACCAAAACCGGCAATTCGAAAACCATGGCGCACCGCCGCAGCTCAGCCGCACCGGAACCGAACCCATCTACCCGACCCTTAGATCCCACCCTAAAAAACTCGCCCAAACCCACCATAACTACTCATCCTATAACCCAAAACTCGGATCCATTAATGGCTTCCAAGAAGCCCTTTTTCATGACCAATCACTTCTCTAGATTGAACCTCAATCACAAAACCCGCGCCCCCCAAAAACCCACCAACAACCAGCACAGCAGAGACATCCGTTTACAAGCCAAAGCTTTGACGGTCTCAGCTGATGCCGATTCCTCCAGGTTTTCACTTATCAAAGCAGGCCATTCGCTAACGCATGAGAACGCCAAGGAATCGTTGAAAGATACGGTCAGGAAATCATCAAAGGATTTGGGTGGAAAGAAACAACAACAAAGATCAGTTCTTGAGAGCAAGAAATCAGCTTTGACGACGGGGAAGGAGAAACAGTTGAAGAATCTTGATATGGATAAGGCTTCAGCTTCATTGAGCAGGAGAAGATCCTTAAGCGGTTCACAAGTGGAGCTGAGTGGTATTCTTGCAAATTGTGGTGTCAAAATTGTTTCAGTTGATATGCCACCGTTTATGCTGATCCATGCGGTTGATTGTGCAAGGAAAACTCATGATAGCCTTGAAAAGTTCACTTCCAAAGCCCTTGCACTCACTCTCAAGAAGGTAAAGGTTATTAATTTAATTAAAAATCATACATTTTTCCACCTTTGATCTGGGAATTTCAGTTTGGGATTGACATGATTGAGCAACTTGGTTTTGGGGTTTGCAGGAGTTTGATGGCGTGTATGGACCGGCATGGCATTGTATTGTGGGGGCGAGTTTCGGGTCTTTTGTAACACATTCAGTTGGTGGGTTTCTCTATTTCTCAATGGATCAAAAGTTATATGTTCTGTTGTTTAAGACAAGTGTACAAAGAGCTGATTGAAGTTTGGTGACAAACATAGAACAATATGGAAGCTAAAAAAGCATAGCTAGTAGCAGAGTAAAACTTTGTGTTTGTTTTCCCTTTTGTAGCTTTGTACATTGCTTTTCATAAGAACAAAGGAAAAGAGTAGGGTATTTCAAGTCCCTTTTCAAGTGGTCTTAGCCTGTATGAACATTCTTCTTCCGATGCATTCGGTTTAGAAAATACAGAATCCAATCAATCCATTGCTTTAGCACCTCATATTGTTTAATTTGATTTTGATTCATCACACTGGTAGAGAATGGAAGATTCTCTGATTTCAGCACCCTAGGAGTAGCTTAAACGTGGCAGACTGTGGTTGGTCCGCCCACTGATAGGAGTGTCTTAAAGTAGAGAGGACCCCATGTTCCCCCCTGCAAAGCTATCAGGTTTTATCAGTTCACATTTTTTTTACTGCTGGTTCTGAGCATATGTTGTCATGTCCTGTGACTCGGGCATTTAATTTTTTGACAATGGTTGTCTCAGTGTAGGGTCCATTCCCATCGGCGAATGGAGTCACAGGCGTCTTCTTGGCAAAACAAGTAAAAGATTGATACTTCAGCTTTGATGCAAAGCTTGGTGATCTTGTGAACATGCGTGTATCACGAGGGTTGAAAAGCATTGTCCCCGGATATCAGATTTGATCCGATCTAAGTTTTTTGAATATCCGATTTTTTGAATCGACGATATAGTAATTCGTATTTGATCCGAAAAAATTAGATATTCAAATATTAGATAATCGGATCGGATATTCGATTACGAAAATATATTTTGATTTAATTATTTTTTCGAATTTGAAAGTCGTATTTATGAAAATTTTAAAATTTTGAATATGACAAACAACAAATTGCCAAATATAACAAGATTCGCATCTATGAAAATTTTAATTTTTTAATTTTCGAATATAACAAGCATCAATTTGTTAAAAATAACAAAATTAATATTTATGAAAATTTGAATTTTTGGATAATCCGAAACTTGAAATATTGCGATCCGTATTCGATCCAGAAAATTTAAAATCGGATCAGATATCCGATCTGTAAATAAAAATTAGATCGAATTTTCGAATTTTTGGATCGAATCAACGGATAATCGGATCGGTAAGATCGGATATTTTTGAACACCCCTACTCCAAGTGAACTTGTGTAGAGGATCGGACATTTACTTTCGTTTTTATTAAGTAGAGAAATAATTATATTCTCAAAATTAATATTAAAATTTAAACTCATACAAAATAAAATAATAAAAACATCATTCACCGTCTCAATTAATGAATCTCATTTACTTGATTGAGTGTCGAAAGGACTGGTAATGAAGCCCTTTCGACTGGTTCTCTCTAATAATTGAGTGAGGTGTTGGAGGACTGGGGCCTGGTGCTTGCTCATTTCTATTGAGAAAATTCTGGGGCATTAGGCTCTGTTGGTGGGGTTTCTCGGTAGCTTGAAATAACCATGTTCTTACAAAGAATTGGGCTCACTAATAAGCTCTCCTTTGCAACTTCTTGTACAGTTTGGATCAAGTTTGAATCAACTTGCAAGTTTATTTTTAAAAAAAGGAATAGATCACAAATAAGTAACTAACATATACTAATTTTTTATTTAGGTAGTCAAAGTATAATTTTCTTTGTTAAAAATAAGTACTCAAAGTATACTTTTTTTGTCAAAATATGTACCCAAAGTATACTTTTTGTTAAAATATGTACCCAAAATATTTTTCCATCAAAGTAAATACCTAAAGCATAATTTTTTGTTGAAATAAGTACTTAAAGTATTTTTTGGTCAAAAAAGATATTTAAAATATATATAATTTTCATCAAGATTCCTAAAAGTTGTCATGTGACATTGATTAAAAAACAGAGTAGGTACCTATTTTAACAAAAAATAAACTTTAGGTATCTACTTTGACAAAAAAATTACTTTAGGTACCTAGTTTGACCAAAAAATATACTTTAAATACTTAATTTAACCAAAAAGTATATTTTAAGTACCTATTTTAACTAAAAGATATACTTTATGTACTTATTTTGACCAAAAATATTTTAAATACCTAAATGAAAAGGTTAGATTAAGTTACTTATTTGTGATATAAGCCTCAATATATATATATAATTCAATTTATTATCTTTATTTGGTGAATCAAATCAAAATTATTGTTTTTTTATTAAGATTCCAATTTAACGAGTCATGCATGGATCAATCTTTAGACAGAATTTTAGTAAATATTTTCTTTCCAAATCCAACACTGGAACTTCACGGGTTGTATCAAGCATTTCAACTTTTTTTTTAACTAAGCATTTCAAAATTGAGTTTAAACCAATATAAAATTAACCTCCGTCCTATCTATAGGAATGGAATACATTTTTTTGTCCATCGTTTATCTCTTTAAATAACATTTGTGATGAAAGATGTGAGTCAATCTTAATTCTGAGGTTTTGATAACAATTAGTAAATTCAGTTGATCCAATGATTTAGATAAATTATATTGTGTAATTGAATTCCAATTCAAATATATTTACTTTAATTGTATTTTATAATGATTAACTCTAATAATAATAACCTAAATGTATATATAATTATAATAGTGGTTGTATTTATAACTTTATCTGTAATTTCAAAAAGAATTGATAAAAAAGAGAGCTTATATAGAAATATTTGAAAGCATAGATTTATAAATAATTGAAACCTATTGTTTGACCTAGAGGTGAGCAACAAAGTAGTTAATCAGTTCCCAGATGATCTAGACCGTCAGATCGACCACCAATGCAAGGCTGCAAGCCGTTGTTGGAGGTCAAGACTCTGTATGAGTGTCGCTCTTAGAAAAGAGGTGTGAACATTAATCTCATATCAGAAAAGAAAGTGGATGTTATGAAGTATAAAAGTGGTGGCTGTTAGGAATTTGGTATGCGAAGAAATAATCAAAGCGGTAACGACAAAGACCAAGACATGCACAGGAGACAAGATTTAACATGGTTCAGCGTAGCCTACCTCAACGGACGAGAGAAACGAACAATCTACTAATAACATAGAGAACCCGAATAGTACAAATACATGATAACTCATGTAATCCCAAAACCCGGTGTACACTCTCTTCCCAACAATACCCATCTCCCTCTCTCAAAAGGTTAAACCTAGTCTATATTTATAGACCCAAATACTTGGTCACCAAGAAACCTTATTCAATAAGATCTCTACCTAAATAGATATCTACTCATTAAAGTAAATTCTAATTACTAAGTAATATTCAACCACTAGAATTACAATAGAACTCAACTTAATTACCAATTAGAATTTGAGTCAAAATATAACAAATCTCCCCATTAACACAAATTCTATTCGAGCATTGGTCTTCAAGTCTTCAACAACTTCAATTTTTACGTAAGCTAAATATCCATTGAAGCACTGCCGGCAAGTTTTCAACAACTCCAATTTTTACGTAGTATCCGTTGAATTTTGAGAATTACTCCCCATGCAACTGAAAGCTCTTTGCAGCAATACTCCTCTGGCATGTCTCCAACATCGCACCGCAAAATCTGCAGCAAAAATTCCTCCACAATCGCGCAGCTCGAACCATAGCTCATGATACCATTTGTTGGGAATTTGATATGCGGCAAAATAACCAAAGCGATAACGACATAGACCAAAACATGCACATTAGACAAGATTTAACGTGGTTCAGCATAGCCTACCTCCACTCCACTAATAACGTAGAGAACCCGAAGAGTATAAATACATGATAACCCATGTAATTTCAAAACCCGGTGTACAAATCCCATGATCCAGTGGAACCAAAACACTCTTCCCAACATCCCTACAATACCCATCTCTACAACGTAGGCACAATAGTTATAGAGAACCTAAAAGTGGTTACATCTCTCCAGATTTGAGTCAAAATATAACAGTGGCGTTGCACATTCGACCGGAGTAGCACTTTAACTGGTTGAACTTTCCTATAGAAGTGTCTCAAAATATAATCCATTTTCCCTGCGATCTAGTTTAATTTGCCGCAGCCGTTTTCTCATCTCTCTCAATCTGTTCGAAACACATCCCTATGCTTTTCTTTTTTTCTTTTTTATTTAATTCGATCAAACCCCTGGCACCGCTCAATTTAACTATATCTTCGGTTGATTTGAAGATCAACTATTCGAATCAGATATGTATTCTTGTATCATTAAATTTCGTTGAATAAGTATTTAAGAATAATTCCTTAATCATAGTGATAATAATAATAGTGTTATCGTATGATTATTTTCATAGGTACCAATACAGCTGGACCCAATGCTTCTAATACTGAGAAACGCCTCAATCAGTAGGTTGAGTTTGCTTTGACTAAGGTGTGTTTTCTTCCTGTGCTACAAATAAATAATTTTTATATGGTTTTATACCTTGCTTGATTATGATCTGTATTATGGCTTATATGGTTGACGTCATATGATACGATTTTAGAATGTGTTTTTAAATATGATTTATGAAATATTTGATTTATGAAACATCAGAATTTACGAAAATTAGGATTTATGGATTATGATTTATGGAATTATGACGTATGTTTATGAAATATCGGATTTATGAAATTGTGTTTATGAACTTTGAGTTTTAAACATCATACATGTATGAGCATGGGTTGAGATTTGTACACAGGAAGTTCAGTGGTTTCACCATTCGAGCTGAATTCCGCTTCAGATCAGTGGCTCTACCTTCGGGTCGAGATTCCACTTCGGATGGTGACGATGTAGCGAGGAGGTTATGGGAACCTTCCTCATCTTTGGCGGACGTAGTTGAGGTGCACTGCATTACGCTTGTGATATTGTACCATTGTTTTATGTTTTAAAGAAACTTGAGAAAACATTACTTTGTTTTACGATTATGATTTTTCTTGCACTTTAGAGACACACTAAGTTCTTTAGCTTACTCCCTCTTAGTTTTTCTTTCAGATACGCAGACCATAGGCGAATCAATACTTGGAGGATCTCACATTTTATCCAGTTATTTTATTAGTACGAAACTATATTTTTTTGTTATTCAGATTATTATTTTGAGACATGGATGTAATTTCATACTTTAAGATTAACTATGTTTTGGGATTATTTTTGACATTCATTTATAATGGTTTCATTTCAGAGATTTTATTTAAATATTCTAATCTTAATTATGATATTTGTATTTTATTATTATAAAATATTTATTAAATTATAGTTATATATATATTCTTTTTAAATTAAAGTATAACTTTAAATTTTGGTTTTTTGAGGGTTAAGTTTTCAAACGTTACTTCTTAGATTCGACCTATTTCTTCTAGGCCGGGTCTAGAGGGTTACAATTTTCAACCAATCCAACCATTTTTCTGAGAGGCTTTTTTTTTTCCTCTTGTAGAACATTGCAATGTATGGAAGTATTTCACTGACCTCTTTGATCATTTATCTCTGACTGCACTGATTGTTAGTCGGGTTTGAATTCTCAGACACGGTCTTATCTCGAGTGTTTCCAAGATCTTAGCCGATAACCATCCGTGTTCCTCGCAGGTTTTCTGCTTGCAAGATGGACTCTAGTACCGGGGGAGATGATAACGTTTATCGGTTTCACTGTTCTTGTAGAAGCCTAACCGAGGTCATCCCATCAAATATGCCTTCCTCAGTATGAAATATCGGAGTTATGTTTTGGATATTGGAAAAATCCTTTCTAACAAAAGCAAAATGGACAAGAAACCAGTAACATTTCAGTAATTGTAGGAAGACTGCCTTTTTATCTTGCATGTTCTCATCGTAACAAATATGCCAAGTGAGTTGATATATTCAGAGTTCTTATTCCCTAACATTTTGCCTATCACTAATCTCAAGTTCAAACTAGAATCTCATTTATTTGATTCCATCGCAGCTTGAAAGCTTGCTGTCCAAGTCGTTGCAGAGTTCAATTTGCTGCTAGTCCTGCCAGGGCCGTCCCTGGGCTAGGGCCCCCACCCTGTTTAGGCCTACGCTCAAAAAAATTAAAAGTATATTTTTTAATTTTTATGGGTGGATAAAAAAAATTCAGTGATAAACATATATATATATAACTGGATAAGTTTCGAGGGACCCAATAACAAGTATTAAAAAATTAAATCGTAAGAGCATACTCATATTAATAAATATTGGGGGAAAATCGGGCCCCTAATAACAAATATTAAAATTTTTAAGAGTATGCTCGTAATAACAAATATTAAAATTAAAATTTTTAATACTTGTTATTAGGGACCTATTTTTTCTCACTATTTATTATTATGAGCATATTCTTAAAATTTATTTATTTTAATATTTGTTATTATAGACGTACTCTTAAAATTTATTTTTTTAATACTTGATATTATAGACAGGTATTTAAATAGGGGTATGTAACTTTAATAGAGATCGTTATATAGCGGTAGAGATACCATCCAAAACCACAATACTTGCAGTCGTTATGTTTACAATAGCATATGTTATTAAAATTTTTCACAACTGCGATACCCGCAGTGATAGAAATAACATTTGTTATGTCTACAACCGTGATAAACACAACATGACCGAATTACGATTGCAACCGCAATTTAAATCCCTAATTTAGGGTCCAATTTTTAGGTCGTCCTAGGGCCACTAAAATCTCAGGAACGGCCTGGTCTTGCAATATGATTATGTAAAATAGTTATCTCTCATATATATTTAGTCATGGGGGGAGTATGATTTTGTTAAGGGTAAACTATACGAATTGCCACTAAACTTTAACCTTTGTATCGAAAATATTACCGAACTATAAAATGATACTATTATGCCACTTAATTTTGTTTTTGGCTTCAATCCAAGCACTTCGCCGTTAAATATAAAACGACGTCGTTTTGGTATAGTTGCTTTGATATTTAAGATAGGTCAAAATGACGTAGTTTTGTTAGAGAAAAATCAAGAAAATATTGCATTTGAGGAGGCTCAAACCAAGAACCTCTAGGATCAACTTTATAAATAAATATAATTCCATGAGTCATGATATAAATAGATCTGCAGTTGAACTTAATTTCATTTATCTCATGAGTCGTGATATAATTTTATAATATTTATAATATAATTTTATAAATATATTAACTTTATAAATAAATATTACTTATAATTTATATTACAAAACTAAAATATTATTTATAATATATATAACTAAACTCTAAACCATATATGTAACTAAACTCCAAACCTCAAACCCTAAATATATAACTACATTCTAAACTCCAAACCCTAAATATAATAACTAAATCCCAAACCCCAAACCTTAAAATTAAAATATCATTTATAATATATATTAGGATTTGTAATATAAATTATAAATAATATTTTAGTTTTAGGGGTTTAGGGTTTATAATTTAGGATTTATTTATTTATATATATGATTTGAGGTTTGGGTTTGGGGTTTAGTTACATATATTATTTAGGGTTTGGGTTTATGATTTAGTATTTAGTTATATATATAGTTTAGGGTTTGAGGTTTAGTTACATATATGGTTTAGGATTTTGGGTTAGGGGTTTAGTTATATATATTATAAATAATATTTTAGTTTTGTAATATAAATTATAAGTAATATTATTTATAAAGTAATATATTTATAAATTTATATTATAAATATTATAAAATTGTATCATGAGATAAATAAAATAAAGTTCAACTGCAGTTTTATTTATATGGGTAAACTACACCAGTAGTCACCGAACTATGGTTTTTTTTCCTATTTTGGTCACCGAACTATTTTTTTTGGCAAAAACATCACTAACGTTATGTTTCCTTCATATTTTGGTCACCGAACTATTTTTTGGCAAAAACATCACTAACGTTATGTTTCCTTCCTATTTTGGTCACTGGTTGTTTTGCTGACGTAGAATTTTATTTTATTTTTTAATTTTCCATGTCATTCCTATTTTGGTCACCGGCTGTTTTGCTGACGTGGAATTTTATTTTTTTTAATTTTCCATATCATTTCTTCTCTCTCCTCGTAAGCAATATATGTTATTTTATAATATTTTTATTCAAACTAACAGGATGGTGACACGTGTCACTGCTTATTAGTGGAATAAAAGGAATGAAAAATCAAGCCCCTTATGCAGCCAGAGAGATGTTGACACGTGTAACTGCCTATTAGTCGAATCTCTCTGCTGCATAAGGGGCTTGATTTTTCATTCCTTTTATTCCACTAATAGGCAGTGACACGTGTCATCATTCTGTTAGTTTGAATAAAAATATTATAAAATATCATATATTGCTTATGAGGAGAGAGAAGAAATGACATGGAAAATAAAAAAATAAAATTCCATGTCAGCAAAGCAGCCGGTGACCAAAATAGGAAGGAAATATAACGTTAGTGATATTTTTGCCAAAAAAATAGTTTGGTGACCAAAATAGGAAGGAAACATAACGTTAGTGATGTTTTTGCCAAAAAACTAGTTCGGTGACCAAAATAGGAAAGAAACCATAGTTCGGTGACTACTGGTGTAGTTTACCCTATTTATATATTATTTGCGTTAGGATTATATTAAGTATTTAAGTTGGCTTAATTGGTTTGGTGTTAACCTTTCATTCTAGAAGGTTTTTGGTTCGAGCCTCCTCAAATTTAATATTTTCTTAATTTTTCTCTAATATATCGTGGTTTTGGCCTATATTAGGCATCAAAGCAACTATATCAAACCGACGTCGTTATGCATTTAACGGGCCTTTACGGTTTAATGGCGAAGTGCTTGGATTGAAGCAAAAAACGAAATTCAGTGGTATAATAATATTATTTTATAATTCAGTGGTATTTTCGATACAAAGGCTAAATTTTAGTGGCATTTTGTGTAGTTTACATTTTTCTTAATTATACCAAGGAAAAAAATAAAAGAAATTTCAATATACCAATGTCGGACAAAATACCCGTATCTTATACTCGGCCCAAATATGAATAGCCTGGCCCTCACTCAACCCATTTTCTCATTAAAGAGAGTAGTCCTTAGTCCTTACCTTAGAAGAAGGAACCAGAAATGGAGAGCTCCAAAACCTCCAAACTAAGAATCTTATATGCATCCTACCAAGAAAATAACAAAAACAATGTGTTATCGGATAATGGGATCTAAATAGAGGTTTCTTGGTAAGCACGTAACGAAAATCTAAGACAGAAGGACTATGTGCAAATATTCATGCATCAATTGTTACAAATAATTTACCAGAAATGGGGCATTATTATTGAAGCATTAGTAAGCTGAGGAATCTCTATTCCGAATGATCAGTATCCTCATCCTCTGATTCAATGGTGAATACTTTTCTTCCGTTTCCTGAAACAGTGCAGAGTCAGTTGTTCGTGAATGATTTTGAAAATTCCTAAAGCTATGGAAGAATGCATGGAATTTCAAAGCCATCTTGGCTGGCATTGCAGATCACGTACCATGTCTGTGAGCCATTATAGGCATGTTACCTGTTTCTTCTTCCATGTCAGAATCATTTTCGAAACGAAATGAACTGTGCCCACTCTTTTCTAGATTTTTCAACCGTCCTAATTGACGAATGCCTCGAGGGACTTTCTTCGGGTTTTTGATGGCTTCTTCATGTTGTATATCGTCAACCTGCTCAAGGTTGTGTGGTTTGGGAGCTTGATTACGTCTGAAAGTAGGGGTGCCACATTCAATTCTTCCATTGAAAGAGTAAGAGAGTAGTTTCATTACATGGTTGCGGTCGTCGGTCTTGACACTTTGTTTTGGAAAATCGAATTCCTTTAAGAATCCATACTTTTGCCTATAAGCCTCAAGTTCAGCCTGTAAACCTTGCAGTTCTTCTTCTGTTTTGACCAGCAAATTGTGCATCTCTTGCAGGGTTTCTTGGGCGTATTCGGCCTGTTCGTCCATCATTCTCTGGTATTGTAAGGCCTCCATTTGAACTGCTGCCTTCTCAGTTTGCAACCTAGTGATCATGGACATTGCATTATTAGCTGCCTCAGCTGATAAGCTTCTTTCTTCATCCAGTTCCATGTACAACGACATCAGCGACTTGCGATCCATGCGAGCTTGTCCCTTCAGATGTTGCCAAATATCACTTTCGGTCTCATGAATCGGCACTTGCCCCTCTGCAGATTCTGAACCGAATCCCTTTTTCTCGAGCGGTGATTTCCTTGGAGTTCTTGTCCATTTCGGACTGTTTGCTGCAGAATCCGTTAAGGAGATTCCGGAGAACTTATTTCCCCAGGCGAAGCTAGGGGTCTTAGCTTCCTCGGCATCCAACAGCAATGGTAAGGAACCAGCCTTGACATGTTCCCCCACTGTTGAAACATCCATGATCAAAATCAGTAATATCACCAACATTTCATAGCTAAAAATATAAGGTCCAATATGAATATATTTCATAGTGATAATTTCAATGTTAGTATTTTACAAAAAAACAACAAATTAAGGAATATGAAACCAAATGCTAGTTCAAAGTATAAACTCACAAGGCCTTTCCATGGTTGCTCCTCTTAAGCGACCAAGGACCTCTGATTCCTCCGAACTCGAGTTAAGTTTGAAAGAAGAAGATTGAATGTGTGACGATAAATCCAAATTCCGGCCGACCGGAGCACGGGGAGATGGGGCAGGAGTAAAGGATGACAGGTGATAATTCTTCCATTTGGGATTGGACGATTTCACCTTCAAAGGCTCCCCACAACATGCACATCGATGATCATTGCTCTTCTGAACAACTTCATCTTTTGTTCCAGAAGGCAATGGCAGATGAACATGCTGTTCCTCATCAAGAAACAGTTCAATGTCCTTGTGTAAGATCCCCAGGAGGGACTTGTAATTATGACAATCAGTTTCCTTCTCGGTTGCGAAAGACAGAAGACAGTTCTCGCACAAGTTTCTCATGTCGGAAAGCTTCTTGTGAGCATGACAGAATGCAAGACAAGAAACATTCTTCTTGTGATTGCTGCATATGGAGTGATTGTAATAGAAATGTTCGTTCTCGATCCTGGTGCAAAGCAAGCAAGGGATAACCAAACCGAACCACTTGGCTAATAAGTTGGCTAAATATCCAAGGAACCCGTCGATGAACAGAATCAGTATGATCACCCATTCAAGCACTACATAAATGAGAAACTTTGGGACTTTCCCAAGCTCTTGTTCTGCATACTGAAGAAATGATATTTTTTCCATTTAAAAGATCAGATTTTTGGCAACAAAAAAAAACAACTAAAATATCAGATCAATGCTCTAAAAAGGTGGTCCAGATATCATTAAATTAGACATTCAGCCGACCAAGATCATGGCTTATCAAAGTGGGTGGTAAAATTTCCTTTGGCAATAAATCAGGGGGGAAAAGTTTGAGAAAATTTGTGGTTCTTAGGACAGCATTAGGCCTTAAAAAATGGTTTATCGAGCATTTTACAACCAATAATCTGCCTACCAATGCTAAGTTACATTGCTTTTTAAGCAAGCAATTTGCAAAATATAGATCTAGTGTGGGTATCAGATTCATAACTTAGCTTTATTTTAGGCTTCCTGGATGGAAATTCACCAATTTGCTCGAGGGATGGAAAACCATCAATCAGTGCTAAAAAAGGGGAAGGATGTTTGATACGTAAAAGTTGAGTATAAATATCATCAAATCAAGCACCATTGAAAGCATTTTTTAAGTTTTTTTTTTGGTATATTCTTTGTCTAGTAAAATACTTCATCAAACCAACAATACTCACTATTGTAATAAGTTTTACATAGGTTTCTAGGGATTCATGGATATATTTTTGAAAAGACTAGAAAAACTATGAGAGTTGGCTCCTCCTTGCTTCAAAATGAAATACATATGACGGGTGATGTTTATTGGACATTGCCTATAAACATCAATAACAGATATCTGATTAAAATTATTTGTAGGTTCAGTAAAACCTATCCAACAAAACGTTTGAAGTTACGTAAGGTGATCTGCATCCCTTAACCTGAAAATTGTGAACAAATATGTAACCAATTGTTAAGAGAAGAACCAAAGTTGTAAACATACAATGTGTTATAAAAAATAAAGAATTGAGACAACTATGACAATATTCATCAACTACTAAGTGCATATTAGGCAAGAACTAGAATATTTTGATGATAATATAGCGCAAAGGAATGTACAGACTGCATAGACATCTAAAACCAGCAATTTTGAAATATTAAATGAGAACATAGAGGTCTTAGCAGTGAAAAGGACTGCGCATGAGCAACACACTGCTCGATTCAGCAGGACTGTATCCTATCAAATTTTTGCTCAATTGTATTTCCCTCTTGGGACCAATTGAGTGGTGGTCTCTCTCTCCCACACCCTTCCCCATTATATCTCCTCATCTTTTGTTATAAGAAGCATGCATCCTATATACTCTGATCTTAGTCTATCAGGCTAATTCACCCCAAAAGAGAAGAGAGAGGGTTGCAACGATAAGAAATAGCATATATTTTGCCTTTGAAAATACAGTTTTAGGCTCAAAGTACCTGCAACAAGCAAGTAGGAATCTGAATAAATCCCTGAAGGAGAAGATTGACCTTCTCCAGAGTGCTCGGCGGAACAGGAGTTATCACATAAAGTACACCTTTGAATGTGTCAATTCCTCGCACAATTCCTGGATCATAAAGGCATCAAGTAAGAAGAAGAGAAGAAGTGAAGTTTCCTAGAATAGTTCAAACTAATATTCACCCTAGCTAAGCCCCACAAGGTCTTAACTCTTATTTATCAGGGTCATACAGCCTATCTATCACAAAATGCTTTACTCTTAGCAAGTTTAAAGATAATGATCAGTTATCATCCTTCATTTTTAAGATATGTCTATTTTTGCATAATATTCAACAATGAATTTCCGTGACACAAAATCACTAGCATATGTTGATAGCTATAAAGGCTTCTCGACTTCTTCCAAGAAAATTAAAGGAAAATTGATGGACCAAAAGACTATTCAGAGCAATATCATAAAACAAAGTTCAAGATGACCAAAGTAATCAACTAAGGCAGTGCAACCGTGACCTACCAAGTCCAACACACCAGGGTAAATCTTCAGACTCCTCCGAACTAACAGCCAAGCCAACAATATTTGCATTCAAACTGTAGTATGTTTCGGTGCTTGGAAGCTAGAATTAAAGAGAAGAAAAAATTAAATAAGGAGTTTACTAGTACTGAATCCTTTCTTGGTTTTTGGAATACAAAAGTAAGAGATATGCTCATGCTACAAATGGTTTATATTAGCAGCGTGATCATCACTGAGTTCTTCCTTGTAACATTGTGCAATGGAAGGAATTAACAGAAAAGGTTGGCCTCGATTACTGAATCACATAAGAGATACATAGAGCTTCAAAAACAGCATCAAAGCGTTATTATCAGGTAATTGCCCCCAGATAGTGAGCAAAGGATTGCAATTTTTGTTCTTGAAGAAAATTTTAAGCAAAAAAACCACTGTAATTCATCTATTGGTATCTAACCTGGCAATGAAGATGTCTAATTTTGATAATTGACATTGGAACTTCGTAAGGAGCATGGGAAGCCAGTGCATATGCAAGTTCTTTGATTGTAGTAATAGGCTTGTCGCTAGGAAAGCATTGCCTGAAATAAGCCATGATCCTTAAATCTCGCAGAAGGCGAGCGTCCTTCTTTACTAGCACCCTACAAAATTACAAATTAAAGTAAGATGTACGAAGCAAAGCCACATCTCCCAAGAATTATCATGTTTTCCAGAAAATATGCAGAACTTGTAAAAATGGCAAAACATAGAAAAAGAGACGAACAATATTAAGCAACCAAACAAATGACATTAAAATGCATATTGAAGTAATTCAACTTACAAAAATTCAAGATTTCAAAATTTACAGGTTAACTTAAATATGGCAACATACTTACGATCTATTAAAGGAGTCCAGGCGAGCAGATTTGATCTCCATAATATTAACCATCCCATCAGAATCACCATCTAACCAGAATGCCCCACCTGGAAGATTCTTACTCTCGGCAGATATGTTTATCTTAACCACATGAGTAGGAGACATATACCTCAGCATATCCACCAATATTTCGTAACCAATGCCTGACAAGTTCAACATAACAAAACATTAACATTATAGTTGTAGTAAATTACAATAAATTTGCATAAAAAAGGAAGATCTAAAATTGTCACCAAAGAAGAACTGGTAATAATAACAAGTTCACAAAAACAAGGGCATCGGTAGTCAATTGGATGCAGATCAGAGCATACCTTTCACCCAGCCAGGGGTATTGACAACAAGGGGCAACTCAGTCCTACCAGCGGTTTCACTCTTGTCAAACGTGTATTGCTCTCGATAGTAATTGTATAGGGTATATATATACTTCAAGTATGTTGATGGGTCCCTTTTTGAAGAAACATCACCAAAGAAAAAGCACCTTAAAGAAAGTCGCACCAAAGAGTTTTAGTGCTTATTACAATCAAACAACAAATAGAACTCAAGTTCAAGTCTTGAAATTCTCAGTCCACAACAAAAATAAAACATTAATAGAATAGATGCAAAGCAGAGTACCTCTCAGGCGTCTTCAAGCATGGAATTGCCAAATCTTTTTGGACATCCAAAAATTATAGAAAGCCTCCGGTCAGTCACCAACAGAACAAATTGAATGACACAGAGAACTTTAGAGGGCATGATGAAAAGACAAGTGTTAAGAAAGCTGAAAACCTGGGGTTATTTTGTCGACAACAGTAAGCGACACGAAACCTGGAACTGTGAACTCAGGCTGTCCGACATCTGTGTCCAAATAAGCTACTTTTCCATACCTGCTAACAACATGCCGAATATATGATTAGAATGAAGCTATTAATTCTCATATAAGAACTGAGCTCAATTCAAAAGGAACGCAATTGATTATCTACTGCTGTGTTTCACAGGTAATTGCTACCAAACCTCTGCTTTTTCCATCCATTAACAGAACAAAACAGCAAAGGAACACATTTTCCCCTATGTAACATCTTGAACAAGTCGAATAAATCACCAAATGGCTATATTTGCCTACCGGAATCCAAAACTACAATAGCCCTCTACATAAAACTAGAAAAAATCAAATAAAATTTAGGGCAGACTTATAAGCCATCCAAAAAATTTATTTCAGCTAATATCAGTGCATATTTAAACATTTAGTCATAAACCCATTTTGCAACAAATAAATGAAAACTCGGAGAAATTAGACCCCCCCCCCCACAAAAAAAAACGATTCTCTCATGAACTCCTAACCTTTGGAGAAGAATATTAAGGAGGTGACGGGAGAAAGTGGTTTTGCCGGAGTTTTTGGCACCACAGATTAAAGAGACGGGAGGAGGCGAAGTTACGGAATCATAGGCTATGGAATCAGCAGCCTCCGACCACTCTGCCGGTACATATATGTTTGCTGTTGAGCTTCCAGGTTCCAACACCGAAGCCATTGTGGGGGGAAACCAGAAAATACAACTTACCCTACTCTCCCTTGTGCGATGTTTCTTTCTAGGTTTTCTTTGTTATGTCCAATGGCTATGAGTTCTTTCACTTTGGGATTTCTGAGTTCTGGCAGACGAAGCGGCTTTGGTGTGACACTCTGACTTAACACATTTTACATGACCATCTCTCTCTATATATACATAGGTCTGTGGTATGTTCCTCTTTTGTTTCCTGAAAGGCCACCTTGATAACGGTTTGGTATTTTATTTTGAGAAAAATATTTCAATACTGAAAGTGAGTTTTTTCAAAAGCCGACTAAATTAAAGGTCAGGGTTTGTCTAAAAGAAAACGTCTTAAAATAAGGTTAATATGAGGCCTTGCCTTATTGACCTTTGGATCAAGTTGAATTATTAATAAGCGTTGGATTTTAAAAAAAAGGAAAAATAGTACCTGGTGAACCGGTTAACTTAAGAATAAGGTAAAAAGCAAGTCAAAATCTGCATCAGCCTTTAGTTGAACGAAAAAAATAAGGGTTAGGGTATTTCCATTCTCAAACACTTTGGAAGCATTCAATGGGTCATTGTGCTTGAGATTTTAAGGTTTTATTGTTGAGCTAAGAAACTGATTCTAGTTGTATTTAGCTTTTTGTTTCAGTTAGAGTATAGGTCTCGGGTATGAAAAACATGTCAGAGGTTGCTACAATTAATACGGTATTTTTTACTTAAAGGATTCATTTTGCTTGAGATTTTAAGGTTTTATTGTTGTTATTGATATGTCAGTATTACAATTCTATCTTTATCGATCTTTTCAGAATCATCCATTTGAAACCCCCAAAATTATGTTCGATTTTGGAACATTTGTTGGAGACTTGATTGTTGACGAAGATGCCAACAGGTTCTTTTTAGGGATTTAATTACTTAAAATTCTTAAATCTGAAAAACAAACGACTTCTTTATTTGTAGGATGATTGAGATTTTAATTTCCTTTTTCTTGTTTGTAGCGTTGATATATCGCTGGAGGGGCTTCAAAAAGAATTGGACGAATACAAAAATGATGATGTAAGTGAATTTTTATTGTTTGCTTTTATATGTATTGTTTTAGGCTATCATTAGACCAAACATATAATAATTCAAAAAGAAGTTTTTTATTCTCAAGCTTTAGAGGCTTATTTGGTTTCACCCTCACATATATGATGTAGGCGGTTGCAAACATATTGTCTAAAGGTACAAAACTAAGGGAGTATATCAAGGGGGTCGAGAACAACTTGCGAAAAGTTTAGTTGGATTCAATTCAACTTTGTAATTACTTAAAGTTATCGCACTGTGCCAATTGGATATGGTATTTTGTTAGTAGAGCATGTTAATTCTTGGGTTGTACATTAACTTTTCTTTCTTTTTTTTTTTGTTGTTTTAGCTGAGCCATTCTTATAGTATGTAAAAAAGTAGCTGTAGTCAGCAATTTAACTCATATTCTTTCTTTGGAGGCTACTTGTGTCTTATGTTTCATTGTTACTATTTTGCTAAGCCATTTGTTCAAGTTCAGAAATAATCATTGCATAAGCACTTTTTGTTATCTTCAAGTATCTTATTTTACTTACTTTTGTTTTGTGTGGATTGTCATTGTTGTTATTATTTTTGCAGACAAAGGTAAGGGATCACTCTTAATTACCTCCAAGTATTGGGTTGATGTAGGATTATATAAAAGAAAGTGATAATCTAGCGTCTCTCCATGACCAAATTCGTGATTGTGATAGCATCTTGTCACAAATGGAAACCATTCTCAGTAGATTGCAGGTGTGCTTGTTCCTGAAACCAGTTGAGTTTTTTAAGTTATTTGTACCACTAGATCATATTTTTTTCAATATATACGTTTTTATTTTACAGGGGTCCATAACTAACTAATGAATGTGTGAAGTTTTAGTATTTTATACTTCAATCTAACTTCCTGCTTTCTCAGATTGCTTATAAACAGATACTTTTAAGACACTTAAATATGTTATTAGATGTCCCTTGTTCAATTTATACACATATAGTGATAAATTATATTTGCATAAAACAACGAACTAGACTAAATATTGATTTGATTTGGTTTCTTATTGCATATTTGAAATAACTTTGAGCTTGTTGCACTGGCTAGTCAGATTAAGGAGTAGACGACTTTCAGTTAATTTCAAATTAGAAGGCCATTTGAAGTAGTGCAATTAGGTCAAGTTATAAGAATATTATGATGTATTTGAAACTTAACATATGAGGCAAATAAAATGATTTTTGTTTAATCTTCTTGTCATGCTTATATTTGTTCGCACAGGATTTGATGGGCTTATTATCATGATTTGCTACTTAACTTTTTTATACTTATGTAGATCAGTTTTACCTTTTCTCAATTGCATTAAAAATCTCTCATATCCTTTGTTTTCATAATTAATGTGCTCTAAAACTTGTTTCAGAAAAATATGTTGTATGTTCTCTTAGCTGTTAAGAAGTGGGCACCCTATTTAGTTGAGAGATATTTTAAGATACATATATATCATCAAAGTCTCAAATTTTTGACAAGTAATCAAGCTACAACCCCGGCTTAGCAACTTTGGGTAGCCAAAATAATGAGCTTCGATTATGAGATTTGCTATAGGAATGGATCCAATAATAAAGTAGCTGATGTCTTATCGAGAGATCCTAACTTTAAATGAGGTATATTGATGGCAACCATTCGTTTCATTATTGAATGGGTAGATAATATCTATTTTTCTTGGGCAAATTGTAACGACTAGGATTTCAAAATCCGAGGGTCAGGTTAACCCAAGTGTTGGGCTTCAGGTTAAACCAAAAATTTTGGGCCTTGAGTGCCTATTTGAGCCTAATTTGATGTTGGGGTTGTTGTTGAGTTTTGTTGGAGGGGTAGTAGAGTAATTCTTCCCCCAAGCATGTGAAAAAGAGGGAGAAAAAAGTTATTTTTCTGCAGATGGTATAAAGGTGAGATCACCATTGTCTTCATCTTTTCCACCTTCCTCCCCCATTGTTGAGTAGGAGTTCCAAAATTAAAAGAGTGATATTTGTAGTTTAGAGTAGAAATCTCGGATTAAGGCTTAAGGGAAGAAGTTTCAGCATCAAGAGATCTATCATTTGAGGTAAGAATATCAAATTTTGGAGTTGGATGAAAACCTTGGGGTTTTGAAGGGGTTTTGTGAAGAAGAACGAGATGAAGAGTTAATATCGTTTTCTTGTTATGTTAAATCTTCTTTAGTTCCCTTTTACTCCTTGATAGTGTTGTAATCCATTTTACAATATTTGGGTGTAGTTAAGGAGCTTAGTGAACACTCTAAGGCTCAAGGAAAAGGGAAGGCTTGAAGCTGGTGAAATCAAGGTTTTCTGGTGATTCAATGAAGGTTAGTACACTTTCAATTCCTTTGTTTCCTGCATATCGTAAAGATAATTGCTTTGTATACCATTCTAGTGAATTAAGCATGTTTGAATGATCTTGAGGTGTGATAATGGCAAAATCTAAAATTGGTGTTAATAATTCGTAAAATTGGTAGAAACCGACCCTAAACACCTTCAATAAGTTGTAGGTCTAGTTCTAGGGGTTATCAAGCTGATTTGAGAGTTTATGGTGAGAATTTCGAACCCCAGACCTGGAAATTTGGGTTAGCGTACCGGTACTAGCGTTTCAGTATCGATACCCTTCTCTAGATAAGGAGTCAAACTATAAAGGACGTACCGGTATGGGTTTCTGAGTATCGGTACCCCTTGCTTGTTAGGAATTCCAGTAGCATTTTTGCGTACTGGTACGCTTAGGGTATATCAGTACCCACTGTTACATTGCCCAAGGAAGGCTTTCGCATATCGGTACAGGTATGTGAGGGTACTGGTATGGGTGGGAATCAGTACGAGGCGATTCACGTACTGATATCCAGTACCGATACGGATATGGGCGTATCAGTACGCCTTGAGGATTTATTTCTTTCGTACCTAAAACGAGTATCAGTACCCATAGAGAAGTACCGGTACCTAGAGGGGAGTATCGATACCCATATAGGAGTATCGGTACTCACTAGGCAATCTGTCCAAGAAATTTGAGGTTTAGTTCGGGGGTTTCATAATTCGAGGTAAAGGTCCCAATAGGCTCTTAGAGGTATGAAATGAGTTGTAAAACTGAAAAAGCGGGTGTTCAACCCCGTATGTGAATAAATAAGAATAAAAGGAGACTTAAATGTGAGTAAACCTTATAATGGTTAAAGTTGTTGATGTATTGTTATAGAATGTTGAGTTGTGTCGTGTGTACACTTGAATTGATGGGATCCGGATGCCCAAGATTGTGTTGCAACACCATCGTAAGTTGAGAGGATAGAGGTTACCGATGCTATGTAACCAGGGCCTCGTTTGTATGTGCTCGAGGCATGATTTCGCGTGTGGTGTATATTTCGATACTGCGTAACCCGGTCTCACCTAGGGTGAATGTTCCAATGCTGTGTGACCCGACCTCACCCGAAATGTATGTACCGATGCTATGTGACCCGACCTCACTTCTATATGGTATGGTATGGTATGGTATGTGGGCCTTGTGAGCCCTTAAATTGATTGATATTTAATTGATGATTGATCATGTTGATCCCATGTGTTTAAGCGATCAGAGTAACGTCACTTGATAATCATACTTGCTTAATCATTGTTGACTACATGCTTATGTTTATGATCTGCATGAAGTATAGTAGAATAGAGGTGTATCCACTAAGCTTTCGAGCTCAGCGTTTGGAATTGTTATTTCCTTACGCATGTCTTGTGGTTGCTGCGTACTTGCAAGGAGCCATCAGAGTAGGACTTCAGTTCATCGATATGCGAAGAGTACAATACTTAGATTTGTAGGGGCAATGTATTCATAGGACCCTTATGTTTTGTATTTGTAACTCCTTTTAAATTATTTTCCATATCAAATGTTTTACTTATGTTTTAAATTGGAGCTCCAAAGTAACGCTTGAATATTTGTATAACTCTTTTTAAATTAATATGGTTTATGAAACTATGGATTTGGGCTAAACTAGCTTGAAATTTTTATATATGGGTTTGGGCTTGAGGCCCAATTTGACACCGGGTTTAGGGTGTGACACAAATGATGTAAAACTTCAAAAAAAATTATATCTAAATTAACACAGGATCCTTCTACTCACCCTAAGTATTCATGGGATGGCAAGCTTTTTAAGAGGAAATGCAAATTAGTGGTTGGTGAGGATGAGGATCTGAGAACAAAGTTGATTAAAATGTTTCACCAATCCCCTTTTGGTGGTCATTTAAGGGGCAGATGTGATTAGCAAAAGGATGTCTACTTGTCTTTATTAGAAAAGTATGAAGAAAACAACGAGAAAATTGATTTGAGAATGTAGAGTATGTCAACAAAATAAATATGTCAACCATTTAAAACCAGAATTGATGTAACCTCTGTCTACTCTAGACAAGGTTTGGTCCTCGATCAGTAAGGATTTTATTGAAGGCTTACCCGTGTCAAATGCCAAAGATACTATTTTTGTGGTAGTTGATAGTTGACTAAATATGCACATTTTATGACTTTATCTCATCCCTTCACAGCCTTAACTATTGTTCAAGTATTTATGGACAATGTATTCAAACTGCATGGGTTACCTGAGTTTATTGTGTGTGATAGAGACAAGGTATTTATGAGTACCTTTTGGAAATAACTATTTGGTAAATTAGGAGTGACACTGACTCCTTCCATAGCCTATCATCCTAAAATAGATGGGCAAATTAAAGTTATTAATTGATGACTTGAAACGTATTTGAGGTACACGACATGTGAATCACCCAGAGAATAGAACTGTTGGTTGTTTTTAGCATAATGGTGGTACAATATCTCTCCTCATTCAGCTATAAACACTACCCTTTACCAGGCCTTATATGGACAAGAACCTGTCATCCATTTGCCTTACTTGGCTTGAGAGTCCTTGGTCGCTTAGGTTGACAAGAGTTTACAAGCTCGAGAGGCTACAATTAAAATGCTCAAATTCTATCTTCAATGAGCCAAGAATGGGATGAAAAAACAAGCTGACAAGAAAATGAGTGATAGGCAATATTCAGTTAGGGATTGGGTATAATTAAAACTTCAACCGTATCGTTAATAATCTGTGCAAACTCGAAGAAATCAGAAGCTTACTTCTAAGTGGTTCGGGCATTTTCTCATTATCGAAAAAGTGGAAAAGGTTGCTTACAAATTGAAGCTTCCAGATGGTTCAAAAGTGCACCCTACCTTTCATGTGTCTCAGTTTAAGAAACATGATCAGCTCCGGTTCAATCTGTTTTGCCTGTGGTCGGTTCTGATAGAAATATGGTGAAGGAACCTTTGAAAATTGTGAATCAAAGGATGATCAAGAGGGGAAATAGGGCCGTGACTGAAGTTTTTGTAGAGCGAACAAATTTCTTTTCGGAAGATGCCACTTGAGAACTGTTCTACAAGTTACAGCAGAATTTTCCTCATTTCAATCCTTGAGAACAAAAATTTTCTGGAAGAATAGAGTATTGATGCAGGGCCTTTTATATTCCAGTCAAAACGTAGTCGTTTTATAAATAACAGCTGTTGTGTGAATATTTTTTTATCTGAACGTCGT
This sequence comes from Hibiscus mutabilis, assembly GCA_019671005.1. Lineage (NCBI taxonomy): Eukaryota > Viridiplantae > Streptophyta > Magnoliopsida > Malvales > Malvaceae > Hibiscus > Hibiscus mutabilis. The sequence goes on from CM033750.1 coordinate 10,741,360, forward strand.
CGTTTAGGCTGTATTAAGTAAGAAAACCCTTCCCAGTCTAGGACATGTTCGGATTTGAGAGCTTTCTCTTTGTCTCATCTATTTGGGGTGAGTTTAGGGTTTTACCGACGTCAAGTGAACAGCGACCGAAGGTGTCCGATGACGGTCAGTGCGATGGCACATGGACTATTTCTAAATTTTTGGATGAACCAAGGTGGAATATTTTAGATCATTTTGCTTTGTTATTTGGGAAAAAATGGGTTAAAATAATGAGTTTAAACAAAATTTTAACTTATATAGTACATGTATTTTAAAAAGAAAACGAGTCAATTATCTCATTTAAGGACCTCCACCCTTTCTTAACTCTCTTCGCAATCCTTGCCGTTTTCAAAAGCATGAGCGGATGATAGTGATAGCCATAGGGGGCCTTCCCCCAATTTTTTTTTATAGATTTTACATTTTACCCCTCAAGTTTTTGAAAAATTTTAATTTGGCTCATTCAAAAATTTTAAAATTTTTCTTAAATTTTTAGTGCTTTAAATATTTTTAATTAAGTTCCCTGTTAAATTTTTGAAAATTTCTCATTAAGTCTCAAAAATTTTAAAAATTTTAGTTTAGACTTCTAAAACTTTTAAAAATTTTAGATTGACCCCTTAACTTTATATACCAAGATCCGTCCCTATTCAAAAGCTTTTCAATTTCATTTTATTTTAATTTAGCTCGAAGATCGATGGTATATTCACCCCTTTTATCCCTCTCCTTCAATTTTTCATTTTGGTCCTGACCATCCCTGCATCGTGTTTCATTTCCTTTGTTGCATTCTGTAAGTGTATATAATATATAACATATGTTTTTTCATCATATTTTATTTTTGGTTATATATTTGTATTGTTTTTCATGCATGTCGCGCATTATATACATATATTATATGATATATGTAATATAATATATAGTTTTACCCTTTGATATGTGTACATGTATTTTATTCTTGTATGGGACGTTGTCGTTAAATTTAATATTTATGTTTTAATGTCTTTATTCGTATATTTGCCATGTTATATTTATGTTGTATTCGGGATATAAACTGTCAATGTGGTATTCATTTTTTTAGGGCAAATGTGGCTAGTACCTAAAAAGTAGGTAGTGGTCTTTCGTTTATTCCTCGAACACCGGAGCCATTTAAAATAAACTCGCATGTATAACCAAGTTTTGATTTAACCGTCAATTTAACTCGTAAAATTCGATATTAATAAAATGGTAATTGATTTGGTATCAAATTTGGGTATGATGGGGGTGCGAACCCTTTCCCACACGTAACCGACTCTCGAACCCAAAAAAATGAAAATCTCTAATTTATTTTTTGGTGTCCAGTCTACCTAAATCAAATGACCGGTGGCGACTCTAATTTTTTATTTTAAAAATACGATTTTTTTATAAATTCCCCAAATTCATTTTTTAAGAAAAGTGGGAAAATCGATATTAAATTTAAAAAAAGTCGCTACACTTGCACTGATCCCTCTCAAGTGGCATCATCTCAGAGGCATGCTTGCTAAGTCGTACAAACTTTGTCTCATACTTTGTTATAGTCATACTCCCCCAAACCAAATAGAAGAACTCCCTCTTCTGAGCATCAATAAATGGCCTTTCATGAACTTCTTATTAAAAGACTTGAAGGAAGAAATTTCAAGTCAAACACTCAACTGTAGTATCCTTCTTAATCGTATTCCACTAGCGGTGCACATCTCCTTACAAAAACGACATTGTACAATCAAACTTTTCCTTAACACTGTAAGATATCCGTTCAAGGATTCTCTCTACTAACTCGAGCTAATCTTCTGCTATTGTAGGATCAGCTCTCCGAACTCTTTGAAATTTCCTTGTATCCAGATTCTGTAGACGTTCTAGAGGCATTCCACGATGAATAGGAGCTGAGTTTGGGTTGACACCGATTCGTTGGAAAGCCCCCACCATAGCTTTCATTAATGTGTCAAAGGGGTACATAAGGCACTGAACTGAAACCATATTTACACGAGTCCCTGGTGCATTCTCATTCACACCCGCGTTAGTACCGCCAACCGCGGCCGTTGTAATATGTTTAGAAGGCGTATTGAGGTATTTTAAGAGTCATGTGATCTAAGATATTTTAAGAAGGCAATGTGTACCCAGTCCTATCACAAAATCATACAATTTTAGTTTGAGGTATTTTCGTCCCACTTTCTCAGATTAATTTTGAGACTCTTTTAAACTGTTCAAGTATTGTAAACTTGGATACGATGTCAACAAATGTAACATCTGATATCCAGTCGAGGCGAACTCATCCGAATATCGAATAACACATTATTTATCGAAATAATTCAAAATATATACTTAAAAAAACACGAGAAAAATAAAAAATTTAACCAACCATACTCATCCAACACTGGACGAAAACATATTCAGTCGTCATGGAAGCAAACAAACCTAAGACATGTTCGAATTTAACCAAAATAAAAAAGTTAAAACTAAATGATATTTTCATTTGGCTTAAATGAAAAATAGGGGTCCAAAGTATATATATATTTTTTTAATTTTAGGAGCTTAAAGTATTTATTTTGTAAAAATAAGTGTCTAAATTTTTAACGGTTGCAATTTTAGGTGCATGACAGTTAAAGGGTGTTAAAAAAATTAACCAATCAATCCTTGACACGTGCCACTAATTGACTTTTTTAATTTTTAAAAGAAAAACACCCAACAATTTCAAATTTTTATAAAATCCCGAAATTTTCTAATTTTTATAAAACAGTCCCCAAATTCCTAAAGTTTTCCAAACCCAAACTCCCAAATCACCTCAGCTTCCGCCGCCGATCGCCGCTCCTGAGCACACCCCTTTGGTCGTCTGACCTAGGGGGTCATTTCCTCCAACATGGCTTCCACGGAATAGCCGAACGGCGTGCCAACCGAATGTCGCTTGTTTTGAGATGGTAGACGATAGAACATGGATGATAGTGATGAATAAAAATTCTCTACTTTTTAAAGTTAGAGTTTAGAATTAAAATTTAGAAAATTTGGGGTAGAATGTATTTTTTTAGAGTTTATGGTTCAAGGTTTATGTTATGAACCAACTTTCTAGAAAGATAGAAAATAAGAACAAATAGGAAGAAGAAGAAGAAGTTTTAGATTAGAACGTGGATAAAGTTCAATTTTTTCATCACCCTGAAGTTTACAAATTGGTTTTATTTATATGATATCCCTTAAAACCGAACAAAATCGGTTAAAGCCTTTGGAACTGTCTTCACTCTCACGCTCCTGCGTGCTTCTCTATTTTCCTGGACAACCGTTGTAGAGTTGTCAGCTTCCCTTTCATTGTCGTGCTCATCTGCATACCCTGTAGTCATAGCTTCTTCCGTGACATTACCCCCTCCAGGAAAAGGAGCCTTGTCCTCAAGGTTCTTTGTGCCAGTCTATACTGAAATGTCCTCTCGCATCAAAGGCAATGGGGTGATCTGCTGCAATGGTTTGCCTTTACAAGGTTTGAGTTGGGAGATGTTAAACACTGGATGAATACGAGTAGACCCTGGTAAGTCGAGCTTGTAGGCAACTGAACCAATGCGTTGAAGTACACGATAAGGACTGAAGAATCGCGATCCTAACTTCTGATTTCGTTGCAAGCGTAGGGACAATTGCCGGTAAGGTTGCAGTCGCACGAATGCCCAACTGCCTATCTCTAATTCCAGCTCGCGACGATGTTTGTCGGCTTGAATTTTCATGCGATTCTGAGCAGTCGCCAAGTTGTTCTTCAAGACCTTCAACAGTTCATCACGTTCCAGCAATTCTCGATCAAGCTGTGTGTTGTGAGAACTACCCTCTAAGTATGTAAGAATAGTTGGGGGATCACGACCATATAAAGCGCGAAAAGGTGTCATTCCAGCCGACGTTTGAAAAGCTATATTATACCAATATTCCGCCCATGCCAAAAACATATCCCATTTACTAGGATTATCCCCGGTCATGCAACGTAAATACATCTTGAGGCAGCGATTTAACGCTTCGGTTTGACCATCCGATTGCGGGTGGTATGCAGAACTGAAACATAATTCAGTACCCTGTAGTTTGGCTAACTCAGTCCATAGGTCACTAAGAAAAACCCGATCCCTATCACTGACAATTGTTCGCGGAATGCCATGTAATTTTACCACCCCTTGCATTAAGATTCGGGCTACATATGCGCTATCAAAATGTGAGGTAGAGAAAAAATGCCCGTATTTCGTGAGCCGATCAACAACCACTAAAATAACTTCTTTCCCATTTGATTTAGGCAAACCCATAATGAAATCTAAGGAAATGTCTTCGAATACCTGATTGGGAATTGGAAGAGGTTGGAGGAGTCCCGCCGGTGCCAAGTTGTCCATTTTCATTTGTTGACACACCTGACTTTCCATGACGAATTGACGAACATCTTTACGTATTCCTGTCCAATAAAAACTAGCAGCTAAGCGACAGAAAGTTCGTGTGATTCCTGCATGTCCACCTATCACTGAATTGTGGAACTCTCTTAACAACAAAGTGCGCAAAGCTGTTCCATTAGGAATTAGAATACGGCCGCGAAATAAGAGCAGATCCTCTTGTTCATCATAACCCGAATATGCAGCAGTACCCTCTTGAATGCTTGATCGAATCTGCTAGAGTTCTATATCATTTTTGGTTGCTGCTCGAATTGCTTCAATGATGCCTAATACGGGCCGAGAGAAGGCCATCAAACTAGCTTTCATTTCTCGGGACAATGCATCTGCGACTTTGTTGTGCTTGCCGGGGCGATACCAAATATCAAAATCGTATCCCACTAGCTTAGAGAGCCAACGTTGCTGCTCCGGTGTTTGTATAGTTTGTTGGGTTAATTCTCGAAGGGAGCGTTGGTCTGTGATGATACTGGATTTGTGGCCTACCAAATATTGACGCCACTGACAGGTTGCGTTATGGCATACATCTCACGGTTATATGTAGAAGCATTCTGCATTCGCGGGTACAATTTTTGACTGAAATACGCCAATGGTTTGCCTTCCTGAGTTAGAGCAGCCCCTATCACTGTCCCGGATGCATCGGTCTCAATTTGAAATTCCTTATCAAACTGCGGCAATCCCAACACCGGAGCTGAACAAAGGCATGATTGAAGTTGTTCCATGGCTGCCTGAGCTGCAGAAGTCCATTCGAAGGGCTGCCCTTTACTTTACGCAGTAAATCAGAAAATGGAGAAGCAATAGAGGCAAACCCTTTTATGAATCGACGGTAGTAACCTGCCATGCCCAGGAAACTCCTAACGTCCTTGATTATTTTAGGAGTCGACCAAGCGTGAATTGCCTCCACTTTTTCCGGATCAACAGCCAATCCATTCCCTGATACAATATGGCCGAGATACTCCACCGTAGTCTGACCGAATGTGCACTTACTACGTTTTGCCACAAAACCATGCTCTTGCAACCGAGAAAGCACATGTCGAACATGTCCCAAATGTTCCTGCCAAGATCTACTGTAGACAAGTATATCATCAAGAAAAATCAAAACAAATTTTCGTAAAAACGGACGAAAAATGTCATTCATAGTGGCCTGAAACGTAGATGGGGTGTTAGTTAAACCGAAGGGCATGACGAGGAATTCGTAGTGACCCTCGTGTGTACCACACGAGACTGAATAAAATTGTGTGTGCTACCTCCATCAATCAAGATTCGAACCTGTCGTCCCTGAATATTTCCAAGAACCCGAATAGTGTTTGGGTGAAAGCACCCTGCCATGGCGTTAAAGGAAACTAAAGATTGTTCCTTCCCCTTATCATCCAAATCGTCGGATTCACAAGTCGTAATCGCGGCTGCAGTCGTCGGTGGTTCTGGCAACCCATCGGGGATTTCATCATCCAATAAAAATAATTGGGGATCCTTACACTTATGACCCGGCACAAATTTGGAATCACAATAGTAGTATAACCCTTTTTCTCGTCGTGCTTGAGCTTCGGCAGAGGAAATTCGATGAGCTATTGGCATATTATTCGCAGGAGCTGTAGGTTTTTCCAAGGGAAAAGGACGGTCTGGTGGAAACTTTGGTCCAGTAGAATTCGTGGTGGGCGTAGGCAATAGCGGTGGTAACTTCAAGCCTGATGCTCGGCCCAATGGTCGTCGATCATTCAACCTTGCTTCGTGGAACCGTGCCAACGCCTGAACTTCAGTCATAGATGTTGATCGATGTCCCAATACCTCGTTCTTAATGTCTGACCACAACCCAGAAATAAAACATTCGTAAGAAATTCATCAGACAAATTGTGGGTACGCAAGGCTAAATCTTCAAATCGTGATTGATATTCTTCCACCGTTGTCGTTTGGATCTACTTTGATAGTTGTCCTGCCAGAGATTCGACCTCCATAACGGCGAATAGTTTCTGAATCGCGTCAACTAAATGATTCCAACCAACCAGTTGTCTTTGGCGTTGCATCCAACAAAACCATTTCTTCGCTGTGCCGTCCATCCCAAAAGAAGCCATGGTAACACTGTGGTGGTCTTCGGTACCATAAAACTCAAAGAAATCATGTGCCGTGGCAAGCCATTCCTCCGGATCTTTACCCGTAAACAAAGGTAACTCAACCTGAACTGGTTTTGGGGCAAAAGAAAACACATCGTTGGAGTTGCTACGGACCTTTGCTTTCTCTTTGATGACTGTACTGTCACTGGTTACTTCCCTCCTGCGGACGTGGTAGCGGATATACCCAGGTGATTGGAGATGGACTGCAGTTGACGTGTCATCTCGTTGGGGGTATTCTGAGTGGAAACGTTCCACTGCTTTTGATCGTCGGTGAACTGTTGCAGCGATGTCAACGCTTGTTCATGGCGACCAGTCGTGTCTTGAAGTGCTTTAATCGAGTCCGAGTGGTTTACCATTGTGATAAAGTCAATGAAAGCACCAAAATGTTATGAACCAACTTTCTAGAAAGATAGAAAATAAGAACAGATAGGAAGAAGAAGAAGTTTTAGATTAGAAAGTGGATAAAGTTCAGTTTTTTCATCACCCTGAAGTTTACAAATTGGTTTTATTTATATGATATCCCTTAAAACCGAACAAAATCGGTTAAAGCCTTTGGAACTGTCTTCACTCTCACGCTCCTGCGTGCTTCTCTATTTTCCTGGACAACCGTTGTAGAGTTGTCAGCTTCCCTTTCATTGTCGTGCTCATCTGCATGCCCTGTAGTCATAGCTTCTTTGTCGCAGTTTATGATTTAGAATTCAAGGTTAGGACTTAGATTTTAATTTTTTAACATTGGGCATAAAACGAGACATTAAAAAGGGACAAATGATTTTTATCCGAGAATGACTTGCAACAAGAGGTGAAAAGTCTAATTCAACAAGAATACATTAAAATAATATTAATAAAATATTAGTTAGTGTCTAATTCAATGGATTAGTGACGAAAGCAAAATCCAATGTCGGATGTTTAGTGATTAAATTGAAAAGCTTTAAATTTAAATGTCAAAAATAAGAGTGAGAAAAAAGTTTAATGATGAAATATAATTTACCCGAGCTTAAAATAGCAGCCGGACGGGCGAGACGAGACGAGACGAGACGAGATGAGTAGAATAGACGAGAACAGGATCGGAGACGAGGAAATGAATGAGATAAAACGACAGTCCTTATTTCCGGATTCGAGACTGATATTGACTCCTGCTTTTTTGTAGTGCGCCCGTGCACCTTTTCCCTGCTCTTTACGCCTCAACTTGCGTAGCTGTGGGTTCAGCCTTCTCTATCAGATCTCTTGTTTTGCTGTAGCTTATCGATCCGTCGTCTTTAGGTATTCTTTTTCCCCCTTCTCATTTGCCAGAGCGCAGTGTTTTTTGTTTCAGATCTGCAGAATTCACATTGCATTTCGGCTGATTCCTACTTTTGAAGATTAATTTCTCTTTGTAAAAAACGCAGAACCTGGTGTAATGGATAGCAATGCTGCTAGCAATGGAAACGGGGGTGGTGGATATCGCTTTCGGAGAATACCTCAACATTCGCTAGCTCATCTCAAGCTTGATCCTCTGGTCATTCATTCTCTCTTCGTCTCTTTTATATTGCATTTCTTTATATATGTTTAATTTTGCACTTACCTGAGCAAATTATTCAGAACTAGGAAGATAATAGATAACGTTTCTTGTTTATTAAGTAGTTGCTTTAAGGGTAAACCCTCATATTGTTTGTTTTGACTTTGTAATATGTTAGATTAGTTAGTGTACATTATGTTTTATGTGTGAATATTAAAAGGAGTGATTTTCTTTTGCTGTTTTCTTGAACACAGTTTGATGACAATTTGGAGCAGTGGCCACATCTAACTGAACTCATTCAGTGCTATAGAAGCGATTGGATTAAAGATGATAACAAATATGGCCACTACGATAGTATCAGTCCTGATTCATTCCAGAATCAGATTTTTGAAGGGCCAGATACTGATATTGAGACTGGTGAGATTTTAGTTTCCGGGTATTTTTCTTGAAGAAAATTTTAATTTACCAATTTGCATCTTATTTGCTATTTTTATGCAGAAATGCAGCTTGCCAGTGCTAGACAAATTAAGGCTGAAGATGCTACTGATGATGACTTGCCAAGTTCCTCAGGAAGGCAATTTCCCAACTCTAATGCTACGAAGGTTGCTTTGCTTGAACATTAACTTGCTATTTTCTTCTCTCCTACTTTGTTAGCTTATGCATACTCTTTTATTTCCCATCAGTGGTAATTCTTTCATATTTGATGATATGTTTGTAGCATTTTGGTCAGTCTCCCCTCCCAGCTTATGAACCTGCTTTTGACTGGGGAAATGAAAGGTCAATGATATTTGGTCAAAGGATCCCAGAAACCCCTACCACGCACTATGGAAGGTTTGAATCTTATGGCTGCTGTATAAAATTTTTGCTTGGGAATTATTGGTTTCTTTATATTAATTTCTCATTGAATAACCCGTTTTCTCCTGGGATGGTTGACTCCAGTGGATTGAAGATCTCTGTCAAAGTTCTATCCCTTTCCTTTCAAGCTGGAATTGTTGGTTAGCTTTCCATCCCAATATTTGAAGGACTAATTATCATTTTGTTGCTTTACTGGCATTTTTACTCTGGTTTCTGACTTAGATAACTCTATTTTTCTCACAGAGCCATTCTATGGAACCATTTGCATATATAATAGGGAGAGAAGAGAAAAATTATCAGAAGATCTTTATTTTTCTGTGCTACCGAGTGAAATGCAGGATGTAAGCAATAATGACATTTATGCCTTTTTGTTTTATCTAGTAATGAGATGATTCTCAATGAATGATGACCGACAAGTTTTCCTTTTTGTCGACTTTTGACAGGCCAAAGTGACTTTAGAACCTCGTGGAATATTCTATTTAGATGCTCCTTCAGCATCAATCTGTTTGCTAATCCAGTTAGAGAAACCTGCAACAGAAGAAGGCGGTGTAACCCCTTCGGTTTATTCACGTAAAGAACCGGTATTTGCATGGACATCTGTCACTCAGTCTTCCTTTTTATTTTAGCCTCCTGAAATCAAGATTTTATTTCTTTACCTTTTTTTATCTGTTTTTGGGAGTGCTTGTGGTCCTCATTATCACTTCCTCAATTCGGATAAATTCTTTAGACCTGGAGAAATCAATGTCTTTACATGTGTTATATGAGTTTCTCTGGATTTCTTGGTGCTTGATCTTAATTTATAGCTGTTTGGCTCAGTTAATGGTTAAGAGAAGTTGTATATGAGTATAGCTGTACTAGAAGTGCTATAGAGGAGAGGGGAAATAGTATTTGGCAACTTGATTTAGAACCATTATAGGATGTAGAAAGCTGTTATGCAATAATTCTGGAAGAAATACTGTAAAATGGGGGAAAACAAAACTTCTTTTAAGTTTTAGTATCCATCTGCTGTTTAAAGTTCACTACAAATGATGGTTCAATTTGTAATGGTAAAAGTTGTTATGAGCTTCCTGTGTAAGTTTCTCTATAATTCCATTCTCCTTCAGGTTCTTTTTATTAGAGAGTCTTTCAAAAGGCTGGGCCAAGTTCCTGCTTATTCTAAAGAGAATGAATTTATTCACTTAAAGAACATGCTTCTTTTTTTTTTTGCTCGTTAAAGAACATGCTTCTAAAATGGTTATAGTAAAAAGGCAGTTTGATTGTTCTGAATGCAAATAAATAACCACACCATTGGCAGTTGAAAGGTTATCAGCTTTCCTGGAAAGAAAATACTAACAATCCCGGTCTAGGGTTTAAATTATGGGAGAAAGGTGCATTGTTTATACTAAGAGGAATGGGGATTGCTTAAATTAAACACTTATAGCATATGTTTTCTCTATCCTCTGTTCAAACAGGTTCACTTGACTGAGAGAGAGAGGCAGAAGCTGCAAGTGTGGTCCCGTATAATGCCTTACAGAGAGTCTTTCGCCTGGGCCATTGTTCCATTATTTGATAATAACATTGCAGCTGCTTCTGGTGGATTTGCTTCTCCTAGTAGCCCTCTTGCTCCTAGCATGTCTGGTTCAAGTTCTCACGAGGGTGCTTTTGAGTCCATTGCTAAGGTCACATCAGATGGGAAGCTGGGTTGCTCAAGCAGTAGTTCTGTTATTGTTGAAATATCTAATCTAAAAAAAGTTAAAGAAAGCTATACCGAAGAGTCACTTCAGGTATTGTTTAGTTGCTTTTTGGCCTTTTTGTTGTTTATTCTGAATGGCTTGGATGCCTTTTTAATGGAAAGGTTGCAATTTATTTAACATGAAATTCCTCAGTGATATATATATATATATACACACACACATATATTATCTATATCTATCTATCTATCTATATATATATATATATAAATCTATGTGAAGATTGTGAAAAGTTTTCAGGTATTTACTAGTTAGTACTGAAAATTCTCACAAGTCACAAGGTGCAATAACGGAAATTATTTTTTTGTTATGTTAGCTATATAATTTTCCTTTTTGGGAAGCATATTTTCTAACTGGTTAATTTTGGAAGTTCTCCTAAGGTGCAATAACAACAATTATTTTTTATTATGTTAAGAATATAATTTTATTCCGGGAAGAATATTTTCGACATAAGATATTTTCCTTCAACAAGGCATTTTTCATAAAACAAATGGAGCCTAACTGAAGGTTACGGATATATTCATTTGTAGAAACTGGTGTAAAACTGTAAGTTTCACTCTACTTTTATTCACCATAATATAGGATATATATACAAGTAAAAAATCCCTAAATTAGGTAACAAATAAATAAAATATAAATCCCTAAGATTAAGCCCCATAATCTGCCTAATAATCTGTCTAAGATACAGCAAAGAGATAAGGTCTTATCCTTATCTTGAATTACAGATACATACTCACATCATTATAGGCCACAGTGCCTCCTGGCCTGTCCATGCAAGTTGCCTAACAAGTCCTATTATTCCTTTTGCTCCACATTAACCATTCCAAGCACAGTGGGACTGCTTTCTAGACAGTTAGACGACCAAAAAAATTGAAGTCTTTTATGCTTGTTTCGCTGTGTGTAATCTCAAGGTTTTTTAAGCTGGGCCTTTGATATAAAGGTGATTTACATGCTTTTAGCCGTTTTTAGGCCATAAAGCTTAGCACAACTGTATATTGCCGGTCAATCAAGTGGTTGTTTCTCTAATTTGTCAAAGGCAATTGCACGCTTCAATTTTAGGGCCTTTGTGGTGCGTGTGATATTAATTGCATGCTGAATGTTTCTGCAATCATATTCATAGCATATATAACCTGTTCATCTGTCAATTAATCCTTGTATTCTGTCAAAAGTTTTGTCTAGATATTATGTTATTCTATATCTACTATGTAAATAGTTTTCTTCTAATTCTTTTGCCATTTCTTCTGATATGATAGGATCCTAAACGAAAGGTACATAAACCTGTAAAAGGTGTTTTGAAATTGGAAATTGAAAAGAACCAGACTGCTCTTGCTGAGATGGATAACGTATCAGAAGGTGGCAGTGTAACAAATGATTCCCTGGATGCTGGGGATCCTATTGCTGATACAATGTTTTCGAAGAGTCCTGGAAACGGTCTGGATGGACCTCAGACTAGCAACTCCAAGTGGATTGCAACTGATGGGAAAGATGTTTCTGGAAATGGATCTAATACCCATGGAAATCTCGATATCTGTGCAGATGATGTAAGCAATTAACCTTTATCTTTGCTTTTAGTCTTGGCATTTACAATGGCATACCAAGTAGCTATTACATCTTTTAACAACTTATAGGAAGATATTGGTGAACATTACTCCTTATCATCGAGAATATGATTGCTCTATTTGTCGTCATTTTTTTTTTCATTTTATGTTTTAATTGTCATTTGTTTTCCAATCTCTAAGCATGGTTTGTGGTTCAATTGGGGAATGCCTATTCACTATTTTCTGCCTAGGAAAGTTATAACCTTTATCTTTGCTTATAGTCTTGACATTTACAATGGCGTACCAAGTAGCTATTACATCTTTAACAACTTATAGGAAGATATTGGTGAACATTACTCCTTATCATTGAGAATATGATTGCTCTATTTGTCATCATTTTTTTTTTCGTTTTATGTTTTAGTTGTCAATTTGTTTTCCAATATCTAAGCATGGTTTGTGGCTCAATTGCTGAATGCATATTCACTATTTTCTGGCTAGGAAAATTTTATTAACTGCTGAAATCAGAGATGAATCTATCATAGTGAAGGGATACAGGATCAAGTCTTAAGAGTTCTATTGATAGTAAAAATGGAATCCTTTGCCATTAATATTTTGGATAATCTTTTCCTTTTGATAGATTATTTGTTTTTCATATTGGTCTTTGTTTTGTTTATTTTTTTAATATTTTGTAATACTGCTAAGTGCAGGGTCTGCTGTTAGGTTATTTTGGATAAATTTTTGGCATGCTATTGGTCACCCTTACAGTCCGTTGCGGATCTTATTGCTATCTTGCAAACTACATGCTCCTTTATCTGATGATAGTAATATAGCTGCTACTTAGCTGTGCATCCGAGAATCTTGTCATTAGGACCGGCATATCATGACCCATTTTATCTTAGATCTGTTATTGCTATTTGTGTAGAACTCATTTAATCTAAATTACTATGTTAATTCATCTGACAGTTCCAAGCTTTTGACTTCCGCACAACAATGAGAAATGAGCCATTCTTGCAACTTTTTCATTGTCTATATGTGTACCCCTTAACTGTGAATTTAAGTCGGAAAAGGAATCTATTCATACAAGTGGAGCTAAGAAAGGATGATGCTGATGCTTGTAGGCAGCCCTTAGAGGTAAATGTGTTGATTGAAATTTAGCATTAAGTTTTCTAGATTTCATCTTACTTGTTTCTTTGGCCCCACTAATACAACCAGGCAATGCATCCAAGGGAGCGTGGTTCATCACTCCATAAATATGCTCACACACAAGTTGCCGTTGGTGCTAGGGTTGCCTGCTATCATGATGAGATAAAAGTTTCACTTCCTGCCGTCTGGACACCATTGCATCACCTGTTATTTACTTTCTTCCATGTTGATCTTCTAACTAAACTTGAAGCTCCAAAACCAGTAAGTTCTACATGAATTTATGTTTGGGAAGTAATGATAGCTTGGACTTCATTTTCATTTTAGTGTATAAACGTATTTCTTTCCACTTAAATTTCTATATTAACAAGAGTTATTATTGAGCTATCAGTTCCTTTCCTTTCTATTTTTCGTATTAAGTTTGTAGGGGGCTTTATTCAATTTGTTCACTTGGCAGGTAGTTATCGGATATGCATCACTTCCATTATCCACACATGCCCAGTATGTATATGCTCAATTTCAACTTTTTAATTTTTAATTTTTAATTTTTTTCTTGAAATCGGAAATAAGAAATCTATTAAAATCATGGTAATCAGCTGTGAAATGGGACAACTATAGTTTTTAGTTTAGCATTAATTTTTTCGTATTGTTACTTTTAAGGTAATGGTCAACCATTATCATTTATTTTGGATAAATCATGAGTGATTCATCTTCGGTGAAAATCAAAATGGTTAGGTGACTTTTTTATTTTATCTAGCGGGCAAAGTTATTTATTTATTTTGGAATGTATGTTTTATTCACACCAGTTTCATCAATGTTCAATGAATTCAATAAATTCATGATTTGATATATATGCATATAATATATATATATATATGTAAATTCAGATTGCGATCAGAAATTTCTTTACCAATAATGAGAGAACTGGTTCCACATTATCTCCTGGATTCTAGCAAGGTATGTTTCGCAAGATTAAGCATTCAATACTATAACCACCATTATCCTTTTCTGCAGTGCAATTCGATGAGATATTCTCACTGTGTTTATAATCACTCTATTTGTTGTGCTTTTGTTTTGGATTTCTTCTGTCCTTCCGTTGTGAATCACATGGCTACTGTTTCTGGATTGTATGTGTGATACTGGATTATTCAGTTGCTTAAATAAATTTGTTTTTATTTCTTGTACATTTGGTTAATGTAAATTGGGATTTTCTTGTTTGTGTTAGACGACAAGCTTGTTGCTTTTTTATTTTATTTTATTCTGGTATTACTGGTCTTGGATGCTATAGTTGGTGTGAAGTTTTGTGCTTTAGCTGTGATAATTTCTTCAGCTACTGTCGTGGGTGTGTTTTTTGATTGGATGCTTGGCATTGAAACTTGACATTACAAATACATATTTACTTATTCTTTTCTTCATAGGAGAGTTTGGATTATTTGGAAGATGGAAAAAATGTTTTCAAATTGCGCTTAAGACTTTGTTCGTCTCTGTACCCAATTAATGAGCGCATCAGAGATTTCTTTCTCGAGTATGATAGACACACTCTTCGAACAAGCCCACCTTGGGGTTCTGAACTTTTGGAGGTACTTTTTTCTTATGCTTTTTTGCTCACCACCATGTTTGCTCATCTTATTTTGAATCCATTTTTTTTCTAGCCTAATTATCTCATAACTTGTTTTTTAACGATTTGAATACTACTTTGTTGTAAGGTGAACATTTTGACTGAGATGCATAACTATAATTTGATTTGTTATAACAAAATTCCAGAATCACCCTATATATAATAGGAAATTGATATAAAAAGCAAAACAGAATAAATAATAGAAGAGATTGATATATTGACTCCGGGTAGAGGTGGTAAGTGGGGATTCAGCTCA
Source organism: Hibiscus mutabilis (assembly GCA_019671005.1). Taxonomy (NCBI): domain Eukaryota; kingdom Viridiplantae; phylum Streptophyta; class Magnoliopsida; order Malvales; family Malvaceae; genus Hibiscus; species Hibiscus mutabilis. The sequence continues at coordinate 10,756,515 of CM033750.1, forward strand.
TTTTTGTGTCCAGTACTCGAGTAATGTTGATTCTAGTTGTTGACTTTTAATGTCAATTTGATTAGATTTGACTGTTCAAGAGGGTTATTTGGTTAAGTGTAATTTTCTCAGCTTTAGTTAAGCTATTCAAAGTCCATTTTGCCAACTTTGGACGCACATTGCTTTTAAAGTCATTATTTTTATACTATAATTATTTAGTTTTGGCTCAATATTGGTTTGGTTTTTTGACTTGTTTTTGTCAAATTGGATTGTCCAGGTTAAAATTGAACTAGTTTAGGTCAGCCTTTTCGTACTCTACATCTAAGTGCTGGAGTTGGTTCGAGGGCTGAAACTAGGAAATAAATTGATTTGAGAGATAAAACCATAATTAAAGGTGAACTTGGAAAGGTAAAAAACAGGAAAGAATTTTAGGGATGGGGGAGCTGCAGAACATGCTGAAAGGAAAAAAAAAGGTTGTGTTGGATGGAGAAGGAAAAAAAATACTGAAAAGTGTAGGATATTGGATGTAAATTAAATGTTGTAATCTTATCTTATCTCATCTAATAGTTTGAATTTAAAAGTCTAAATCTAGATAAACTCTATCTCATTAAAGGATAAGAGTTATATCTCTTAGGTAGACTACTCTAGGTTAACTACTTGTAAAGCCTATAAAAGGAGTACTCTTGTACAACATTTTTGAAATAAGATTTAACAGAGAAACACTCTAAAATGTTCTTTGATTCTAACATGGTATCGCCAAGGTCAATCCTTTCTTCCAAATTTCAATTTTTTTCCTCTCTTCTCTCGACCTTTCTTCCCTATTTAGAAAACATCGCTAAGGCAAATCTGAACATTGCTGTAAAATGTACGCAATTAGCTCTCCAAAGAAGCTCTCGTCCATATGATTTTACCCTTTCAGATCGTCTCTTTTCTCCTATTCCGTCTCAATCGCTGAGACCAAGATCAAGGAAATCCCAACGGGTCAAAGCCCGAGAGAAGCACATGTTAATGCGCATGACCAGAACCTTCCAACAATTTCAATAAGCAAACAAGATTGTGGAGCTCCAACAGATGTTTGGTCAAATATTCTCCAAATCGATTCTCAAAGCATTTCAGCTTGCTACAAAAGGTAGAATTTTCTTGTTTGGCCAAAATTAATCCACAGGTTGGATAGTGGATTATGGTGCTTGACCATATGACAGAGCAATCGTGACCTTTTTCATGAGTACAAGCCACATTCATTTGCATCATCTATCAAAGTTGCCGATGGATCTCTCTCCATTGTATCAATAAATGGTTCTATTAAATTAAATGATCATCTAGTACCTTGTCATGTTCTTTATGTACCAAAAAAGCGCCTTCAATCTTACATTATTAGAAAAATTGTTAAAGATGAGAATTGTGATGTTAACTTTGGGTTGTTGGTTGTATTTTTCGTGCACAAGACTCGAGGAAAAGTGATTGACAATGCTAATTGCGACACAATAGACTTTACATTCTTGATGGCCTATCCTCTCAAAACAAAACTATTCCCGTTGTCCCTACGCTCATTTTTTTCCTCTTCCTTCTCTTTCCAATGATGTCATGCTATGGCATTTTCGATTAGGACACCCAATTTCTACTATCTTGCTTGAAATTGTTTCCTAAGTTCTGAATAAACATCCTCGTCGTTCACCTGTGATGCATGTCAACTTGCCAAACATACAAGACAATCATATATTCCCACTAAATTTAAACCTACCTCTCCTTTCTCTATCATACACAACGACATTTGGGGTCCTTCTAAAGTTAAAAATGTATCTGGGGCTCATTGGTTTGTGTCCTTTATTGATGATCACTCTCAAACGTTACTTGGACCTATCTCATGAAAGAAAAATCGGAGGTTGAAACGATATTTAAAACGTTTTATCACATGATCGAAAACCAATTTGAACGCAAAATAAAGATAGTTCAGAGTGATAATGGGAGTGAGTATCTTATTAAATCTCTTGGTTCCTTTTTTCGAGAGAAATGTATCTTTCACCTTACTTCTTGTGTCAACACTCCTCAAAGAAATGGGGTTGCTAAAAGAAAAAACAAAACATCTACTTGAGGTAACTAGTTCAAAATTCTTTTGCTTTCTTACTAATGCTACTCAAGTATCTTTGGGGGAGCACTTCTTCTTTACTACTTTCCTAATTAATAGGATGCCTAGCAAAACTATGGGCTTCAAAACTCCTTTTGACACCCTTTTACATCTTTTTCCACATTTCAAACCATGGTCATCCAGCTAAACTATTCCTTTTTCAAAGTATTTGGTCATATTCTCTGAGTTTTGTTCATGTGCATAGTGTCACGGGGCCATTACCGTCTTCCCAAAAGACATGTCTGATAGGATGTGCAGTGCCACCGTATTTATATCCCAAGACCACCCTTTTTCTTTCCAATGTGGGATTAATGACCTCGCCTCTTCTCAGGCGTGACATTCTCCCCCACTCAACCTCGTGACACACTCATCATGAGCTTTCGCTCTCGTGATGGGCCACCTTGTCACAGTTGTCCACCCTGCCTACCCCACTCATGGGCGCTCGCCCGACCTTTGCCTACCCCACTCATTAAAGACGCTCGGCCCACCCCGCCTACCCCACTCATGGGGCTGATTAAAAATCGGGCAGTCAAAGGGTCGCTCTGATACCACTTGTCATGGGGCAATTACCCTATTCCCAAAAGACATGTCTGATAGGATGTGCAGTGCCACCGTATTTATATCCCAAGACCTCCCTTTTTCTTTCCGATGTGGGATTAACGACCCCGCCTCTTTTCAGGCGTGACAATAGCAACAATAGAAGTAAGCTTGATCCTAGGACCTTGCGGTGTGTGTTTATAGGATACTCATCAAGTCAGAAGGGCTACAAATGTTACTCACCTATTACCAAGAAAACCTGTATTTCATTTGATGTTACTTTCTTTGAAAATCAACCTTATTTTGTAGGGACTAAGATTCAGGGGAGAGATGTGAGAATCCCACCCTATTACTCCTACTCATATTCTTCCTTTGTTGTCTCCTTTTCTCGATCCTTGAACAAACACAGAACATACAACCTAGCAACTCTGATGATCCTACAACTTCTCCAGAGCCTACATTTCATAGCTCTCCTAGTGTTCTAGTAGAAAGATCTTCCCCAGAGCCTACATCTCCCATCTCTTCTAATGTTCCAAAGAGGGAAGACCTTCTCCCGAAACCTAGATCTCCCGTGCCTCACACTACTCAAACCCCCACAATCTCTAGTCAAACACAACTTACTCCCTATACCAGAAGAAAGAAAATTGTCACAGAACCCATTGATCAGCCTAGTACTTGCCAAGAACTGATCTTAAGTCCTGCTGCCATGGAGGAAAGGGTAAGCAATGATGTCTCAAAAAGTCCAGTTCATGAGAATTTAGATGATTTTCCGATTGCAATCAGAAAAGGGGTAAGAAAATGCACTAATCATCCTATTGATAGATTTGTTGCTTATGGAAAACTATTGCTCTGTTTCAAGGCTTTTTACAACAATATTAAAGATAAGGATCCCTAAAAAATAGTGGAAGAGGCATTTGAAAATCCTGATTGGAGGAAAGTTGTTGAAGAAGAGGTCAAAGCCCTACAACAAAATAACACATGGAGTTTAACTAAACTGCCAGAAGGAAAAAAGGTGGTCGGATGCAAGTGGGTTTTCACAGTAAAGTATCATTCTGATGGAAGCATCGAGAGGTTCAAGGCAAGGTTAGCGGCAAAGGGATTTACTCACCATATGGAGTAGACTATCGAGAGACTTTGCACCTTGGGCAAAACTAATACAATAAGGGTGATGCTGTCATTAGCATTAATAAAGATTGGAAGTTGCACCAACCGACATCAATAATGTTTTTTTGAATGGAAAGCTTGAAGAAGAAGTATATATTAAAATTCCACATCATTTTTCAGGATGACTCAACGAAACAAAAAGTGTGCAAACTAAATAGATCATTGTATAGACTGAAGCAATCACCAAGGGCCTGGTTTGACAGATTCGCGAAGGCCATGGTGAAGAACGGGTTCAAGCAAACATAGGCAGATCATACCTTGTTTAAGAAGGTAGCTTCAGATGGTAAAAAAACTCTCCTTATTGTTTACGTTGATGATATGATCATTACAGGAAATGACACAAAGGAAATTGAGAAACTAAAGACTTTTTTGGCAACAGAGTTTGAGACTAAAGACTTGAGAAGTCTTAGGTACTTTCTCGGAATGGAGGTGGCTAGATCAAATGAGGGAATAGTCATAAATCAGAGAAAATACATCTTGGACATGCTCTCGGAAACTGGAATGCTTGGATGTAAACCAGCAGAAATTCCAATGGATGCAGGCTTGAAGTTTGGAAAAAATGGCACGAGTACTCCCGTGAACAGAGAATCCTGTGAGAAACAGAGTTTTTCTCTGTGTTTTTCTTATTTTTCATTAGTGAAAGAGAGTCTATTATATAGACTTTTACAGAGGTGTTTAACACCAAGTGGTTAACCTATAGGATAAGACTTTTATCCTTTACAAAGATCAAATTTAAAATTCAAACTACTAGTTAAGATAAAGTAAAGATAACATACAACTTCTACTCTATCTAAAACTCTTTACAACACACTAACTTATGCATACTAACTAACACTCCCCCCCCAAACTGTGTATATGTTGTATATACCCAGTTTGGATGTGAACTCATCAAAAATAACTCTTGGAAGTGCCTTAGTAAAGATGTCACTATCCGGCTTCCTAGGAATATAGTTTAGCTTTACAATACCACCATTTACTTTCTCATAGATAAAGTGCCTATCTATTTCAATGTGTTTGGTTCTGTCATGTTGCACCGGATTCTTAGCAATACTCATTGCTGATTGGTCATCACTATAGATCTCGAACTCGCCTTTTCATCCAACTCTAGCTCTTTGAGAAGCCTCTTTTTATCCACATTCCTTCACATATTCCAAGAGCTAATGCTCTAAATTCTGCCTCAAAGACTACTCCTTGACACCACACCGCTTTTTGCTTCTCCAAGTAACCAAGTTGCCCCAAACATAAGCACAATATCCACTAACCGACCTTCTATCGGTGAGCTCTCCCGCCCACTTGAATCCGTGTATACCTTCACTGCTGCATCTGAATTTTTCTTGAAAATTAGCCCAAAGACAGTGTGAATTTTAGGTACCTCGAATTCATTAACTCGCCTCCAAATGTTCTTCTCGAGGATCACTCATGTGTTGACTTATAACACTCACCGAGTAGGCAATGTCCGGCCTTGTTAGAGAAAGATAAATTAGTTTTCCAACTAACCGTTGATAGGATTCTTTGTCAACCGGATTACCATTTCTCTTTGTTGAACTTCAACCACAGGGTCTATGGGTGTCTCTACCGGTTTGCATCCAAGCATCCCGCCATACTATAAGAAGATCTAGGATGTACTTCCTTTGATTGATGACTAAACCTTCTCTTGACCTTCCTACTTCCATACCTAAAAAAATACCTTAGACTCCCCAAGTCCTTTGTTTCAAATTCGTGGGCAAGAACAATCTTCAAATTCTCAATTTCAATATACTATCATCCCCTGTAATAATTATGTCATCAACATACACAATTAATAAGGTTATTTTACCATTCTTTTGCAACCTTTCTCAAACAGGTGTGATCACTGACTTTGTTTGAATCCATTCTTTACCATAGCCTTTGCAAACCTCTCAAACCAGGCCCTTGGAGATTGTTTAAGTCCATACAATGATTTGTTGAGTTTGCACACTTGTATTTCTAGTTTGTTTTTACCTTCTAGGCCAGTGGTATTTGCATATATACTTCCTCTTGAGACTCCCATTGAGAAAGGCATTTTTGATGTCTAGTTGATGTAATTTCCAATCCTTGTTTACAGCTATGGACAATAAGATTCTAATAGTATTCAATTTAGCCACTGGTGCAAAGGTTTCTTGATAATCCACCCCATAGGATTGTGTAAAACCTTTAGCCACCAACCTTGCCTTATACCTTTCAATGCTCCCATCCGAGTTGTACTTGATAGTGAAAACCCACTTGCATCCAACAGCCCTCTTTCCCTCCTCGTAGATCTGTCAAACACCATGTCTCATTTTTCTCAAGTGCCCTTACTTCTTCCTCGACAGACTTTCTTCCATTTGGGATTCTTCAAGGCCTCCTCTATCGCTTTTTAGAATCTCTGACACTTTTTTTAGGGTGCCGTCAGTAAAGGCCTTAAAATTGGGCTGAAGTTTACCATAGGCAACAAATTTGTTAATTGGGTGCATAGTACATTTTCTTACTCCCTTTCTAATAGCAATAGGAAAGTCATCAAGGTCACTAGAATCTTGAGGAGGAATGTTACCTTCAATCTCGACAATGATGCAGATTTTAAGCTCGGTTCAAAGAAGTAACAGGACTTGAGTCCGGTTCTTGACAAGTGCTAGGCTGGTTATTTACTTCATTAGGGGCTCTTCTTCTCTGGTATACACCTTAAATTGATGTCTGTCACCGAATGCACAGGAGTAGGGAAATTTGTCTTTGCGCAGACCCTAGGTCTTTGGAAGAGGTGTTGTACAAGGACTTGGTGATTTGTTGGTATGAGGAGAGTGCATTTACTGTCGGCATAGTATTTTCTGCTACGTGGTTTTTCGGGATAGGATATGAAAGGAATGTCCAGTAGAGGAGAAATGATGGAAGGTGAAGGAACAAAGGGTCAAAATTCTCATTTTTCTCCCCAAGTTCATTCCCCCTGCAAAATATGGTTTATCCTCAAAGAAAGTGACATCAAAAGAGACATAGGTCTTTTTAGAAATAGGAGAATAGCATTTGTAACCCTTTTGACTAGAGGAATATCCTATAAACACACACTGATTGATTTAGGGTCCAACTTACTTCTATTTTTATCATGCACATGAACAAAAGTCATGCAACCAAATACCCTAAGAGGAATAACAGATGAAAGTGGTTTAAAGTGAGGAAAATGTTTGAATAAGACTTACATTGGTACTTTGAAAACCCAAGGTTTTATTGGGCATTCTGTTGATAAGGTAGGTGGCGATAAGTAAGGCTTCCCCCAAAGATATTTAGGTGCTTTGGCTGAAAAAAAGAAGAGACCTCGTAACCTCTAGTAGATGTCTGTTTTTTCTTTTTCGGCAACACCATTTTGTTGTGGAGTATTGACACAGAAGTAAGATGGAAAATGCCTTTTTCCCAAAAAATAACACCTAAGAGATTGACTAAGGTATTCACTCCCATTATCACTCCTCACAACCTTAATACGTTTGTCAAACCGATTTTCAATCATTTGATAGAAAGTTTTGAAAATTGACGCAACTTCGCCTTTTCCCTCATTAAGAAAGTCCAAGTAGTCCTAGAATAGTCATCAATAAAGGTAATAAACCACCTAGACCTGCATGCTTTTTACCTTAGATGGACCCCAAATATCACTTTGGGATTATAGAAAAAGGAGATGTGGGTGTAAATGAGGAAGGAGCATATGTTTGCCTAGTATGTTTAGCAATTTGACATACTTCACAATTAAAAGAATGAGGCTTTTTATTGCTAAATAACTTGGGAAACAATTTTGAAAGATACACAAAATTTGGATGTCCTAGCCTAAGATGCCACAACATAATATCATCGGGTTACTTAAAGAAGAAGATGAAGTCTTAAAGCAACGTGAAATCAAGCAATCAAAGGTGGTAATTCATCAAGAATATAGAGACCATTGGATAGCCTAGCACCGCCAATCACCTTCTTCGAGCCCTGCTTCTGAAATACACACCCATTAATTCCAAAGTGAGCATCACATTTAGTATCTTGAACTAACTTACTAACGATAACAAGTTGTAGGCAAGATTAGGAACATATAGCACATGAGGCAAAACCAGTTTATCACCCACTTGAATAGCGCCACTTCCTTGTACTTGGGACAGAGACCCATCTCGCAACCTTGATGGAGGTTTTAGAGTTGCAATGGTTAAAGGTGCGAAATAGTCAAGGTTGCTGTCATCATATGGTCGAGGCACGAGAATCTATAATCCAGATAGAGGATTTGAAGTGGCCAAACAGAAATTCTACCTTCACTAGCCGATAAAGCGGTTGTGGAAGATTTAGAGGTGAGATGGCCAAAAACTGTTGAAGGTAATTGTTCCCATTTAGTTTGTAGGATGTGATTGGGGAAAGAGAGAGGCATCCGAGATCTCAAATTCGGATGCACGAGAATTATTTTGGGAACTAATTTACGATGTGGTGGTTTCAAAAAGGCCATGGAAATTAAGCAAAGGAGAAGACGAGAGAGATAGGATCGGCTCCTAAACTGATACCATGTGAGAAACAGAGTTTTTCTCTGTGTTTTTCTTATTTTTCATTAGTGAAAGAGAGTCTATTATATAGACTTTTACAGAGGTGTTTAACACCAAGTGGTTAACCTATAGGATAAGACTTTTATCCTTTACAAAGATCAAATTTAAAATTCAAACTACTAGTTAAGATAAAGTAAAGATAACATACAACTTCTACTCTATCTAAAACTCTTTACAACACACGGTTATGCATACTAACTAACAAATCCTACCAAAGGCTGGTTGGGAAACTGATTTATTTATCACTCACCAGACCTGATATAGCTTATCCAGTAAACATAATCAGCCAGCACATGAGCGATACTAAAGAAGAACATATGGAGGCAGGCAATAGAGTCCTGCGATACTTAAAGTTTACACCAGGATTGAGACTTATTTTCAGGAAAAATCAAGACAGATCTATAAAGATTTACATAGATTCTAGCTGGGCAGGAGAGTTAACAGATAGAATATCTGTGAGTGGCTATTGTTCGTTTGTGTGGAGAAACTTAGTCACATGGAGGAGTAAAAAGCAAACTGTGGTGTCTCGAAGTAGTGCAGAATCAGAATATAGGGCTATGGCCCTTGGAATTTGTGAAGGCATGTGGCTTAAAAAACTTCTCACCGAGCTGAATTTGGATGAAAAACAGGAGTTCGAGGTACTGAGTGATAGCCAATCAGCAATGAGTATTGCTAAGAATCCAGTACAACATGACCGGACTAAACATATCGAAATTGACAGACATTTTATTTATGAGAAGGTAAACAGTGGTGTCGTAAAGCTGTACTATGTTCCTACAAAGAGTCAATTGGCGGATATCTTTACAAAGGCACTTCCGAGAGTGACCTTGTTGATAAATAAATTGTATTTTTTTAGCATTTTGCATAATCAATATCTATCTAGTTTACTGGAAATATTGCTTTTGGAAATTCTAATTTCTAAGGTCAAGTAAAATCATTTTAAATTAAACACTGGTTTATTAATTTTTTTTCTATTTATGAAGTCTCAATAGTATTTATTTGTCTATTTATTGATAAATAAATTAATCTTAAACTTTTATATATATATATATATGTTTTTGGAAATTCTAATTTCCAAGGTCGAGTAAAATGTGAAGTTAATGAATGGTTTATTACTATTATTTCTGAATCTTCTGTGTATTTGATTGAATGATAGGTTCATGTATTGTGTTCTTAGAGAGCTCAGTGCGAATCCTCCCTTCCTAGGTGAAAATAAAAGTAAAAACTCTTAAACTAACTAGAAAGAAAAATGTCTTGGTGAAAATGTGTTACTATGCCCATAATGAGTAGTCTATGTTAGTTTGCAGGTTAATACAACAAAAATAGAGATTGCAATGGTAACTGTTGTAATCATAAAGTAGAATAACCCCATTGAAGTTGGACTGGGCCGGAAAATAAAGATGAACAAATCTATATGTATACCTACTCATACATCTGTCCCATAACTACTGCCCCACCCTCACTCAAAAAGAGAGTTCTGAAGTTAAATGTTTTTCAAGCTTCGAAATCAGGCAGATACTGTTTCTCATTTTGCATCTCATGTAACAATGGCAAATCCTGAGTAGCGAATATTCTCAAAATTGCATTTCATAGTTATGTACCAATGACTTGAAATGATTAATGTGTTGCAGGCAATTAACAGCTTAAAGAATGTTGATTCCACTGCTTTGCTTCAGTTTCTTCATCCGATTCTGAATATGCTTCTCCATCTTATAGGGAATGGTGGAGAGACCCTTCAGGTTTCAGCTTCCATCTTTTATCTGTCCTCACATAAAACATTTGTGCCCATCTCCTTTGAAGCCTTTTTCTCTAGCCTATGATCATTTAGCTTCTCCATGTTATACCAGTTTACTTACATATATGCTGCTATTTCTTCTTAATTCTTCACTTCAGGTTGCTGCATTCAGAGCCATGGTTAATATCCTGACCAGGTATGCTCTTTTATCTGATTTACTGATGGTTAGGTTATATATTATTACACATAACAATTTTAAAACAAAAATTACCACTGTCATATTATTTACGTGCCAAGTCTCTAGTATATATTTGAAGGAATATATCTTCACTAACTCAATAAAATTCTAATCATTGCCATGCCAAAGAAAAAAACATTCTTTGTTCCAGCATTTTTATTGATTTTTTTAGCATGTGTAATATTTTGTTTATGCATTTGCTTGCAGGGTGCAGCAAGAGTCAGTTGATGATGCTGAACGAAATCGCTCTCTAGTTAACTATGTAGATTATGCTTTTGATGACTTTGGTGGTCGTCAACCCCCAGTTTATCCGGGTTTGTCTACCGTGTGGGGTAGCTTAGCTCGTAGTAAGGTAATGCCTACTAACCTACAAACCTTCTTTGATATCCTCTTGTATTGGTAAACTTCAATAATGTGTATTTTTCTATATTTACTTAGATTCTTAATCAGAATTTCTTGTTGCATAATTTCTGAATTCCTATATCACCCAAGCTATTCACTATACTCCGATTTACCCAGGTTCTCTATTGTGGGCACTTTGTAGTTGTTAGGTAGGACTCTCTGAGAAATGCTAGATAGGACTTTTTAAATAAAGTTGCTTTAGGACTCTTAAAATAGAATTTGTGTTTGGTAGGACTTTATTTACTTTCTTTAATTATTGTAATCTTTATTTAAATAGACCTATGAATAATAAAAGTTGAGTAGAATATTTATCAAAACCCTATAAAGAGATCTGGGTCTCTCTTTAATGAGTCCCAAGGTTTTAGTTTCCCTTTGAGTTGAACTATCAATCCCAAATACCTAGTTGTAACAATTTGATTCAATCCCAATTGAACTATCAAAATAAATTGAACAAAACCAAACCATTTTCGCGTCTACCAATCTCTCTACCTTATCTTATGCATCAAACCCTCCTAAATCAATCTCAACAAAAATCATGGCAATCACAACCAACTTCACTTGTCTTATTCATCAATCCCTTCTAAACTCATATACAACCCATCCTTTTTCTTTAAACATGATCCATAAAACCTTCAACTCTATATCATAAAAGTTTAATGGACCTAAACTTGTTGGGGTATTTTTGAAAATCTTGAATGATAGTAGACTTAAGAAGTGATTTATTTAATGGTCTTGCTAAATGACAATACATTTGTGGAGGTGCACTCCCCTATTGATTTCAAAGTTAGTAATGGGAAGGGCCTTTGATTTGGCTACCAGGATGATAGATGGATGTCTGAGCACCGAACAAATGCCAATCACACTTGAGGAAGCTATCTTTGGTGAAATTTGTCTTGACTCTGAGCTTTAGGGCTCTTTTCTGGGAGGGGCTATTGTTGTGGGCACTTTGTAGTTGTTAGGTAGGACTTTTAGAATAAAATTGTTTTAGGGCTTTTAAATAGAATGTGTTTGGTAGGACTTTATTTAATTATTGCAATCTTTTTTTAAGAGGCCTATGGAATAATAAAAGTATAATATTTATCAAAACCCTATAAAGAGATTTGAGTCTCTCTTTAACAAGTCCTAAGGTTTAGTCTCCCTTGGATGAGCTGAACTGTCAATCCCAAACACATGATTGTAACATTCTCCTTTCAAATTTCTTGTAATTGACCATTGGAGTCTCAAGAAATCAACTTATAGAAACTTGTTAAAAACTCAAGATGTGCATCATCATTGAACTGGAGAGAACTCATGACCTCTAGAATTATATTGAAACATAGAAAAGTAATAATAGTTGATTTCTAAACACCCCTTACCACACACAACAAAAAAAAAAAAAAAACTGTAATAGATGATGACAAGCCTATTTATGAAAGCTCTTGCGGTGTTTAATAAATTAAAATTGAAGAACTTAACATTAATGTTAAAATTTTAAGTCTGAATGATTAAAATATGGACCTTTGGAGAATTACACTCCAAAAACTAGCTGTTGAGGTTGGAGAGTGTAGTTCCATGTAATCCCCACAAAGAAATCCCATATTTCCTATGTGGAATCCAAGTCTAATACTTGCAATTAGTCACATATCAATTCTCCACACTTAGCACTCTTGGGCTTGGTGCCCCATGCAGGTTAGCTTTGGCTTTGCAGTAGCTTAATCTAGCTCCAGGTCAACACTGCAATATTGTTGTCACCATCTTAGCTACAAGTTGGCTTTGCCCTATTTTTCTTTTCCAGTCTTGGGCAAACTCTTTAATACCAATGTCATCACTCGCATTGCTTAGTATAGCTTTGTGCTAGACAAATTTGGCCTTGGGTGAACACTGCAATACCAACATCACCACTCGTGATGCACTATTGCAACTGAGAAATATGGTGGCCGGCTTTGATACCAATTGATAGAGACCTTAGGAGAACCCTACCCCATAAGCTAGCAAAGGTCCATATCAAATTAATAATTGCAATGTCGAAAATTGTAAGTTATCCGATAAGTGTTAGAGCTTGAGGGGGAGTGTAAGTTGACGAAGAGTGTTAGAGTTTTTATTTAATGTGTAATTAGAGTTTATTCCTAATCAGTAGTTTAAATATACTAGAAGTCTTATTTAAATTAGGAATAAGTATTATTTAAATTAAAGATAAAAGTATAGTTTTAGTTATATTAAAACTCTATATCAACCTATTTAAAGGCTTACTCTATATACATTTGATAATTAAGAATAATAAGAAAATAAAGAGTAACACATTGTTCTCTCTGAAAAATATCATGTTCATCTTCTTCAAACAACAATTCCCCAACCACCAATCACACACAAACCACCATCATTCATTGCATCTCCGGCCACCATGGCCCCTTTCTCACATGGTATTAGAGCCAACAACGGTCTTGATGCCGTCACCACTACTGCCATCTCTAATCTAAAACAGATCGACGATCTGATTTGTCAGATGCATATCGTTTTTCTTTTTCGCTGCTGTCATTAGGCCACACGTTCCTTGGCTTCTCCCTCGTTGGAATCTTACATCTCTGGTGAAATTTCTACTCGTTTAATTTTGCTATTTTGTTCTTTATTTAATGGTTCTATCCTTGCTAATCCAAAAGATAGATGAAAAGGCTATAGTTTAGCATTAAAAAACTATTTAGTTCTATCTTAGCCATCCATCCTAAAAGATAAGAGAAGTATTTGGTTTTATCTCAACCATCCATCCTAAAAGATAGGAGAAGAGGTTCTAGTTTAACCTTAAAAACTAGATAATATTTTTTTTAAGGAATTCTACATCAAAGATCCAAGCTAGAACTCTAGTTTGTGTAACTACTAGCTTGAGGGGGAGTGTAGATTCCTGTGATCACTTCCTATATCATTCGCATCAAACCTTTCAATCAGGAACTGCATGCTAGAGCATCATGTGGAGCAGACCTTTTAGTCGGGAACTTTATGCTGGAGTATACTGTGGAGCAGTCTTGATATTCCAATTGATGCATCAACCATCTCAAGCGTACCATAAGTTGAATGGCATCAACAATTGTTGCGCAAGAACATCATGGTTCTGTCTTCACTCTTCAAATCAAAGACTTTCGAGAACGGGGAGCATTTTTCTCTAAGAAACAACAGAAGAAATGAGTAGGGCATCACAATCAAGATCCAAGGTGGTGCTCTACTACGTTTTCTTACCAGCTTGAGGGGGAGAGTAAGTTATCCGATAAGTGTTAGAGCTTGAGGGGGAGTGTAAGTTGACGAGGATTGTTAGTGTTTTTATTTAATATGTAATTAGAGTTTATTCCTAATCAATAGTTTAGATTTACTAGAAGTCTTATTTAAATTAGGAATAAGTATTATTTAAATTAAAGATAAAAGTATAGTTTTAGTTATATTAAAACTCTATATCAGCATATTTAAAGGCTTACTTTGTATATATAAGTTGCGTGTAAATTAAGTGTTGTAATCTTATCTTATCTCATCTAATAGTTTGAATTTAAGAGTTTAAACCTAGATAAACTCTATATCAATAAAGGATACGAGGTCTATCTCTTAGGTAGACTACTTTAGGTAAACTACTTGTAAAGCCTATAAAAGGACTACTCTTGTACAATATTTGTAAATGAGATTTAAAAGAGAAACACTTTAAAAGGTTCTCTAATTTTTACATGGTATCAGTTTAGGTCGATTCTGTCTTTCAAATCTCAATTTTTTTCTTCTATCGACCTTTCTTTCCTATTTCGAAATCCATGGCTGCATCAGACGCTGCTGCCTCTAAAATTAGCTCTTCAGTGAGACCGGCAGAGTGGAAATCCCAACGGGTCAAAGCCCCGAGAGAAGCACATGTTGCTTCGCATGATAGTCCTTCCAGCAGCTTCAGTAGGCAACAGATAGAGGAGCTCCAACAGATGTTTGGTCAAATGTCCTCCAAATCCGATTCTACCGTGTTTCTTGCTACAGAAGATAGAATTTCTAGCTTGGCCATAGTCAATTCCTTGAGTTGGATAGTGGATTTTGGTGCTTCTGACATATGACAGGCAATCTTGACCTTTTTCACGAGTACAAGCCACATTCGTTTGCATCATCTATCAAAGTAGCCGATGGATCTCTCTCCATTGTAACAGGAAGTGGTTCTATTAAGTTAAATGATCATCTAGTGCTGTCTAATGTTCTTTATGTACCAAAATTGACCTGCAATCTGCTGTCTGTTAGCAAAATTGTTAAAGATGAGGATTTTGATGTTAACTTTGGGCTGTCTGGTTGTATTTTTCAGGCACAAGACTCGAGGACGGTGATTGGCAGTGCCAGGCTACACAATGGACTCTATATTCTTGATGGCCCATCCTCTCGAAACAAAACTATTCCCAGTTGTCTTAAGTCTACAGTTTTTTCCTCTTCCATACTTTTCAATGATGTCATGCTATGGCATTTTAGGTTGGGACACCCGAATTTCTACTATCTTGCAAAAGTATTTCCTAAGTTGTTTCTGAATAAAAATCCCTCGTCATTCACTTGTGATGCATGTCAAATTGCCAAACATACAAGACAATCATATGTTCCCACTAAATTTAAACCTACTTCTTTCTCTATAATACATAGTGACATTTGAGGTCCTTCTAAAGTTAAAAATATATATGGGGCTCGCTGGTTTGTGTCCTTTATTAATGATCACTCTCGGGTTACTTGGACCTATCTAATGAAAGAAAAATCTGAGGTCGAAACAATATTTAAAACAATTTATCACATGATCGAAAACCAATTTGAACACAAAATAAAGATAGTATAGAGTGATAATGGGAGTGAGTATCTTACTAAACCCCTTGGTTCTTTTTTTTTTTCGAGAGAAAGGTATTTTCACCTTACTTTTTGTGTCAACACTCGGCAAAATGGGGTTGCTGAAAGAAAAAAACAGACATTTACTAGAGGTAACTCGGTCTCTTTTGTTTTCTGCTAATGCTCCCAAGTATCTTTGGGGGAATCACTTCTTACTGCTACTTTCCTAATTAATAGGATGCCTAGCAAAACTATGGGCTTCAAAACTCCTTTTGACACCTTTTTACATTATTTTCCACATTTCAAAACATGGTCATCTGCTATTCCTTTTCGAGTATTTGGCTGCACAGCTTTTGTTCATATGCATAGCAACAATAGGGGTAAGCTTGATCCTAGGTCCTTGCGGTGTGTGTTTATAGGATACTCATCGTGTCAAAAGGGCTACAAATGTTACTCACCTATTGTTAATAATTGAGAGATTGTTTTGTAGAGAGAATAAATTCTCATATGTATCGACTTGAATAATGCATCGGTACAAAGCCTTTAAATAGGCTGAATACAAGAGAGTTATGTTACAATCAAATTATTTAATTTAAAATTTAAATCTAACTAGAAGATAAGATATAAGAGATAAGAATCCTAGATAATGCTAGGAGATAAGAGTTATCCCTTTGGACTTAATCCTAAAATGTTAGCAGATAATAACAAATAATATTTACAATATTTGAAGTTTATCTTTTATAATGGCTATATTCTTCACTCTCCCTCAAGCTGGTGAATACACATTGTAGAGTCCAAACTTGGATGTGAGCTCATTAAAGGTAGTTCTTGGAAGTGCCTTGTTGAGTGCATCAGCTAGTTGTTTGTGAGATGGAACAAAATTTAGCTTGACTGTCCCACTAGTGATCTTCTCAGAAATAAAGTGACGATCTAGCTCCACGTGTTTTGTTCTATCACGGTGTACAAGATTCTTAGCAATACTAATTGCTGACTGATTATCACAATGAAGTTCAAAATTTTTACTGTAATTGAGTTTTAGTTCTGACAACAACCTTTGAATCCAAATCCCTTCACAAATTCCATTAGCTAAGGCTCGAAATTCTGCTTCTGCACTGCTTCTTGATACTACGGATTGTTTCTTGCTTCTTCATGTCACTAAATTTCCCTAGACTAGAGCACAATATCCACTTGTAGATCTTCTAGATGTAAGCTCTCCTACCTAGCTTGCATCCGCAAAGACTTTCACTTTTCTGTTCTCATTTTTGGTGAAAATTAAGCCATGGCCTGGTTGTCATCTTCAAATATCTTAGAATCCTGAACATTGCTTCTAAATGCTCTTCTCTAGGATCATTCATAAACTGACTAACAATACCAACTGAAAAAGAAATATCAGGTTGTGTAAGTGATAGATAAATAAGCTTACCAACTAGCCTCTGATATTGTTCCTTAATAGTAGGAGCTCTATTGTTGTTAGTTCTAAACTTCAGATTATGCTCCATTGGTGTTTCGGCAGGCTTGCAACCTAGCATCTGTCTCTGAAAGAAGATCTAGAACATACTTTCTCTAATTTATCACAATCCCAACATTTTACTAGGAAGTATCTTAACTGACCCAGATCTTTTATTTCAAACTCTGTAGCCAAGAATTCTTTTAATTTTCTGATTTCCAGAACATCATCACCTGCGATGATTATATCATCAACATAAACTATTAAAATAGCCTTTTTATTTTCAGAAGAGGTCTTGATGAACATAGTATGATCAGCTTGGCATTGAAGGTAACCAGCTTTTAGAACAGTCCTGGTAAATCTACCAAACCATGCTCTAGGTGATTGTTTAAAACCATAGAGTGATTTTAACAATTTACATACCTTAGTTGGATCTGAGTTTTTATCTAGACCAGGTGGCCTTTGCATGTACACCTCTTCTTCTAGATCCCCATTTAGGAAGACATTCTTTATATTTAGTTGATGAAGAGGCCAGTCCAAATTCGCAGCAAGGGACAATAAGATTCTTACTGTGTTGAGTTTTGCCACTGGAGCAAATGTCTCCTGATAATCAATCCCATAGGACTGAGTGAATCCCTTTGCAACCAGCCTTGCTTTGAACCTCTCAATGCTCCCATCCGAATTATATTTAACTGTAAATACCCATTTACAACCTACAACCTTCTTTCCTAGAGGTAAAGAAGTCATCACCCAGGTTTTATTTTCCTGCAGTGCTTGAATCTCATCTTCTACAACTTTTTTCCATCTCGGATCCTTCAAGGCTTCATGTATTGTTTGAGGGATCTGGATATTATCAATCTTGGTTGTGAAAGCCTTAAATGAGGGCATTAGCTTTCCATAAGTCACATATCTCTGTATCGGATGACTTGTACATTTCCTGATACCTTTTCTTTTAGTAATTGGTAAGTCAGATGTATCAATATGTTCAATATCAGCATTATTCAAATTTTCCATACCTTCCTCCTCCTCCAAGGACAATGGGATCGGTTCTAGTTCTTGAGCAGGCCTAAGCTGTGTAGTGTCCTGAATAGGCCTCCTTTTCTTTCTTGTATAGACACTGAGTTCTCTTGTTTCAAGTTGGTTCTCGGAAGGAAGATTTAATGGAGTTTTTGGTACGGATTCAACTCTAGGAGATAAAGTTTCAAGAATAGAATCTGGTATCATAGTAGATTCAGAGATAGGATTCTGTGTTGGAATAAGGTTGAGTATAATAGTAGGTTCATTTAGAAGTAACAAAACAGTAGGTTCATTTAGAGGTAACTGAATCTGTTGAGGCTGAAATTCATCCCAACTCTCCACCTAAAATTTGAGAATCTGAGAAAGAAAGGTTGAGAGTCATGAAATGAAACATCCATAGAAACATAAAATTTTCTAGTGACAGGGGAATAACATTTAAAACTCTTCTTTTGAGCAGAATATCCCAGGAAAATACATTTGATGGCCCTAGGATCTAACTTACCCCGAAATTGTTTAGAGATGTGAACAAAAGCACATGAACCAAAAACTCTAATGGGCAGTGTACATGACATTGGTTTGAAGGAAGAAAAAGTTTGAAGAAATACCTCCCTTGGTGTTTTGAACCCCAGAACTCTACTAGGTAACCTGTTAATTAAAAAAGTAGCATGAAGCAATGCCTCTCCCCAAAAATGCTTAGGGACATTAGAAGAAAATAAGAGGGCCCTAGTAACCTCTAATAGATGTCGATTTTTTCTGTCGGCTACTCCATTTTGCTGAGGGGTATCTACACAAGAGCTAATATGAACTATACCTCTCTCTTTAAAAAAAAATACCCAAAGTTTTAGTAAAAAATTCACTCCCATTATCACTCTTGAATATCTTAATTTTACTGCAAAACTGAGTTTCAACCATAGAATAGAATTTTTTAAAGATCTCCTCAGTCTCAGATTTTGTTTTCATAAGATAAGTCCAGGTTGTCCTAGTGTGATCATCAATGAAAGAAACAAACCATTGAGCTCCTGAGATATTCTTAACATTGAGACCCCAAATGTCACTGTGAATGAGAAAGAAAGGTTGTGAAGCTTTATAAGAAGATGGATGGTAAGAATTTCTTTTATGTTTGGCAATTTGACAGACATCACAAGTAAATGAAACTGGTTTTTTAGTAAGAAATAATTTAGGAAACAATTTCTGAAGATAAAAGAAACTAGGATGACCTAGTCGAAAATGCCATAGCAAAATTTCATTTGAACTTAAACCAGAAAGTTGAGAGGGTAAACAAACGGATTTAAAGGTGCAACTTGAGTGAACTTGTCCATTGGAAATAGGTTGACCTTCAAGAAGATAAAGGCCACTACATAGCTTAGCATTGCCAATCTCTTTTCCCGAAGCCATTTCCTGAAAAACACAACCAGCAAAATCAAACTGAGTGAAACACTGGAAAACATCACAGAATCTATTGACTGAGAGTAAATTTCATTTTAGGTTGGGAACATATAAAACAAAGGAAAGAACAATGTCCTTGTTAACGTAGACTGTCCCAATCCCTTTTACTGCAGTCATCGAACATCAGCTGTCTTCACACTCTTTTGACAAGGTTGCCTTGTAAGAGTAAGAAAGAGATTTTTATTTCCTGTCATATGGTCAGTAGCCCCAGAATCGACTATCCAAGGGATAAGATTTTTGTTACCAGCAGTATTTGCAAAGGAAATGCTACCTTCGTTTGCTACCATGGTCACACTGATTAATTTTTACTGATGGCTGCCCAGCCATTTGTTTTAATTCCCCAAGCTGCTCGTTGTTGATCTTTTGGCTGCTGCTGCATAAACTATACGCCAGATTTGCTTGTGGGAGGGTTTGATCAGACCCTAAACTAATTTCAGATGTTGGAGAGGTATGCATTCTCTAGGTTTTGTGGATCGGAAAAAAAACTAAACTCTGATATCATGTTAATAATTGAGAGACTGTTTTGTAGAGAATAAATTCTCAAATGTATTGACTTGAATAATGCATCGGTACAAAGCCTTTAAATAGGCTGAATACAAGAAAATTATGTTACAATCAAATTACTTAATTTAAAATTTAAATCTAACTAGAAGATAAGATACAAGAGATAAGAATCCTAGATAATGCTAGGAGATAAGAGTTTTATCCTTTTGGACTTAATCCTAAAATGTTAGAAGATAATAACAAATAATATTTAAAATATTTGAAGTTTATATTTTATAACGGTTGTATTCTTCACCTATTACCAAGAAAACCTATGTTTCCTTTGATGTTACTTTCTTTGAAAATCAACCTTACTTTGTAGGGACTACGATTCAAGGGGAGAGATGTGAGGAATCTCAGCTTATTACTCCTACTCTTATTACTCCTTTGTTGTCTCCTTTTTCGACCCTTGAACAAACACAGGACGAACAACCTAGCAACTCTGATGATCCTACACCTCCTCCAGAGCCTACATCTCCCATCTCTCCTAATGGTCCAGTAGAAAGATCTTCTCCAGAGCCTACATCTCCCAGCTCTCCTAATGTTCCAGTAGAAAGACCTTCTCCAGAGCCTAAATCTTTTAGGCCTCACACTACTCAAACCCTACAACCTCCAGTCAAACAGCTTACTCCCTATACCAAAAGAAAGAAAATTATCACAGAATCCATTGATCAGCCTAGTACTTGCCAAGAATTGATCTTAAGTCCTGCTGCCATGGAGGAAAAGGTAAGCAATGATGTCTCGAAAAGTCCAGTTCAGGGGAATTTAGATGAGTTTCCGATTGCAATCAGAAAGGGGGTGAGAAAATGCACTACTCATCTTATTGATAGATTTGTTGCTTATGGAAAATTATTATCTGGTTTCAAGGCTTTTGCAGCTAATATTAACAGTGTAAAGATCCCTAGAACAGTGGAAGAGGCATTTGAAAATTCTGACCGGAAGAAAGCTGTTGAAGAAGAGGTCAAAGCCCTACAACAAAATAACACATGGGAGTTTAACTAAACTACCAGAAGGGAAAAAGGTGGTTGGATGCAAGTGGGTTTTCACAGTAAAGTATCATTCTGATGGAAGCATCGAGAGGTTCAAGGCAAGGTTAGTGGCGAAGGGATTTACTCAGTCATATGGAGTAGACTATCAAGAGACCTTTGCACCTGTGGCAAAATTGAATACAATAAGGGTGTTACTCTCATTAGCCGTTAATAAAGATTGGAAGTTGCACCAACTAGACATCAAGAATGCCTTTTTGAATGGGAAGCTAGAAGAAGTATATATACAGATTCCACCAGGCTTAGAGGATGACTCAACGAAACAGAAAGTGTGCAAACTAAATAGATCCTTGTATAGGCTGAAGCAATCACTAAGGGCCTGGTTTGACAGATTTGCGAAAGCCATGGCAAAGAATGGGTTCAAGCAAACACAAGCAGATCACACATTGTTTAAGAAGGTAGCTTCAGATGGTAAAAAGACTCTCCTTATTGTTTACGTTGATGATATGATTATCATAGGAGATGACACAAAGGAAATTGAGAAACTAAAGGCTTTTTTGGCAACAGAGTTCGAGACTAAAGACTTGGGAAGTCTTAGGTATTTTCTCGGAATGGAGGTGGCTAGATCAAATAAGGGGATAATCATAAATCAGAGGAAGTACATATTGAACATGCTCTCGGAAACTGGAATGCTTGGATGTAAACTAGCAGACATTCCAATGGATGCAAACTTGAAGTTTGGAAAAAATGGCATGAGTGCTCCCGTGAACACAAAATCCTACCAAAGGCTGGTTGGGAAACTGATTTATTTATCACTCACAAAGCCTGATATAACTTATCCAGTGAGCATAATCAGCCAGGACATGAGTAATCCTAGAGAAGAACATATGGAGGCAGCCAATAGAGTCATGCGATACTTAAAATTTACACCAGGATTTGGACTTATTTTCAGGAAAAATCAAGACAGATCTGTGAAGATTTACACAGATTCTAGCTGGGCAGGAGAATTAACAGATAGAAAATTTGTGAGTGGCCATTGTTCGTTTGTGTGGGGAAACTTGGTCACATGGAGGAGTAAAAAGCAAACTGTGGTGTCTCGAAGTAGTGCAGAATCAGAATATAGGGCTATGGCCCTTGGAATTTGCGAGGCATGTGGCTTAAAATACTTTTCACCGAGCTGGAGTTGGATGAAAAACAGGAGTTTGAGGTAATGAGTGATAGCCAATCAACAATGAGTATTGCTAGGAATCCAGTACAAAATGACCGGACTAAACATATCAAAATTGATGGACATTTCATCTATGAGAAGGTAAACAGTGGTGTCGTAAAGCTGCACTATATTCTACTAAGAGTCAACTGGCAGATATCTTCATAAAGGCACTTCCGAGAGTGACCTTTGACGAGTTCTCATCCAAACTGGGAGTATATAACAGATACACACCAGTTTGAGGGGGAGTGTAGGTTAGTTGCCTGTAAATTAAGTGTTGTAATCTTATCTTATCTAATAGTTTGAATTTAAGAGTTTAAACCTAGATAAACTCTATCTCATTAAAGGATAAGAGTTCTATCTCTTAGGTAGACTACTCTAGGTAAACTACTTGTAAAGCCTATAAAAGGACTACTCTTGTACAACATTTGTAAATGAGATTTAACAGAGAAACACTCTAAAAGGTTCTCTGATTTCTACAACATACATTTGATAATTAAGAATAATAAGAAAATACAGAGAAACACGTTGTTCTCTGGAAAATATTTTGTTCATCTTCTTCAAACAATAAATCCCTAACCACCGATCACACACAAACCACCATCATTCATTGCATCTTCAGCCACCATGGCTCCTTTCTCACAAAAATAAAGTACCTGACAAGTGTTTGTTTGAATAATTTCATAAAAGAGAGATGCTATATTGTTGTCATATAATATTCTATTTCAGAATTTCAAAAAATGATATAAAAAACTTCAACTTGTTGAATGTTTTTCATTGAGAAATTCATTGGAAAAATCTATTAATTCTTGAAAGGTACAATTTTGCTGATTTGAAAACTTTTTATAGTAATCCCGAGTCAATGCTATTTTTAATTCTTTGATGGCCTTGGCTTAGAAACTGTAACGTTTTAATACTTTTTTCCTTCAATAGTTTGTAATTTGTTGTTGTTCTGCAGGCTAAGGGTTATCGTGTTGGACCAGTATATGATGATGTATTGGCAATGGCTTGGTTTTTTCTTGAGCTAATTGTTAAATCAATGGCATTGGAGCAAACACTTCTTTTCTATCATAGCCTTCCATTTGGTAGGTTTATTTTTCTTGAAGTATTTAAATGCTCACACACACTGATGTTCGCATATGTGTAGGTATATGTGTGCATGTGTACATAATCTTTCTATATGTTATAGCAATTGCCTACTGCTACATCTTTCTGTCATTTTCAATATAATTGATGGTTTAATTAGTCGGTGTTGGATTTAACATGATATTCATACCTGTCATGTGTTAACTTTTAAATTACCAAGATATCTATTGTGTACTTGTATGATTTAACATTTTATTCATATTGTTACATTGCATTCTATCAACTCATCATCATGTAAATTTTAGGTCAATGTTGGTTTTAACATTATATTCACGCTGTTGCATCCTTAGAGCACATGTATTACTGCTTGAACCTCTTATGATGTCAAAAGTCAGCTATGTATTTTTAGTTACTTGAAATTTTAGTTCGCATGATTACACGAACACAGCATGGAATTTAGCGTTGGATTAAGGTATATAAGATTAAATTGGCATAAGTTAATCCCTCACATTCAAAAACACCCTCATACATGCATGCTCTCAGATACTCAGACATGATTCTGTTAAATGTTAATTCTTAAATGAGTTCAGTTGGAGAAAATTGAAAATAGCTTATGTTTTCTACCATCAAATTAAATCAGCTTTTTTCTTTAATATAGATGAAGATGTTCCCCCAATGCAGTTGAAAGAGGGTGTGTTCAGATGTATCATCCAGCTGTATGATTGCCTTCTAACTGAAGTTCATGAGCGTTGTAAGAAAGGGCTAAGCTTGGCAAAACGGTTGAACAGCAGTCTAGCATTCTTTTGTTACGATCTTTTGTCTATCATTGAGCCTCGCCAAGTTTTTGAATTGGTAAGTTTTTATTTGATTCAAAAGTCTATGTTTGTGCTTGGGTTTGAATGCTACTAACTCGGACATAATGCTTCATACACTTATTAGTTTCAGAGTCTAGTTTGTCCCTATACCATTGCATATTAACAAAACTTCTTTGATTTGAAATTTAATTTTTCAATTTTCTTGTTTGTTTATGTTCTACAATTCTGTCATTTTTTTTTCCAGAAAGAACCAAAGTATTAACATGATTAAAAATTTACTGTGAAGAACTCTGACGCTGCATATTCCTGTTCTAGGAGTCATGGATTACTGCTATTTCTTTTTATACTTGAGATTGCTAAGTTTTGATCTCTGATTACCATCATTTGTATCTGAATAAAGCCTATCTTCTTATTTTTGATGAACTCTAAAAAAATAATCACAGTAACTTAAAACTTGAATCTATCTGAAAGATCAAAAGGAGTCAAACATAGGAATAGGAGATGCGTTTTCCTAGTTCACATAGATTATTTATATATTTGTGATAAAAGGTTAACAGAAGCTGTTCCTAAGGTACTTAACATCCTTAAGAAAAAAAAGGTGAATTATCTAGAAGCAAATTGAAAAAATCAATAACAAAGTTGATTATCATCACTACTGGTAGTCATCAACATCTCATCTCTAGTATCATAATTTTTAGTCATAGATTACCTTTGTATGCCTTTGAATCAATCTAATCAGCACTATGGCAACCAAGATATGGAGTATGATAAACAAGAAAGTTTTAAGAAGTTAAGAAATCACATAATTCTATAATAGTTAAATGTTTGTCCAAATGCCATAACCCTCATTGAAAGCCCAAAGATAAAAATCCATCTGCCTAACATTTGAGCAGTGTGCACCAATCCTCCAACATTGCAAACCCAAGCTTCAACAGAGAAAGAACTGAAAACAGTCCAAGTCCTTGCTTTGCCAAATACCTCATAAGCGCAAAAGAAAACCTAATTTAGATATCGTGTGTAAGACAATAACAACTAAAACTTTTCATTACCGAGCAACAGAAATGGTTAATGTTAATGAATTCCTTCAATAGTGGGCCAAAAAGGAATTGTATGGATGTATGTTTCAGAAAATTATTGATCTAGAAAAATGTCTACGCAAAAAATAGAACTGTAAAATATACAAAGAATAACACATTTCAGATTAAAGGAACCGATACTTCTAACTGTCACTCACTATTTCCCTCTCTTTATGATAAAAAAGCATGTCAAAGCCTACAAACTGTAGTATTGATCTTCCAATTGTATAAAGGAAATCTTGATTGAGTGAAACATGTAAAAGCTGAAGGCTACGCGTAGACAACAAAAGTGTAGCAACATGGGAAGAACTGAGAAAGAAGGTTATCGTTAATTAGAAGGCAGAGTAGACAAAAGAGCAAGATGAAAATAAGCATTCCTATTAAAATAGAACCAGCATTAGCAAAATCCTAGTAAAAGCTTTATAATAAAAGTTCAACTAAATATCAAACTATAGCGCAGTCAAGTGTAGATAGGACTTGTGACTGGGCACAAATGATGGAAAGCAATTAGGGAGCTTATCGATGTGTTACATGATTTAAGGAGCTTATAGATGTGTTACATAATTTAGGGATCTCAGGTGTCTACAAGCTATTGTGAGTTATGACACTTATCACTAGTGTGATAAGCATTCTTTTGTTAATTTAGATCTGACTTCTCTGTTTTAGAATCAACAAAAGTAATTGAGGTTGGTGCATGTCTTATGCTTTTTTAATGAGTTATGCCACTGGTTGGAAGCATGTCTTATGCTTTTTTATTCCAACTTATAGTTACTCCATCTAGTATTTGCATTTTTTGGCATGAGGAGTTGTTTTGTTTTATGTATGAGAGATAGAAAAGGGAAAATAATTACTTCCCATGTTTAGTGGTGCATGTGACACTGAATATTAATCATGCTATTGCAGTTTTGATGATCACTTTCTATGTGTTGCAGGTGTCCTTGTACCTGGACAAGTTTTCTGGGGTATGCCAATCAGTTCTGCATGATTGCAAACTAATATTTCTGCAGATAATATGTGATCATGATCTTTTTGTGGAAATGCCTGGGAGAGACCCCTCAGATAGGTATTTTTTCCTCTGTTTCCATTTTCACTACTTTCATGATGTAAATAGATCATTTCTGCTTTATGTCATGTCTTAATGGAGAACATCCCTCTATATAGGTGAACTTATATAGTTGGGATGTATTTTATTGCAACAATGTTTTCTTGTTTCTCAATCACCATCATCAATTGTAACAAAATTTCCTTCCTGTTGCAAAGCTGGCATAAAGGCTTTAATATTAAGTGGATGATACATATGTGCATGAAGGAATTTTATTGTGTGTTCCAAGTTAATTAGAGTACAGTGTTTAAGGATATTTTGTAAACCTCAAAAACCTCCTTCATAGGAGACAGTTGATGGAGGGGATTTCCTTCTTGTTGCAAAGCTGGCATAAAGGCTTCAATATTAAGTGGATGATACATATGTGCATGAAGGAATTGTAAGTAGACAGAACAGGAAGAAACAGAATTTTATATTCTGTATTCTTTTATTCCAATTTATTAAAAATACCTCGTTACAACGCTTTAAAAAAACTTTAGGTATAGGACTTTTAGTTACATTAGGAGTCCTAGATACAATTAACTACTAACTATAATCTCTTAAGTAGTAAACTTTAAGTATAACTCTTACACTAGGATTATTTACAATACTAATCCGATAAGGATAGAAACAACAATTAATCCTAATCGTATTAACCTACACTCCCCTCAAGCTGGTGAGTATACATTGTATAATCCCAGAACTTTAGTAAGTATATCTGCCACTTGTTCTTCTGTTGGAATGTAAGATAGAGAAGCAACTCCACTTGTGAGTTTTTCTGCTATGAAGTGTCTATCTATCTCAACATGTTTTGTCCGATCATGTTGGATAGGGTTTTTAGCAATCTGAATTGCTGACTGGTTATCAGAAAAAACTTCAAATTTTTTATCCTGACACACTTCAAGTTCTTCGAGTAACTTCAAGAGCCAAATCCCCTCACACATTCCTAGAGCTAAAGCCCTATACTCAGCTTCAGCACTACTCCTTGAAACCACCGTTTGCTTCTTACTCTTCCATGTAACTAAGTTGCCCCAAACAAACGTGCAGTAACCACTTGTAGATCTTCTATCAGTGAGTTCATTGGCCCAACTAGAGTCTGAAAAAACTCTAACTGTTCTGTCCAAGTTTTTCTTGAAAATTAAACCATGTCCGGGAGTGCCTTTCAAATACCTTAGTATCCTTTTTGCAGCTTCCATATGCTCCTGTCTCGAGTCAGTCATATACTGACTTATAATGTTGACTGGAAAAGAGATGTCTGGTCGAGTTAGGGACAGGTATATCAACTTCCCTACCAGCCTTTGATATAGCCCTTTGTCTGCCTTAGGGCCCAAGTCCACCTTGCTGAATTTTAGGCCAACATCCATGGGAGTGTCTGCTGGTTTACAGCCCTTTAGTCCAGTTTCTTCAAGCAAATCTAGAATATACCTTCTTTGATTAATAACCAACCCCTTGCCGGATCTAGCCACCTCCATGCCTAGGAAATATCTCAAATTTCCTAGGTCTTTAATCTCAAATTCTCTGCTCAACAACCTTTTTAGTAGACAAATCTCCTCTTCATCATCACCTGTTAGGATTATATCATCTACATAAACTATCAAGATAACCTTTTTGTTATTTAAAGTTACCTTTGAAAACAAAGTATGGTCTGACAGAGACTATTTGAACCCTTCTATCAAAACAACTTTAGTAAATCCCTCGAACCAGGCTCTTGGTGACTGTTTCAGGCCATAAAGTGACTTGTTGAGCTTGCAAACTTTCTGGTAATTTCCATCATTCTCCAAATACTGTGGAATTTCCATATAAACTTCTTCCTCCAATTTTCCATTGAGGAATGCATTTTTAATATCAAGTTGATGTAAATTCTAGTCAAGATTTACTGCTAAACTCAGTAAGACTCTGACAGAATTGAATTTAGCTACCGGAGCAAAAGTCTCTTTAAAATCAACTCCATAGGTTTGCGTAAAACCCTTAGCAACCAGCCTTGCTTTGTGCCTCATTACACTGCCATCAGAACTAAATTTAACAGCAAAAACCCACTTACAGCCCACTGGTTTTTTACCTTGAGGAAGATCAGTAATAGACCAGGTGTTGTTCTTGTTTAGTGCTTCAATTTCCTCTTCCACTGCCAATCTCCACTTAGGACATTGTAGGGCTTCTTCAATAGTTTTAGGAACCTGCTCATCATCTAAACAAGCTGTGAATGCTTTAAATGATGACATCAATTTTCCATAAGCTGCATACCTTTGAATGGGGTATTTAATGCACTGTCTAACACCTTTCCTTTTAGCAATAGGTGTACACTCAAATTCAAGAAGATGAGGAGGAATTTCTGTCGAGTTATTACCTCCATTTTCCTCATCGGCAGCTGGACTAAGTCCAATTCTTGACAAGTACCAGATTGCAAAATGCTCTCGGGAATTTTCTGTAGAAAAGAGAGTTTGAATACTCTTGTTGTTCCGACATACAAGAGAAGAAGTCTATTTATAGACTTTTACAAAGGAGTTTTACACAGAGTAGTTAACCTATTAGGATTGGACTCTTATCCTTTACAATGAAAGAGTTAGATTATAACTAAACTACTTAGTTATGATAGAGTTAGACTTCCTATTATACACGTATTAACTCACACTCCCCCTCAAACTGGCGTGTATATGTTGTGTACACCCAGTTTGGATGAAAACTCATCAAAAGTCGCCCTAGGAAGTGCTTTGGTGAAGATATCAGCAAGTTGATTCTTGGTTGGAATATAATGAAGCTTTATTACTCCATTATTGACCTTCTCATAGATAAAGTGTCTATCTATTTCAATATGTTTAGTCCGGTCGTGCTGTACTGGATTCTTGGCAATGCTCATTGCTGATTGACTATCACTGTAAACCTCAAATTCTAATTTTCCATCCAACTCTAACTTAGTGAGGAGCTTTTTAATCCACATTCCCTCACATATTCCAAGAGCCATAGCTCTGAATTCCGCTTCTG
Organism: Hibiscus mutabilis; assembly: GCA_019671005.1. Classification (NCBI taxonomy): domain Eukaryota; kingdom Viridiplantae; phylum Streptophyta; class Magnoliopsida; order Malvales; family Malvaceae; genus Hibiscus; species Hibiscus mutabilis. The sequence goes on from CM033750.1 coordinate 10,785,713, forward strand.
CACTGCTTCTAGATACCACAGCTTGCTTTTTACTTCTCTAAGTGGCCAGATTTCTCCACACAAACGTACAATAGCCACTCACAAACCTTCTATCTGTTAGTTCTCCTGCCCAGCTTGAGTCTGTGTAGACTTTTACAGTTCTGTCTTGATGTTTTATGAAAATAAGCCCAGACCTTGGTGTAAACTTCAGGTACCTCAGGATCCTATCGACTGCCTCCATGTGCTCTTCTCGAGGATCACTCATGTGTTGACTCACTATACTCACCGAGTATGCAATGTCAGGTCTGGTGAGTGAGAGGTAGATTAGTTTTCCTACCAGCCTTTGGTAGGACTCTTTATTCACTGGATTCCCCATTCCATCTTTACTGAATTTCAAACCTGGTTCCATTGGAGATTCTGCTGGTCTACACCCGAGCATTCCGGTTTCTGTAAGTAGATCTAGAATGTATTTTCTTTGGTTGATAACTAACCCTTCTTTTGATCTTGCAACTTCCATTCCCAAGAAGTACCTAAGGCTTCCTAAGTCCTTAGTTTCGAACTCCTTTGCTAGAACAATTTTCTGCTTCTCTATTTCTTCTATGTCATCACCAGTAATAATGATATCATCAACATAGACAATTAGGAGAGTTATCCTACCATCCGGTGCAACTTTTCTAAATAATGTACGGTCTGCTTGACTTTGCTTGAAATCATTCTGAACCATAGCTCTAGCGAACCTGTCAAACCATGCTCTAGGGGATTGCTTCAAGCCGTACAACGATCTATTCAGTTTGCACACTGTCTTTGTTGTGGTCTTCTCTTCTAAACTAGGTGGAACTTGCATGTACACTTCCTCCTCAAGTCTACCATTTAGAAATGTGTTTTTGATGTCCAATTGATGCAACTTCCAATCCTTGTTAACTGCCACTGAAAGCAATACCCTGATGGTGTTTAACTTTGCTACAGGTGCGAAAGTTTCTTGATAGTCTACTCCATATGATTGAGTAAACCCTTTAGCCACCAACCTCGCCTTGTATCTCTCAACACTCCCATCTGATTGGTACTTGACTGTAAAGACCCATTTACACCCCACAACCTTTTTTCCTTCTGGCAGATATGTCATGCTCAAGGTATTGTTCTTTTGTAATGCCTTAATTTCCTCTTCAACTGCTCTCCTCCATTCTGACTGTCAAAGGCCTCTTCCACTTTGTCTCGGAATTCTTATGTTTGTCAATGCTAGCTGCAAAAAAGCTTTGAATCCAAAGCGTTAATTTTCCATAGGCAATAAACTTGTTAATAGGATGAGCAAGTACATTTCCTTACCCCTTTCTAATAGCAATAGGAAACTCATCTAAGTTAACAATAGTAGAATCTGTGGAATAATATTACCTCCTGTCTCCAAAGCAAAGGGACTCAAAGCTAGTTCTTGGCAAGTGTTAGGTGACTAACCGCCTCGGTTAAGTTTCTTTTTCTTCTTGTATAGACACCGAGTTGTCTTTTCTCACTGTTGTGGAGTCTTAGAGTTTGGTGATGTATGTGGTACAGTTTTAATCATTGGAGGAGGTGTTGTATAAGGGCTGGTAGTTTTAGACTGTGGAGGTGTGTCTACAGGATTAAGAGCAAGACTCACAATTTCATCAAGTAGGCTCGGAAGAAGTATTTTGCGAGCAAAGGGTACTTACATCAAGAATAGGCAAGGAAATAATGGGTTGTGGATCATGCAAGGACCGAGATTCCTTGTATCTCTCCCCTCAAATTTCAGTTCCTGCAAAAGTAAGGTTTATTTTCAAAGAAAGTAACATCAAAAGAGATATAGTTTTCTTGGTAATGGGGCAGTAACACTTGTAACCCTTCTGACTCGATGAATACCCTATAAACACACAACGTAGAGCCCTAGGATCAAGTTTACTCCTATTATTGCGATGCACATGAACAAAAGATGTGCATCCAAAAACTCGAAGAGGAAGAACAGAGGATAATGGTTTAAAATGTGGAAAATGTTGGAAAAGAGTTTCAGTGGGTACTTTGAATCCTAGTGTCTTGCTTGGCATCCTATTGATTAGGTAGGTGGCAGTAAGAAGAGCTTCCCCTCATAGATAATTAGGTGCATTGGCAGAAAATAATAGGGACCTAGTCACCTCTAGTAAATGTCTATTTTTCCTTTTGGCCACTCCATTTTGTTGAGGGGTGTTGACACAAGAAGTAAGATGAAAGATGCCTTTTTCTTTGAAAAAATACCCAAGAGATTTGCTAAGATATTCACTCCCATTATCACTCCTCACTATTTTAATTTGTTTCTCAAATTGAGTTTTGACCATGTGATAAAAACTTTTAAAAATTGTCTCAACTTGATTTTTCTTTCATCAAAAAGGTCCAAGTTGTTCTAGAAAAATCATCAATAAACGACACAAACCATCTAGACCCAGTCTCTTTTTTTACTTTAGAAGGGCCCCAAATGTCACTTTGTATAATAGAAAATGGTGAAGTAGGTTTATAGTGAGAAGGAACATATGGTTTTCTCGTATGTTTAGCTATTTGACATACTTCACAAGTAAAAGAAGAGGGATTTTTATTAATAATGAAGAAATTAGGAAACAACTTTGCAAGGTAGTAGAAACTTGGATGTCCTAATCAAGATGCAAAAGCATAATATCATTCAAGGGAAACTCGCTAGAAAAAACTGATGTTCTAAAGCAACTGAAATAGAAGGATTCGGATAGGGTAGGCCATCAAGGATATATAAGACGTTACACGACCTAGCACCGCCAATCACCGTCTTGAGCCTTGTGCTCGAAAAACACAACCAAAGAACCCCAAAGTTAACCTCACATTTAACATCCTCAACCAATTTGCTAATGTATAATAAATTGCATGTGAGTTTGGGAACATAAAGAACATCAGACAATATTATCTTGCCATATGATCAGACAGAACCACTCCCTTTTACTGTTGTAAGGGAACCATCGGCTATCTTGATGGAGAAAGGAGACTTGTGGTTACTATAATTGTTGAAGAGTGTAGGATTTCCTGTCATATGATCAGAGGCACCAGAATCGACTATCCAATTAAATGCACTTGTTGTTGCTAAGCAGAAATACTACCTTGATGAGTGTTAAGGCATTAGGGACAAGCTTAGATGATAGGTGAGTAAAAATCTGTTGGAGTTCTTCGATCTGTTGTCTACTAAAGCTGCTGGAAGAATTTTCAGAAGATGCAAGATGGGCTTCTTTCTGGAATCTGGATTTAGGAGGTTTCCAATCTGCTGGTTTTCCATGTAGCCTCCAACATTGGTCCATCACATGTCCAAATTTTTTTGCAAAGTGGTCACACCAAGGTCTCCCCCCTTTTGTTTACTCCCGAGTTGGAGTTTGTAAGAAGAGCGAGAAGCTTCGCTTGGCCGGACTGCTGACACCATCGGGAAAGTCCGCTTTCTTCTCTTGATTTAAAAAGGCTTCTCGAACCAAAGTGGTAGTGGTTTAGTGGCTAAAATCCTGCTGTTGGCTCCATCAAATTCTCCATTCAATCCGGAGAGAAACTGAACACCCTCCTCTGATTTTTTAGCTTATTGTAGAAGCTAATGTCATCGAGACACTTCCATTCATTAGCTTCATACAGATCTATTTGCAGCCAGCATTTGGTTAGGACTCCAAAATATTGCGCCACTTTGTTACCTCCCCTTGCCCGAGATCTTTGATCTTATTCTCAACTCAAAGAGTTACGGTGTGTTGTCAACACTGGAATACGTATCTCTGGCAAAGATTCCAAATTTCTCTGCTGCAGTTTGATAAAGCATAAAATTTTCTCCAATTTCGGGTACCATGGAATTAATTAACCACGACATTATCATGGTGTTTTCACTCAACCAATTAGAGTAGGGGTGGGGTCGGACTCATCTGGAACAGGAGTTGAGTCTGAGAGATAGGAAGCTTTCCTTCTTCCTGTAATGTACAACCGCACTGATTGAGACCAAGGAAGGTAGTTGTTTCCATTTAGTTTATAGGATGTAATGGGAGAAAGAGAGGCATCCGAGAGTTGGAAATCAGATGAACGAGGGCTGTTTTGAGAGCTAATTTCTGATGTAGCAGGATCGGAATTAGTCATGGAGAGGTGTAGATTTGATCGAAAAGGGAAAAAAAGATTTTGAGGAGATAGTATCGACCTAACCTGATACCATGTAGAAAAGAGAGTTTGAATACTCTTCTTGTTGTTTCGATATACAAGAGAAGAAGTCTATTTATAGACTTTTACAGAGGAGTTTTACACAGAGTAGTTAACCTATTAGGATTGGACTCTTATCCTTTACAATGAAAGAGTTAGATTATAACTAAACTACTTAGTTATGATAGAGTTAGACTTCCTATTATACACGTATTAACTCACATTTTCCTTCTTCTTCTTGTATAAACTTGTAGAGGTTTAGAAGGTGGTGTTGGTAATTTTTGTAGGTTTTGTGAAGTAATAGGAGTAGATGTTGGTGAAGTGACAGGAGTAGGATTAGGTAAAGAATTAGGGACTGTAACAGGGATTTGTGAATCAAGTAATATAGGATAGCTAGGAGGTAAAAGTTTGAGAAGCTGGAAGGACAGACCTGATTTTGAGAGGTTTGAGAAGGCTGAAAACCCATATAGTTCTCCCCCAGAGTTGCAGCCTTGGAAAAATAGGGATCATGTTCAAAAAATTAAAGGTCTAAAGAGGTAAATAATATCCGAGAAGGTGGATGATAGCATTTGTAGCCCTTCTTTAGTGAAGAATAACCTACAAGGACACATTTAACAGACTTTGGATCTAGTTTGGACCTAGAAGGATCTAAATTCTGCACAAAAACAGTGCACCCAAACACTCTCAAAGGAAGAATAGAAGACATCGGTTTAAAGTGAGGGAAACTCTCTAAGAAAACATCCTTAGGTGTTTGAAAATTTAGAACTTTACTAGGCATTCTATTGATAAGATATGTTGCTGTTAACAAAGCCTCACCCCATAAAAATTTTGGCACATTATTGGTGAACATTAAGGCTCGAGTAACTTCTAACAAGTGTGTTTTTTCTTTCTGCAACTCCATTTTGCTGTGGAGTGTCAACACAAGAACTGATTTGGACTATCCCTTTTTCTAGAAAAAATTTACCTAGGGACCGTGTAAAAAACTCACCCCATTATCAGATTTGAAAATCTGAATTTTTCTATGGAATTGTGTTTCAACCATTGCATAAAATTTCTGAAAAACAGTAGATACTTCTGATTTTTCTTTCAACAAATAAGTCCAAATAGTCCTACTGTGATCATCAATAAAAGTTACAAACCATCTACTACCGGTTATATTCTTCACCTTAGAAGGACCCCAAACATCACTATGGATTAGGGAAAAAGGGTGTGAAGGTAAGTAAGGGGATCTTGTTTGTTTAGCAAGTGGGCAAATATGACATTTAAATAAAGGTTTTTTATTAATGAATAATTTTGGAAACAATTTTTCAAGATAATAAAAGCTTGGGTGGCCTAACCTATAATGCCATAACATAACATTGTCGGTCTGTCCTAAAGAAGTAAAACAATATGTAAAAGGAGGATTTGGAGAAGAGTTGGTGCTTGAAAGAACATAAAGACCACCATGCAATCTAGCATTGCCAATCCTCTTCCTCGAAGCCATGCACATAAAAACAATCTTTATCAAGAAAACACAAAGAGCGTTTTGATCTCTTGAAAGCTTTCTCACGGATAATAAATTACAATCCGGACTAGGCACAAAAAGAACATCTTCAAGTATCAATCATTGTTAATAAAAAATGTAACCACTTTGCCTTTAATTGGTGAGAGAGAACCATCACCCGTTTTAATTGAACTCTTTGAGCAAGAAGGTGTAAAATTAAAAAATAATTCTCTGTTACGATCATTGGTCGAAGCACCAGAGTCAACAATCCAAGTAGGTGTAGTTGAAGTAGAAAGAAGAAGCGAAAAGAGGAGGCTTTGTGTGGATACCTTCTTCATCATGTACTAGGGCTAGATTTCCTTCACCTGCTGCCATGAAATTTGCTGAACAGCGATTCTTTGCACTCCAAAGATCTGTTGTTTTGTAAAGCCACTTTGTTGATTAGAAGTGGCAGCATTCGAGTAGGATTCCCTTGGTGCCTTCTGGACTTGAAATTTCCAATCTGCTGGTTTACCATGTAACTTCCAGCAGTTGTCTTTTAAGTGGCCTGGTTTTTTGCAGAATTCACCATCATCCTTCCCCTTCTTTTAGGATTAGAAGAGACTTGAGTATTCAAGGCTGAGCTTTCAGGAATAGGAGGTTTAGGAATCATGTAGGACCGAAATTAGACTGATACCATGTAAGTAGACAGAACAGGAAGAAACAGAATTTTATATTCTGTATTCTGTTATTCCAATTTATTAAAAATACCTCGTTACAACGCTTTAAAAAAACTTTAGGTATAGGACTTTTAGTTACATTAGGAGTCCTAGATACAATTAACTACTAACTCTAATCTCTTAAGTAGTAAACTTTAAGTATAACTCTTACACTAGGATTATTTACAATACTAATCCGATAAGGATAGAAACAACAATTAATCCTAATCGTATTAACCTACAGGAATTTTATTGTGTTCCAAGTTAATTAGAGTACAGTGTTTAAGGATATTTTGTAAACCACAAAAACCTCCTACATAGGAGACAGTTGATGGTGGGGGTTGGTGTGGTGAACTAAATCATGAGAAGTAACTCTACATGACTAATTCTTCATTTAATGCAAGTTACATGATTTCTTGTACAGTTCTAGCATTCATATATTTCATGTACTTGAGATCCAAAATAATAAAGTTCCAAGATTAACTTAAAACAATGCCTAAAATATAAAAGAAAAATATATCGAAGTAAAATAAACCCAGAGACTTATATCTGCCAGAAATCTGGAAATTATTGTTAGATCTTACCAACTCATGAAAAATAAAGCCAACAATTTTTTATACTTTAGAAACATAAAAATGACTTAATGGCATCGTTTCAGCTTAAAAAAGGTCCTAAAAATAGAAAATAAAGACCATAATCTTAAATTATCTTGGCAGTTAACCTTGGCTTGCTTTCACGTGATTGTCATCCATGTAATCTGTGTGTAAATGGTCAAAATCTAGATGTTTGTCTGACATTGTATAGGGGTCAATTAGTGATGTTAGTTTGTTTCCAGTAATCTTATAAATTTACCTTAATATAGAAAAAAGATACACTAACAGTATTTTTGTTCTCTCTCTCTCTCTCTGATTTCTTGTAAATCGAGTTTTAATTTTTTGGCATTGTGTTTGTCCAACAAAAACTCAATTAATTAGCAGCTGAAATGCTAGGATCACTCATTTGACCAAGTGAATATTGTTATTTAGGAACTATCTTTCATCTGTCTTGATTCAAGAGCTTTTCCTTACTTGGGATCATGATGATTTATCTCAGCGTGCTAAGGTGAGTTTGGATAAAATATGGTCAACTGGTTCAAAAAATCATTTTCCTATATAAAACTTTTGTTGTGAAAATAACTTCTGCTTTTTGTGTGATTAGGCAGCGAGAATTTTGGTGGTGGTTTTATGTAAGCATGAGTTTGATGCTCGGTATCAAAAACCTGAAGACAAGTTGTATATTGCTCAACTATATTTCCCTCTCATTGGCCTGGTAAATCGTACTTCAGTAATTTTATGGCCTGACAATGATTAAGGATTAGGCATGGATTATATAACATTGCTGATTTTGCATCTTAATGATATTGTGTAAATAGTATTATAATTGTCTACATCTAAATGAGCTTGAAGTTGAGACAAATTAATGGTAAGTGTCAACTTACATGGCTGTTTGGCGTCATATTTGTATAATCCCCAAAAAAATCCGCATATATGATACTATTTTTGCTTCTTGAATTTATAGCATCTTTCTTGAAATGTAATTTAGTATGAATGAAGAACTATATATTCTTTGAAATTTCTGAGCTGACCAAAAATAAGTTGTTTAGCAAGAAAACTGAGGCATGTATGTTTTTAGAATTTTAGTCTTAGTGCTAAACAGAATAGGACTTTGACATAAATCTTTTCTGAAATTTTTTTTATTAGAAATAGAAAACGGGATATGATTTTGTAGTCTAAAATTTGGAGTGGTATTTTGTTAAGGAAGACCCGCATTATAAGACTGCATTTATTCCAATCTTTTCTCAAGTGAATTTATCCTCTCTGCAGATCCTAGATGAAATGCCTGTATTTTACAACTTAAGTGCATCGGAAAAGCGTGAAGTTCTGATTGTTATCTTGCAAATCGTGCAGAATCTGGATGATGTGTCAGTTGTCAAGGCTTGGCAGCAGAGCATTGCTCGGACTAGATTATTTTTCAAACTCATGGAGGAATGCCTGGTTCATTTTGAGGTTGCTATTACAGCTAAACATTCAATTTCCTTTTTCTCATTGTGCAAAATTATATGTTGGTTCTGTTATTTTATTGGTTTAGGTAGCTTCATTTTGGTATTAAGGTTTTATTTGTTTGTGTTTAGTCACCTTTTTTTCATTGTGCAAAATCTTAGCCTTTGTTGGTGTCTTGATATTAAACTCTGTTATTATCGGGATTAAAATATGTAGGTAAATGTAGAAAGTAGTAAAAAACAGAAGAGAAAGTTTGTGAAAACAGAAGAGAAAGTTTCTGTTTATTCGAATGAATCACATAGGTTACAACATAGAACTCTTTTATAGAGTCCTTGAGGATTTAACTCTAACTAGGACTCCTAACAATAGAAGACTTCTTAGATAACTCTTAATCCTTATCCTACTAATAGATAACTCTTGATCTTTTACATGACTTACAAGACTTTTACATTACATACAACTCTATACATATCGTATTATCCTACAGTAAACTTTGATTGGCTTAACATTTTTTGCAGTTTAAATTGGGTTAGTGGCATCATTCTCCATGGGATCATTCTGTGATCTCTATGATACTGGATTGCCACCGGCTATCCTATATTGCATGTGTGTAATGGACAAATAAGCTTTTGTATGCTTATGTTCCTATATATATATATAGAGGGTTAGGATCCACTTACACGCAATGTAAAACAATGAGTTTTACACGTATTTTGGATGGTTGGATGGGTGAAATGGATGGCTGAGATTAACTCCTTACCTTTTTTCCAAGTGATAATCTTCACATATCTTATTGTTAATCTCAGCCATTCGTTTCATCCATCCAATGATTCAAAAAACGTGTAAAACTTAAAAACTCTTACACTGTGTAAACGGATCCTATCCCATATCTATCCATCCATCCACCCACCCACCCACCCATCTATCTATCTATCTATCTATCTGAAATTTGTTGCCCCTTATAACATGTATTAGCTGTTATTGAACGTTAATTATGTTCCAAATTTTGCTTGCCTAGCCTTCCTAGACTCTCTTTTATTCTGGTCAATACTTTTGAATGTATGTTCCTATAACATTTATTAGCTGTTATATGAAAAGTTTATTTGGAAAAAAATCTTGTTGCCATAGAGAAGGGAACTTCATGCTGTAGCACATCAATTACGTTCCAAATTTTGCTTTCCTAGCCTTCCTAGACTCTCTTTTATTTGGGTCAATACTTTTGAATGTATGATCCTTTCACTTCACAACCTTCTAGTTATGCTAAACTTTGCATATGCTTACAGCAAAAAAAGCCTGCTGATGGTATGCTTATAGGCAGTAGTTCTCGCAATACGGTGGGTGATGGACCTACATCCCCGAAATATTCTGATAAGCTTTCTCCTGCAATCAACACTTATTTATCTGAGGCATCAAGACAAGAAGTTAGAGTGAGTTATATTATTACCCTTTTATCTATTGCTCGTAAATCGAGAAGTCCATTTGTTTGTTAGTGTAGATTCTTAATTTTAGAGATACAGAACTGCATGTGCTAATTATTTTGTACACTGTTTGATTGTTCTATTGCAGCCTCAGGGAACTCCTGAAGATGGTTACTTATGGCAGAGGGTGAATTCTCAGCTGAGCTCCCCAAGCCAGCCATATTCCTTGAGAGAAGCTCTGGCCCAGGCCCAATCTTCTAGGATTGGAGCTTCAGCCCAAGCACTTAGAGAGTCTTTGCATCCAATTTTGCGTCAAAAACTGGTACGGTTGTATCAGAATGTCATGCTTTTCTCAAAAAAATAAAAAAGAAGATATTCCCACGACCTATTTAGTCTCGGTCTGGATTTGGTCTAGATTGCTCATGTTTTTCTTGCTTGTTTCAGGAGCTTTGGGAAGAAAACTTGAGCGCTGCTGTTAGTCTTCAGGTTTTGGAAATAACTGAGAAATTTTCTGCAATGGCTGCATCCCATAGCATTGCAACTGATTATGGAAAACTCGATTGTTTATCATCTATAATTACGAGCTTCTTTTCCCGAAATCAGCCACTGGTTTTCTGGAAAGCTTTGTTACCTGTCTTCAATCGTGTATTTGATCTTCATGGGGCAACACTAATGGCTAGGGAGAACGATCGTTTCTTAAAACAAGTTGCCTTTCATCTTCTTCGGCTTGCTGTCTTTCGAAATGATAATATTAGAAAAAGTGCTGTTATCGGGCTTCAGATACTCGTGAGGGTAGGCCCTTTGGCATTCCTAGGACATGTCCGTTGGCTTGCTTTTATTGTTCAATCTGACATCATTTATTTCTTGGTTCTTGCAGACTTCATTCTACTTCATGCAGACTGCAAGGTTAAGGGTAATGCTGACTATCACCTTGTCCGAGCTAATGTCTGACATGCAAGTGACTCAAATGAAGTCTGATGGGACACTGGAAGAAAGTGGTGAAGCACGGCGGCTTAGAAAATCTTTAGAGGAAATGGCAAATGAAGTCAAGAGCTCTGGCCTTTTGAAGGAATGCGGACTTCCTGAGAATGCTCTATTGGTGACTCCAGAAAGTTTTAAAGAGAATCGGTGGTCCTGGTCAGAAGTACAATCTCTCTCTGGCAACCTTCTTCTGGCCCTTGATGCTAGTCTGGAGCATGCATTGTTGGTAAGTCTAAAAGATATGTCAGTTTCTTCTAGGGATCGTGACGAGACTGTATTTTTAAGAAGTTTTGTTGTTGTTGATAAATGTTTTTGTGTGAGGTACAGAGAGTTTATTGTGGTTCACATCTTATATGTGCCTTAAGTTTCCGGTATGATCTTCATGCAATCTGTGTTAGATCAGAAAATTCACTAAAAGGTACAGTTCAACGAAGACAAACTACATCCTAACACACAAAAAAGGTGAATTTTTAAGTATGCAGTTAAGCATCATGACAGGAGCATGCCCCATATGAAGTGATAACAGATACATACTTGTCAACTTTTGAGGACAAGGACCATGATTCTTTCTACTGCTTTTGTTAGGGATGGTAACTACAACAGTTGATGATGGTGTTTTAGTGTTAAATCATGCATAGATAGGCTTTGGCTGACCAAAAGCGAACAGCCCCTTAAATGATTAAGCTAGTTTAATTTAAAATCAATGAAAATTATGTTGTTTGCGGCTTACATTTTTTAGTTCAATAGTAGGAGCTGTTAACTGTTTCGGCTTCGGTATCTTCTTATGATCTGATTAGAAAAAATGTTGTTGCATTAATATCTAAATGCTATTCTGTTTGCAGTCCTCAGTAATGTCTACGGATAGATATGCTGCGGCAGAAAGCTTTTACAAGCTTGCAATGGCATTTTCCCCTGTCCCTGATCTTCACATAATGTGGTTGCTGCATTTATGTGATGCGCATCAAGAAATGCAGTCTTGGGCTGAAGCTGCTCAGTGTGCTGTGGCTGTTGCTGGTGTAGTAATGCAGGTTAGAAAGTCCTAGAAACATATTTTCAGGCAGACATTAACAGACTTCTAAGAAACATGACTATCTAAGTTAGGAACTTTGACCATTTTCTCACTTGGGATTATTAAATGTTGGGAAATCATGAATTTACATGTTATAGAAATGAAATCTCATGAGCGAAAAGCAGGAACTGTCTGTATTTTCTATTAATTTCAGAAAATGGGAGGATTACCTTCTAAAGTACATGAAGTCCTTGCTCCAGAATTAAACAGATAGAAGGTGAAAAGGCTGTCAATAAATGAGAAATTAAAAATGGAGTTAAAATTAAGATTTCTATTTATTGGAAATTTGTTCATATAATCTCTATGTTGTAGGCCCTTGTTGCTAGAAACGACGGTGTTTGGAGCAAGGATCATGTCACAGCCTTGCGTAAAATTTGTCCCATGGTCAGCAATGAAATAACGTCTGAGGCATCAGCAGCCGAGGTTGAGGGATACGGTGCTTCGAAGCTCACTGTTGATTCTGCTGTGAAGTACTTACAACTTGCAAATAAGCTTTTCTCTCAAGCTGAACTCTATCATTTCTGTGCCAGCATTTTGGAACTTGTTATTCCAGTTTATAAGAGCAGAAGGGCATATGGACAACTGGCTAAATGTCATACATTGCTCACAAATATCTACGAATCAATCCTTGAGCAGGAGTCAAGCCCTATTCCTTTCACTGATGCTACTTACTATAGGGTTGGATTTTATGGTGAGAGATTTGGTAAACTGGACCGGGAAGAATATGTTTACCGAGAACCTCGTGATGTGCGCTTGGGTGATATAATGGAAAAACTCAGTCATATATATGAATCTAGGATGGATGGTAATCATACTTTGCACATTATTCCTGATTCCAGACAAGTGAAGGCAGAGGAGCTGCAGCCAGGAACATGTTACCTGCAAATAACGGCTGTTGATCCAGTCATGGAAGATGAAGATTTGGGAAGCAGAAGGGAGAGAATCTTCTCTCTTTCTACTGGAACTGTCCGTGCACGTGTCTTCGATCGCTTCTTATTTGACACCCCGTTCACAAAAAATGGCAAGACCCAAGGTGGATTGGAAGACCAATGGAAAAGGAGGACTGTTCTTCAGACGGAGGGCTCATTCCCTGCCCTTGTCAATAGGCTCTTGGTGATAAAATCTGAATCACTTGAATTTTCCCCGGTCGAGAATGCAATTGGAATGATTGAAACTCGAACAGCAGCCTTACGAAATGAGCTTGAAGAGCCTCGTAGTTCTGAAGGAGATCAACTGCCACGTCTCCAGAGTTTACAGAGAATACTTCAAGGCAGTGTTGCAGTTCAAGTAAGCTCAATATTTTTTTCCTTTTTTTCTTCAGTTTCTTGTTCATTTTGTTTTCCCTTTGAAGTAATTATCTATATAAGAGTGACTTCCATACTTACAAAGACAACTGCACACATGCAGGTGAATAGTGGTGTTCTGAGCGTGTGCACAGCCTTCTTGTCTGGTGAACCTGCCACCAGGTTGCGTTCTCAGGAGCTACAGCAACTTATTGCTGCACTCCTTGAATTTATGGCTGTTTGCAAACGCGCAATCCGAGTACACTTCAGACTAATAGGAGAAGAAGACCAGGATTTCCACACACAACTAGTGAATGGATTTCAGTCCCTCACAGCAGAGCTATCTCATTACATCCCCGCCATTCTTTCAGAGCTCTGATGATGTTGTAAGCATTACTTGCTCCGTTTGTTTCTTTCTGGTGCAAGCTGTTTATAAAGATTGTGATGCATTCTTTTGTAGATCTGTGCTGAAAATGATGGTGGTTGATGTATGTAATGACAGATTTGTTTGTGTAATGGTAGATTGATTCCTTATTGGAGCTATCCCCCCTGCCTAAGCAAAATTGGGCAAGGCATTTTTGGTCCCCAAGTGACATGATACTTCTAGCTTTGATTGATGGTCTGTCATTTTCAAGTGTGTCCATCATATAATGAATGGATTGCATCATTTTTTTTTTTTTGGGGGGGGGGGGGGATAAATATTATCCATGATGCACATATTATAATTAGAAGTAATTGATAATATGATAGTAAATCTCATAAAGATGAACAAATGCTTGAATGAAAGTTCAACGTCCCCATAGAACTTGTTTACTTTTAACAAGAACTATTAAACAAGCAAAACACCAAAACTATTTGTTATTTCAATTTTTAAAAAAAGTTTGAATAAATAATTTTTTAAGTTATCAAATTTAGGGTTATATTTGAAACACAAGTTGTGTGAAAAAAAATTAAACTACCTTTCATATTAAACTATATAATCTAAAACTTAAATTCTTAACCTTAAAATCTAAACCTTAAACTCTAAATCATAAACTTTAGATCTTAATCATAAACCCTAAATTCTACAACTTAAACTTTAAATCCCAATTTAAATATCTAAACCTTAAAATTAAAGTTAAAAGTTTTCACAAGCTTGTGTATTAAAATATTTTTCTATCATTTATTTATTGTTTATAATAGGGGTTATATTGATGCATAAGTTGTGTAAAAAATTTACACAATCTTTCATATTTAAGCTATAAAATTTAAAACTTAAATCCCTAGCCCTAACACCCTAAAGCCTAAACTTTAAACCCTAAACTCTTAATTCTAACCATAAACTTTAAGTTTTACACCCTATAAACTAAACCCCAACCTAAAACTCCAAACCCTAAAATAAAAAAATAATACATGGTTTATATTAAAACAAGGACAACATAACCAAGTATTTTCCATCCGAATCAATTATGAACTCAGCATTACCCTATTTGAGGAGACAAATGTAATCCTTTTTTCTAAGCAGTTTCTGTGCCATGTTTGGATCTCCTTTTACTTTTGATCCTCCCTATCTGAGCCATTGGGAAATTCTAAAATGAGGCAGGGTTAAGGTGAGGTTAAAATAAGACAGAATTTATGTAATTACATAAATTCTTACTATTTTTGTAAGAATTTGTGTAGGAATGGGTAAGAATTTGTGTAATTACAGAAATTCGTAACATTTTTTGTAAGAATTTGTGTAATTACATAAATTCTTATCAATTTGTGTAAAATTTGCCAAGTAAGAATTTGTGTAACTAAACAAATTCTTATATTATAATCTGAATTCTTACTATTTGGCTAAGAATTTGTGTAACTACACAAATACTTACAATTTACACAGATTCTTACCAATTTATTAAGAATTTGTATAAATCCGCCTCACCCTAGAATCATCCGAGCGATCAACAGCCCATGCACGCATCCTATTTATATGTCAGCTGCCGGCCGAAAACATCACAACCCAATTATGGAAGCAAATCAATGGCAACTTAGCAGTGATTATAAATCTTCCAAGACACTTGTCCTAAACAACTTACCTATATCAGCATTCCCGACTATATATCTATTTATGCATGTACGCATCCATTCTTAGTGTTTGGACCTTTTCTCTAAGGTGTCTTGCAAAATCTAATCCCATCCGTAAACTTAGCTCAGGACAATTTTTTACTATCATTATACAAGATGTGTCACGACCCAACATCATCTGATCGGTTTCAATCGAACGATACTAAAGTTGTAAAAAGAATTTATGAAAGGTTTTGAATTTGAATATGAAGAGATACTTCTTAGAATATAATTCATTAGACATCTAAAAAGAACAATACTAACTCAAGGATGTGAAATATGTGCGATAAGTCCAAGACCAGTCCAAGACCAGTCAAAGTGAAAATTGTAGGCCGACATGTCCCACAAGGGATTGTGGTATATATGGAGATGGTAGTGTGGGATTCATTCCCATCCCATGTGTCACTTCAGCTGGGGTTCTGTTGCCCCAAAGATGAAGCAAAGTTGTAATGAAGACGACTGATTGAGGAAACCTCTTTTCCTTTTAGTTTTCTTTGAGATTCTGCTACTTAAATGGCTTCTTCTTCAAGACAAACTTAAAGAGAAAAAGGTCATACTAGACTACCAAGTATATCTTTTCCTTTCAACTCTATCCCCATCATTCCCACCCGACAAAGCTCCAGCTCTAAATCTAAAGCACCTAAAGAGAAAATAAAAGATGACATCTAAAGTAAAAGGTTCATTACTTATCCCCAAAAAATAATAATATAAAAAAGGATACATTGAAAGAGATATGCTAGGCCTTCCAGGCAGATAGATTGGCCCAATTTCAATTAATCTCATTGTCTCAAACATTCTTCTCAAATCCAAAATGGGGGGTAATAGGGGAGTAAAACTAAGAGAAGCATGTCGTTTTATTATGCTGGTTATTCTGCTTGTGAGCTGCTGCGCCAGTGGTGAAGATCCATACAGGTTCTATACTTGGAATGTCACATATGGTGATATCTATCCTCTTGGAGTCAAACAACAGGTTCCCTTTTTTTTTTTCATATTTTGTTTTGATTATTGTTAAGTTCCTTTTTCATATCTGCATCTGATGTAATGTGGTCTGATCATGGCAGGGGATATTGATAAATGGCCAGTTTCCAGGACCGCTAATCGAATCCGTCACCAACGAAAACTTGATCATTAATGTTTTAAATAGCTTGGATCAACCCTTCCTCATGTCTTGGTTGGTTTCCTTATCCTATCCTAGACTACATTATTATGCTCTGATTGAATTTTGTAACACACACGATTGGATATAGGAAAGGCGTGCAGCAAAGACGAAACTCTTGGCAGGATGGAGAATATGGCACCAATTGCCCCATCCCTCCCGGGGGAAACTTCACCTACACTATTCAAGTGAAGGATCAGATTGGCAGCTACTTTTACTTCCCGTCGCTCGCTCTACATAAGGCCGCGGGAGGATACGGTGGCTTGAGGATTCACAGCCTCTCCTTCATTCCCGTTCCTTTCCCACCTCCTGCTTCTGATTACACCATTTTGGCTGGTGACTGGTACAACAAAAACCACACTGTAAGTTTTATGTCTATATATTCGATTTCCATAGAGGTTGATCTTTCTTTGGTTTCATGATTTTAAACTTGGTGCACTACAGGACTTGAAAGCGATTTTAGATAACGGTCATGATCTTCCATTCCCCGATGGCCTAGTTATTAATGGCCGTGGCGCTAATGGGTATACATTCAAAGTTGATCAAGGTAAGCTGTATTTTGGTAGGGATTTGTGCACATAGTCCTCTAGTTGGACCTATGGAGTGATTCTCTGAGCTTGTGAGCAGGCAAGACCTACAGGTTTCGAGTATCGAATGTTGGGATTACAACATCCATCAATTTCAGAATCCAGGGGCACAAGTTGCTGTTAGTAGAGGTTGAAGGAACTCACACACTACAGAACACTTATGATTCCCTTGATATTCAATTGGGGCAGTCCTTGTCCGTGTTGGTTACCGCCGATCAACCGACGCGAGATTACTACATTGTGGCCTCCACCCGTTTCACCTCCCAGGTGCTGGCCACAACTGCAGCTCTTCATTATAGTAACTCGAAACTATCCATTTCTGGTCCTCCTCATGAGGGACCAACTACTCTGGTCTCTCGAACAAGCTCGATCCTTCAGGTATTGCCTCCACAATTCCAATTAGCTTCCTTTTCCTATCAACAGATAGTTAAATACTCTTGATAATGTAGTTAACTTGTGCTACGTACCAAAATTAGGCAGAATCTGACGGCTAGTGGACCGAGACCTAATCCGCAAGGTACATACCACTATGGACTGATCAAAACCACACGCACGATTAGACTCGCAAGCTCTGCTTCTATTATCAATGGCAAGCAGAGGTATGCTGTGAATGGTGTTTCCTTCATCCCAGCTGACACCCCACTTAAACTTGCCGACTATTTCAACATCTCCGGTGTATTTTCCCTTGGAAGCATTCCATATGCTCCAACCGGAGCTGGTGCCTACTTGCAAACTTCTGTCATGGCTGCTGATCATAGAAGTTTTGTCGAGATTGTTTTCGAGAATCCTGAAGACATAGTGCAATCAATGCACATTGATGGTCACAGCTTCTTCTCGTCGGGTATGTATAACTGATATATATGTGTAAAACCATCTTACATATGTCACTATTCCTTACATTTTGGGTGTTGCAGGATGGATAGGGGGCAATGGACGCCTGCAAGCCGGTTAGCTTACAACTTGAGAGACACAATTTCACGTTGCACTGTTCAGGTAAAATAACAAATGTATGTATGCATGCATGTATGTATGTATGTATGTAAGAACTAAAAGTGTTGATAGTTGCAGGTGTATCCAAAGTCATGGAGCGCAGTTTACATGGCAGTGGATAATGTGGGGATGTGGAACGTAAGGTCGGAGAACTGGAGTAGGCAGTACCTAGGCCAACAATTCTATCTCCGCGTGTTCTCCGCCGCAAATTCGTGGAGGGATGAGTATCCGATCCCAAGGAATGCTCTTCTATGCGGCCGGGCGATAGGGCGACATACACCACCAACCGGAAATCATTAACAGAGTCACTCTAGTGCCGTCAAAATGCATAATCTGTACTGTTAACAGTGCTGCAACAATTCCGAAATACTTTTGCTCTGCTCAAGCCATGTACCTTTATTTACTTTGTTTTATTCAACTCGACAAAACGGTCAATATCCGCTTAATTAAAAAAAAAACAATTTTTTTATAATTTTCTATTGCATTAGTTCGATTTTTTAAAACTAAATTAAACAAATAATTTGAATTAAACCGTTTAATTCGAGTTTTTCTAATAATTGACATACTCGAATTATTGAAGAAAACAGAACTCTATTGGCCGCAAAGTAGAAACAAACCTCCCGTCATGATGTAATGCATGCTTTTTATTTGACAAAAATCTTTTAAAAAGTATTTTTTTATGTATAACATTAAAAAAATTATTTTTTAATTTAAAATTTTCGGTGTCTCTTTTTATTGGATAAGACTTTCTATTCCTTTTTAATTTTCATGGACGGTTCAAAATTTTTTAAATAGAAATAGTTAGTCTTATTAAAAAGAAAAAATATTCGAAAGTATAATAAGAGTTTACAACTATCTTCATAAACTAAATACATAATTTGAATATTTTCTTATAATATTGACACAATAAAATAACCACTTAAAATCATACAAGGACCATGCATAAAAAAATTTAAAGCTCAACCAAAAACTCGAACGAAAAAGAAATATGAACATCGGCAAACAAACCACAAAAGGGATTAAGCAATTGAAAGACCATCAAGAACCGCAAATCAGAGCCGAGCGTTGTGAGAAACTATCGACGAAAGCAAATCGCGTATCCAAATTCAATTCGAGAATTCAGAGCAGATAAAATAAAAACGATCAAACGACCGAGAAAGAAATAAAAAAACATACCAAAAAACAGAGATAAACATATCACCAAAAAAACAGAAAAAATATACTACAAATATAAAATTATTTTTATTAAAAATAAAAAAACTCAATAATTAGTGATCAGTATCAAAACCGATACTATCGCCGACGAAATAAAATTAAAGAAGAAGAAGATGGAGTGATCTATGAGCGGCGTAAACTCTACTTTTGTGTGAGTGAAAACGGCTAGTTTGGATGTAATGCAAATCACAATCATGGACGATTCAATTTGAGACTGTTGTTATTGAAAATTAATCTCAGAATCTAAAAAAAAAAAAAAAAACTCATGTTAGATTTAGAATCCAAGACTTAAGAAAGTAAAAAAACTTGGGTCACCCGATTATTATTGATTTCTTTAATAATATAATATATTTAAAACAAACCAATCAAATTATAAACACATGTACCTATTACATGGGTATATGACATTAAAAAATAATATCTTTAAAATTTAGAGTAATCATTTCTTTATTTTTAATATGCTATATTAAAATTTCCCAACGCAATAAATATAAATGCGTACGTATTTACAATTTATTCATATATTTGAAGTATACTCTGTTAATATTGAGCTGGTATTACACTCAAATGGGTAAAATATATAAATCATCACTCAAATATTTTTTTATTTCTATTTTACTCACTCAACTTTAAAAGTTTTCAATTTAATAACTGAACTTTATAAATGGGTAAAATATATAAATCATCATTGCTCTTAAATAACGTTGAATGTGTCAACAATCTCTAGAGTAAATAGTTAAAGCTCTCAGTTGATACCCTCTCCTTTTAATGTTTAAAACACATATAATAAGTCTTTTATAATATATGATCTGAATTAGACAGTCAATGAATTGATACAAATTATTATAAAAAAAGTTTAATATCACATTACCTTTGAACTTTAGTTTCATTATCAATTTGCCCCTGGTACATTTTTTGTCAATTATCTCGTGTACTATCATTTTATCAATAAAGAGAGAAGGTTTATGGGTGTCTTAAGCCCCCAAACTTTTTTGCACCATGTTAAGTTATTATATTTTGAAATTTCATCAATTAACTTCTTTAACCACCGTTGACAGTTAAAATCTAACTAGATTTTTGGATCAATTGATGTCATGTATCGCATTGTGATATTATCATGTAACATTTTAAAAAAATATATTTTATTTAAAAAATCTGAATATTCTAATATTTAGGGTTTATGGTTTAGAATTTAAGGTTAGTGTTTAGAATTTAGTGCATATGACTTAAGGTTTAGGGTTTAGTTTTTTAGGGTTAGGGTTAGGAATTTAGGATTTGGGTTTTTATAGTGTAAATACACAGTTTGTGTAAAATTAATTTTACACAGCCTGTGTATCAAAGTTTTACTCTTATCAAAGTTTTACCCTTATTTTTTTAATCGGTAAATGCCACGCGATAAATTATAGTTTTTCACATCTAACATAATAGTTTTTCTGATAACCTTCTCTTATAGTTTTTCACATGAAAAAAATATATGGAAAAAAGTTAATATTTAATGATTATAATTAATCAAAATATGTAGTTAATTCATTCTATCAGTTTGAGGTTTAATTAATTCAATTTCTTAAGTATAAAAAATTAATTGAATATAAAAATTTTAAAATTTTAATTATATTTTTTAAAAAAATCAATGACTTAAATCTTTTAAGTGAAAATTAAGTTATATAGTAAAGAAATTATATGAGATATTAAGCCTGAAAAAGTACAGTGAGTAGTGAGGCATTTTGGGTGGGTGCTGAAGTTGCAAGGTCCACTGTGGATGGTCTCTATGAGTTTGCAGCTCTCCTAAATCTTCACCTTCTCCCTTTACCTGCTTTTGATGGCGGTTGGCTGGCCTGGGTACTTCTAGAAGCCGCTAGAGGCAGACGGAAGCTTCCTCTAGAGCTGGAGCAGCAGATTATGTCGTCTGGTATCATGTTTGTGCTGCTCCTTGGGTTGCTTCTTATTGTCGGAGACGCACTAAACCTTGAGTTCATTAAAGATTTGTTATGATTATCGAATTCACTATTGAAGTTTGGATGGAACTTTTGTTGAAAACAGTCTTTTTTTATGAAGATAGAGTCAGATGAATCCAATCCGTGCCAACAATGTCTTGTAAGAAGATGAATTCGGTTTATAAGACGCTTGCATGATTCTAGCTTCTGCGAAAGGATGTTATATTGATGGTACATTTAAGCTTATCGGTTTTCCTTTGATTCCATCAAGATTTCTGTATTCCCCATATCAGAGTAGAAAATCACAAATGAACGTCGCAGAGGACAGCCTAACGTATGGTTATGGTTACAACTTTGAAACTCAACCATGAAACTAAAATGAAATAATCTCTCGTCTCAAAAATATCCTGCCGGGCGGGGAGAGGGAGAGGGAGAGGGAGAGGGAGAGAGAAAAGAAAGCAAAATCTTATCTTGGCCTTGGGTCACCGGAAACGATTACTTTCTATTTCTAGTGGATTGTATTTCAGACTGGAACTTCCGCCATATGGCATTAGCATTACCATCTAGCAGCTCATGGTCTCCCATGCAAGCATCAAATGCACTGCCATTTTCTTGATCATATCATTTGTAATATCTGACAGTCACATAGCGCATAGATAAAGCACCTAATCTTTTGAACCTGCAGCAATGTAAGAATTGATATTTATTAAAATGTTATTTAAAGTATATTTATTAATAGCATCTATCACACCATATCCAATATCATTTCAATGCATTGGAACCAATCATACAGACGGGATGCCTTGTCCGTAGGTCATTTATATACAGGTTTGCAGTTTTGTAGCGAAGGTGGCAAAAATCCAAATTTCAAACAAGAATTCAGACCTAGGGTTGAACCAGCATACTTAGACAAATGCAGACAAACTCTAATTGCAAATAGAAGTTGCCTGCAGTGCTTCGTCAGTAACAGAATACATATATTAAGGGAAAAGTAAGCAGCCGACAAACTGTGATGACTTTTACAAATAATTATAAGAAAATGAAGTAGAAACTCTGGAACTCAACAGAATGAAAACCATACGCAAGACTAAGTTACTTAATCGTGCTCAAAACTAAGAAACATAAGAGCAATAATGCAACCTTAATTCCAGAAAACCAGAAATTTATTAAAATAAAGGTTGAATTGTATTATTAATCCCTACACTTATGCAAACGGAGGATTGAGTCTGTATTGAATCCCTCTATTTTTATTGATTGAAAAATTCAGTTAAATAAACAATGGCGTAAAAATTTATTGGATTGTAATGCAGACATGACCTTTGACTCACACAAAGAAAATCAATCGTAAGAGACAATCAGACAAACCTTCTAGTCTTTCACCATGGAAGCGAAAAAATGTATGATAGAAGTAACTAGACATGAATCATGCACATTAAACAACAAGGTCTACTCTTAAGTACTCTAAAGGAAAATTTCTGCATGTTTCTAATATCCTATGTTATCGAACTGGATTCATAACATGATATCTTGGAATGCATTCGCAAAAGTAAGCACCTTTCTTGCTTTAGTAAATGTGGTAATGCACATAATTGGACATACAAAGCATAAAGAGGAAACAAAACTATGCATGGAAACATAACTTCAGTCAAGTTTTATCACCTACTGGTTTCTGCTGAAATTCTAAATTTGAAAATCAATCAGTCAATGCTTCCATAAGAATATCTGACCTGATTTCAGGCCTATGCAATCTATTGAATTTGAATGGTCAACACTCTAGAGAATTTTAAGTAGTCTCTTAAAAGCTGTGAAGATACTTGGTTTTGGTTATTGATATTTTATCTTTCTCATAGATAAATAAGATTATGTTTAATGTATGACTGTGTCTAGTTACTTTTATCAAGCGCTTTTTGCTTCAGTAGTACAATTTTACCATGGATAGATTCTGAAGAAAACAAACCATCTATTATCATTAAACAATATGAAAGTTCAACACTTCATCCAACTCAAAGTAAGAACAAGAAAAGAGATAAGCAATAGACTAATCCAAAAACAAGCAAAGTTCAATGCTTCATTCAATTTAAGTTCTCTCTTAGCCCTAAATCATTATGTTATGTCCAAGTTAGATATGAAAAACCATGACACTTGCGTTAATTCCAAAAATGATAGGTCAAAGTCCTTATATAACATAAGGTACAATCAAATTGTCACTGGTTTTAGTATTTTTAGGTCTTCACTTATAATTTTTATCACTGACTCATTCCATGCTTCAACATGCTTGATTTGGACATTATGTGAGGAGGAGAATGAGCAAGACAATAAAAGCTAAGCGTTTCTGCTTCTAATGGTCAAATATCAAAATAACAACCAAGTCTTCTAGCCTCGGTAGGATTTGATTCATAAATTGAAGTTATCTTGATCCTTCAAGAATGAAGGCTTATGGTGTGCTTGGTTTTGTGGAAAGTGGAAGGATAGAATGATGAAGTGGAAAAGTAGAAAGAAATAAATTTTGAGTGTGAAAGGTAAGAAAGAAAAGAGGAAAGAAAACAGGAAAGATGGATATTTTCCTGCATAAAAACAAATCATTTCAATTTGGGAATGATAGGAGGAGAGAATATGAGAGAGATGTAAGTTAAGACTGTATATTTACTAGATTAAGCATTTTTAAAACTTTCATTTTCTTTCCTCTCATTTTTCAATGCTATCAAGCAATGAATGGGGGTACAATTATTTTTTCTTTCCATTTTTCATCTTTCGAACCAAACCTACGAATAGAAAGAAAAAATATATTTCCTATCCTTTTACCCCCCCCCCCCCCAACTTTACAATCTTCTTTCCACCATACCAAGCAAGGTCTTAGTGTTTTGGATTGTTTCATTCATGGTATGTCCGAAGCTTAGATGACAAAACACAACTAAATAAGAATTTCAGTTGAGTGTTAAAGCATAATAAAGTTCAAATCAGTAACTCTGACCATTAGGCAGTAGATGGAATAAAATGACAAACAAAAATGCGACTGATGCTAAAAACTGACATTTTAGCAGAAAGGAATGATAATGGCCAATGGAGACGGTCTAAAACCGGACGGCATCAAATCAGAGAGAGCAACTTAGCAAACATGGTCTAACAGAGAAAAGAAGTAACATACAGAACGGAAAACAACAGCAGATGATGGATTCTACAAAAATTAAGCTGAGATTCATAACATAATTATCTACATCAATTAATTTGGTCATCCTTTTTCAGAGCAATGTTGAGAAATTTAGGAGCATACCTTTGCGAGGATGGAAAAAGCGAGTGTTAAATCTTTCTACACGTTCCCAAATAGAGCTGGAAGGCACCATGGTTGACAATCTCGCAGTGGCTTCTCTTTGAAGGTCGGAGAGTTTAGGTGCAAATCTATTCCAGGCAACAGCAGGTGTACTTTTGGAAGGGACGAGATCCCCTGCCCCACTTCTGGTTGTTTGAAAAGCTGGGAAATTGGAAGTGAAAATATATGAATTCAAGCCAATTACACTAATAGGTAAAGAGAGTATAGGTACCGTTGTATGGAAGTTGAAAGATGAAATTTGCAGGAAGACCAATGCCAAGACCGGCGAGGGTAAAACCCACACTGAAACCAACCCCACAGCCGGCTCCGACATAATCAAATGACCTTGGGGCCAAACCCAGGACTCCATCCAACGCCACATCCGATCCTAATCCCATACCCCAAAACGCACCCATTGTCGGATGCACTGGGTTCCATCTTTCGTATCTCCGGAACACTCCTTTAATGATCATCGGGCCCTGATCAATTTAATTCAAACGACAACTTCAATGTTCAGCAGCCTAAGGCTAAGAATGGAATTGGAAGGCGAGAATAGGAAAAGAAGATAGAAATCTGGAAAGATAAAAGAGGCAAGAGTTCTAGCTCTGATCTCACTATCCCTTGGGGTTTGCCTTTATTATGTTTCGGATTTCATTTTCGTAGTCCACCACACATGTATCCATATTGTCACGGGGCTAGTCTTCTGCTAGACAACCGTGCGGCCTTAGCTGCTTTCTCGGCTGAAAACTGGGCTAAGTCACCTTAAAAACTCCTAAGTAGAAATACTTAGAAACTACTGCGGAACAAAAGAAAAGCGATGGCAAAAGAACAAGAGAAAGTGAGTGAATACTGAGTTGTATTACTCTGGGTAAAGGCTTACAAACTAAAGCAAGTGATGAATGAATGAATGAATGAAATGACCTGGGTTGAGCCTCCTTTTATAGTGAGAGCTCAGTACAATCAACGGTCAAGATTACAATGGATCAACGGTCCAGATGAGAGCCTATCTTATCCTCAACATTTGAATTTTAAATAAGAGATAAAGTGAGAATTATCTTTACAAATAATCACATAAATGATAAGTGAGATGCCTTATCGGATTTCACCATGGTAAATACTCTGCTTGCTCATTTTACCATGGTAATTGGCCAGCTTACTTGGGTCATTTGGCAAGCCCAAAATGCTGTAGAGATAGGCTTGGGCTGCCATGTTGCACTTGTCTCGGTCGCGGGCTTGCGGTCCATGACATTCTCCCCCACTAGTTCTAGCGACGCCCTCGTCGCGCGGCTAGAATGGTACTGGTCGATCTGCTCCTGGAATTGCCACAAGGCATCGGCTGGTTCCCAACTCATCTCACACTCGGGAAGACCCTTCCATTGAACAAGGTACTCATGCCTTGGTCGATTTCCCACTTGACGAACGGCTCTCTCTGAATGGATTGCTTCTACCTCTTTCTCGTATGAGACCTTTACTCCGACTGGCGCTCGGTGTGATTTGCCTCGATCTGGATCATCCTCATCATGGTGGTATGCCTTCAACAAACTCACATGAAACACCGGATGAGCTCGGATAGTTGGCGGCAACTCTAGTTGATAGACCATGGTGCCTACCCGCTTCACAACTTTGAACGGCCCCTTATATCGTCGCACAAGCCCCTTGTGATTTGGGTTGCGCAAGATCAAAGTCAGTTTGGCAAGGACTAGATCACCAACCTCAAAGTACACATCCCGACGCTTTCGATCTGCCCACTTCTTGGTCCGCTTTCCCGCCTTGCGCAAGCATGCACGGGCTAAGTCATAAAGCTCATGCCACCCCTTGGCAAAATGATAGGCTCTTTGGACTCGGCCCCGGTACCCGGTCACAATGCGTTTGGTGTAAGCGGCTGCTGCCCGGTTACAATCTCGAACGGACTCGGTTCGTCGCCTCGCTCATTGCAAGTTGTAAGAGAATCGGGCCACATCTAACAGCTTTGTCGATCCACGCTGATTAGCACTCACATAGTGCCTCAAGTAGATCTCAACGAGTGCATTCACTCTCTCGGTTTGCCCATCGGTCTGCGGGTGGACACTCGTCGAGAAATTCAAGTTTGAGCCCAACAACTTGAACAACTCTGTCCCGAGAACCTCCCGTGAACCTCGTGTCCCGATCACGATAATGGATTGTGGAACACCCCAAGTACTTCACCATGTGCTTGAGAAAAGCCTAGCTGCCTCCTCACCGGACACACCTTGGGTCTTTGGGATAAATGTCGCATACTTGGAAAACCTGTCTCGACCACCATAATACTAGACTTTCCATCAACAACGGCAAACCGACTATAAAATCCATGGAAACACTTACCCATGGTTTCTCCGGAATTGGCAAAGGCTGCAACAACCCATTGGACTCTTACGCTCGATCTTGTCTTGCTTTGGCACACAAGGCAAGTTTTCACATAGGCTTCAACGTCCACGCCCCCGTGTGCGGCCAATAATAGTGCTCCGCCATCAAGGCCAATGTCCGGTGTATCCCCAGATGTCCCGCCCACTTGGAATCATGGCATTCCTTCATGAGCTCATTTCGAATTCCATCAAACTGAGACACAAAGAGGCGACGTCCACGAACAAACAACAAGCCTCCCTCTAGCCAAAACCTCCGGGTTTTGCCCTCCTTGGCAAGTTCGATCAATGACTTGGCCGTCGGATCATGTGTCAATCCCTCCTTGATGCGCTCCAGCATCGGTCCCTCTGGCAAGCTCGGAAACTCCATGGTATACCTTCGGCTTAGGGCATCGGCCACGGAATTCACCTTCCCTGGTTTGTGCTCCAAAGTAACGTCGAACTCGGCAAGAAACTCCTGCCAACGAGCTTGCTTCGGGGACAACTTCTTCGAGTCAAGAAGTAATCATTGGCGACATTGTCGGTGTACACCACGAACTTGGACCCAAGCACATAGTGTCTCCATGTGCGTAGACAATGCACCACCGCTGTCATCTCCTTCTCATGGATTGTGTATCTCCGCTCGGTCTCATTGAGCTTCCGGCTTTCATATGCAACCGGATGTCCCTCTTGCATTAGGACCCCACCAATGGCAATGTCGGATGCATCAGTGTGAACTTCGAAAGGTTTGGTGTAATCTGGCAACACCAAGACAGGCTCACTCACCATGGCGAGCTTGATCTCATCAAAGGCTTTCTGGCACTCCGATCCCCAATCCCACGCCTTGTCCTTCTTCAGCAAGTCGGTCAACGGTGCGGCAATTTTGGAGTAGCTTTTGACAAACCTCCGATAGTAATTCGCCAACCCCAGGAAAGATCTCAACCCGGTTACCTTAGTTGGCGCCTCCAATTCTTCAATGGCTCGAACCTTCTCCTTGTCCATCCGGATCATACCTCCTCCAACAATGTGGCCAAGGAAAGGAACCTATTGTCGGGCAAATGAGCACTTCTCCTTTTTGACATACAGCTCATTTTCCCGCAAGACTTTGAACACCTCCCGCAAGTGTTTGACATGCTCCTCCAATGTCTTGCTGTAGATGACGATGTCGTCTAGGTAGACTACAAAAAACTTGTCCAGGAACGGTTGTAGTACCTTGTTCATCAGGGTACAGAAAGTAGCTGGAGCATTCGTGAGGCCGAAAGGCATCACAAGATACTCGAAAGAACCATACCTCGTCACGCAAGCTGTCTTCGGCTCATCACCCTCGGCTATTCTGACTTGGTAGTAGCCCGATCGCAAGTCCAACTTGGTGAACCACCTTGCACCACCAAGCTGGTCGAACAAGTCCGCAATGAGAGGAATCAGATACTTGTTCTTCATCGTGAGCTTATTCAAAGCCACAGTCGATGCACATCCGTAGGGACCCATCGTGCTTCTTCTGGAACAACACCGGCGCACCGTAGGGTGCCTTTGATGGGCGGATGTACCCGGCATCTAGGAGATCGTTCAACCGTTTGCGCATCTCCTCTAACTCAAAGCGGGGCTAGTCGGTGCAGGGGCTCGAGCGGGGGCTCGCTCTCGCACAAGCTCAATCTTGTGATCAACATCCCTCTTCGGAGGTAACTTCTTTGGCAACTCGGCGGGCATCATATCTGCAAATTCCACCAAGACTTGCCCCACCTCATCGGGGACTCCCTCGATTCATGACAGCTCATCGCACACCAAGGTTGCTAGGAAGGTCGGCTCCTCCTTGCGCGCCGCCTTTGAAAACTGAATTGCTGATAGAACTTTTGCACCTACTCCTGACCCTCGGCTCACTGGAACAATGCATTGATGCTTCGGATCTAGAATGCATAGACAATTCGCAAAAGGAACAGGGAAAGCGTTGATCCGGTCTAGAAAACTTAACCCAAGCACAAAATCAAAGTCATCGAGTGGGATTACCTTGATGGCTTCTTTATCGGTCCAACCTCCAATGTCAAGTTGAACTCCTTTTGCGACTCCCGCAATCGGTACTTCCTTGGCATTCACTGTTTTGATAGATCCACTGGACTTCTCGATAGTAACGCCAAGTTTCTCGGCAGTTTGCTCGGACATGAACAGTTCAGAGGCACCGGTGTCAACTAGTGCACTCAACTTCTGGCCCGCAATAGTGATGTCGACGAACATCAACCCCTTCTTCTTTCGACCCTTCTTGACCTCCATTGTACTAATGATGGAGCCAAGCTTCAGAGCCTCGCTAGTCTCGCCATCACCGTCTCCTTGACGGCAATTCTGTTCTTTTTGGGGACAATCCACGAAATATGCCCTTCTTTATGGCAATGGTAACACTTGCCATCTTTGCTTGTCCCCGGAATCAGAATGTTTCCCATTCGAAGGCTTATTCCCGCCACTCGAATCTTTTTCGGATCGACTTGACTTCTCCTTGTCTCCACCATGCCCTCTCGTAGCCGGTTTTTGGTTTGGAGGAGTCGGGTTTCCTACGCCAACCTCAATGATGGACTCGGCATTAGTCGGGGCGGTAGAGAGCTTGGTCACTCCCGTCGCTGCAACTCCATCTTCGCCCATGGTTGCAACCCATCCATGAAGGTGAAAAACCCATCCTCTTGATCAAGCTCGGGACACGCAAACTCAACTCCATGAACCTTCGGACATGGTCCCTCAAATTCTTGGCATCATCTTGTCTAAGTCGCCTCAGCTTTGACCGTGCCTCATCTTCAGCATACAGAGGATAGAACTGTTCCTTGAACTCATCTTGGAACTCCTTCCAAGTCTCAATGGCAGTGTTTCCACGCTTCACATCTTCGCACCTACGTCGCCACCACGTTTGTGCAAGATCAATTAAGTAAATACTTGCAAAGCTTACCTTCTTAGCATCTTCCTCGATGCCCATGGCTTTGAAGTATTGCTCAATTCCCCAAAGAAAATTCTCCACTTCCTGGGCGGACCTCGTCCCCTTGAACTTTTCCGGTTTGGGGATATCTCCCGAGGTTCTAGAAACTGCAACAGTCGCACTGTTCGCAATCGCCGCTTTCAGCACAAACAACTCTGTCTTAAGCAGCTCCACTTCCTTATTCAGTTCATCTTTCTCGGAGTTGGAACCCTTTGCCTTGAGCTCCTCAACCTCCTCCCTTAGAGCAACCACCATGGCCTCTAAGGCATCGCCACGCGTAGACATCTTCACATCCATCCCATTAAGAGCCTCCTGAACATCATCCTGAAATCCCTCCAAGGACTCGAGCATCTCGAAATCCAACGAACTCAGCTTCTCAACATCCATTGACTCCAAAGGTTCCAACGTCGCCTTGGCCTCCGCCATAGACTCCTCGAGCTTGGTAACCCTTCCCTGGATCGATGTGATCACGTCCTTCGATGAACCCCTCTTGGATTTGTCGGCTGTGGCCTCTGCACCCTTCTTCACTGCAGTGTTCTCTCCATCACGTGCCATCTCGAATCAACAACTTCTCAGCAAAACTTCGCTCTGATACCACTTGTCACGGGGCTAGTCTTCTGCTAGACAACCGTACGGCCTTAGCTGCTTTCTCGGCTGAAAACTGGGCTAAGTAACCTTGAAAACTCCTAAGTAGAAATACTTAGAAACTAATGCGGAACAAAAGAAAAGCGATGGCAAAAGAACAAGAGAAAGTGAGTGAATACTGAGTTGTATTACTCTGGGTAAAAGCTTACAAACTGAAGCAAGTGATGAATGAATGAATGAAATGACCTGGGTTGAGCCTCCTTTTATAGTGAGAGCTCAGTACAATCAACGGTCAAGATTACAATGGATCAACGGTCCAGATGAGAGCCTATCTTATCCTCAACATTTGAATTTTAAATAAGAGATAAAGTGAGAATTATCTTTACAAATAATCACATAAATGATAAGTGAGATGCCTTATCGGATTTCACCATGGTAAATACTCTGCTTGCTCATTTTACCATGGTAATTGGCC
The DNA here is from genome assembly GCA_019671005.1 of Hibiscus mutabilis. Lineage (NCBI taxonomy): Eukaryota > Viridiplantae > Streptophyta > Magnoliopsida > Malvales > Malvaceae > Hibiscus > Hibiscus mutabilis. Next base: position 10,816,465 of record CM033750.1, read on the forward strand.
AGCTTACTTGGGTCATTTGGCAAGCCCAAAATGCTGTAGAGATAGGCTTGGGCTGCCATGGTTGCACTTGTCTCGGTCGCGGGCTTGCGGTCCGTGACAATATCTACTATTTCATCACGTGGCTGCCAAATTCCAAAAACAGCAAATCCGCGTCACAAGCTATTTATTTGTTCGACTTTTATCGGTTAAAAATCCTTTTTTAACGTATGAAGAGGGAAAATTTGTTTTTAATGGGTATTACAACTATAATTTAGAAGAAAAATGAAGATGTCAATCAATAGTTTTTAACCATTTATTTTAAAAATGGGTAGTGCTTAAAATTAGATACTAAAACTTTTGGGTACTTGCAAGATTGGCTATTTTTTGAACACTCCTGTTGGAGATGATTGACAATTGGTTAAAAATCCTCAATTATATTTTAAAAAATTATGGATAAAAAATTGTGAGAATATATATATATATATATATATGACCTCTAAAGAACCCCATTCCTATGTGACGTTTAAACTTTTTTTTTATTTTTACAAATCCTAATGCAATCATGAATTACTTGATTTATTGACGTGTGTTTTGAAAATGACCATCGGATTGGCATCAATCAGTGCTGATGATGTCTCTGAATCTGTAGAACGAGGGCGTTTCACCCATTAATTCATATATTTTCATGGCTAAAACACTGGCTGATGGTCGTTATGTGCTCTTTGTTTCCTAGTTTATATCTATAGGTTCTAATTGGACCAAGTCTTCTATTTTAAGGGTTTGGGACTAAAAGTCGCAACACCTTCACACCAGACACCTCACCAGCTCTTGCGCCTCGAGCAGTGTCGCACTTCTGGTCGTACTTTGAGCCGCGCTCTCAATAACCCCTTCCCAACTCTCGACAGAACCCAATCATCCTACTGCGCCTTGCCTCTCACCAGCCCGCCTCCCTCGGCACCATCATTTTGAACCTCGGGTGGCAGTGGCAGTGGCGTCACAGTAAAGAAAAAGAAAGTTTTTGGTTAAAAGGAATGAGGAAATGTTTAAGTTTTTTTTTTTAGTAAAGAACAAAAAAAATTAATTTTATTAAAAGTGAAAAGGATTACAAACAAACACACTTAAAAAAACATGAATAATTATGGAGTATATGAAAAACATACATCAAAGTTTAATAGGTGTGAAAGTAGAAAAAACAAAATATATCACTTTGTAAAAAAATTTGCACAATCTTCAAAATAAAATTTAGTAACCATCAACTTCAACCAGAGTGTTCTTGTAATAACGCAATACTTTTCACTGCAAAATTCTGACACTTCGGGAAGCAACCACAAAAGGGCATCAAAATCTAAAAAGTCCACTGATCATCTTGTACGAGAAACTGTCACAAAGACAAACAACGTGTCACACGAACAGACTAAACCTGCCATCAAAGTAGACAAGAAACTGCCATTAAAGTAGACAAAAAAATTCACATAAAAGCATGTAAACTATAATTTCTGGCGAAGCAAAGCACAAAAAGCCAAAGAATTAAAAGAAAAGGCACGAGCACTCATAAAAAGATGAGACCTATATATATACAATCAACATAAAAATTAAAAATCAATTAGCGGCATGAAAATTGCCGTTAAAACGACACTTATAAAAAATAATAAAAAATAATGTATAAAGATAATTACCTCTGAGAGAATGAAAGTAGTGAAAAGAGTATTTTTTAATACTACTATTTTTGTGTGAGGACAATGACCTAATAATCACATTTTTTGTCATATTTTTTGTAAAGAGAATGGTTTTAAGTTTTTTTTTAAAAAAAAAATCAAAGATAATTCTAAAGAGAAAAAGGATAAAATTGTTTTCATGCCCACTATTTTTTGTCATATTCTTTTGTCATTTAAATGAAAATGCAAAATCACTTCAAAGTCCCTTTAACTTTAAACATTTTTTAAAAAAAATAAAAAATACCACGTGACAACATAAAAGAGTGTCATGTGTTCGTACTATGTCATTGGTTATTGGTGCTAGCCTCATGGGACATTTCAGAAGACAAAAGCAAAGTATAGGGATACATTGAACATTTATACAATACATGCACCGCTTTGGAAGTATTGAGGTATTGGTGTCATTATCTCAAATAAATTTAGAGTTAAAATTTAACTTTACAAAATGATCGAAACATATCACTGAAATAAATGAATGAAAATAATTTAAACATGACGAAAATGTACGAATATGTAAAACTTTTATTGAACGAAGATCAATATATTGACCGAGATCCCAATCAAGCACATGATAAGTCGTTTGGATAAACAAAACAACACCATGATCGGCATATATTATTGCTAACTACGGAATGCACAGATAACAGTAAATCTGAGGTCCATCTTTATTGCAGTTGAAACCTGGAATTAGAATCTACGGACCAGACATCTTAACAGTTGATGTGGAGGGTCGTATTTGGCTACGCAGGCTGGGGCTTAACTTCAATGATGACCTTCCCAGTATTAAAGCTTGAGAAAAGGGATCCTATACTCTCTGCAAACCTTTCGATCCCTTCATAGATTTTGATTTTGGAACTTATCTTTCCCTGTTTTATGTAGTTCCCCGTCTCCACCGCAAATTCCTCAAACCTGTCCAAATTGGAACCCAGAAGATAACCCTCCATTCTTACCTCCTTTCCCACAATATTCAGCAGATTTCTGACCCCCTCCCTCTCTGTCCAAGTCTGCATCATGCATGCATGCAAAATATTGGAATCCACGTAAGTTTTCATCATCACTTGTTCAAAATATACAAATATGCATGTTACTATGTTACTCGGACTTGGGTGTACATGTTAGACGCAGTGACTAAGTTACTAAGGGGTGGGAGGAACTCAAGTCCTTCCACCCCAATTTTTTTTACTTAAAAAAATTTAAAATAGGTTAATTATAAATTTACCCCACCTTTCAAATTTATGTTTTCCCCCAAGCCCGTTACTAACTCCATCTCTAGTCAGATGCATGTATGGATAAGTTTTTTTCTATATAGTCAACAATCCCTAGAACAAGTGGTTAAAAACTCTCAGTTGATACCATATTCTCTCCGCTATCTTGCGGGTTCAATACTCATTATGAACAATTTTTTCCTCCCCTCCCTCTAGGTATGAATTATTTAAAAACAAGTTTTCTTCTATATATTTAGAGGATATGTAGAGGTCATATCTCCAAATATAAGTGTCGGATATGGATACTCCATGAAAAATTAAGAGTCGGAACAACATAATTATTTAAAAATATTATATGAACATGTCTCACGATCACCACATTATTCATGATCCCGATCAATGGTTTTTTCTCTCTATGTCATCATTTTTAAGGATAAATTTTCACTTTTTTCGCCAAGTAACATTAAGTACGGGTGCTATTGACGGTTAACTATACCAGAGCAGTTAGTTGGTACGATTACCAAAAGTCACAGTTTGACAATTGAAAAATTTGTAATTGTCTCGTTTAAATTGGTTATCGTCTAAGCGGTTAATTGATTTATTCGGTATGATTACTCGATTAACCATGGATAATTTTACATCTAGTATTATAAACAATTTCCCTATTTATTACAACCAATTTTAATAGCTTAGAAATATCAACACAAAAAATCCAAATAAATCTTTAATATTTATAATAGAAAACCAACAATACAATAATGAAGACTTGAGCCAAATTTTACCGTTTTACATCTAGTATTATAAATAATATACATATCTATTACTACTAATTTATTCAAAATGGTTTTTTCGGTTAACCATTATACCAAAAATCGTAACCATCTCGTTTAATCGTTTATCACCGGTATGGTTATCATACCGTTTTGACCAAATTTTTTCAGATTGATTACCTACCGTTTAGTATTACTTTTTGACTGTGGAAAGAGTAAATATGCATTTTTTTTTGCAAGTTTACGGACTAATGGCTCTCGCGTCCTATGTAAGGCGAGTTACGAACTAATGTTATATACATCATCTTTTTCTTCTCTTGTTTTAATGGATTTGAACGGTTTGAAAATTAGAAGGTTTCAAAACATGTTTTTAGTTTTGAATTTTATTTGGTTTGAAGGAAAATAATGCGAGAAAATTAGAAATTTGATTTGAACGAATTGTTGATAAACTTCTTGAGAACGAAGGAAGGATTTGTTTAAAATTTTGAAGGTCGAACTGAAAATTGAAAATATTTAAGGTAATTTTCATAATTATCGAATCAAATTTATAAAAAATGTATATATATTGAGGACTAAATGTGTTATTATGTCAATTATTTAACGGCCACGTCATTCATCAGTTAAAAGTTAGTGACACATTGATTGAAATAATAAAAAATATTAGTTTAGTGATAGAAACACATTCTTTTAAAATCAAGTGTCAAAAATTCAATTTAACTAATAGTTTAATGATTATGGACGTAGTTACCCTAATATTATTTTTAATAATAAAAAGAACATCTTGATAATTTAATAATACTATCATAATAATGTTAATTATTATTTATAAAAAATGAAAACTTTTTAACTGAGTAAAACATGAATCAAAACACAACTTATAATATGAATATCCAATTTTATTCAAATTTGATCATATTTATATATAAGCAGATGACATGTCCCTATATAGGGGTGTAACATCGCTACGGTCGATACCCAAAATTGTTCATAACCAAGACCGAAAATCTGAATTAATTATATTATTAGTTAAAATCTTTGGGTTTCGGAACTACCAAATTCGATCAAATAATTTTTTTATTAATTTTGGGTATTGTTTTATTGAAACGTATTGGAAAAAATGACATTGTCAAGTTTGAATCGTGAATCGAAAGGAAGGCATTAAAGATTGAGGTCCTTGAATGGTAATTGAGCCAAAATTTCGTTAGTGGAAAATGTTGGACCATGCATTTATTTCTTCTAAAAGCTTTGAGTATGTTTTGTTTTATTTTAGCCTTTCTTAAAAATATTTATAAACAGATACTATTTTATAATTGCTTATAGACTATTTAAAAAAAGTTTTATTTTAGCCATTCATTATGTTTGCTTCTTTAAATCCCACCACAAGGCATTATCCTCATTCATTAAAAAAAAAATTCGTTCTTTCTCTCTCTGTTTTTCCTTCCATTCATTAGGTGTTTTTTTTTGGATAATTTTTCATTAGGATTTTATTTTGATACACAGCTTGTGTAAAATATTTTTACACTAACCCTTCTATAAAATTTAAAATCTAAAACCCTAACTCTAACACCCTAAATTCTAAACCCTAAACTCAACCCTTAACTCTAAACTCTAGCCCTAAATCTTAAATTCTAAACCCTACAACCTAAACCCCTAAATTTAAAAAGCACGTGTAAACTTAATTTACACGGACTGTGTATCAAACTTTTTCTCTTTTCATTAACTTGGTAAGGAGGCTTGGAAATTAGGTTTGATGATGAAGTAAACCATAAGCAAGGTTAATGAAAATAAGTATTAATTAGTGTTTAAGAAACTATGGTTCACTTGAGTTCGGAATAGATTCTTACCTATTTTGAGAAGTTCGGAATAGATGAGAGTAGTCATAATTATAAAGTTTCAACGATCTATAAATTCATCATTTACCAAACACATACAATTCATCATTTACCTATTTTGAGAAGTTCGGAATAGATTCTTACCTATTTTGAGAAGTTCGGAATAGATCACGGTCACGATCTATAAATTCATCATTTACCAAACACATACAATTCAAACCTATCATATGCTATTTAGTCCTTAACATTTTACAAACCTCTCATAATGATCCAATTGAACCTTCTAACATTAACTTTCAGCATAGAACATCAACTTTCTTACATTTGCATCTTAATCCTTCAAATTCTTAAAGCATGCGAAAAGGTCCTTAGAACTTAACAAAGTTCCAAATTAATCCAAACAACATTCTAAGCCTTGTAAATTCATTTTAACACCATTTTTAGCCTTAGGAAAATTTTTCCATAATTTCCCAATTAATTTCCTAAAGGTCGAATATGAAGGGTCTTTTTATTCAAAATATCCCAACTTGATTCAAGCATGAATTCAACTTCTAAACCTCATTTCCAAGATTCTACAATCATTTCCCAATCAAAATCAATCCAAAAATAACTTCACCTCAAAACCCTGACTTTAAACAAATTAGGATTTAGCTACTTCCAAGTAGTTTCAATCATAATATAAGCTTGGATATGATTCTACAACAACAACTTCATCAAAATCTAATCTTAAATCATTATATTTAAACATCCCCTTCATCCATCAAAATCACAAAACTAAGGTTTCAAGCAAGGAAAGCATGAACAAATGGCACCAAAAGATTGAGAATTTCATAGAGATCAATTTCATATTTCATGCCTTCATCCAAAATCTAACTAAATAAGCTTGAAAATCCATGAAGAAAAAAATTTCTTCTTACCTTTAGAACTTTTGAACAAGGGGAGAAAGATGAAGAAATGTCTTGAAATTTCATTTGTTTCTAATTTGGCCATTTGTCATTTATTTTAAAAATCTAATTAAAAATCTCTTTTATGATGAAAATGAACAATTTGCCCCTTTAATCCAATGCTTCATATCTTGTCACATGTCTACCTACGCATTCAAGGGTCAAAAATAAACCAAGGAGTTAGTGATTACCAACTTTGCCCTTGGAATTTTCCAAAATTACCATCTAGCCCTTTTTCATCCAATGGCTCATATTTAACATGGAAATATCTACTTTAATCCAACGGTCCATGTTAAATCCCACCATTTTAAGACATGGAAATGAAATTTTTAACCTTGCCTTATCATCCTTTAAAATATCTTGAATATCTGATTCTATCCGATTATCCGAATATTTTTCTAAACTTTATCGCTTTATAGCCAAAAATACAAACTCCGTACGAAAAATCTGGGTAACACAAAAACATCATTCTTGAGGGTGAACTATTCATTTACGGGACTAAAATACATAACTTTTGGAAATTACAATTTAGTCCCTAAACTTTTCCAAAGTTTATACTTTGACCACCAAACTTTCAAAATTTTATTTTGGTCACTAACCAAAAATTTGGGATATTACAATTCTTCCCCTTAAGAAAATTCGTCCTTGAATTTTCCTTACTTAATTCAAAAAGGTACGGATACTGCTTTTTCATTACTTCCTCTATTTCCCAAGTAGCTTCTTCTACTTTGTGGTTTATCCACAGGATCTTAACTAGAAGAATCTTGTAACACCTTTAACGTATACTCGTAGACCGAACATACACTAAAGATGTTACAGAGTTATTAAAGAAAACTTGACTTGACTTGACTTTTTTTTGTACCAAACTATATCTTATAGTTTAAACCCTTCTCGGTTTTAAATTAAAAACTACGTCAGTCTATAGCAGCTAGTTTTAACCCTGAATTGTTTTATAAAATTTAAAATTGTGTTATCAAAATAAAAATATAATTTAGGGAGAAAACTATGTACCCTGCCTAGATCCTTTCTTGATTTTAAAATTACTACGCGATTAGGGTTAAACTATATTTAGCTATGTCATAAAACTTAATCATTTGTAGTAAACCATATTCTAAGTCCCTACATTCGTAATAATACGTAAACACATTTAACTTAAGTTTACAAAACAATTGTTTCTTTAAAACACACATACATACATGTACATGCCCACTAGACATCAACCATAATTTAAGATGTACATACCGTGATTACTAATGTAACTTGATTTTTCCACTTTAATAGCTCCTTCTTGCCATTCTAAGAGGGAGAACTTACGCGTGAAATAACACACGCTAAGTATAAACTTAGTGAGGCAATAATCTTATTTAACAAATATAGAGTAAAGTAATACTTATTTCATTATATCATATCAATTTCTATACTTAAGATAGGATAGTTCTATCAAAGGTTCGCATACTTGACATGATTCATATGCATAACATGATTCATATACATGACATGATTCATATACGTAACATGATTCATATTCATGCAATGATCCATTTATGTAACATGATTCTCATACATGGCATATTTCTTTTGCATGACATAATTTATATACGTAACATAATTTGTATACATGGCATGCTTCATATGCATAGCATATTTCTTATATGTGTGACATACTTCGATGATGAGTATGCCTCACTAAGTGATAAGTGTTCAAAAGTACTAATTTTCTTACCCTTTTTACTCATATTATTGTTAGACTTAGGCTCATATTAGTTTCATAATTAGCTATTCATGCATTAATCCATGTTTCCTTCCATCGTTGAGCTTGATTACATAACTTGGTAGTTTTTGTGGAAAAGATGCTGCTTTGGTGTGCTTTGTGTGTGTATGTGCAGGATCACTTGCCAAAGCAATGCCGAGCTAGTTGCCAGGGCAATGCATGAAGGATATGCCAAGCTAGTTGCCAGGGCAATGCATGAAGGAGACGCCGAGCCAGTTGCCATGGCAATTGTCGACAAAGAGAAAATGCAATAGGGATGTCGAAATTAATGACTATACAAGCCCAAGATGACGTGGAGCAAAGCCCAAACCCAAAGGAATTTGATTTCCATGCAGAGATTAAAGAAGAATTAAATTCCAAGAAGATAGGAGAAGTTCTAGTAGGAATACAATTATAATAAAGAATTATATTCTTTAAAGATAATTTAATTCCAACTCAAACTCCTCCTCAAAGAAGGACTTTGGCCTAGCCCTATAAATAGCAAGGAGATTTCAACCATCCGTAGGGAGAGCATTAGGGGAATTTTCGACAAGTCCAAGGGAGAAAGCAAGGGGAATTTTCGACAAGCATCTAGGGCAAGGGATTTTCGACAAGCTTCATCTTTTCTTCCTTGTTCGATTGGGTTCATGCTAGGGATTGTTTATCTTGTGTTTCTTTGGAACCTAGCCATGAACTAAATCTACTTGGCTATGGTTATTGTGTTTTGTGGTTGTGAGAAACTATTGGTTTTTGTTTAGGTAATAAGAGTTTGCACTTTTCTATTTCAAGGTTTATTCATTCTTGGTTCTTATTCTTGTTTATGCAGTGAATTGGGAGAGGATCTCGTGATTTCATCTATTTATCTAATATCGGAGAATTAGATTCAAGAAACGAATGAATATGATCTTTATTCAATCTATTGATGGTGAAGATTAATCCGGATTAGGAATAAGTTAAGGATTTCAACGGCTAAGAGGAGCGCAAGATTGGTTGTTGTTCACCCTTGATTCACGCAGGATGTATTATCAAGGCATGCACAAGTAGCTAGAGTTTTGACTTAGGGATAAGAAGAAACCATTGAAGAACACTCGCCAAACCTTGAAGGTTGCTGCCCAGACGCCCAAGTAGTTGCCCAACTAGTTGCCCGGGTAACCATCGATTAGTTGCCAAGGCAACCCGTTGTACAAGTTGCCACGGCAACCGAGTTGCCCATGCACTCTTTTTACCAAGACAATCCAATCGCTATCACACCTCAACTCACGATAACCTGGCCTATCTCTCTCTCTTTGAATTCATCTTTTCATTTACTTTATTGCTTTCTAGATTAGTCATTAGTTAAACTCCTATAATCCTTTACTTGTGTTTTTACTTTTTACAAAGGTAAGAGACTAGATCCTTGATGTGGCACCAATCCTGTGGAGACGATATCTTTTATACTATAACTTACTGAACTGTATACTTGCACATTTGCGTAGCACTTATTACGCGCAAACAAGTTTTTGGCGCCGTTGTCGGGGATTGGCAATAGCGACTTTGTTTTTACTTTCTTGCACTTTCTTTTACTTTTCTTGTTTAAAATTCAAAGGGCTAACAAACTTTGGTTTTGCATTGGTATATGACTGTATGAGACCGACTTCACCAGTAATATCCCTTTGATCCGAAATCGAACGAACCTTACAAAGACTTAGACGAAGGATAAGAGAAGCAATGGCAAATCAAGACGGCAATATGAATCAAGATGTTCGAAAGCAGAGGAGGAGTGATTCTTGCACGAAATGTAACTATTCGAGACTATCTTGAAGAAGATCTTGATGGACTTAACCCAAGAGTTGTCGCACCTGAAATTGAAGCCGACCACTTTGAGTTGAAACCGTAATGTTTAATATGATCAACACAATTGGTCAATTTGGCGGCTCAAAGAATCAAGATGCACGGCAACATCTGAAATCTTTCCTCGAGATTTGCAACTCGCTCAAGATACACGGAGTCACCCCGATGTCCTTACGATTAAGATTATTCCCATATTCACCGAGGGATAGTGAGAAAGCATGGTTGAATAGCATTCCTGCCGGATCCATAGCATCTTGACTGATCTTTGTCGTGATTTCCTTGCTAGATTTAATCCTACAAATTTGACTGATAAGCTTCAGAATGACATTACTTCTTTTCGGCAGCAGTGCATGATGAATCCATGTACGAGGCTTGGGAGCGATATAGAGAACTTCTACACAAATGCCCTTTACACGGATTCCCGTGTGGACTCAAGTAACAATGTTTTACAACGCCGTGAATACACCAACAAGGATGATGCTAGATGCCTCGGCAAACGGCATACTCCTAGATAAGTCGCCGAAGAAGCAATGCAAATTTTAAATAGGCTGGCCAAGAATGATTATCAATTCCCATCTACTAGAAGAGGAGGAGTTAGACGCCAAGCCACAATACATGAACTAGGATCATCGATTCAATTTCGCACAATTGGCCACTTTAACCAAGATGGTCCAGAACATGCAAAAACCAAACAACACACATGAAGTCAAGGTAATGGATTCTTTTTGTGAGTTATGTGGTGATAACCATATAATTCTTCCGAATGTATGCAGAATCCGAATCCAGCTTTCTATGTGGGGAATTACAATCGAAACAACAATGTGATGTCCAATACATACAATCCAGCTTGGAAGAAGCACCCAAATTTTTCATGGAGTAATCCCAACAATGCTCTAAACTGTAACAATCGAATGCACAAGCATCGGGATTCCAAAGAGAATATGCCACGGCAATGTATGCCGCAAAGAACAACCGACAACATCTAGTTCTTTGGAAAATTCTCTAAATGCTTTTATGATGAAAATCAATCTTATATGGCTGAGAATAGTAATTTCATAAAAAGAACTGATGCTTTTATTAACAGACCGAGATGAGATTGCAAAACCAAGAGGCGGCAATCAAATCATTGGAAAATCAAGTCGACAATTTTGCTCAAAAATCAATACTAGACCACAAGGAGGTTTACCTAGCGATATCAAGTCGCAAGAGGAACTGCCATGAGCAATGTAAGACAATCACCACCAGAAGTGGCCAACAACTTAGAGAGGTTCAAACCCGCCACAAACAAAACTCCACAAAAGATCAAGATGAACCTAGCGGCAAAGCCTCGATGTCGAACTGTGAATTGCCGCGGCAACCGCAATAAGCATGCCTCGCAAAATCGACGATAAAGACGCTTCGAAAACTTGCGATAAGCATGCCTCGCAACCCCCCAGCTTGATAATGCCTCGCAACTCCGATGTCCCGCAAAATGCCGCCAATCATGTTTCAAACCAATGAAAGGATCAAGATATCCGACTTCCACCACCATTCCCACAAAGGTTGAAGCGACAAAAGCAAGAATACCAATTCAAGAAGTTTCTTGATATCCTAAAGCAAGTCCACATCAACTTGCCATTGGTGGAAGCAATTGAACAAATGCCAAACTATGCCAAGTTTCTTAAAGACATTGTGTCCAAAAGAACAAGGCTAGAGAGTTTGAAACAGCTTGCCGCGACAGAGGGATGCATGGCAATGTTGCACAATCGTATGCCACCCAAGTTGAAGGATCCCGAAAGTTTCACAATACCCTGCTCCATTGAAATCACTATGTCGGGAAAGCATTATGCGACCTTGGGGCTAGCATAAACTTGATGCCTAAATCGGTTTTCCAGAAACTAGAATCGGGAAGGCAAGACCTACAACAATTATATGCTGCAAAATAGCCGACAGATCCTATGTGCATCCGTAGGGAAAAATCGAGACATACTGGGTAAAAGTTGATAAATTTATTTTTCCCGCTAACTTTATTGTTTTGGATTGTGAAGGTATGAGCATGCACCCATCATTCTCGGAGACCATTCCTAGCAACAGGAGAACCTTGATTGATGTTGAAAAGGGAGAACTCACAATGAGGGTGAATGACCAGCAAGTTAAACTAAATGTGTTCCAAACACTAAGGCATGCCGATGATCCGTAAGAATGCCAACTACTTCATGCCACGACAGAGTTTAACTTCGATGAGGAATTTAGTTGCCTCGCAACTACATTGCCGATCAAGAGGAACCCGAGGAGTATGAAGAACCGGTCGATGAGGAACAACAAGAAGAGGCAAATTGGCTAGTCAACCGACTGGTACATACTTTGAACCACCGGATTACTCTGTAAAGAAGGTAAACTCAAAAAACCTCTATTGAACAACCACCACCTCTTGAGTTGAAACAATTGCCGAGCAACTAAAATATGTATACTTAGGGACCGATAATACATTGCCTGTAATTATTTCTTCTAAGTTACAGCCCGAGCAGAAAAAGAAGCTGATCAAGATGTTGAAGCTACACAAAAAGGCAATAGGGTGGACAATTGCCGACTTGAAGGGAATTAGCCCGGCGGTGTGTGCATGCACAAGATCTTGTTGGAAGATGATCACAAACCTTCAATTGAGGCCCAGAGAGACTGAATCATGCCATGAAAGGGGTTGTAATGAAAGAAATCATCAAGTGGCTTGACGCGGCATTATATACCCTATCTCCGATAGTACGTGGGTAAGTCCGTACAATGTGTACCAAAAAAGGGAGGTATAACAAAGGGTAAGCAATGAAAATAATGAACTTATCCCAACCAGATCAGGACCGGTGGAGGGTTTGTATGGACTATCGAAAGCTAAACAAAGCCACTAGGAAAGATCACTTCCCATTACCCTTTATTGATCAAATGCTTGACCGCCTTGCAGTAAAACCTTTTATTGTTTTCTTGATGGTTATTCAGTGTTACAATCAGATTGCCATAGCACCGTAAGATCAAGAAAAGACAACCTTCACATGCCCATACGGTACTTATGCCTTCCGGCGATGCCGCTCGATTGTGTAACGCCCCGCAACCTTCCAAAGATGCATGATGGCACTCTTTTCGCATATGGTCAAGACTTCCTTGAGATCTTCATGGATGATTTTTCGTTTTTGGTAATGACTTCGACGGTTGTCTCGCAATTTAGAGAGGGTGTTAGCAAGATGCTAAGAAACGGATTTAGTCCTCAATTGGGAGAAATGCCATTTTATGGTAGATGAAGGAATAGTGCTCGCCACAAGATTTCATCCAAGGGAATTGAAGTAGACAAAGCCAAGGTGGACGTGATCGAGAGATTACCCCACCAAGTTCTGGTTAAAGGAATTCAAGTTTTCTGACATGCAGGTTTTTACAGAGGTTCATTCATAATTTTTCTAAAATCACTAAACCCTTGTGTAATCTGCTTGAACAGATAAAGTCTTCGATTTTGATGATTCTTGCACCCAAGCATTTGAAACCCTAAAGAAAAAGCTTGCCTCGCACCCATTGTCGCTCCACCGATTGACGCTACCTTTGAGCTCATGTGATGCAAGTGATTTCGCGGTAGGAGCAAATTCTAGCCAACGCACAGGTAAGACCTTCCATGTGATATACTACGCTAGTAAAACTCTTAATGGTGCTCAAGTGAATTACACAACAACGGAGAAAGAGTTACTAGTCAGTAGTTTTCGTGATTTGACAAGTTCCGATCCTATTTAATTGGTACAAAGGTAATTGTTCATACGACCATTCGCAATCAAATACTTATTTGCTAAAAAGGATGCTAAACCTCGCTTGATTCGCTGGATATTACTTTTACAAGAATTTGATATTGAAATTAAGGACAGAAAGGAACAAAAATCAAGTGGCCGATCACTTATCACGCTTGGAACGCAATAGGAAGGAGGACGCGGATCTAGAGATATGCGATGCATTCCCGATGAACAAATTTTAGTTGCCTCGACGCAACCCTTGACGCCTCGGGAACCCAACCGCCTCGACGACGCCTCGAACCATGGATGCACACGCCTCGGCAACTCGACGCCGCAGCAGCCTTTTTGACGCACACGCCGGGCAATTTTGGGAGCAGCCGCCACGGGCAAAGACATGCCTCGCAATACCCTCGGTACGCGGATTTAGTTAACTTTCCTTGTTTGTGGTTTTTTTCCTATGGCATTACTCACCAAGGGAAGAAGCGGTTCCGCCATGATGCTAAGCATTACTTTTGGGACGAGCCTCTCTTTGTTTAAACAATGTGCGAGATCAGGTTATACGCCGATGTGTCCCCGAAGAAGAGCAACAATGTAATGTACTCCGCAATGCCATTCTTCACCCTATGGAGGACATTTTGAGGAACTCGCATCACGCCAAAGTTTTGCAATCCGGTTTGTATTGGCCAACATTGTACAAAGATGCCCAAGACTTTTACAAGCAATGTGATCGCTGCCGAGGACGGGCAATATCTCTAGACGACATGAGATGCCACCCGTAACATCATCGAGGTGGAATTGTTCGATGTATGGGGATCGATTTTATGGGACCTTTCCCATCTTCATTCGCAACCTCTACATTCTACTTGCCGTCGACTACGTGTCTAAATGGGTTGAGGCAGCTGCAGCCTCCAACAACGATTCCAAGACCGCAAAGAAAGATTCTTGCAGAAAAAACATATTTACACGGTTTGGGATGCCGAGAGCAATTATCAGCGACGAAGGCAAGCATTTTGACAATGACTAATTGCCAAGATGTTGCAACGCTCGCATATCACACAAGATCGCCACGGCATATCACCCACAAACCAACGGGCAAGCAGAAATTTCCAACCGAGAGTTGAAGGGAATACTGAGAAAGTTGTAAATCCTCAAGGAAGGATTGGTCATTAAGACTAGATGACGACTTTGGGCATATCGCACCGCATTCAAAACACCCTTAGGTATGTCCCCTTCCGACTTGTCTATGGTAAAACATGTCATCTACCGTGGAAATCGAGCACAAGGCGACCGGGCAATCAAGACCGTGAATATGGATTGGGAAAGTGCCGACAAAAGCGCTTGATGGATCTCAACGAGATAGAAGAATTCGCACTCGCCTATAACAATGCACGAATCTACAAGGAGAAAACAAAGCGATGGCATGACAAGAAACTATTGCCACGGCAATTCACGCCAGGGCAACTAGTTCTCCTATTCAATTCTCGCTAAAACTTTTCCCGAAAGCTGAAATCAAGATGGTCGGACCATTTTGAAGTCGCCAAACCATTCTCCCATGGTGCCGTGATAATCAAGTCCATCTCTCGACAACCATGAATTCAAAGTTAATGGACAAAGATTGAAGCACTACAATGGTGCCCATGTGGAACGTAAATAAGGAAGTGGTCAACTTAGAGATGCATGAGCATGCTCTCCTTTGATATTTTTATTTTTATTTTTTTTTTTTTTTTTTTATTTTTATTTTTCGATTAATTATTTATTTTTTTTATTTTTTTTTTTTTTTTTTTTTTTTTTTTTCGATTATTAGTAGTTTTAGGATAGATTTTTTTATTCAAGTTTAAGAATCCTATTACACATCTTTATTTATTTTCTTTATTAGTTTATCTTTAATTTTAATCCTTATTTGATTTGTCTTTGAATTGTAGGAAAAGAAGTTCAAGATAAAGAAGGAATTCTAAACCAAGTAGGAAAACATCTTCAACAAGGAAACTAATGGGCTGAATCTAAGGCTTATATAAAGCCTCCAATTCATCCTAACCAAAACCCCTTGTCGACAACTTCTACCAAACCCTAAACCCTTTTTTTTTTTTTCCCCTAATCCCACCCACCTATCTTTTCTATAAAACCCATCACCCTTAACCTATTCCTACTTTCTATCTTGCAACTTTTTAGTTTCTTTTCTTTTCTTTTCTTTTTTTTACTCACAACCAAGATCATCCATGGCATCCAAGATTAAACTTTAGTTCATCCAAGTTCCTCCAAAGAACCAAGATACAAGAAGTTTGCTACACCGTGGTTCAAGAAAGATTTCAATCCAAGTTTGAAAGCCGGAAAATTCATGAAGAACAAGGCTTTGAATACTCCAACTCTCATCAAGATTTCGCCTTGAACCATTCATCTTCAAGAGGATTGCACATCAAAAGTGGCAAATCTTTTGCCATCAACCGAACCGGTAACATCTCATGGGTAAGAGAATTTATGCTCACTCACCTAACCCGGATAATCCTTATGTTTTTGTTCGTGACAAGGCCATACTTATAAGTCCCGAAAGCATCAACACCTTTTACGGACTTTACATTGAGAAGGACGAGCATCAAGCCTTCGCTGACCAAATCAATCCCAAGCAACTCGACAAGGTGCTTCAAGAACTCACTCAACCGGAACTCATTGGAACGACGGTAAATACAAGGGCACGGTAAATCGCCTTTGCTTAAACCCGAGGCAAAACTATGGAATAAGTTTGTTAAAACTTTTTAATGCCCTCCACACACAATACTACCGCTGATATACCACGCCTTTTGCTCATACATTCTATTTTGCATAATCGCATCATTAACATTGGAAAAATTATTTGTGATGAGATTTTTGTATGCAGCTCAAAAGATAAGGGTTCTCTTTTTCTTCCCTTGCTTAATTTCTAATCTTTGCAAGGAGATGCATGTCCCGAGTGAGTCCACCGATGAAAAGGCCCTACCCAAGTCTGGTTGGAATCAAGCACTAATCCGAAAGCTAATGGGAGAGGCACCGAGAGATTCTTCAAGGCCTCCAATTGCCACGGCAACTCCCGCCGCCACGGCAATCCCTAATGCCCAAGCACCTAACGCCAGGCAACTCGCCATTAACCCCGGGACACTTTGAAGCACTTTTTGCACCCATTGGCAAGCCACCTAAGGCAAATTGAAGACCGGCAACTAATGTTCATGCGGTACATGAAGGAGCACAACAATGCCATCACCCAAGTCATCCTAGAAAAGTACCCGACAATCACGTGTCGCTCCCAATCTTTCCCGCCGAGATCCTTGCCCCGCAAACCAATGAAGCAGACGCCACGCAACCTCAACATCGACGCCACGCAACCTACTGCGATGCACAAGCACGGCAACAAACCCTCAAGATGCCACGGCAACCAAAGCTAAAGACATCCCGACAACCACCGCAAAAAGCCAAAGGTAAAGCACCTATGCCCGAATCAACTCCTACGGAATCATTTTCTGATTTTTCAGATTCGGACGAGTCCTCCATTGAACCAACAAAGACCGCACCAATTGAATCCTCCAAGCGAAAAGCCATTGACATTGATGAAGAGGACGATGAGGACAACCCCGCATTTAGAGGATCGATTCCACCACCGCAACAAGAAAACAACCATCGCGCTCAAGCAAGAGAATCAAGACACCGACTAGAAGGAAACTAATCATCTACGATGATGAACTCTCTGAGTAAGTCCTCGTGCATGCATTTTTATTTTTATTTTTTTATTTTATTTTATGCATGCATTGAGGACAATGCCTCACCGAGTTTGGGGGATTGTTATTAGTAGTTACCATGTTTAGTTACATTCATCTTAAGTATTACATTTAGGATACATAAATTGCTTGCCATGCCTTTAATTGGAACAAGAATTGCTTAGATTTGATGAATATCCGATGATGACTTTGCCAATGCACTTAATTGATAGAATTTTATTCTAGGATAACCATGGAAAAAAATAGAATTTTACTATGATGCTAAATTTGATGAAACACTGCTGTGGTTTGATTGATTTAAGGAATTCTAGTGAACTTAGGTTGATAATTAACAAATTGGGGGATTAGAATAAAATTGATGAATGCTAGAGGTGCCCAAATTGGCTCTAGCATGTGCTAAAAAAATTGATCACTAGAGGTGCCCAAAACGCTCTAGGATGTGTTAAAAAATTTAACTAGAGGTGCCCAAACCGCTCTAGTCGATTAAATTAACTTAATAAAACTAAAAACAAAACACTAGAGGTGCCCAAAACTGGCTCTAGTTAAAACATGTTAAAAAGAACCCAATGAAGTAATTTGAAAACCTATTGTTTGCATAGAATCCAAAAAATCAACTTGCACACAACTCCGCACACACTCACAAGCATTATAGTTTGATTCCGAGTAACTCCTAAGTTTTCCAAAAAATAAAAAGCCAATCATACTTTGTGCCCCGGTTCAGAGAATTGAAATCAAGTTCAAAGCTAAGTTTGTGAAAATTGAAGTCTTGGCAGGTAATTATGAGTTTGCATTGCTTGAGGACAAGCAATAGTTCGAGTTTGGGGTGTGTGATAAGTGTTCAAAAGTACTAATTTTCTTACCCTTTTACTCATATTATTGTTAGACTTAGGCTCATATTAGTTGCATAATTAGCTATTCATGCATTAATCCATGTTTCCTTCCATCGTTGAGCTTGATTACATAACTTGGTAGTTTTTGTGGAAAAGATGCTGCTTTGGTGTGCTTTGTGTGTGTATGTGCAGGATCACTTGCCAAAGCAATGCCGAGCTAGTTGCCAGGGCAATGCATGAAGGATATGCCGAGCTAGTTGCCATGGCAATGCATGAAGGAGACGCCGAGCCAGTTGCCATGGCAATTGTCGACAAAGAGAAAATGAAATAGGGATGTCGAAATTAATGACTATACAAGCCCAAGATGACGTGGAGCAAAGCCCAAACCCAAAGGAATTTGATTTCCATGCAGAGATTAAAGAAGAATTAAATTCCAAGAAGATAGGAGAAGTTCTAGTAGGAATACAATTATAATAAAGAATTATATTCTTTAAAGATAATTTAATTCCAACTCAAACTCCTCCTCAAAGAAGGACTTTGGCCTAGCCCTATAAATAGCAAGGAGATTTCACAACCATCATAGAGAGAGCATTAGGGGAATTTTCGACAAGTCCAAGGGGCAGAAAGCAAGGGAAATTTTTCGACAAGCATCTAGGGCAAGGGGATTTTCGACAAGCTTCATCCTTTTCTTCCTTGTTCGATTGGGTTCATGCTAGGGATTGTTTATCTTGTGTTTCTTTGGAACCTAGCCATGAACTAAATCTACTTGGCTATGGTTATTGTGTTTTGTGGTTGTGAGAAACTATTGGTTTTTGTTTAGGTAATAAGAGTTTGCACTTTTCTATTTCAAGGTTTATTCATTCTTGGTTCTTATTCTTGTTTGCGAGTGAATTGGGAGAGGATCTCGTGATTTCATCTATTTATCTAATATCGGGAGAATTAGATTCAAGAAACGAATGAATATGATCTTTATTCAATCTATTGATGGTGAAGATTAATCCGGATTAGGAATAAGTTAAGGATTTCAACGGCTAAGAGGAGCGCAAGATTGGTTGTTGTTCACCCTTGATTCACGCAGGGATGTATTATCAAGGCATGCACAAGTAGCTAGAGTTTTGACTTAGGGATAAGAAGAAACCATTGAAGAACACTCTGCCAAACCTTGAAGGTTGCTGCCCAGACGCCCAAGTAGTTGCCCAACTAGTTGCCCAGGTAACCATCGATTAGTTGCCAAGGCAACCCCGTTGTGCAAGTTGCCACGGCAACTGAGTTGCCCATGCACTCTTTTACCAAGACAATCCAATCGGCTATCACACCTCAACTCACGATAACCTGGCCTATCTCTCTCTCTTTTGAATTCATCTTTTCATTTACTTTATTGCTTTCTAGATTAGTCATTAGTTAAACTCCTATAATCCTTTACTTGTGTTTTTACTTTTTACAGTGCAAGAGACTAGATCCTTGATGTGGCACCAATCCCTGTGGAGACGATATCTTTTATACTATAACTTACGAACTGTATACTTGCACATTTGCGTAGCACTTATTACGCGCAACAAGTTTTTGGCGTCGTTGTCGGGGATTGGCAATAGCGACTTTGTTTTTACTTTCTTGCACTTTCTTTTTACTTTTCTTGTTTAAAATTCAAAGGGCTAACAAACTTTGGTTTTGCATTGGTATATGACCAGGGCGAGACCGACTTCACCAGAATATCCCTTTGATCCAGAAATCGAACGAACCTTACAAAGACTTAGACGAAGGATAAGAGAAGCAATGGCAAATCAAGACGGCAATATGAATCAAGATGTTCGAGCAGGAGGAGGAGTGATTCTTGCACGAAACAGAACTATTCGAGACTATCTTGAAGAAGATCTTGATGGACTTAACCCAGGAGTTGTCGCACCTGAAATTGAAGCTGACCACTTTGAGTTGAAACCGGTAATGTTTAATATGATCAACACAATTGGTCAATTTGGCGGCTCAGCAACTGAAGATGCACGGCAACATCTGAAATCTTTCCTCGAGATTTGCAACTCGTTCAAGATACACGGAGTCACCCCCGATGTCCTACGATTAAGATTATTCCCCTATTCACTGAGGGATAGGGCGAAAGCATGGTTGAATAGCATTCCTGCCGGATCCATAGCATCTTGGACTGATCTTTGTCGTGATTTCCTTGCTAGATTTAATCCTACAAATTTGACTGATAAGCTTCGTAACGACATTACTTCTTTTCGGCAGGCAGATGATGAATCCATGTACGAGGCTTGGGAGCGATATAGAGAACTTCTACACAAATGCCCTTTACACGGATTCCCGGTGTGGACTCAAGTAACAATGTTTTACAATGCCGTGAATACACCAACAAGGATGATGCTAGATGCCTCGGCAAACGGCATACTCCTAGATAAGTCGCCGGAAGAAGCAATGCAAATTTTAAATAGGCTGGCCAAGAATGATTATCAATTCCCATCTACTAGAAGATGAGGAGTTAGACGCCAAGCCACAATACATGAACTAGGATCATCAGATTCAATTTCGGCACAATTGGCCGCTTTAACCAAGATGGTCCAGAACATGCAAAAACCAAACAACACACATGAAGTCAAGGTAATGGATTCTTTTTGTGAGTTATGTGGTGATAACCATAATTCTTCTGAATGTATGCAGAATCCGAAATCCAGCTTCTATGTGGGGAATTACAATCGAAACAACAATGTGATGTCCAATACATACAATCCAGCTTGGAAGAAGCACCCGAATTTTTCATGGAGTAATCCCAACAATGCTCTAAACCAGAACAATCAGAATGCACAAGCATCGGGATTCCAGCAGAATATGCCACGGCAACAGATGCCGCAACAACAACCGACAACATCTAGTTCTTTGGAAAATTCTCTAAATGCTTTTATGATGAAAACTGAATCTTATATGGCTGAGAATAGTAATTTCATAAAAAGAACTGATGCTTTTATTAACAGGACCGAGATGAGATTGCAAAACCAAGAGGCGACAATCAAATCATTGGAAAATCAAGTCGGACAGTTTGCTCAAAATCTGAATACTAGACCACAAGGAGGTTTACCTAGCGATACTGAAGTCGCAAGAGGAATTGGCCATGAGCAATGTAAGACAATCACCACCATATGTGGCCAACAACTTAGAGAGGTTCAAACCTGCTCGTCAAACAAAACTCCACAAAAAGATCAGGTCGAACCTAGCGGCAAAGCCTCAGATGCTGAACCAGGAAGTGCCGCGGTAACCGGCAATAAGCATGCCTCGGTAACCGACGATAAAGACTCTTCGGCAACTTGCGATAAGCATGCCTCGGCAACCCCAGTTGATAATGCCTCGGCAACTCCAGATGTCCCGACAATGCCGTCAATCATGTTTCAAACCAATGAAAGAATCGAAGATATCCGACTTCCACCACCATTCCCACAAAGGTTGAAGCGACAAAAGCAAGAATACCAATTAAAGAAGTTTCTTGATATCCTAAAGCAAGTCCACATCAACTTGCCATTGGTGGAAGCAATTGAACAAATGCCAAACTATGCCAAGTTTCTTAAAGACATTGTGTCCAAAAGAACAAGGCTAGGAGAGTTTGAAACAGTTGCCGCGACAGAGGGATGCATGGCAATGTTGCACAATCGTATGCCACCCAAGTTGAAGGATCCCGAAAGTTTCACAATACCCTGTTCCATTGGAAATCACTATGTCGGGAAAGCATTATGCGACCTTGGGGCTAGCATAAACTTGATGCCTAAATCAGTTTTCTAGAAACTAGGAACCGGGAAGGCAAGACCTACAACAATTATGCTGCAGCTAGCCGACAGATCCTATGTACATCCAGAGGGAAAAATCGAGGACATACTGGTAAAAGTCGATAAATTTATTTTTCCCGCTAACTTTATTGTTTTGGATTGTGAAGCAGATAAGCATGCACCCATCATTCTCCGGAGACCATTCCTAGCAACAGGGAGAACCTTGATTGATGTTGAAAAGGGAGAACTCACAATGAGGGTGAATGACCAGCAAGTTAAACTAAATGTGTTCCAAACACTAAGGCATGCCGATGATCCAGAAGAATGCCAACTACTTCATGCCACGACAGAGTTTAACTTCGATGAGGAATTTAGTTGCCTCGGCAACTACATTGCCGATCAAGAGGAACCTGAGGAGTATGAAGAACCGGTCGATGAAGAACAACAAGAAGAGGCAAATTGGCTAGTCAACCGACCAGGTACATACTTTGAACCACTGGATTACTCAGGTAAAGAAGGTAAACTCGAAAAACCCTCTATTGAACAACCACCAATTCTTGAGTTGAAACAATTGCCAGAGCAACTAAAATATGTATACTTAGGGACCGATAATACATTTCCTGTAATTATTTCTTCTAAGTTACAGCCTGAGCAGGAAAAGAAGCTGATCAAGATGTTGAAGCTACACAAAAAGGCAATAGGGAGGACAATTGCCGACTTGAAGGGAATTAGCACGGCGGTGTGCATGCACAAGATCTTGTTGGAAGATGATCACAAACCTTCAATTGAGGCCCAGAGGAGACTGAATCATGCCATGAAATGGGTTGTAATGAAAGAAATCATCAAGTGGCTTGACGCCGACATTATATACCCTATCACCGATAGTACGTGGGTAAGTTCAGTATAATGTGTACCGAAAAAGGGAGGTATAACAGTGGTAAGCAATGAAAATAATGAACTTATCCCAACCAGGACTGTGACCGGTTGGAGGGTTTGTATGGACTATCGAAAGCTAAACAAAGCCACTAGGAAATATCACTTCCCATTACCCTTTATTGATCAAATGCTTGACCGTCTTGCAGGTAAACCCTTTTATTATTTTCTTGATGGTTATTCAGTTACAATCAGATTGCCATAGCACCGTAAGATCAAGAAAGACAACCTTCACATGCCCATACGGTACTTTATGCCTTCCGAAGGATGCCGTTCGGATTGTGTAACGCCCGGCAACCTTCCAAAAGATGCATGATGGCACTCTTTTCAGACATGGTCAAGACTTCCTTGAGATCTTCATGGATGATTTTTCGGTTTTGGTAATGACTTCGACGGTTGTCTCGACAATTTAGAGAGGGTGTTAGCAAGATGCTAAGAAACGGATTTAGTCCTCAATTGGGAGAAATGCCATTTTATGGTAGATGAAGGAATAGTGCTCGCCACAAGATTTCATCCAAGGGAATTGAAGTAGACAAAGCCAAGGTGGACGTGATTGAGAGATTACCCCACCAAGTTCTCATTAAAGGAATTGAAGTTTTCTGGACATGCGAGTTTTTACAGAGGTTCATTCATAATTTTTCTAAAATCACTAAACCCTTGTGTAATCTGCTTGAACAGGATAAAGTCTTCGATTTTGATGATTCTTGCACCCAAGCATTCGAAACCCTAAAGAAAAAGCTTGCCTCGGCACCTATTTTCGTTCCACCAGATTGGACGCTACCTTTTGAGCTCATGTGTGATACAAGTGATTTCGCGGTAGGAGCAGTCCTAGGCCAACGCACATGTAAGACCTTCCATGTGATATACTACGCTAGTAAAACTCTTAATGGTGCTCAAGTGAATTACACAACAACGGAGAAAGAGTTACTAGCTGTAGTTTTCGCATTTGACAAGTTCCGATCCTATTTAATTGGTACAAAGGTAATTGTTCATACGGACCATTCGACAATCAAATACTTATTTGCTAAAAAGGATGCTAAACCTCGTTTAATTCGTTGGATATTACTTTTACAAGAATTTGATATTGAGATTAAGGACAAGAAAATCAAGTGGCCGATCACTTATCACGCTTGGAACACAATAGGAAGGAGGACGCTGATCTAGAGATATGCGATGCATTCCCGGATGAACAAATTTTAGTTGCCTCGGCAACCCTTGACGCCTCAGCAACCCACGACGCCTCGGCAACCCACGACGCCTCGGCAACTCTCGACGCCGCAACAGTCTTTGACGCGCACACCTCGACAATTTTGGGAGCAGTCGCCACGGCAGCACATGCCTCGGCAATACCCTGGTACGCGGATATAGTTAACTTCCTTGTTTGTGGTATTTTTCCTTATGGCATTACTCACCAAGGGAAGAAGCGGTTCCGCCATGATGCTAAGCATTACTTTTGGAACGAGCCTCTTTTGTTTAAACAATGTGCAGATCAGGTTATACGCCGATGTGTCCCTGAAGAAGAGCAACAGAATGTACTCCGGCAATGCCATTCTTCACCCTATGGTGGACATTTTGGAGGAACTCGTACCGCAACCAAAGTCTTGCAATCCGGTTTGTATTGGCCAACATTGTACAAAGATGCCCAAGACTTTTACAAGCAATGTGATCGTTGCCAGAGGACGGGCAATATCTCTAGATGACATGAGATGCCACTCCAGAACATCATCGAGGTGGAATTATTCGATGTATGGGGGATCGATTTTATGGGACCTTTCCCATCTTCATTCGGCAACCTCTACATTCTACTTGCCGTCGACTACGTGTCTAAATGGGTTGAGGCAGTTGCAGTTCCCAACAACGATTCCAAAACCATACAAAGATTCTTGCAGAAAAACATATTTACACGGTTTGGGATGCCGAGAGCAATTATCAGCGACGAAGGCAAGCATTTTGACAACAGACTAATTGCCAAGATGTTGCAACGCTTCGGCATATCACACAAGATCGCCACGACATATCACCCACAAACCAACGGGCAAGCAGGAATTTCCAACCGAGAGTTGAAGGGAATACTCGAGAAAGTTGTAAATCCCTCAAGGAAGGATTGGTCATTAAGACTAGATGACGCACTTTGGGCATATCACACTGCATTCAAAACACCCTTAGGTATGTCCCCCTTCCGACTTGTCTATGGTAAAACATGTCATCTACCGGTGGAAATCGAGCACAAGGCGTACTGGGCAATCAAGACTGTGAATATGGATTGGGAAAGTGCCGGACAAAAGCGTTTGATGGATCTCAACGAGATAGAAGAATTCCGTGCACTCACCTATAACAATGCACGAATCTACAAGGAGAAAACAAAGCGATGGCATGACAAGAAACTATTGCCACGACAATTCACGCCAGGGCAACTAGTTCTCCTATTCAATTCTCGGCTAAAACTTTTCCCGGGAAAGCTAAAATCAAGATGGTCGGGACCATTCGAAGTCGTCAAACCATTCTCCCATGGTGCCGTGATAATCAAGTCCATCTCTGACAACCATGAATTCAAAGTTAATGGACAAAGATTGAAGCACTACAATGGTGCTCATGTGGAGCGTAACAAGGAAGTGGTCAACTTAGGAGATGCATGAGCATGCTCTCCCTTTTGATATTTTTATTTTTATTTTTATTTTTCGATTAATTAATTATTTTATTTTATTTTTCGATTTTTTTATTTTTCTGATTATTAGTAGTTTTAGGATAGATTGTTTTTTACTCAAGTTTAAGAATCCTATTACACATCTTTATTTATTTTCTTTATTAGTTTATCTTTAATTTTAATCCTTATTTGATTTGTCTTTGAATTGTAGGAAAAGAAGTTCAAGATAAAGAAGGAATTCTAAACCAAGTAGGAAAACATCTTCAACAAGGAAACTAATGGGCTGAATCTAAGGCTTATATAAAGCCTCCAGTTCATCCTAACCAAAACCCCCTTGTCGAAAACTTCTACCAAACCCTAAACCCTTTTTCGTTTTCCCCTAATCCCACCCACCTATCTTTTCTATAAAACCCATCACCCTTAACCTATTCCTACTTTATATCTTGCAATTTTTTAGTTCATTTTCTTTTCTTTGTTTTTACTCACAACCAAAATCATCCATGGCATCCAAGATTAAACTTTTAGTTCATCCAAGTTCCTCCAAAGAACCAAGATACAAGAAGTTTGCTACACCGGTGGTTCAAGAAAGATTTTGATCCAAGTTTGAAAGTCGGAAAATTCATGAAGAACAAGGCTTTGAATACTCCAACTCTCATCAAGATTTCGGCCTTGAACCATTCATCTTCGAGAGGATTGCACATCAAAAGTGGAAAATCTTTTGCCATCAACCGGAACCGGGTAACATCTCATGGGTAAGAGAATTTTATGCTCACTCACCTAACCCGGATAATCCTTATGTTTTTGTTCGTAACAAGGCCATACTTATAAGTCCCGAAAGCATCAATACCTTTTACGGACTTTACATTAAGAAGGACGATCATCAAGCCTTCGTTGACCAAATCAATCCCAAGCAACTCGACAAGGTGCTTCAAGAACTCACTAAACCAGGAACTCATTGGAACGACGGTAAATACAAGGGCACGGTAAATCGCATTCGGCTTAAACCCGAGGTAAAACTATGGAATAAGTTTGTTAAAACTTCTTTAATGCCCTCCACACACAATATTACCGTTGATATACCACGTCTTTTGCTCATACATTCTATTTTGCATAATCGCATCATTAACATTGGAAAAATTATTTGTGATGAGATTTTTGTATGCAGCTCAAAAGATAAGGGTTCTCTTTTCTTCCCTTGCTTAATTTCTAATCTTTGCAAGGAGATGCATGTCCCGAGTGAGTCCACCGATGAAAAGGCCCTACCCAAGTCTGGTTGGAATCAAGCACTAATCCGAAAGCTAATGGGAGAGGCACCGAGAGATTCTTCAAGGCCTCCAATTGCCACGGCAACTCCTGCCGCCACGGCAATCCCTAATGCCCAAGCACCTAACGCCAGGGCAACTCGGCCACCAACCCCGGGACACTTTAAAGCACTTTTGCACCCATTGGCAAGCCGCCTAAGGCAAATTGAAGATTGGCAACTAATGTTCATGCGGTACATGAAGGAGCACAACAATGCCATCACCCAAGTCATCCTAGAAAAGTACCCGGACAATCGCGTGCCATTCCCAATCTTTCCCGACGAGATCCTTGCCCCGGCAACCTATGAAGCAGTCTCCACGGCAACCTACATCGTGCACGCACAAGATGATGCCACGGCAACCAACCCTGAAGATGCCACGGCAACCAATGCTAAAGACATCCCGGCAACCACTGCAAAAGCCAAAGGTAAAGCACCTATGCCCGAATCAACTCCTACGGAATTATTTTCTGATTTTTCATATTCGGACGAGTCCTCCATTGAACCAATAAAGACCGCACCAATTGAATCCTCCAAGCGAAAAGCCATTGACATTGATGAAGAGGACGATGAGGACAACCCCGTACGAGGATCGATTCCACCACCGGCAACAAGAAAACAACCATCGCGTTCAAGCAAGAGAATCAAGACACCGACTAGAAGGAAACTAATCATCTACGATGATGAACTCTCGGAGTAAGTCCTCATATGCATTTTTATTTTTATTTTTCGTTATTTTTATGCATGCATTGAGGACAATGCCTCGCTCGAGTTTGGGGGGGATTGTTATTAGTAGTTACCATGTTTAATTACATTCATCTTAAGTATTACATTTAGGATACATAAATTGCTTGCCATGCCTTTAATTGGAACAAGAATTGCATAGATTTGATGAATATTCGATGATGACTTTGCCAATGCACTTAATTGATAGAATTTTTATTCTAGGATAACCATGGAAAAACTTAGAATTTTACTATGATGCTAAAATTTGATGAAACACTGTTGTGGTTTGATTGATTTAAGGAATTCTAGTAAACTTAGGTTGATAATTAACAAATTGGGGGATTAGAATAAAAATTGGATGAATGCTAGAGGTGCCCGAAGTTGGCTCTAGCATGTGCTAAAAAAATTGATCACTAGAGGTGCCCGAAACTGGCTCTAGGATGTGTTAAAAGATTTTAACTAGAGGTGCCCAAAACTGGCTCTAGTCGATTAAATTAACTTAAGAAAACTAAAAACAAAACACTAGAGGTGCCCAAAAACTGGCTCTAGTTAAAACATGTTAAAAAGAACCCAATGAAGTAATTTGAAAACCTTTTGTTTGCATAGAATCTGAAAAATCAACTTGCACACAACTCCGCACACACTCACAAGCATTATAGTTTGATTCCAAGTAACTCCTAAGTTTTCCGAAAAATAAAAAGCCAATCATACTTTGTGCCCCGGTTCAGAGAATTGAAATCAAGTTCAAAGCTAAGTTTGTGAAAATTGAAGTCTTGACAGGTAATTATGAGTTTGCAATGCTTGAGGACAAGCAATAGTTCGAGTTTGGGGGTGTGATAAGTGTTCAAAAGTACTAATTTTCTTACCCTTTTTACTCATATTATTGTTAGACTTAGGATCATATTAGTTGCATAATTAGCTATTCATACATTAATCCATGTTTCCTTCCATCGTTGAGCTTGATTACATAACTTGGTAGTTTTTGTGGAAAAGATGCTGCTTTGGTGTGCTTTGTGTGTGTATGTGCAGGATCACTTGCCAAAGCAATGCCGAGCTAGTTTCCAGGGCAATGCATGAAGGAGACGCCGAGCCAGTTGCCATGACAATTGTCGACAAAGAGAAAATGCAACAGGGATGTCGAAATTAATGACTATACAAGCCCAAGATGACGTGGAGCAAAGCCCAAACCCAAAGGAATTTGATTTCCATGCAGAGATTAAAGAAGAATTAAATTCCAAGAAGATAGGAGAAGTTCTAGTAGGAATACAATTATAATAAAGAATTATATTCTTTAAAGATAATTTAATTCCAACTCAAACTCCTCCTCAAAGAAGGACTTTGGCCTAGCCCTATAAATAGCAAGGAGATTTCGACCATCCATAGGGAGAGCATTAGGGGAATTTTCGACAAGTCCAAGGGAGAAAGCAAGGGGAATTTTCGACAAGCATCTAGGGCAAGGGATTTTCGAACAAGCTTCATCTTTTCTTCCTTGTTCGATTGGGTTCATGCTAGGGATTGTTTATCTTGTGTTTCTTTGGAACCTAGCCATGAACTAAATCTACTTGGCTATGGTTATTGTGTTTTGTGGTTGTGAGAAACTATTGGTTTTTGTTTAGATAATAAGAGTTTGCACTTTTCTATTTCAAGGTTTATTCATTCTTGGTTCTTATTCTTGTTTGCGAGTGAATTGGGAGAGGATCTCGTGATTTCATCTATTTATCTAATATCGGGAGAGTTAGATTCAAGAAACGAATGAATATGATCTTTATTCAATCTATTGATGGTGAAGATTAATCCGTCTTAGGAATAAGTTAAGGATTTCAACGGCTAAGAGGAGTGCAAGATTGGTTGTTGTTCACCCTTGATTCACGGAGGGATGTATTATCAAGGCATGCACAAGTAGCTAGAGTTTCGACTTAGGGATAAGAAGAAACCATTGAAGAACGCTCTGCCGAACCTTGAAGGTTGCTGCCCAGACGCCCAAGTAGTTGCCCAGGCAACCATCGATTAGTTGCCAAGGCAACCCCGTTGTGCAAGTTGCCACGGCAACTGAGTTGCCCATGCACTCTTTTACCAAGACAATCCAATCGGCTATCACACCTCAACTCACGATAACCTGGCCTATCTCTCTCTCATTTGAATTCATCTTTTCATTTACTTTATTGCTTTCTAGATTAGTCATTAGTTAAACTCCTATAATCCTTTACTTGTGTTTTTACTTTTTACAGTGCAAGAGACTAGATCCTTGAAGTGGCACCAATCCCTGTGGAGACGATATCTTTTATACTATAACTTGCGACGTGTATACTTGCACATTTGCGTAGCACTTATTACGCGCAACACTAAGCTTACTCGAGGTTCTTATCTTTCTTTTTATCACTGGTTCCCTTTCGATCTCTTTTAGAACTGTATAAGACCAATCGAACATATACATTACCATTCTCATATTCGACTTAAATCTAACATTGTTAACTTGATTCTTAAACATAACTATTCGAATATAAAATTTTTCTGAAAATATCCCCAATATTTCACATCATTGCCGAAATGGTCCCTAAGTCTTTAGTGACCATTTTGAACATTAAACAATTGTTCAAACCCATTTTTGAACAATTTCCATAATTAATTACTTATTTTGGACTATTTCCTTTTTAATCCTTAAAGTTTATAAAAGTGAAATTTTAGTCACTACTTCACTTTTGTACATAAATTCATGTACAATTAAACCATTTATTTATTTATTTCTAACATCTTTAGAAATTTTCCTTCAACTTTTAAACTTTGACCAATTTAGTCCTTCACTATACCTTCATTTCGAAAAGGTCCTTAAAATTTTCCTTTCTTGTCATTTCAATCCTTTATCTTCCATAACATGCCTAAGTATTCAAGTCTATCAATTTTCCATAAATTCAAGACCAACCCCTAACTTTTACTAAATTGCCGAATTAGTCCTTGAATTTCCAAAAAAAAATTATTTTGATCCCTAATCACCTATTCAAGCTATTTTCACCATAACTCCATGATTCCAATGCTAAAATAAAATTTACAATAATTTCCCCCCAATTTTTCCAAAATTTCAAAATGGTCCCTAAACATACAACTTGGGAAATTATTCAACATATCATCAAAATAGGTCTCCTAACATCATAATTCAATCAATTTCATCCTTAATTTAACTTCCTAACCAAAACCCCCAAATTTTAGGGTTAGGGTTTATAATCTCTAACATGGAATTTATCCAAATCCAACCTTAATTCCATGTTTAAATCATCAAATTAATTAACTACAAGACTAATTCCATCATCATCTTCAATTTCTACAATCAATCTCCATCCATAACATAACTCATACTTGACTTTTATCATACAAAAATACTATCAAAATGAAGAGAATCAAGTATAGAACAATTTACCTAAATGAACTTTGCTTGAAGCTAGCCTTGAATCCTTTAAAATTTGGCTTGAAAGTTTGAAAAATCCTTACCCCTTTTTGATTTTCATGTTTTCGAACAACAGCTGGTGATGGAGATGATTTTTTCTCATCTTTTACCTATTTAATCCATGTGTCTAATTAAATGAATTTAAAATTCATTTAATTAGTGAATTTACCCTTTTGCCCTTTTATTATAATGGCTAAGATTTAATCTCATTAAAATCAATGGTCATGATCAAATCCATGTGTTTTTCATCTTTCAAATTTGCCCTCAAAGTTTCAAAATATTTCAAAAATGCCATCCATGGCAAATGTCCAATTTGCCCTCCAACTAAACTTTATTTACAACAAGTCTTGAAAATTACCATTCCATCACCATCTAACTAATATAGTTAGAATCCAACCAAAAGTAATAAAATACTCATAAAATAATATTTTATGGGTTTTTCATAATTTCTTGAAATTGTCTTTAAAATTTTAGCTCGATCTGATATACCGATAATTACCGGGAAATTTTATCGGATACATTTCTTCTTAGAAATCTTATCTCCAAAATCCATTTCGAATATTATTGACTTAAAATTAATCCTTTTTATCAGTCAAAATATTAAATATGGGACCTTCCCATTAGGTCACCCATCCTTGTACTACTCTAGTTTGAGCACGCTTGACAATTTCATTCGATCCAAAAATTCTAATAATACAAGCCTCGTACGAAAAATCCGAGTAACACAGAAATGCCACTCTTGGGGGTGAACTACTCATTTACGGGGTTAACTTACATAACTTTTGAAAATTACACTTTGGTCCCTAAACTTTTCCAAGTTCACACATTAACCCCTAAACTTTCAAAAATTACAATTTGGTCACTAGTCCAAAAATTGGGATATTACAAATATTTTTATTCTTAATTGATTTTCTCCTCAAGCTATAATTTTTATAGGTTCTTCGTCATAAGTCAAATCCAATTGAATCTCGATCTCTTCTGGTGTAATAACATGTGAAAGATCCGATCGATATCTCCGGAACATGGACACATGGAATACATCATGGACCTTACTCAATTCTAGTGGTAAAGCTAGTTGATACGCCACTGGACCAACCCTTCTTAAGATTTCATAAGGACCAATGAATCTTGGACTAAGCTTTCATTTTCGTCCAAAGCGTAATATCTTTTTCCAGGGTGAAACCTTTAAGAATACTTTATCTCCAACTTCGAACTCAATATCCTTTCTTTTAAGATCTGAATATGATTTTTGTCTATCAGAAGCAGCCTTGAGATTATCTTGAATTATGTTTACCTTATTCTTCGTTTCTTGAACAAGATCTTGTCTGATGATTTTTCGATCCTCTAACTCGAACCAATTCAACGGTGTTCGGCATTTTCTTCCATATAATGCCCCATAAGGTGCCATCTTTATACTTGATTGATAATTTTTATTGTAAGCAAACTCAACCAATGGAAGATATTTTCCCATGAACATGCAAAATTAATTATGCGTGCTCTGAGCATATCTTCGAGTATCTGGATAGTCCTTTCTGACTGTCCATTTGTTTGAGGACGAAAAGCAGTACTGAAGTGTAGCCGAGTTCCCAATGCTTCATGTAGTACACTCCAAAACCTTGAAGTGAACCTTGGATCTCTATCAGATATAATAAACATAGGAACTCCATGCAGTCTAACAATTTCCTTAATATATAACTCCGCCAACTTCTTCAAGGAGTAGTCTGTTTGAACTGGTATGAAATGTGCTGACTTAGTCAATCGGTCCACAATCACCTAAATCGAATCTTTTTTACTTGGTGTCAATGGTAAACCTGTTACAAAATCCATAATGACCTTTTCCCACTTCCATTGTGGAATTGAGATCGGATGAAGCAATCTCAATGGAACTTGATGTTCTACCTTTACTTGTTGACATGTTAAGCATTTAGAAACAAACTCAGTGATAGCTCATTTCATGCCAGGCCACCAAAATCGACTCTTTACATCTTGATACATTTTGTTACCTCCCGGATGCATAGTTAAAGGACTGAAATGTGCTTCTGAAAGTATTTTCCTTTTTAGATCCTCATCTTCAGGAATGTATACACGTCCCCTATAACATAAGCATCTGTTTGATTTTACTTCAAAGTCTTTAGATTCACCACATTCAACTTGTTTCTTCTTTTCAAGCATTCTTTATCCTTTGCTTGTAACTCTTTAATCCTTTCTATCAAAGTAGGCTTGATTTGAAGCTCAGCCATTATTGCACCATTTTCCTGTAACCTTAACTGAACATTCAATGATCTCAAGGCAGAAAATGCTTTCTGGCTAAGTGCATCTGCTACCACATTAGCCTTTCCCGGATGGTAATCAATGATTACATCATAGTCATTGATCAATTATATCCACCTTTTTTGCCTCAAATTAAGATCCTTTTGAGACAACAAATATTTCAAACTTTTATGATCCGTGAAGATGTAGCACTTTTCACCATATAAGTAGTGACGCCAAATCTTCAAAGCGAACACCACTACAGCCAACTCTAAATCATGAGTAGGATAATTCCTTTCATGAGTTTTGAGTTGTCGAGAAGCATACGCTGCAACCTTTCCTTTTTGCATTAATACACATCCCAAACCATTATGGGATGCATCACTATATATTGTGAAATCTTTCCCAGATTTTGGTTGTACCAAGACAGGAACTTTTGTTAATATCTTCTTCAATTTATCGAAGCTTTCCTGACATTTATCTGTCCAAACAAATGACACATATTTTCTTAATAGCTTAGTTATTGGAGCTGCAATCATTGAAAAATCTTTCACGAACCGTCGATAATAACCAGCTAATCCCAAGAAACTTCTCACTTTAGAGACATTTTAAGGAACTTCCCATTCGATTATTGCTTGAACCTTCTTATGATCAACTCGAGTTCCTTACGCGGAGACTATGTGCCCAAGGAAAGCTACTTCAGACAACCAGAATTCACACTTTGACAGCTTTGCATATAACTTCTTTTCTTGGAGGATCTGAAGAACTACTGCAGATGAGTATCATGATCCTCTTTGGTTTTTGAATAAACCAATATATTGTATATGAATACCACCACAGATTGATCCAAATATGGCTGAAATATCCAATTCATCATATCCATAAAAGTTGTCGATTCATTTGTAAGTCCAATAGGCATTACTACGAACTCATAATGCCCGTATCTAGTTCTGAAAGTTGTCTTTGGTATATCTGCTTCTTTGATCTTCAATTGATGATACCCCGATCGAAGAGAACACCGTTGCCCCTTTAAGTTGATCAAAGAGGACATCAATCCCTGGTAAAGGATCTTTGTTCTTTATCATCACTTTATTAAGTTGATGATAATCCACACATAACCTCATTGATCCATCTTTCTTTTTCACAAACAGGACTGGAGCTCCCCAAGGTGCTATACTTGGTCGTATAAAACCTTTATCCAATAAATCTTGTAATTGAGCCTTAAGCTCTCTAAGTTCTGTAGGAGCCATCCTATAAGGTGCAATTGATATTGGTGTTGTTCCCAGAAGCACATCAATACCAAAATCCACCTCTCGGTCTGGAGGTAATCCTGATAATTCATCCGGAAAAACATCGGGAAATGCTCGCACCGTAGGTATCTTCTCTAGATCTGTTTTTGTTTTTGGAGTGTTTATCACATAAGCTAAATATGCTTCATACTCATGTGATGATAACTTTTCAGCAGTTATAGGTGCAGTCTCATTGTTCAAATAATTTTGTCTTTCTTCTTCAAACATTATTTCTGAACCATCTGGTCCTTTAAGACTACCCTTTTTAATTGGCATTCAAACATAGCGTCATATGTCGATAGCCAATCCATTCCAATAATGACTTCAAACTCTTGGAAAGGCAATTCCATAAGATTGGCTGGCAATACTTTTTACATATTCTAACTACTTTGACACTTTGTCCTAGAGGATTAATAGCAACTACCTCACTCGAAATTGGTTCTACTAGAATATTTCTTTCAATTACTACTTTAGAACTAATATACGAATGGGTAGAGCCCAGATCAATCAATGCAAAAATAGATTTTCCAAAGAGTTTGATCATACCTGCTACGATCTCTGCATTATCTCGATCATGAGCAGTCTTGATATTGTATACTCGAGTAGTACCTTTGTCTTCTCGACCAGGTATGGTCGTAGGTACTCCTGGTTTGCCTCTTTTATTTCCTCTGTTTTTCTGAGGTGATGTGAATGACTGATCAGGGTGAAGCTCTGGACAATTCTTTTAAAATGACCAACTGTAGCGATGTCCTTTTTTGTTTATCGCTAAAAAAACGAGGTTTTGCGAAGGTGTTTGAATGGTGTTTGTGATTCTTTTGGATATAAAATATTTATTCCGTGGGGTTTTTAAAAAACCGCATTTTAAAAAAATAGAGTCGCCACCGGCCACTTAGGTAGGCCGGACACCATAAAACCAGAGATTCAAAAAATATTGGGTTCGGGAGTCGGTTACGGATGGGGAAGGATTAGCACCCCTACACCGCCCAAAATTGGTACTTTAATAATTACCGCTCTATTAATATTGGATTTTCCGGATTAAA
The DNA here is from genome assembly GCA_019671005.1 of Hibiscus mutabilis. Taxonomy (NCBI): domain Eukaryota; kingdom Viridiplantae; phylum Streptophyta; class Magnoliopsida; order Malvales; family Malvaceae; genus Hibiscus; species Hibiscus mutabilis. The sequence goes on from CM033750.1 coordinate 10,852,185, forward strand.
GTGACGATTATTTTAAAATTTGGTCATAATTGCGAATAAATTTTAAGGGCCCCGTTATCCGAGGATAAACGTCCAACCACTATCACTACGCCTGATACTGGCCCCGTTTACGCTCTGATAAAAAGGCACCGCATTAACAATTTATATACCATATGCAATCTTAATGACAAAAATAGAAGACATAGCAGATGATTTAAAAACAGTAAATATTCACATATCAGAATACTAATCTAACATAAATGAAATACGCAATTAAAATACACATATACATACCAAGCTTAATATCAGATAAAAGCAAACTTAACATGCCACAATAACAAGATAAGAATAAATACATATAGACGAACAAATATTTCAAAAAGGCATGCATACTAGTAATAAAACGTATTTCAACATATATGGGATAATATATCATACAAAAAAAATACACTAACATGTAACCTAAAAAAAACCAAGAGAACATACACATATAAAAATATATAAAACATGCTGTATACGAACCAACTTGAACATAGCATAGTTTAATACGAATAACCGGATAAAAAGATACATAACTATCGTAAGCTTAATACACACATACATTTAAACATAAAATACGAGGCATATAGGAGGGATATAAAATAAGATAAAAGAATACATTAACATATATGATTATGATACGAACATGAGTATTTACAAAGAAACATGACTGAAATGAAAGAAAAATAAAAGTCAGTGGCAGAAATTAAAGAACAATAATAGGTAATTTAAGGACTAAAATGCGAAGTAAACAGAACCTAGAAGGATCAAAAGTGTAATTGGACCAAGGGGCAGACCCAAAATGAAAAGTTCAAAAACGCGGGATGGCTAAAGGCGTAATTTTACCATTTAAAAACTGATTCGGTGTAATTTAGGGACTGGATTGCAAGATTTTGAAATACAAGAAGGACCAGAGTTGTAAATATACCATGCGGCAAGACAAAAATGAAAATATTGGAAACGCGGGGGGATTAAGTGTGTGATTTACCTATTTCAAAAAATAATAACACCTATAAAACGTTTTTTTTGCCCGGCTCAAATTTCCCTCATTTCGTTTCATTTTTTCGTTTTATAATATCCTGTCGTTCTTCATTTTCTCTCAAATATCCCCATGAAACCCAGAATCCGGCGGCCGGCCGCCGTGTTCTCCGCCGCCGGCCGCCGCTAACCGGCACCGACGAGCCTCCAAAACACATCAAAATAACCCCCGTTTCACCCTCGACATGAATCTGAGGTTGGATTCAGAGGATAAGCCTCTACTGACCCTAGATCTAGGAAATACGAAACAAAAAAACCATTTTTAAACCCAAAAACGAAACTACAAGCGGCCTTCCCCTTCCTTCAGTTCACCGTCTCTGGCTTGGAGAAGCCGAAAGGCTTGTCACTGAGGAAGGGAGACCCACGGACGGCGACGGTAAGACCTCTTCTCTCTCATTTTTTTGTTTATCTCTTTGTATATGCATGCAAAAAAACAAATAAGAAAAGGAAACAAGTATTTACCACTGGACTGACTTTCGATTATCACTTGACTGGTTACAACTTTCAGTTTTTTTTTTGTTACAAGATCTCTGTTACCCCCCCTTTTACAAAATATTTCGCTTCATATATCCCCGTCTTTTTTGGTACAAGTTGTATATCTTTTTCAGATCTGGACTGACAAACTTATTGCTTGTTGTATTTGGCATGTTCTGAGCACGGTGGTTGAAGATCGGCATGGTGGCAGTGTGGGTGTTCTGCCAGCGGCCAGACGCGTTCTCGGCCGTTAGATCAGATCTGATCTAACGGTCGAGATGGCTTGAGGGACGAACGGCCTGGATGAAGCCTCGAACGGTGTGGGGCTCACGCGCGCGTGGGATATCAAAGTGTCCGCGCGTGGACCACACGCGAGCGTGGCACTCGAACGGTCCATACGTGTGGAACACGCGGCTGGCAGATATTTTGGCTTCTTGGTTGGATCGTGGCCGTTGGATCAGATCTTGATCCAACGGCCCACAGTCACCTGCACACAATAATTGTAATTAAATAGGGTTTGGGTTTGGGCCTACCGGGCCTTGTAATAATATTAGATTTGTAATTGGACTTGGACTGTAATTTTTATTTGGGTTTAATATATATATATTTGGATTTTCATTTTATATTAGCCCAATAGTATAATTATAACAGCAGTACACATACAACAATACATACATACCTATGCAAACATTAATCACCAGTATACTCATATATATATAATTATACACATAATTAACCACAAATACGCTCGTACTAAATATAAATGCATACGCGACACACATACACCATTAATACGTATACATACATAGCTTATAATATACATGCACACACCACACCTTATATATATATTAGTAACACTCATGCATATAATATAATAAATATACATGCAATACTAATATGTATTTACAAGTGAAAATGAGTGATTACACCAACTTGTCCACAATGATAGCATTCTCCACCAGCGAACCAGCATTGACCAGAGTGCCTCTTTCCATAATGTTCACATTCTGGAATAGGACGAACTCTGGAGCCCCGAGTACCCGCAGTAACAGTCTGAGCCTGCTTTGACTTTTTTCCAGAATATCCCCTTTTTACAGAAGAAGCTGATATAACTTGACTTTGCTGTGGAAAACTTTTACTGCATTTAAATGACGATGCAACAAAAGAACTTCCAGGTCTTTTCTAGTTTGAAACTGTTTTCCCATTTTTTCCTCGAGATCCACTTTTTTCATAGCTTTTGCTCGATTCACCGCCTCTTGAAAAGTGGTGAAATTGCGAGAAACCAATACCCTTTTTGTATTAAGAATCCAACCCAGTTATGAATTTATCGATTCTGGATTTTTTATTTGGAAGAAATTCTACTGCAAATCGGCTCAGTCTATTGAATTCACATTCGTATTCATAGACTATGCTGCTCGATTATTTCAAATCTAGGAACTACTGCCTCATTTTTTCAATGAACAGGTCCCCAATATACTTTTCTTTGAATTCTTTCATAAAGAATTCCCATGTAATTTGTTCTGGCGGAACTCGTGCAGTGACTACATTCCACCACACACTGGCTTGCTCCATTAGAAGGGATACTACTCCTTCTAACTTTCCTTGATCATCGCAAGGAATCCTACTCAACATGATCTTAATATCATTCAACCAGTAATCAACAGCCATTGGATCAGCCTCAGTATCACCTTTAAATTCTGGTGCTTTCATTTCCTTTAATTCTTTCGGAACTAATACTGATGCTCGCCGATTTATAATAGCATCCAACGCCTGAAGAAATAAGCATTGATCTTGCACAAACATATTTATTTGTTCCTGAGCTAACGGCTCTACATTCTGCTACCTTGAGGTGGATTTTGATTCACCTTATTACTTCCACTCTGAGCAGGCATATCATGCTCGATTGCCTGACGAGATTCCCGATGATCTGACATATGTTAATGTCACAATCATCCCTTATAAGTAAGAAGTGGCAATGCTAATTACTAGGCATCCAATTATTTTCATACAAATATCAGTAATTTTGACATCCTAATGGCATGTATATAATTCCGACCATTAACAAACCCATTCGTATCCAGAATTGGCTAAACCTGATGCTCTGATACCAATAAATGTAACATCCTAACCAATATTTTATGTTAAATACTAATTAGCATATCACATAAAGAATATAATTTTTTTATCACGTAGAATCACCTTTTGAATTTTTATCCCATCAGAATAAATTCGATTTCAGACAGCAACTTAACAATTCATTTCTATAATAAATGGGGAATATAACTTCTTAAAATAAAAATCTACTCGATTGCTTGATTTACTCTTATCTAATTATTCCCCGATTTTAAAGTTCCATATAACTACTCATCATCTATTATAAACATAAACTAGTTTATATATTATTACAAAGCATACGGCTAAGTTTAACATATACATGCCATCTAGAAACATCAAAACAAATCAAAAGATGTTATTACTGATACCGTGTTTATAGTCTGGATAGGTAGGATGCCCGCTCCTTACTCCGATTTATGTCCTTTTACCTACGCGTGAAAACCATCACACGCTAAGTATTTACTTAGTGAGACAAAAATAATAATTAGTGCAATGTAACATAACTATAACTAATAACATGTAACCGTATTCATGCAATTTGAATAACTAGATATGTCTTACCATTTTGTTAATCATACATCAATATGGTATAAACCGGATATAAATTTCTTACCAATATACCTGCCATCACTTTAAGAGTGTATAAACTCTTTAACATGTTTATCAATTATTTACCAATTTCATAGCCCAAATATAACCCTATGAGGACCCTGGGTACTCGAGTTAAAGATGCACCGAAGTGATAATATACTTAAGGTCGTACCCACCATAATACACATAAGGTCGTGCACACCATATACACTAAGTGTCCTTTATATACACTATAGTGCTAAACTGGATACCGAATATGCAGCGTGCTGCTGGACATCTCTGGCATATCAACTATACCCTGCCCCTCAATGACTTATTTGGGCATAATTTCCGTATTTATTTCATTCCATAGCAGTGTATATCAATATAATTTAACATTGGACAGTTCATACCTGAAATAACATTCATATATAACTAGTGATTCATGCATTAATATTCAACTTTTGACATATTTAAAACATGTCGATCATATGATCAATGACATAAATATCATGCCAATATATAAACCAGGTAGACTTATCGCAAGTCTTCCCAATGATGTATAAAACATCCATGTATTTATGTTATGTATGCATTGCACTCACCTGATGCCTCACTAGCAATCTTACTGTCGATTTAACCTTACTCTTGAACTTTTTCCTTATCTTTAGACTTGCTCGTAATACGATCTTGATCACGGTCACGATCTATAAAATCATCGTTTACCAAACACATACAATTCAAAGCGTATGTTAGTATCATTCTAAAATAGACATATATATTAGGAATAAAATTCCTAAAAAATCCTTTATTATCCACATCCATCACAAATTAACATGACATTCCCAAACTTTCCTAGAATAACCTTAAAATCAGTTCTTTTAGAATTCACCTCAACTTTCCAAATTATTCAAAATGGTCCCTTGCCATTGAACTTCAATTTCAATCACTTAACAACATATTCAAGCATTCTAACAATACATTAAAGTATACTACATTGACTTCTAGTCAATTTCCATTTAAATCTCATTTTCCTATCATATGCTATTTAGTCCTTAACATTTTACAAACTTCTCAAAATGATCCAATTGAACCTTCTAACATTAATTTTCAGCATAGAACATCAACTTTCCTACATTTGCATCTTAATCCTTCAATTTCTTAAAGAACGTGAAAAGGTCCTTAGAACTTAACAAAGTTCCAAATTAATCCAAACATCATTCTAAGCCTTGTAAATTCATTCTAACACCATTTTTAGCCTTAGGAAAAATTTTCCATAATTTTCCCAATTAATTTCCTAAAGGCCGAATATGAAGGGTCTTTTCATTCAAATTTTCCCAACTTGATTCAAGCATGAATTTAACTTCTAAACCTCATTTCCAAGCTTCTACAATCATTACCCAATCAAAATCAATCCAAAAATAACTTCACCTCAAAACCCTGACTTTAAACAAATTATGATTTAGCTACTTCCAAGTAGTTTCAATCATAATATAAGCTTGGATATGATTCTACAACAACTTCTTCAAAATCTAATCTTAAATCATCATATTTAAACATCCCCTTAATCCATCAAAATCATAAAACTAAGGTTTCAAGCAAGGAAAGTATGAACAAATGGTACCAAAAGATAAAGAATTTCATAGAGATCAATTTCATATTTCATGCCTTCATCCAAAATCTAACTAAATAAGCTTGAAAATCCCAAAATAATTTTTTTCTTACCTTTAGAGATTTCGAACAAGGGAAGAAAGATGAAGAAATGTCTTGAAATTTCATTTGTTTCTAATTTGGCCATTTGTCATTTAATTTAAAAATCCAATTAAAAATCTCTTTTATGATGAAAATAACCAATTTGCCCTTTTAATCCAATGCTTCATATCTTGACACTTGTCTGTCTACTCATCCAACGGTAAAAAATAAACCAAGGAGTTAGTAATTACCAACTTTGTCCTTGGAATTTTCCAAAATCACCATCTTGCCCTTTTTCATCCAATGGCTCATATTTAACATGGAAAAATCTACTTTTATCCAACAGTCCATGTTAAATGCTACCATTTTAAGACATGGAAATGACATTTTTAACCTTGCCTTATCATCCTTTAAAATATCTTGAATATCTGATTCGATCCGATTATCCGAATATTTTTCTAAACTTTATCCCTTTATAGCCAAAAATACAAACTCCGTACGAAAAATCCGGGTAACACAAAAACATCATTCTTGAGGGTGAACTATTCATTTACGGGACTAAAATACATAACTTTTGGAAATTACAATTTAATCCATGAACTTTTCTAAAGTTTATACTTTGACCACCAAACTTTCAAAATTTTCATTTTGGTCACTAACCAAAATTTGGGATATTACATCCCCGGTGACCATCCCGGAGATCGTGTTAGTCTACCATGTATAAACACCTTCCCACAACAGGGGCACAACACAACCCAACTTACGAGCATCTGAACAACCCATCTGCTCCAAAATCCTCTTTGTACTAGCCAACCAGTCTTCAAAAGCCTCTGGTGCTAGACCACAGAACTCAACTCCGCCTAGACTGCAAAGATGCTCTAACGATAAACCTTGCCTAACCACTGGTGCCGGCACCTGAAAACCCGTAACAGTTGCCTGGAAAGCACCAGTCGTGGCCTGAATCAGCGGCGCCATGTCACCCAACCCTGGCCCCTCTGGTACAGGTGGTAATTGCTCCACATTCACAGGTGGATCAGGAGGGGGCGGCGGCAGTAATCGTACCAGATTGCAACTCTCTCCTCAGTCCTATCGTGCTAAATATATATCTAAGGCATGATAATCATTTCAAAACAAAATAGTCAAGCCAGCTTCAAGCAAGGATCAAAGACGTCCATTTCAAAATCTTAACATTTCAGACTATATTAATAAGGTAATGGGTATCCCAAATTTCCCCCCAACATGGCATAAGCAATCAACATGCATAATTCAATCACCGTGCATAGCAAACAACTGATTACATCTCATAACAACATCACAATAATCATACCAACTCCCAACTATCGCAAACCTAGCTCGGATACCACCAAATGTAACCCCCTCGACCAGACCCAATCGCAAGACCGAACCGAGCGAGCTACATTAGTTTTATCGAAGTAAACCGTAAAGAAGAAACCCGAAACACGTCAATTTTTTTTCTTTTATCTTATCTAGATACACAATTATCATTCTACATGTACATACTGATCACAGGTGAAAACCTAACTCAATCGGGCATCGAATCGACATCTAATTGGACATATTTACACTTCAGGGACTAAATTGCAATTTTGGAAAATTACAAGCACTTAACTCATTTTTATGTCACCAACCTTTGATTAATCAAGTTCCATGCCCACATGTCTAAAACCAGATCAAAAAGAACATTCAATCTCATTTAATTGCAACCACAACATTTAGGGACCAAAACATAATGAAACAGAACTTCAGAAGATTCCAAAAATAACCAAATTAACTACCACCGTACCGGTACGGACAAGGGTGTTTCCATACACCTTCGTTATTAAAAATCCAAGAATTCTCGTAGCTAAAACCAGTTCTGATGCGCCCCCTGCGTATCAAAACGCCCTTCATGAAAACACTGTACCGTATTAAAACGCCTCTCCGAGTACCGAAACACTGGCCAAATTTTCATAGACCCATATTGAAATAGTTGCTCGTGTACCGGTATGCTCAGCCTGTAATGGCTTACTCGTACAGAAATAGAGACACCTGTACCGGTACGCCTGGACCTATAATGTCCATTTTTGCTGGTTTAACATGCTTTTGACCCAACCAAAACATCCTAACATGCGCCTAACACATATCCAACATATTCAAGGATCAAATCACACCAAAACAACTAGTTTCAATATCAACACAAGGCATCATACTTCAATTGTAAAACTAGAGGCATGCTTCCTAGGAAACCAATCAAGCAAAGCATGAAACTTCGAACCATCACCACAAACAATCATTAATGGCCATTTACAAACCAAGAGCAACAAAACAAACTTGCTCGAATAGGGAGTTTAACAAAACATCTCCAAAAACAACAACGGAACCCCCATTGTCCTTATTACTTATAGTCTAGTCTAAAACATACTTTGGTAACAAGTCCTTTTTGTGATCCCTTGCTTCCCGCTGCCTTTCGAACCTTTAGTTCTCTACATTGATGGACAAAGAGAGCGTAAGCACACTAGGCTTAGTGAGGAGTGCTCAAAAACAACACACCATCAATGTATTAAAACCATCTTTATACAATACATTGAAATCTCATTTCAATTATCTTTTAAACATCAAGTAAAACATTATTATGCCTTGAAAACCATGCACTTTACATCTTTCAAAACTAGAATATTAAACCAAATGTAACATGTATCATTAACCAACAGAAATCCCTTTGCTATCCTCAATTTAAGAATTTCCATGCATAACAACCATATGCAAAGCTTAAAGAGTAAACATGTATAAATCACATTCTACAACATAAACCTTTCAATGATACATCAACAATTATATTGGCTCACAAGTGATCAATAACCAAGTTCCATTTCCAAAATAGTTCATCGGATACACGGATTCAACAAGTGTCATCAATACACTTTAAGCCATCTCAACCGGAATAGTGATACAATCACAATCGCGGTACAATTACAATCGTGGTACATTACAACCAGGTACACATTCAACCCATGGGGACACCAACCCCAACCCTCAGTTAGATGCTTAATCCACTAACGGAAATTTACGGTACCATATACCCCTCGACTGTTAGGGTACTTGGATGGAGTTTACAGTACACGGATCAAAACCCCTCAACATCCAAGGCTACTTATTATAGTGCACAATCAATCCTATGGCCGGCCAACTATATCCGATAACAATTTTAAAACTACATCACTTGCCAATATAATTAACCATTTACCATTACCTCACTGTTTTTCCAAGCATTAAACCAAACCATTTCCAAAGCAACATACCATGCTTTAAACTACAAGTATAAACCATATACTTACATGGATCACTTACCACGTGCATCCATTATCATTCTATAATCAAAATAGTATTTCACATAATTTAAAACATGCTTAAACAGTAGGTACAATGTAAATCAAAACAAGTGCATAAAACCATTTTGTGAAAGCACGACCGAGAGAGAAAACCACTTTATACTTACTTCCAAGCTTAAACTAGCATTTCAAGCTAAGTTTAAACTCCCATAAACCACCTTTAAAATATTCGAAAGCTGGAATTCACGTTCTCACTCAGCGATACGCGAAACGTCAATTCGTCGACGCGAAATCAAGCGTCTAAAGCCTCCAAAGCTTCATCATTCGCTTCCGGATCAACCTCCCCTATTTTAACCACAATACAACATAGGATTAATGCATCCAAAACACTGCAACATCAATCCTTCACAAATTCTCACATTCCTTTTACAATTACCCAGCCACAACAACCAAAAACATCATCTAATCCTTTCCAAACATAACCCATCCATAATCTAACAATTAAACCCCTTCAATATCATCAATCAACACGTAAAAACTGAATCAAAGCATCCAAACACTTCCAGCAACTCTCATGCATGAGTGGAGGCACCTGTACAATTGGGGTGTAGGTTGACATTTCATACTTTTGGGCAGTAAGTAGATAATCGAGTCTTACCTCGCACTCTCATGCATGAGTGGAGGCACATGTACAATTGGGGTATAGGTTGACATTTCATATTTTTTGGAAATTGTATTTTTTATATAATTTGTATATAAAAAATTAAAAATATGACACCTATCTATAAATAAAATGACACCCTTTATAAATATTTAACTCCTCTTAAATATCATTCAAAAAAATGACACCCCTTAGATAAATTTCTAGCTTCGCCCTTGCTCTCATATGGTTTGGCATCGACCTTCGAGTGGTTGGGAGAAAGCGAACACTAACGGTGTAGCTGGTGGATCGCAGAACATGGCTCCAGTTGGAGTGGTTTTGAATAGTGACGAAGGCGAATGGAAGTTTGGTTTCTCCCATAGTCTCGGTTTTTGTTCATTTATATTTTTTGAACTTTGGGTCGCTCGTGATGCTCTTTCACATGCCTAGAGGCTTTGATTTCGTTAAGCGAAACTAGAATCGAAAACACAAAGGTGGTAGAGATACTCAACAAGTAGTCCGAGTGTTAGCTGGTAGTGCTCTTGTGGCCAAGATTCATGAGCTACTTTCTCGGACTTGGGAGACGAGGTTTTTTATGTTCGACGAAAAGCTAATATTGTTACAGATAGACTTGCTGCTCTTGTCCTGGATTTGCCAATGGGAGAAGTGTTCCATGTTGATCCTACGATGGAGATGATTGCGTTGCTAGCTCGGGATCATACAACATACTGCTCTAAGCTAGAAAAGTCTTTCTGTATCATCAAAAAAAAAATAATAATAACAAATCAAGTAAACTATTACTTTGGTCAAAAATATAATGATTGTATAATTTGCTTTAATGACTAAACATTGGATTCTTTTTGAAGAGGGTTTCATGTTTAATCCATGCTATTTGTGTTTTGATATAATTTTAAGGAGATAACACATTATAATTCAAATATAATTTTTAATGAAATTTTAACAAATATGCTCGGTGGCTAGTTGTTGGGTCCAAGTCTGAGTCCCTTCTCAAGCCGCAAATTCATCTATATTTTATTTGATTTTATTTAATTAATAAAGTGATGACACAGTTCACTATTGCATTCATCAAATAAAATTATTGAAAAAAAAATATGAGATGTTAATGTAAAGAAATAAAATGAAGTGAAAAATAAAAAATAGAACAAATCAAACCATCATTGTAATTAGAATATTTTAAGATCAAATAACCAAAATAGAATCACTTCTAAAAAAATACTCCCTCCATCCTAAAAATATTGTCTATTGTTGATTTTTTATGTAATTTTTTGAAAAGAAAGTTTGTGTAAGAGATGTGTTGTAAAGTAATTAAAATGACAAATTCATCCTTAAAAATTTAAAGTTTGTTTTATTGAAAAACTAAAAAGAGGGTAGAAAAAAAATATGTTTAATAAAAGTTGAGTTTTTCAAAATGGACAATTTAAGTAGGACAATTTTAAAACACAAAAGGAACAAGTTTTATGGGACAGAGAGAGTAGTTACCAATGATATTGGTTACCTAATAAACAATTAGTTTTAATTTTTTTTTGAATAGTCTAAAGGTTATTACAAGGTAGTATCTATTCATACATATTCTTAATCCTTTGACAATGTGCATACACCTTGTAGACAAAGTGATTTGAACCCGTGTCTTCTAAGATGAACATCATCCGCTTTTCCATTGGGACACTTGTTGGGTTCTAGTTTTAATTAGATTTAAATAACTTATTAAGGTAGTGTGTGTATAAAAAGTTAAATATAATCCCTTAAATGTATTTAATTTTTCCTCATTAATATTCAAGGGGGCAATTTTGGCTGAATATTCCCTATGGGGAAATAAATTGGAAATGTACCCCCTGTTAGAAATCATTTAGAAAAATACCCCCCATTTGGTCTACGTAACTAAGAATTGCGTTCTGGCAGGCTCGATTTAAAAAATTACGCTTCAATGGGTGAGACTTTTGGATGATGTGGCACGTCAATTAAGGGATCAAAATTTAATATTACGGGATAAAAAGTCGTGCCCAACTGGACGCGATTTCCATATGAATACGAATTTATCGTGCTATCTAAGCAAAAGTCTCGGTTTTGTCAAGCGTGATTTCTATGTAATGTTGTTGTAAAAACAAATTTGTTAGGTATGTTTTGGTTAATATTAATTGATATTAGCATATATAAATTAATTTTTTAAACTCTTACGTCTTAGTACTAAAACATGTCTTTAAAATGGTGTGAAAATCAGCGCTCATAATGCATCCTAATCCATGTCAAAATCGCTCCAAAAAAGCTATCTACCCATATTATTTTTCGTGAAAACAAGCAGACATACGTTGATAGGCATGTTTGAGTGGATTTTACGAGATGTTGGGGGTTAACTTTTCCCGTTTTCTAACTGTCACATGTTAGTACCGAAACATGTCTTTAAAATGGTATAAAAATTGGCACTCATAAGGCATCCTAATTCGAGTCAAAATTGCTCCGAAAAAGCTATCTATGCATGTTATTTTTCATGAAGACCAAGCATATATGTGTCAATAGGCATGTTTGAGTGGATTTTACGAGATGTTGGGGGATAATTTTCCCTGTTTTCTAAATGTTAAATGTTAGTACTGAAACATGTCTTTAAAATGGTGTGAAAATAGGCACTCATAAGGCATCCTAATCTGTGTCAAAATTGCTCCAAAAAATCTATCTACCCATGTTATTTTTCATGAAAACCAAGTAGACATGTGTCTGTAGGCATGCTTGAGTGGATTTTACGAGATGTTGAGGGATAATTTTCTCTATTTTCTAAATGTCACATGTTAGTACTGAAACATGTCTTTAAAATAGTGTGAAAATCGGCACTCAGAAGGCATCCTAATCTGTGCCAAAATCACTCCAAGAAAGCTATCTAACGTGTCTGTAAGCATGTTTGAGTGGATTTTACGAGATGCTGAGGGACAATTTTCCTTGTTTTCTAAATGTCACATGTTAGTACTGAAATGTTTCTTTAAAATGGTGGTGAAAATTGACACTTATAAGGCATCCTAATCTGTGTCAAAATTGCTTCAAAAATGGTATATAAACTAACAATTGAAGCTTTTAAGATCATGTCTTATATTTCAAAATACTACAGTACACTAACAACTAAAATCAATTGATTTGAGGGCTATTCCTTAGAAGACATGTCCTCCTGTTGTGTCTCATGTTCCTACATTTAGTGCACCATTTTGGTTGTTCAGTCGGTTCTTAAGGAAGCCTATCATCGGCAGTATGAATCCTAGTTGACCATGGGTGACCTTTTTTTCTCCCATCGCAAAGAAGGATATGGCACTGTCTTAGGCTCATGGTCAATCATATTTGGATCACATTCATTTTTTATCGGAGGAAACTTATGACGGTATACCTTGAATATGTTTTCAAGTCGGTATACTGGATCAACGAGTGTGTAAGCGTAAAAAATGAACAGGCGCACATGCGGCAAATACGTACGCACATGAGTATTTGAATGTCTGGAATACTCCACAGTCATACGTTCTTTTACGCAGATTAACCACGTAACTGTTTCTCATTATTCTTCCAATAGTCTCAAATATTAAGAAACTTGAAACACATGTTCGTCACGAAAGAAGTATATCGTGCCCATCGTGTTTGCACGCGTAGTGTATATTTGAAGTTTTTCCTCGAGAGTTGGATAGAATTGGTGGCCACCTGCAATATAGTCCATTGCATGTTTTCCAATGGTTATAAAAAAGGTAGCTAGTCGGTAATATGTTGCCTGGACAATGAAACTGATCGGTAAATAACGTGTTCCCTTCAAAAATAAATTGACTGCCTCTTCCAATTTCGTTGTCATGTGACCATATTAGAAACCCCCATCATAACATCAGAGCCATTTCTCCCTTAGGATATCAACAACATAGTCATAGCCATCTATATTTCGTACTCTCAACTCTTCTAGCTGCTTCTCCACCTCATATACTCAGTGTGCATTGCCTATTCATTAAATGGTGGAATAGTTAGCGAGAAATAATAATTGAAGCAGTTGTAATTATAATTTTACAGAGTAAATGGCTTACCCATGCAAAGAACCATTATACGTTCATCAATATTCTTATACCTTTCATAATAATTTGTAGCAATATATCTTAAGTAAAACTGATGATGTATATATGGAGGTTTCCAAGATGGGCCCATACGCGATATTGCTCCCCATATCCCAGCACCTTTGTCTGAAATAACACAGATCCTCTCTTATCTTTGTCGTATAACCTGACGTAGGATATATGTGTGTAAATTTTTGAGAAAGAAGGTCCAAAAGGGGATATCTTCTTTTTCAACGATTGTGAAGGCTAACGAAATACATTTTTATTATCGTCTTTTGCAACCGTAAATAGTAAAATCTGTTGGTATTTCCTATACAAGAACGTCTTGTCGATTTGGATCATCGGCTTGCAGTAACGAAAAGCCCTAGCGCGGTGTGGAAATGTCTAAAAAATAAGAAAAAATTATTCTTGTCCTTGTACGACACGATTATTATAGTAGAATGGTTCAATTTCTAGTTTTGCAATGGTTCCAAGGTTATATTTCTGCATCATCTTCAGCCATGATCGCAACTCGCTGTATAATTCCTCCCACTATCCATACATTTGTTGGATTGCACAATTTTGAGCATACCATGCTTTATCGTATTTAACTATGTAAGTATATTACTATTTAATCGCAACGATACATACCAGCACAGTTATACGTGGACTTGCTTTTACAAGTGAGAGAATGGCATCACAAAGCACGTGCACATCCAAGTTAGGATAATCTTAACTCAGGCTTTCCACAGAGCATGTATGAGGTCTGTCGTACACAGTTATCTTTCACAGTTCATTCAACCTCTTCAATTTAGATACACGAATCCTTCACTTAAATCATTGGTACTTGTATGGACATTCAGCAAAATATTTATCTACTTCATTTTTTCTCATAGTTAACGTAACTGAGCGACGTATGTTTTAGTGCTTAATCGGTGCCACCACAAGTTTCTTTGTCCTAAAAACCATTCAATGTTGCAGTTCACCCTTATTTCATTTGTTGTACTACTCCAACTATAGGAATTCTAGAAATTCCAGAGCGTTGAAGCCTTCCATATCCACTGTTGTAGAGTGAGACTATGGTTTGTAATAATTTGAGATCCTGCCTACTCTACCGAATTAGATCGGGGCTACATCTTTATCCGCATCCTTTTCTGCATCCGCCTGCGCATCTTACTTTACATCCTCTTTTGCATCTTCATCTGTATCTTCCTCTGCATCTATTGACTCGTTGAGATCTGGTGGTAGGGAAGGGAATAAACTCATCTCATCTCCATCTGGCCCTGGCTCCGTTAACGGTTCTTCAACAGAATTATCTTCTCTAGATTAGAATAGTTGTGCTTCATCTATAACTTATAATGTAAAATTTATTCTGTCTGTAACTCGAGAATAAGATCGCTCACGAGAACGTTAATGAGATGGCTCAGGAATATTAAGGTCATAAGCAGCATCGCAGGAATGCCACCTAATGGATGAGAAATCATCCACATTTGCATGATTAGAAATATAAGTTGAGTACCGTTCGGATGAGAAATCATCGAACGGGTTGAAAACTTTATGGTATGAGGGATCCATAAATGATGGCGAAGCTACACCAGCACTGTAAGAATCATACGTTGTGTGTTTGGTTGGCGGGCATGTTTAGGTTAAAGTCAAATCTAGCCACACAAAAATGTATAAGCCTCGAAGTAGAAGTAGAAAGAGACGATGCAGCCTTATCATTGCCCGTATTTAGTAAGTTGAACCCACAATGTAAACTTGATGTCAGACTATTAGCATTTGGATCAAAGTCAAGATTCACTCGTAGCCAGTTTAGAATCACGTTATGACCTCCAACATAAGCTTCAGTAAATGTTGCAAAGAGCTCTAGTGGCCATCTCAATAAATAGTTAGTATGTGTATCTATCATCAGATCTACATCACCATTGTCTCAAACATTGTATATTGAGTAATATAATGGTTCCAACGACGTTGGTAGTCGATACCTCAAGGACTCTAATTCTCTTCCAGAAGCTTGTGGAACCTTGTTCACTATCGTCTCCTTTAGGCTTTCATACATCACTCGCTTCAGAATAGTAATCATAATGGTGTTCGATGACTGCAATATTATGATAGTGTATGTATCTAGTACCATCTGGCCATCGTAGTAGACCACGGCACGCAATCTTCTTGCCATTTTCTAAAAAAGAATGAAAACATTATACAAGATAGGGAATGATATACGACTTTTTATATTGGATGTGCACTGTGAAATAGTTTATGAGTTAACTTGAGAAAACGTGTCTTCCAAGGACTTGTCAGGTAAATCGCGTCTACCCCAGCGTGATTTACCTAACTTTCCAAACGTGGCAGCCTCTTTACTCAGAGATTCCTGACTTGTCAGGAAATAGCGTCCACCTAAGCGTGATTTACCTTACTTTTCAGACATGGCAGCCTATTTACTTAGAGATTCATGACTTGTCAGGTAAATCGCGTTCATCTAAGCACGATTTGCATTATTTTTCAGACGTGGCAGCCTTTTCAGTCAGAGATTCCTGACTTGTTAAGTAAATTACGTTCATCTAAGCGTGATTTCTTGATCATATATGAAGCCACTTTCGTCTCATGGTTTTATAAAACATATATAAGTTGTTTCTTTAAAAAAATGATGATAAAAATATTTTGGCTCGTGGTTTAGACAGAGGTATGAGCAAGATGTTTCGGTCATTTAGAAGATATGCGCAAGATGTTTTGGTCATATCTGAGAAGATGTGTGCTTGAACACATTGCTATGCGGTTCGACATACTTCATCCAAGTCTCCCACAAGTGGACCGTCATTGTTCTGGGAAAGGTCATGGGATGCAACGTCGACAGCATCAACAACGTATGACTTCAATGTTTCATCGGGAATCTTTTGGCATATTTCGTGCCAAAAGTTCACCAAAATCAGAATATGTACCAAATATTATACAAATATGTTTTGAATAGATTAATTATTATTCGGTCTTTCAATTACTTAATATTACTATTTATTGTTCCGAATATGTAAATTTCAATTACTTCATTGTTTCAATTACATTTAGCAACATGAAAGTTTATATCTTTCAAATATCTTATTCACTTTTTAAAAGAAATTACCTCCTTAATATTTTAAAATTAGTTGGAAGATTATATTCAAATATAAACAAATTATAAAAATTAAAACTTTATATTAAAATATTAAATAAAAACATCAATATATAAAGATAATATTCGAATACAATTTTAAAAAAAACTAACGATGCATATTGCTACCAGTACCACAACTTGGTGGACGACGAGGTCGATTGGGATTGCATCGACGAATAAGCGCATTCTTTGGCTCATCATCATTCGAGCCCACTCCAAAAGTACCAACCGTTCCACTTGGCTCACTTGTAAAGAAAAGCGGTTGTGGCAGTGTTTGCTGAACAAAATCGATTCCAAAATCGGTTGGCAACGATGGTGAAAAAGAGACCACATACAGGAAGGATAAAGGAACACTAGACGTCACACTCATAGTCATCGACAAAAACGGGCCAAAGGGGTCAACCACAACATGCGTAAAAAAACCTTCGGTCAAACTCAACATTGGGGGTGACGGCCAATGGTCAAATCGATGTAGAGGGCTCGGGTGGTGCAGGAGCTGAAGAGGAAGCAACAGACCTTCTCCTCGAGGATGAAGCACCGCCAGAAGTGTTTTGTGGTCTCCTACCACATTGAATCGGTGGGCGGATTTCTTGTCTACGATGAAGGACTTGTTGTCGCTCCTCTAAAGTCAAAATAAATGGCTTTCCCATTCGTCATGAACCATGCAAAGTAATCAGGGCTGACCATTGTATCTAACATTGCGTAGTGACGAACAAGTTGTCATTCCTCCATAGACATCCACTAAGCGATCCAATATGAGTGATTCTCCCTCCAATCAACCTATTAAAGAATAAAAAAATCCTTAGTTCGATGATAAATCCAAAAATTACGTTATAATTAAAAATAAATAAATTTTAAATTTTATACCTTAGGCTTCCCTTGTCGAGTGAGCGAATGTACTGCGTCTAAATTTTGAGGTTCCATCGGGATTCTTTGGTTGCAACCAAACTGCCATAAAACACGATCGCTAAGATGCCACTCAATGCTAGCGTAATATATAAGTGGTATCCTGGCCGTCCAAGTAAGCCACGTCGACTGTGAGAACTCTGTGAGGCATTCGTGGATATCAGGATCCGCGTATGGTGTCCACATAAACTGCAAAAAAAATTATTATAACTTTAATTTAAATAAATATGAAAATTAGATAACAAGTAAAGTTGAAATTTTTACCTGAGTCTCAGAGAAATTCTCAATCACCTGTCTGTAGGTCATCATATCATGGGGAGACCAACATGAATTAAATTGTCGCTCCAGCTACAAAATAAAATTATTTTTTTGAAATAAAAGTATATAAAAAGTAATAACTTTAACTTTTTCCTTACCTACGGAAAAATGGAAAAATATAAGGACGTGGCTCGCTCAGCTTCGAATGTAAAAACGACATTCTGAACCATGCCCAAGATTGCAGCAACAAAAGATAGCCTCCAATACTAGCTTTGGTTGGCTGGGTATTTAGGCGCATCTCCCTAAACAACTGTGTCAATACTGCAGACCCCCAGCTCAATCTACCGGCTTCTTCAAAATCACGCAAATATCGCAACCACAACATGTGAACTAAATTTTGGGATTTATCAGGCATCAATATACCGCCGACTATTTGTAAAATATAAGCGCGAGCATATGCCTACAATACTCAAAAAATATATTAAATATATTAAAAGTATTGTAAAAATATGGTATCAAGAAATTATTTTTACCTTCTTCAATTCTTCGTTCGCGGCGTCCGATAAGTTTGAAAATTTTTCACGAATCCAGCTCAAGTAAAGTTTTCCACTGATTGACCTATTTGGCGTAACCCCTAGCAAATTCAAACACAGGTCATGCCAGTCATCGGTGTCGGTACCGATAATAGGGTATCCATCAATTGGAAGACCAAGAATATGGGAAACGTCTTGCAAAGTGATCGTGGCCTCTCCGCACGGAAGGTGGAATGTGTGTGTCTCCGGTCTCCACCTCTCTAGAAGAGCGTTGATCAAATCTGGTTCCAATTTGGCACCTCCAATAATTTTGGAGACGTGATGAAATTCGGCCTGCTGGATATAATTCTCTAGAGCCGGGTGCGATCCGCTCGTCAACTGAGTTATAAAAACTTCGACTCGACGTTCAACCCCATTCTAAAAAAATGAAATTATAATGAATATATTAAATTTAAATAATAATAATAATAATATGAGAATATAAAAAATATATACCAATTTAAAATAAATATATAAAACTGACATTTGTCTGCTAATAATCGAATACGTGTTTGTGATCAAACCGTAGCAACCCCGCCATTTATATAAAACAAGACATAAAATCTAGAAGAGAAGGGAATGTTTGTAGTGGGGAAGAATGGTGGGGCCGAGGACCAATTTATAGGGAAAATTGCATCGGTTCCAATGCGACTGTTCAATAGAAATCGCATTGTGCTGGACGCGATTTTTCTTTTTGAAATTCAAACGACGCAATCATTTATTTTGAAATTTAAACCAGTTAAATACTTTACAAAGAAATCGTGTTTCACCAACCGCGATTTATGTAATTTAAACCCGCCTAAATTTAACTACGCCGACAGTGATAAGTAATTTCAATTTTTAATTTTGGAAATCACGCTTCTTAAAACGCAATTTTAGTTTTAAATAACAAAGAAATCGCGTTTGACCAACCGAGACTTTTGCACAGATAACGCGATAAATTCGCGCCGCTCTGTTTCGTATTCTCATGGAAATCGCGTTCAGCTGGACGCGACTTTTTATACCGTAATATTAAATTCTGGCTCCTTAATTGACGTGCCACATCATCCAAAAGTCACGCCCATTGAAGGGCGATTTTTTAAATTGCGCGTTCTTAGTTACGTGGACCAAATGGGAAGTACTTTTCTAAATGATTTCTGACCGGCTACATTTTCAATTTATTTCCCCAAGGGGATTCAGGCAAAATTGCCATTCAAGGGTAAGGTGTAAGCAACAAAGGTTTTAGGGTTGGTGACCACTGCGCAGAAGACGCTTTGGTTAAAGTTCAACATCACACTGACAAACGAAGAGTTGGATTAGATAAGAAATCCGATTGCATTACATTGCATTGCATTCCTTGCATGTTTGTGGTGTATAACCCTGCAGAGAAAGGGAGAAGATGGCCTTGAATATCGTGGAAAGCAAAGAATGGTACCTAGCTTCGTACACGGCGGAAGGCGTGCCGACCACCGAGCACCTAAAGCTTCGCACGGTGCCGCTATCTCTATCCCTTGATTCCATACACGACGCCCATGTTGCCCTTCAACCACTCTTCATCTCCATTGATCCTTATATTCGTAGCAGAATGAGCGGCCAGCATGACGGTTTATATTCCCCCCAGTTCCCCCTTAACCAGGTCGATTCCATTTACTAGTAAACTAATGACTTATGAATACTGTTTTTGTAATGAATGAATACATAATGAACCCTACATGCAGGTGATAACTGCTTTCGGAGTAGGCAGAGTGCAGAGATCCAATGATGACAAGTACGGTGAGGGTGATCTTGTTTTGAGTCCTTTCCTCCCTTTAGCTGAATACTGCGTGCTGCCTTCCGGTGTCGTCATAAGAAAGCTTGACCCCGTCAGGGCGGGAATTCCCTTGCCGGAGTATCTTAGTTGCCTCGGTAACTATTCATATATAGTTTCAACTACTGAACTTGGGGTAGAGTTTCGTTTAGTTTTCTCGCTGTGTGGTAATCCTGTAGGGGTTCCTGGGTTTGCTGCGTGGGTGGGGATACATTTGCTGGGGGATCCAAAGCCGGGGTCCAACGTTTTCATATCGGCGGCGGCAGGTGGTGTCGGAATGGTTGCCGGACAATTGGCTAAGCTCAAGGGTTGTCGAGTCATTGGAAGCACCGGATCTGATGCCAAGGTACTCCCCCCCCCCCCCCTCTATTTTGTTTTTCGTTTTCTTGGCTATTTTGTCCGTTTGAACCCATCTCGATTAACGTTGAAAAAGGCCTGATGAATTCAAAGTTCAATTGGGAAACTGATGAGACTGAGAGGTCAAATTTTGTTTATAAAAGGGAGTAGTGGTTGTGGCAGACCCCACTTTTCGAGTGCGATTAGAACCATTCTAAAGTCATTACAAGAGCACCCTCCGACCGCTCAGTCCTAACCAGCTTAGGACTTTTTAAATTTTATTATTCATATTTTTTAATTTTTTAATTTATTAAATAAATTTATTAATTTAATAGTAAAAAATCAATTCTCTTTCCTAAATTAATTAATTAATTAATCAAATAATAAAAATAATATGTTTGAAATATTTAATTAATTGTTCAAAGTAATAAGATTAATAAAAGTTTTTTGTCCCTTTTCGGTGCTCATTTTTGTGCCCAACATTAAAAAATTAAATTCTAAGCCTTAACCCTAACCCTAACTTTTAAATACTAAATCCTAAACTATGCACCCAATACCTTAAACCCCAATCTAAATCATAACCTTAAACTATAACCCTAAACTCTAAACCTAATTTTTTATTGTTGGGGCCTAAATATGGGTAGATAATTTTTATACCTAATGAGATATGCTTTCTTTATATAAGGGTCCAATTTTAGTTTTCGCTCATGGCCCCGAAAATCTCCGAGACGGCCTTGCCCATATCACATTCACTAAGGTTTGTGATTTAAAATTTGGCATAAAGCAAAAAAAAAATACCCTCAACGTTTGATTGAATAGTCACTTTGGTCATTATTCTTTTTTTTGAAGTAATTTAACCCTCAATGTTTCATTTTGAGTCAAAATGACCCCTATGTGGATGAAAACTGTTAGACAACTGATAGTAAATGGCTTGAAATGACGTGACAAACTTATATGATAGTGCACGCTGACATGGAAGTATCATATAGACAAATATGTTGACTTGAAAAATATTACATCAGTCAAAAAATAATTTTATAAAATTATATAAAATAGAAAATAATTTTTTCTGCAACTTATCATTCTGTCAAGTCATTTCAAACTGTTTACCTTCAGTTTTCTAACAATTTTCATCCGTAGAGGGGTCATTTTGGCCCAAAATGAAACGTTGAGGGTTGAATTGCTCCAAAAAAAGAATAGTGGCCAAAATGACTATTCAGTTAAACATCGAGGGCATTTTTTGACCATATGCCTTAAAATTTTAATAAAATATTTGATAAGGGGTGGATCTTGGTAACATAATTCGAGGGGTTTAATTAAAATTTTTTTAAAAAATATAAAGGTATAAATTAAAAATTTTAAAAAATAAAGTATAACTTTTTTAAGAAAAAGAGACTTAATGAGAACTTTTTAAAAATTTAAGAGGAGGCTTAATTAAAAAAATTAAAAAAATTAAATATAATAAGAATTTCTACAATTTTTGAGGGGTAAATTAAAATTTTAAAAATTTTGAAACACTAAATATTGATTTTCCAAAATCTTGAGGGAACCGGGACTCCCACTATGATCTGCCCATGTATCTGATCAATAAATTAATAAAAGAAAAATATATAAGGAGGATCGAGTTTTGTTGCCACTATTCGTGATGGAGCTTGAAATAGGGGTTAATATTTTACTCGAATCCGACGAGTTTTGATCCTAGCCAACTTTATAGGATTGAGTTTTTTATTTTGAAATTTAAGTTCGAGTCGAATCAAGTTTTTAGAAGAAAAAAGTTTAGGTCCGGTTTAGGTTTTGAGTGAAAAATTCCTGACCGGGATAATAATATGAATTTTCTCCATATATTTAGGGATAATTGTTTTAATGTCCCTCCTCTATATTTTTTCAATTATGTCACTATTTTGCCTAATAAAAAATGTGTTTGTATTTGTGTCGGGTTGGGTAGATTTTTTATCCTAGTATTCAAGTTGTGTGATACATTGTCAATTGTCGGGTTGGGTTTAGGTTCGAGTGGAGACTTTCAATTTCTAGGTCAATAAAAAAACAGACTTGTGTCCATTCCTAGTCCGAAGATTTAAATTTAAAATAATATTTTGATATTTTCTAAAATAAAATTTATAAAAGATGTCTTTTAAAAGAAACTTGGATGTCAAATTGACATCATTTTCTTCTATGTGGTTTCGCTCGTGGTCAACATGATTATTGTTGCAACATTTAAAAGAATTTAAGTTCAAACTGTTTAAGTGGTAAGTAGCTTGGTATCGCTTAAGCAGATCTCGAGTTCGAGGCGTTGTGTATGCAAAAAATCACCGCTGGGAGACTCACCCACCAAAGACAGGTGTGTGACGCGGGTCGGTCTGGATTAATCAGGGCAAAGCCTTAGAAACTAGAGGGCAACCAAAATATATATATATATATATATATATATATATAAGATAAATAAATATTAAATAAAAGTATTTTTCAGAAATATAAATATGAATAGGTTTAAATGGATATAGGGAAACAGTGTTCATAACCGGAGTACTCGAGTCTCCGAAGAATAAAAAAAGTCGACTCATGTTCTGATCATGAAGATCATGTACTTAAAATAATCGGGTATCTACAAGTTAAGTCACATGCTATCCGTGACAAATTTGTGGTTTGGGCCCGACACATGAACCTTTAAAAATTAGTGGGTCAGGTATTTGACCTACGAAATTTTTTAAAAGTAAAAATATTTGATTATTTTTTATTAGATCGACGGGTCAATGAATTAGTTATCTTAAATCAAATATTTTTAAATATTTTTACTCGATCCGAATATCTGATCGAATAAATGAGGTCACAATTCAAAAACATAACCAAAATGGGTCACAATTTGAACTTATAACAAATGTTTTAATTCGATAAAAACTAAATTGATTTTTAAAACAAAATTTAGCATGCTGAGTTTGTTTTTCCAACACAAGGCATAATATGGCTAGTGATGTTAATTGGGCGGGAGGGTGCGAAGGGTACTTTTCCACACCTATTTCTGTAAAGTATTTTTATCTCCATCTCCCCCCACGACCTATTGTGAATACAAAATTTAAAATCATCCATTTCCCCCAACCTATAAGATTAAAACCATATCCGCCCTATCACCCATGTGGGTCTTGAGACCCCTATTTACCCGCCTCATGACCCATTTAAACAATATATTAATAAAATTAGTTAAATAAATATAAATCAAAATTGTTATGAAAAAAATTGAAATACCTAACATTTAAACTTTCACCACATATGTGACATTATTTCAACTGTCACCATTTTAAAAAATAAAATAAAATATGAAATTAAATTGTGTACAACACAAAAATTTGGACTAAAAAGATACTAAAGTTTATTATAAAGGATCAGAAAATAGCACAAATAGCATGTAAAATAATATTTTAAAAATGCTGTAATAAATAAACAATATAGAAAGAACTAAAAAATAACAATAAAAAACTTTTTAAAAAATAAGAATAAATATTAAAATAACAATAAAATTTAAATAATGACTGAAATAAGAAAACAAATCTTAGAAAAAGGCTTAACGGTGGACATCAGCAAAAGAAGAAACCAATAAGCATAAATATTATATATAAAATTTTCATAAATATTATAAGATAAGTCAATATAAATTATCTTAAATTTGACTTTGATTCAATCTGATATTTTAAAAAAATATTTATATATTTAATCTGATCAATCTCAAAGTCAATTATATATATATTGAACTTTTTCATTAATATCTCAAGACAAGCCAATATGAATTACTTTAAATTTGACTATGATTCAAACTGATATTATATTTTTAATAATATTTATAATAACATGTTATAAAATCTGTTGAGATGGAAGGAGATGATGCGGGGCGGGTACAAAGGCATATTCACACATTCTCTGCCACCTACGACGAATCTAATTTTTATCTCCATCCCTGCTCTACAACCCGAAAATTTTGTAATAATTCCTACCTAATTAAATGTAAAGTGGAATGAATCTCCGCAAAATCCGCGTCACTGACATCCGTACGTATGACCGGATGCCAAATTTCATACAAATACTTATATATAATAAGACAAAATCCATCTGATATCACACATTTCCATATTCCCTTCTTTTTTTTCTCTAAATAAATCCATTTAATTAAAATAACAATAATTTCCAACTAATAAGTATACGAGGACAAAAATTTCCGTATTAATTCAAATTTAATTTAATTTGGCATAAAATTTTCACTTTAGTTTCTAAACTATAATTTGACTTAAGAAATTCATAACTATTTTAGATCATAATTCAAGTCAATTTTGAACCAAAACTTTCACTGATTTACATTTGACTACCTTTCTGACAAAATTACTATTCAATCACAGTCTCAATCATACCGTTATGGTACTAGTTCAAGTATCTCATACATTTGAATGATAGCTCAAAAGAATTTTGTACTTCTTTCATAAACAAATTATGTAATACAAAAGCATAATGATTAATGGGTGAGTATGTGGTACATCAGCTTAATTTAAAGTTAAAAACAACATAATTTATTTGTTGTCAAAAGATATAACATTTTCAGTTGATACGAGTAATAACTTAAGTTGCGACAAAAATATTAAAAAACGCGCAACTTAAAATATTACCACACAATTGAAATGTTATACTTTTTAATAACATTTTCGGTTACAACCGAAATATTATCCACGTACAACCGAAAATATTATACCTTTTGATAATATTTTGATTATGCCATTTTTAAGACATTTACGCTTTGAATTGTATGTGTTTCGTAAATGATGAATTTATAGATCGTGACCGTGATCAAGATCATATTACGAGCAAGTCTAAAAATAAGGAAAAAGTTCAAGAGTAAGGTTAAATCGACAGTAAGATTGCTAGTGAGGCATCAGGTGAGTGCAATGCATACATAACATAAATACATAGATGTTTTATACATCATTGGGAAGACTTGCGATAAGTCTACCTGGTTTATATATTGGCATGATATTTATGTCATTGATCATATGATTGACATATTTTAAATATGTCAAAAGTTGAATATTAATGTATGGATCACTAGTTATATATGAATGTTATTTCGGGTATAAACTGCCCAATGTTAAATTATATTGATATACATTGCTATGGAATGAAATAAATACGAAAATTATGCCCAAATATGTCATTGAGGGACAGGGTATAGTTGGCATACCATAGATTCCAACAGTACGCTGCATATTCGGTATCTAGTTTAGCACTATAGTGTATATAAAGGACACTTAGTGTATATGGTGGGCACGGCCTTATGTGTATTATGGTGAGCACGACCTTATGTGTATTAGCACTTCGGTGCATCTTTGACTCGAGTACCCAGGGTCCTCATAGGGTTATATTTGGGCTATGAAATCGGTAAATAATTGATAAACAGGTTAAAGAGTTTATACACTATTAAAGTGATGGCATGTATATTGGTAAGAAATTTATATCTGGTTTATACCATATCGATGTATGATTAACAAAATGGTAAGACATATCTAGTGATTCAAATTCCATGAATACGGTTACATGTTATTAGTTATAGTTATGTTACATTGCACTAGTTAATATTTTTGCCTCACTAAGTAAATACTTAGCGTGTGATGGTTTTCACGCATAGGTAAAAGAGCATAAATCGGAGTAAGGAGCGGGCATCCTACCTATCCGGATTATAAACACGGTATCAGTAATAACATCTTTTGATGTGTTTTGATGTTTCTATATGGCATGCATATGTTAAACTTAGCCGGTTATAAACTAGTTTATATATATGGTTTGTAATAATATATAAACTAGTTTATTTTTATAATAGATGATGAGTAGTTATATGGAACTTTAAAATTGGGTAATAATTAGATAAGGGTAAATTGAGCAATCGAGTAGATTTTTATTTTCGGCAGTTTTTTGGCAGTTATATTCCTCATTTATTATAGAAATAAATTGTTAAGTTGCTGCCTGAAATTGAATTTATTCTGATGGGATAAAAATTCAAAAGGTGATTATGCGTGATAAAAATATATATTCTTTATGTGACACTCTAATTAGTATTTAACATAGAATACTGGTTAGGGTGTTACATTTATATGTAATTGGGAGCTCTTTTGTGATGCTTTTGGAAGAAGTACCTGAGAGTCCGGTACTAGGATGAAAAGAAAAAGAGTTTATGGCTCTAGTGCAGGGCAGTATGTATGTTTCTGAGTACGAGGTACAGTTTGTAAGGTTAAGCCAGTATGCTCCAGAGTTAATTCCTGATGAGCGTCAGCGATGTGACCATTTTCGCTACGGGCTGATTCAGGATGTTAAGACATACATGCTTACTGCTGATTATACAGATTTTGATGTGTTGGTTACACAAGCCAAGGATATCGAGCAGAATCTTGGTTTAGCTTCTAGATCTCGAGGCTTTAGCTCTGGCAAGAGAGTGGCAGATTCTAGCTTTGGTAGTAGACGGGCAAGAGACACCGTGATAGGAGGTATCGCCCGGACCAGAGGCGCGGTGGTGGTGCAATTGGGCGTGGAGTGTAAGGCCAGGGTGCCCAGGTTCGAGCTCCACACAACACCTGTTGGGCTTATGGACCGCGTGAGCATTTGAGGCGAGATTGCCCTCGTTTGGCCAGGGAGGGTCAGGCACCTGCGGTTGTTGTGGCCAATGCTTGTTGGAGTTGTGGGTCTGGAGACCATCTGAGACGTGATTGTCCTTTGTTAGCTGGAGATGGGCAGGGTGTTGTACCTGTTGTTGCTCCACAGAGAGGTCACGATCATGGTCGTGGGCTATTTTAGCTTAGAGATGGTGGGCAGAGGACTGTGGCTCATACCGTTGCTATCAAGCCTGAGGGAGGTGGACCGACTATGGTGTATGCGCACCGTGAGGGTCGCAATGACACTGATGTTATTGTAGGTACTTTCACTTTACAGTCTTTGTCGTTGTATTCATTGGTTGATTCTGGTTCTACTCATTCATACATCTTGAGTGAGCATGCACAGTTGATTGATATTCCTGTTGAGATTCTTAATATGGGTGTTAAAGTGACCAGTTCTTTTGGAAAGACGGTTTTGGTTAGGAAGTTGTATCGTAGGTGTCCGCTGATGGTTTAGGGACATGTGTTTGTCATAGATCTGATGGAGTTGCTATTCCACGGTTTTGATGTTATTTTAGGGATAGATTTGTTGACCGAGAACAGAGTCGTGGTAGATTTTTAGACCAAATGGATACTTCTGAAGTTGTCTGATGATCTTGAGATGGTGGTTGTTGGAAAGAATGCTAAGTTCTTGTCTAATGATGTTTGCTTTAGAAGCAAGACGGCTGTTGGATTTTGGATGTGAAGCTTTCTTAGCCTATGTTATGAATCTGGGTTCGAAGGAGTTGAGGGTGCAGGATATTCTCACGGTATACGAGTTTTTGGGTGTTTTTTCGGAAGAGTTATCAGGATTGCCACCAGACCGTAAGGTTGAGTTTGGCATCAAGGTCTTTATGGATAAGGCACCGGTGATTGCTCTGTATCACATGGCCCCAAAAGAGTTGAAGAAGTTAAAAACGCAAATACATGAGTTGCTTGATCAAGGTTTCATTAGACCTAGTATTTCACCGTGGGGTGCTCCGGTGTTATTTGTGAAAAAGAATGATGGTACGTTGCGAATATGTATATATTATCGGCAATTGAATAAGTTGACGATAAAGAACAAGTATCATTTGTCGTGGATAGATGATCTGTTTGACCAGTTCAGGGGTGCTTCGGTGTTCTCTAAGATAGATTTGAGGTTTGGGTTCTACTAGTTAAAGGTGAAGGAGGTGGATGTGCCCAAGACAGCTTTTCGTACAAGGTACGAGCATTATGAGTTTTTGGTGATGCCTTTTGGTTTGACCAATGCGCCGGCTGCCTTCATGGACATGATGAATATAGTGTTCCATGAATACCAGTTTGTGGTTGTTTTTATCGATGATATTCTCGTGTACTCTCATAACGAGGAGGATCATGATAGGCATTTGTGGATTGTGCTTCAGACGTTGTCGGTTAATCAGTTGTATGCCAAGTTAAGCAAGTGTGAGTTCTGGCTTAGGGAGGTTGTTTTCCTTGGGCATGTGGTGTCGGCCGAGGGGATTCGAGTTGACCCACACAAGATTGAAGCTGTAATGAGTTGGAAGGTGCCTAAATCTGTGACAGAAGTTCAGAGTTTCCTTAGTTTGGCGGGTTATTACCGTAGGTTCGTTGAAGGGTTCTCCAGTATAGATGCTCCTTTAACCAAGTTGTTGCAGAAGAATGCTCATTTTGAGTGGTCAGAAGATAGGCAGCAAGCTTTCGAAAAGTTGAAGGAAGCTTTAACGCGAGCTCCAGTCTTGGTTTAGCCTGAATCAGGAAAAGAGTTCATTGTTTATAGTGATGCGTCATATGTTGGGCTTGGATGTGTGCTGATGCAGGAGGTAAGGTAGTTGCGTATGCATCAAGGCAATTGAAGGTGCATAGCGTAATTACCCTACTCATGATCTTAAGCTTGCCACAATTGTTTTTGCCTTAAAGATCTGGAGGCATTACCATTATGGTGAAAAGTGTGTGGTTTTCACGGATCATAAGAGTTTGAAGTATTTGATGATGCAGAAGGAGTTAAACCTTAGACAACGAAGATGGTTAGAGTTGCTTAAGGATTATGATCTGACCATTAAATATCACCCGGGTAAAGCTAACGTTGGGCTGATGCTTTGTGTAGAAAGGCTGCTATAGAGTTGAGGGCTATGTTTGCTAGGTTGAGTGTGACGCGTGACGGTAGGTTGTTGGCTGAGTTGCAAGTGAAGCCATCATTTTCATAGTTGATTAAGGAGAAGCAACTGCATGATGAGAGTTTGGTACCACATGTGAAGGATATCATGGATGGGAATCCTAAGGATTTTTATTTCAATGATGATAGAGTGTTGTGTTTTAAAGGTCGGGTTGTGGTGCCCGAAGATGAGAAGTTGAAGCGTACCATTTTGACCAAAGCGCATGCTAGTCCTTTTGCTATGCATCTCGGTAGTACTAAGATGTATCGAGGATTGAAGGAAGAGTACTATTGGGTTGGTCTGAAGAAGGATGTAGCTGATTTTGTTGGTTGATGCATGATGTGCCAGTGTGTAAAGGTTGAACATCAGTTTCCTCCTGCGTTGTTGCAACCATTGCGGATACCGGAATGGAAATGAGAAAAATCAGCATGGATTTTGTGTCTGGGTTGCCTTTGACACCAGCCAAAAAAGATTCCATTTGGGTGATTGTGGATCAGTTCACGAAGTGTACGCATTTTGTGCCAGTGCATACGACATATGCCTTGGGTAAGTTGGCCAAGCTATACATTTATGAGATTGTACGTTTACACGGGGTGCCTAAGTCCATAGTTTTGGATAGAGACCTACATTTCATGGTAAGGTTTTGGGTGAGTTTGCATTGTGCTCTTGGTACACGATTGAATTTTAGTACCTCGTATCATCCTCAGACGAATGGACAGTCAGAGCGTGTGATACAGATCTTGGAGGATATGTTGAGGTGCTATATCATTGAGTTTTAGGGAACGTGGGAGGAACAGTTGCCGTTGGTGGAGTTTTCTTATAATAACAGTTATCAGGCTAGTATACAGATGGCACCGTACGAGGCTCTGTATGTTAGGAAGTGTCGTACACCGTTGTATTGGGCCGAGGTTGGAGAAAAACATGTTACCCTGCTTGATGTGTTGAAAGGCACTAACGAAAAGGTAAAGCTAGTATGTGAGCACTTGAAAGCGGCTTCGGATCGTCAGAAATCCTACGCGGATTTGAAGCATAGAGATATAGAGTATGATGTTGGTGACTGTGTGTTTTTGAAAGTGTCAGCATAGAAAAAATGTGATGCGGTTTGGACACAAGGGTAAGCTTAGCCCGAGGTTTATTGGACCATACGAGGTTATTAAGCGTGTAGGTCTTGTTGCTTATCGGTTGAGGTTACCTCCTGAGTTGGAGAGGATTCATGACGTGTTTCATGTTTCGATGTTGCGGAGGTATCGATTAGATCCATTGCATGTTATGCCGGTGGAAGATGTTGAGTTGAGGCCGGATTTATCATATGACAAGGAACCGGTAGAGATCCTTGATACTAGCAGTAAGGTTCTGCGTGGCAAGACGGTTGAGCTTGTTAAGGTGTTGTGAAGGCACCGCGGTGTTGAAGAAGCCCGTAGGAACACAAGTCGGAGATGCTGGAGCAGTTTCTGCATCTGTTTCCTCCAGGTAAATTTTGAGGAAGAAATTTCTTAAGTGGGGGAGAGTTGTAATGCCTCAATTTTGGGGCTAGCGGTTTTGAGGCTTATTAGACGGTCTGGTGGACCAGACTAGAGATTCGAGTCGAATTTGGGATCGTATATTTTTTGATAAGATAAAAATATGGAAAAAGGGTTAAAATCATCTTTTAATATATGATTAATATTGTTGAAATCAAATTTTGAAAATGAGATTTGGATCTGTGACATTTTGGCTAGTGACCAAAATGCAATTTTTGAAAATTGTTTTTAAAGGTGACTAAAATGAAAATGATCAAATTCTTAGAATCCTTAAGGAGATATTTTACCAAGTTTTTTTTTGTGATTTCTTCCTTCAATTAAATCATTTTAACATGTGTTTTAAAACTTAATTAAAAGGGGAATTTGGTTATTAAAAGTTAGTTATCACTTTAAAGAAAATTTATGTAACTTTTCTCTCAAATTTCTTTTCCATCTCTTTTCTGCCAATCACTCAAGTTTTCATCAAAAACTAGAGGTGAGAGATCATTTTATTCAGATTATTGATTTGTAATTGATCCTTTGACTTTGATTTACAAAACCTCATTGAAATATTGTATTTTCTTAGCTTTAAACAAGCCAATTGAGCGAGAAATCACACAATAGGGGTAAGGTCTGTGATCTCCTCTATTGAATGGTTCTTTATCGATATTCCCAATTTTTTGATCCTTGATTTATGGTTTATAATATGATTTTGAGTTTTTATATTGATTTAATTGGGTAAATTTGATGAAATAGTGAAAGATCCATATTGGATCTGTTTTCCAGTGTTGATGATTGATTTTAAACATATTTTGGATGTACTATAATGTTGTTAAGTTGATTTTAACAATGGAATCCCTAAACTCTTGAATCTCTAATTGTTTAGGTTGTTAGAATTGTGTTTTTGGTGGAGTTGTGGTGGCTGTTTAGTTGCTGGAAGTGTTTGGATGCTTTGATTCTATTTTAGGTGTTGATTGATGATATTGAAGGGGTCTAATTGTTAGATTATGGCTGGGTTATGTTTGGAAAGGATTAGATGATGTTTTCAGTTGTTGTGGTTGGGTAATTGTGAAAGGAATGTGAGAATCCGTGAAGGATTGATGTTGTAGTGTTTTGAATGCATTAAGATGCATTAATCCTCTGTTGTATTGTGGTTAAAGCAGGAGAGGTTGATCCGGAAGTGATCAGTGAAGCTTTAGAGGCTTTAGATGCTTGATTTTGCATCGGCGAATCGAGGTTTCACGTATCGGTGAGTGAGAACATGAATTCCAACTTTGAAATGTTTTAAAGGTGGTTTATGAGAGTTTAAACTTAGCTTGAAACTTTGGTTTAAGCTCGGAAGTAAGTATAAAGTGGTTTTCTCTCTCGGTCGTGCTTTTACGAAATGGTTTTATGCACTTGTTTTGATTTACATTGTACCTACTGTTTAAGCATGATATATCATAAACACATATTACTTGTCACCAAAGATACAAAACATGACATATCATAAACAAATATTACTTGTCACCAAAGATACAAAACATGATATATCATGAACACATATTACTTGTCACCAAATATACAAAACATGATATATCATAAACACATATTACTTGTCACCAAAGATACAAAACATGACATATCATAAACAAATATTATTTGTCACCAAAGATACAAAACATGATATATCATAAACACATATTACTTGTCACAAAAAGTATTAATATACTTCATTAATTTAACTTGCGAGTTTCATCATTTGTCTTTAACATAGCCTTGAGAATCAAGTAGCTTAGTTATGTGAATCTCCAACCAACTGTCGCCAACAACAGGTACTCAAGGTACCGATCAATCTCTCCTATTGTCGCCAAGTGACCACAACACTTCCCTCCTACTGTCGCCAAATAAAGACTGTAGTCCGCCCTAAACATGAGCTCTATGGACTCTATGGCATGCTAATTATACCTATGACTGACTCGAAACCAAGGCTTCCAATTAAAATCTTATCATATCAAAGTCGGAATTGAGCTTAGTCCCTTATTCAGATAATCATATAACATATCTTATTCATATCAGATATGAGCAAAGTTCCACATTCATATAATCACATGAGCAAAGCTTATAAGTTATCACATCTTGTCATAATCTGAATTAAGCATAGTTTCATATTTTTATAATCAAATGAGGAAAGTTTATTGTCTTTTCATTTTAGGCATTGTATTCAAATCATGTGAATTTCTCAATACATCTTTCATCTTATTTGATTAGTAGCATAATATAGTTTATTGTCAAGCATAATCAAATATGGATAGATTTCAATTTGTAATTATCATCAATTCAAACATAACACGCCATATATAATTCTTACCGATTAGGTACTTACCTCATCTCCAAACTCATTTAATCATAGCTTAATGCAAGTATAAGATAATATAATTAAAACAACAAAAGATGCTCGGGAAGGTTTCTAGCCTATCTCGAGACTTTAAACTACACTCACAGTTTAATTCGAGCTAGTTTTGCTCCTGAATCACGATTCCTTTTTGCTTTTCTACAACTTGATCTACCTTAAGCCTTACTTCATCAATCTCTTAATGGTCTAAGTATAACAAAGGATATTACTATGTATTAGAATCAAATCCTAACATGCAATTATTCACAAAACAGTTCACTATTCAAGTACCCATTTAATTTTACACAAAACAGTCCCATATATTTTTCCACATATCCAAAACAGTCCATTCACTTATCATACATACATATACATCAAAACAGTCCTTAACATGTTTTTCTGCACTCAAAACAGTCCAATGCTCATATATACACATACACATGCTCAAAACAGTCCACTATATGTTCATGTATACACAAAACGGAACCATTATACTTTTATACATATTTGTACACCAAAACAATCCACTATTCCCACCTATGTATCCAAACAATTTTTATTTCATTTCTATACTCAATTTCGTGTCATCATGAACAATCCAAAACAGTCTTTAATACATTGGCATACAATTTTATATGCTTACAACAGTCCATATTAGCTACAAACATTCAAAACAGTCTATGTCATTTATAAACATTCAAAGCAATCCCCAATGGTGTTTATAGATGCAAAACAACCTCGTATTCTTACTTATTCATATATATACACATGTACCAATTATGCTAAGCTAATTATTCAATAGTCCAGCAAGTTTAACATCCTAATTATGTTATGAAATCACATATCATGGCAACTCAATCATGTATAACATTCAAATGGCCAAGACCTTCACAATAATTCATAATCGAAATCCAAAGAAGATGATATACATAAATCTTTTTTTTTTCAAGTTACCTACATGATTTAACTTAATGCATGTATCAAGCAATTGATCTAAAGACATTCCCTAGCATGAATTTATCATTCGAATTCTAATAAAACACAGTATCCAAGAAATTAACAATTAAACTCCAAAGTGACTTTAAGATTTGAAAGAAAAGATGAGTTTGCTTACCCTTCTCCTTAAGATTCACAAATAAAAAACTTAAAAGCTTGAACCAACTAAGTTGAATTCTCAAAATTTATGCTAATTTTAACTTCCACTTTAAGTTTCCATGGCCACCATCAAGCTTCTCTCCTTTCTCTCAATTTTTGAGTGTTTCGGCCACTTTGGGAGGAAAGAAAATAATGTTTAATTATCCCTCCCACATGGCCGATTCCCCCTTCACTCATGGTTTCACAAAATTATGACATCTGTACATGTCCCTAAATTCCATTCTATATTACATGCAATCCTCCCTTAAATCAGGGTTTTCGATTTGATCCATTACACATAGGACATCCTCTCTTTTTAGCCCCAAACTCTTAATTTAGCTATCATAGTTCACATTAGATTAATTAACTTAAGAGTCAAGATAATAACATTCTTCTAAGCCAAGTTTTGGGGTATTACATACTTAGATTTCAACCAATCTTTGCCAAATAAGGGAGAAATCAGCAATTAGAGGTGATTTTTGTTTCTCTCCTCCAATTAAGTGTTCTTTATTGAAATTTCCAAGTTCTTGATATTTTACAACTGATTTTTGTTATGAAATTATGATTAAAACATGAATAATGTGATTAAATTCAGTTTTGATATGAAAATTGGATAAACATTGTTTTGGATCTGTTTTGTATTGAATTTAATTGATTTAGATATCTAATAAGATGTGTTTTAATGTAGTAAGAAGAGATTAATTAAAGAAATCCTGAAACTATGTGAATTGTTTATTTTCTAGATTGTAAATAGTTAGATTTTGATGTGATCTTAGAGTTGTAAGGTTGCTGGAGGTATAAGGATGTTTTTAGTTGTTAATTGATGTTGTTAAGATGTTGAAGTCAATAGGTTTTGGTTGGGATTTGTTTATATGAAGTTTGATGATGATTTCAGTTATTTTAGAGAGGTGTTTGATGGTTTTTAGAGAGTCGAAGTTGTGTTTGTTGGTTGCTCGAAATTAGAGATGCATGGAAGTGCATTAATCCTCTATTTTTGATTGGGTAAAGCAAGAGAGTTGAATCCTTCAGCTTTTGGAGAGGTTGCGGAAGCTTCGGAAGCGTGATTCTCGCAACGGCAAGAAAGCTTTGGGTTGTTGGTGAGTGGAAACATGTTTTACTGCTATTAAAAGGTTTGAAAGAAGTTTTGGGAGTTTAAAATAAGTTTGAAACACTTATCTAAGCTTGGAAGTAAGTATTGGTTGAGCTCTATCTCGTTTTCGGTTTTGCAAAATACAATCTCATGCATATGTTTATAGATTTTATTAGTTATTGTTATATGCAAGTTTTAGAAATGAAAGATGATGCAAATGATTATACATGATGAGATTTGAGCATAGCAAATAATTTATGAAAGTATTTTGAGAATGCTAGAATATACGGTTTAATGTATTGGAAAATGGTTTGAGTTGATACATATGTAAAACAGTAAGTTTGTAACATCCCTTTCCCGTATTTATTACCAAATACGAGTCAGTGATGTTAGTAACTAAGGTTAAACCCTTTTATTACTTTAGCTTAGAAAACTGGCAGCATGTACTTAAAATTTTATAGAAATTTTTAGACATAAAAAATTCATTCCAAAATTTTCTAATTAAACTAGATTAATCACGCTTTCTAACCATATAAATTATTAGCCTAAACTCATTACACAAAAATTCAAATAAATTCCTAAATTCACGTAAGAGCCCCAAAATATTGAAATTCTGCTGCCCTATTTTCTGACCTTCCTTCGAATAAAAATTCATATCTTTTTACATACAACTCGAAATCAGTCACCGTTAATTTTTTTGAGAAACTAGACAAAATTTTTAGTTCATACATATAAGATTCACCATTTAATTATAACTGTGGAATTTATGCTGAGTTTTTAAACACACTGCTTTTGCGTACATTTCTGGACAGATTTTAAACTTTCTATCTTAAGACCCACTTTTAGTATAAACTTAGTCCATTATCATTTATAACCATAATAAAACTTACTAGGTTCATCATCCATATTATATCAACTATTAACCAACCACATTTGGTAATAAGCGATTACAAACCCCACTAAAATATACATGCCATCTAGTACATTTCTAAAAGAAAGGATGAATGCCATTACATTACTATGAGTATGGAGATATACCTCCCGAAATATGAAAGTGATGCTCGGCTACTCTTCACTCAAAGCTCCTTTAAAACCTACGCATGACAGTCATCATACGCTAAGCATATACTTAGTGAGGCAACATCATTTAATTCAAATGCAATTTAACATCGGTATCAATATATTATAGTAACAATGCATATGATCACCTCCCATTTTATGCCTTTTTAACATTGATTCTTACCAATATTGTTGCAATATTCATCGAACTTTCAAGCCTTTTTAACCTGTTTTTCAATTCATTTAGCCCAAGTATTGAATTAAGGAAATTTTTGTACGCGAGTAATCCCCCTATACTTACTTGAGTATAGTATATTATGTGCACTTTACTGGAAGTGCTTAACACCGAAGTGCTTTTGTATACTTATCGGAGTATACAAGTATTAAATATTTTGCACTTTACCTGAAGTGCTTATAATAAATTGCACTCTACCGGAGGTGCTAAAATGTTTATACAGCTGTTTATGACTCTATGGATATCCAACTATACTTTTAATTTCCTATCTCATACTTTGGGCTTTATATCAATCATAATCTCATACATGGCAACATATATACATATTAAGCAATTCATACGTAAAATAACATTCCATGAATAAGTAGTGATCCATGCATGTATTCTCAATTCTGGACATATTTTTAACATGTCAATTATATAATGAATGACATAAAAATCATGCTATGCGTGCATTGCACTCACCTTGACACTTTCAAAGGTATAATTTATACTAGCCTCACTAAGCTCGATTGCACTTTCTATCTTCTTTCTTCACTCGTTTGATCTCGAACTTGCTTGTTATCTGTATGTACATTAAATACATGACACAAGCAACCTTAAGTACATGTCCAACCTTTACTAATACATGTACATACCAATATGGAAAATTTAATATTTTCAACCAAGCACTTCTTTGCTACCACAATACTTCCTATACTTTAATCTCATTTCAAACTACACACTACAACCAATAATTTGATAATTTCCCTTTAGACCCTAAATTCTCTCTTTTAGGGTTTATAAACTAAAATTTGGAAACTTCCGCATATCATCTCCATTTTCAAAAAAATTTACACCAAAATAATCCTTGTATCATAGCAAACAACATACCCATGTTTCTTGAGTATTTCCAAATTTCTCACTTATTTCACCCAACTTACAAAATTCACAAAATAGTCCTAAAATGATGTTTTCTTCAATCCAACCACATAATTCAACTTAGAAAACATCATTCTAATCATTTCCATCATCAAATAAACTTTTGCAAAATTTCCCCTAATTTTTCCTCTTATAGCCGAAATGGTCCCTAAAGTTTACCAGGAAGTTTTCATCATTTCAAGCAGCTAAACAACACTACAACACCATTTCCTACTTGATTAAGCTTTAAAACATGAAATCTTAACATGTTCTTCAACCACCCTAATCATCAAACTCAACATAGAATCATGCAAACTAAGAAAAACTTATGTCAAAAGATAGAGAATTCAAAGGAGAACATTTCTTGTTTCATGTCCCAAATCAAAATCTTACTAAATCAACCCAAAAAAGTTGAATTGAAAATTTGTTCTTACCTTGGCTATAGGTTTCGGTTTGGAAGAGAAAGATGAGAAAAAAATTGTAAGTTTTTCTTTCTTAATATTATTCCACATGTCCCTTTATTTAATCTAATAATGCCACATGTTTCATTAAAATGAATTAAAAATTTATTTTTAATCTACTTTACCAATTTATCCTCCAACTATATTCATATTTGCATGTCATCTTCCAACATGCCACTCCATTACTTAGGAACTAATTTAGTTCCTTTCTAACCGGCCATCATTAAAAAAATCCTAAAATTTCATTTTACGATTTTTGTTCGATCCAATTATCCGAAAATCACCTAATACGATTTTTCCATCAATCGTATTATCAATTCCCAATCCAAATTCTCATATTTCAAAATTCCATAAATAAATAATATTATCATAATCAGTCTCCAATATTTATGGAGTCTAACTCTAAAATTTTGACTCGATTCCAAAAAGACCGATAATTATCGGAAATCTCTATAAAATTCTTTAACAAAATTTTTATACAAATTGTTTCTAATTATTTAGAGTCCAAAATATTTGTCATAATCACTTTTATGGAACCTTCCCAGAGGTCACCCATCATAAAATTTTTCCTAGCCTGAGCACGCTTAATAATTTTATTCGATCCAATTTCAGTACCTTTTTCTCCATCTAAATTCTAAAAACCGACATCAAGGTACTTAATTCGATCAAATTTCACACTTATATTGGATAAAATTACTTTTTGGGAAAATTACCATATTAATCCCTAAACTTTTCCCAACTGTTCACTTTGGTCACCTAACTTTAAAACTTTACATTTTAGTCACTGAACTAAAACCACTAGCTTTTGATTCTTTGTGTTTTGGTCACTAATCAAATAATGGGATATTACAATTCTCTCCCTTTAAAAAAATTCGTCCTCGAATATTTAGAACGTACCTGGATTAAACAAATGTGAGTACTGTTCTTTCATTCGCTCTTCAGTTTCCCAAGTGGCTTCTTCCACTTTGTGATTCTTCCATAGCACTTTCACCAATGGAATCGATTTGTTTCTAAATTTCTTCACCCCATGAGCTAGAATTTTTACTGGTTCTTCTTCAAATGTCAAATCAAGTTGCATCTCAACTTCCGCAGGTGAAATGACATGGGAAGGATCCGACCTATATTTGCGAAGCATCGATACATGAAAAACATCATGAATATTGCTCATTTTTTGTGGTAAAGCCAATTGATACGCTACCGGTCCAACTCTTTTCAAAATTTCATATGGACCAGTGAATCTGGGACTAAGCTTCCCTTTTCTTCCAAATCTCAATATTTTCTTCCATGGTGAAACTTTTAAGAATACCTTATCTCCCACTTGGTACTCAATGTCTTTTCTTTTTGAATCTGAATAAGCCTTTTTTTCTATCGGAAGCTGCCCTTAGATTATCTCGAATTATCTTCACTTTTTCTTCTACCTCTTCAATCAAGTCAGGCCCAATAATCTTGTGGTCTTCTAACTCAAACCAATTTAACAGTGTCCGGCATTTTCTTCCATATAAAGCTTCATACGGTGCCATTTTAATACTTGACTGATAACTGTTGTTATATGTAAATTCAGCCAATGGTAAGTACTTTTCACACGAACCTGCAAACTCAATGACACACGCTCTTAGCATATATTCCAAAATCTGAATTCTCCTCTCTGATTGTCCATCAATTTGCGGGTGGAAGGCAGTACTAAAATGCAATTGAGTACCCAATGCTTCCTATAGTACTTTCCAGAATCTAGAAGTAAACCTAGGATCTCTTCCAGACACAATGGAAATAGGAACTCCATGTAATCTAACAATCTCCCGAATATACAACTCTGCATATTTACTCAAAGAGAAATCGGTTTTGACTGGCAAGAAATGTGCTGATTTGGTAAATCGATCAACGGTCACCCAGATTGAGTCTTTCCTACTTGGTGTCAATGGTAACCCGGTTACAAAATCCATAGTCACTTTCTCCCATTTCCATTCCGGAATAGCAATTGGTTGAAGTAATCCTGATGGCACTTGATGTTCTGCTTTAACTTGTTGACAAGTTAAGCATTTAGAAACGTATTCCGTTATCGCTCTTTTCATTCCTGGCCACCAAAAACGGCTCTTCAAATCCTGATAAATTTTATTTCCTCCTAGGTGTATCGTTAAAGGACTATAATGTGCTTCTGTAAGGATTTCCTTTTTCAATTCATCATCTTCAGGAATATAAGCACGTCCTTTATAATATAAACATCCATGGAAGTTTACTTCGAAGTCTGAAGATTCTCCCCTTTCAGCTTTCTTCTTTTTCTCTAAACAATTTTCATCATTTTCCTGTGATTCTTTTATTTTGTCTATCAAGGTAGACCAGATATTCAGCTCAGCAAGTAAAACACCATCATCCAATATTGATAACTGAGCATTCGATATCCGTAGGGCTGAAAACATCTTTCGGCTAAGTGCATTTGCCACCACATTAGCCTTTCCTGGGGAGATAATCAATAATTGCATCATAATCTTTAATTAGCTCGATCCATCGCCTTTGTCTTAAATTCAGCTCCTTCTGTGTTAAAAGATATTTCAAACTTTTATGGTCTGTATATATATAACATCTTTCACCATATAAGTAGTGGCGCCAAATTTTTAAAGCAAAGACAACCGCAGCTAATTCCAAATCGTGAGTAGGATAATTCCTCTCATGAGTTTTAAGCTGCCTAGAAGCATAAGCCACCTTTTTCCCGTCTTGCATAAGTACACAACCCAAACCATTATGCGATGCATCACTATACACCACAAAATTCTTACCCGATTCAGGTTGAACTAACACCGGAGCTTCTGTCAAGATTTTCTTCAATCTTTCAAAGCTTTCTTGACATTCTTTAGTCCATATAAAAGATACATTCTTCCTGAGCAATTTGGTAATAGGTGCAGCAATCATCGAGAAATCTTTCACGAACCGGCGGTAATATCCTGGCAATTTGAGAAAACTTCTAACCTCTGCAATATTTTTAGGAGGTTTCCACACCATGATAGCTTGAATTTTCTGAGGATCAACCCGAATTCCTTCAGCTGATACTATATGTCCGAGAAATGTCACCTCAGAAAGCCAAAACTCACATTTAGATAGTTTAGCATATAACTTCTTCTCCCTCAAGATCTGAAGAACTATTCTGAGATGAACATCATGATCCTTCTTGGTTTTAGAATAAACCAGGATATCATCTATGAATACCACTAAAAATTGGTCCAGGTATGGCTGAAAAATTCGGTTCATCAAATCCATAAATGCTGCTGGGGAATTAGTTAATCCAAACGGCATTACCACGAACTCGTAATGTCCATATCGAGTCCTAAAAGCCGTCTTTGGAATATCTTGCTCTTTAATCTTCAATTGGTGATAACCCAATCTAAGATCAATCTTAGAGAACACTGTTCCCCCTTTTAATTGATCAAAAAGATCATCAATTCTTGGAAATGGATATTTATTCTTTATCGTCACTTTATTTAGTTAACGATAATCGATACACAATCTCATCGATCCATCTTTCTTTTTTACAAATAATACAGGTGCTCCCCATGGTGATATGCTTGGTCGTATAAAACCTCGATTCTACAATTCTAGCAGTTGTGATTTGATTTCCCGAAGTTCAGCAGGTGTCATACGATACGGTTCTATCGATATGGGTGTTGTACTAGGTAACACATCAATTCCAAATTCTACCTCTCTATCTAGAGGTAATCCCGGTAATTCTTCTAGAATACATTTGGAAATTCCCGCACCGTATGTATATATGCTATTTTCACTCCCGGCTTCAAGGTATCAATTTCAGGAGTTGGGTCTATTTCACAACCATCCATCAACATTTCATTCGCATCAACTACCGACATAACATCACTATGATGATTCAGCTTCTCACCCACGAATATTATTCGTGGTCCATCTGGTGCCTTTAAAATTAATCATTTTAATCGGCACTCCACCGCAACATCATATACAAATAACCAATCCATCCCCAATATTATTTCAAACTCACAAAACGGTAGTTCTATAAGGTCAACGGGGAAATCCACACTCTGAATTTTAATAGAACACTGACGGCAAATCCTCTTAACCTTAGCACTCTGGCCTATTGGATTGGTTGCGACCACCTCACTCTTAATTAGTTATACTGAAATGTTTCTTTCTAGTATGATTCAAGAACTAATATATGAATGAGTGGAATCAGGATCAACTAATGCAAAAATAGGTCTATTAAAGAGTTCAAGCATACATGATATCACATCAGGATCATCTTTACTCTCCGTGGTCTTGATGTTATATACACGAGCAGGAGCTTTGCCTTTCAGATTCGATGCAACTTCCGATGCACCTTGATTCGAATTCCACCCTCGGCTCCCTTTATTTCTCTGAGAAGCAGCCGCCGATTGATTCTCTTGTAATTCTAGACATGCTCGTTTGAAATGACCCAGCTTCCCACATTGATAGAACATTGTCTCCGGCACATACCAACATCGACCAGGATGTCTTCTTCCACAAGTCTTTCATTCAGGTCTATTCCCAAGTCCATCACCTTTACTTCCACTAGTTTTATTGTGAACTTGTTTGGATTTACCTGCAAAAAAATTCTTCTTTACGGACGACATTGATCCAGCTGATCCCTGCTGCTGAAATCCTTTACCACGTTTAGACCAGTGTAAAACACTGGACCTCCAGGTCGCTTGTTTGACTGTTCTTTCTTCTCAGAAGCTTCTTCTTGTTCCACCATTTCAATTCTTTTAGCTCGGTTAACTGCCACTTGAAATTCAGACAAATCAAGAGCAACCGAGACTTTCTTATACTCCGGATCTAGACCTCCCACAAATCTAGTAACTCTGTGCTTCTCAGTCGGAATAAGTTCTGTAGCAAACCGGCTAAGCTTTTTAAACTCACATTCATACTCATATACTGATCTGCTTGGTTGCTTCAGATTCAGAAATTGATTCCTCATATCCTCGATGAAAACATCTCCAATATACTTGTTCCGGAACTCTTGTAAAAAGAACTCCGAAGTAACTCGTTCCCGAGGAATCTGAGCAGTAATGGTGGTCCAACAAATTCGAGCATGTCCCATCAAAAGTGATCTTACACCTTCAAGTTTTCCTTGATCATCACATCGGATAGTATCCAGCATGATTTTAATATCATTTAACCAGAAATCCGCAGACATCTTGTCAACATTAGAATCACCTTGAAATTCTGATGCCTTCAGCTTTCTCAACTCCCTTGGTACAGATGTTGGTTTCGGTCTTTTTAAGATATCATCTAAGGCCTGTAGGAATAATCCACGATCATGAACCTACATGTCTTGTTGTCCTTGTGCAGGTGCCTAACCTTGACATTGCTCCTGAGGTACATTCTAATTTACCTCGTTACTCCCACTCAGCACACGGACCTCTTGTTCAAACGCATGTCTAGAACCCTGATGGTCTGACATTTGAACATAACACATTTTCTACTAGTTTCTTAATATAGAGTAGCATTACTAAATATAGAGCATCAGAACATCTGCACATAATCATTAGTAATTATGACATCCTAGTGGCATGTATACAATTCCCACTCATTTTTAAATTCAATTTCTATCCAGAATCGACTAAACCTGAGGCTCTGATACCAATTAATGTAACATCCCTTTCCTGTATTTATTACCAAATACGAGTCAGTGACGTTACTAACTAAGGTTAAACCCTTTTATTACTTTAGCTTAGAAAACTGGCAGCCTGTACTGCCTTTACCTAAAAATTTATAGAAATTTTTTATAGACATCAAAAATTCATTCCAAAATTTTATAATTAAACTAGATTAATCAAGCTTTCTAACCATATAAATTACTAGCCTAAACTCATTACACAAAAATTCAAATAAATTCCTAAATTCACGTCACAGAGCCAAAATACTGAAATTCTGCTGCCATGTTTTCTAACCTTCCTTCGAATAAAAATTCATATATTTTTACATACAACTCGAAATCACTCACTGTTAATTTTTTGAGAAACTAGACAAAATTTTTAGTTCATACATATAAGATTCACCAACTAATTCTAATTATGGAATTTATAATGATTTTTCAAACACACTGCTTTTGCGTACATTTCTGGACAGATTTTAAACTTTCTATCTTAGGACCCATTTTTAGTATAAACCTAGTCCATTATCATTTATAACCATAATAAAACTTACTAGGTTCATCATCCATATTATATCAACTATTAACCAGCCACATTTGGTAATAAGCTATTACAAACCCCACTAAAATATACATGCCATCTAGTACATTTCTAAAAGAAAGGATGGATGTCATTACATTACTATGAGTATGGAGATA
The DNA here is from genome assembly GCA_019671005.1 of Hibiscus mutabilis. NCBI lineage: Eukaryota > Viridiplantae > Streptophyta > Magnoliopsida > Malvales > Malvaceae > Hibiscus > Hibiscus mutabilis. The sequence goes on from CM033750.1 coordinate 10,897,005, forward strand.
TACCTCCCAAAATATGAAAGTGATGCTCGGCTACTCTTCACTCGAAGCTCCTTTAAAACCTACGCATGACAGTCATCATACGCTAAGCATATACTTAGTGAGGCAACAACATTTAATTCAAATGCAATTTAACATAGGTATCAATATATTATAGTAACAATGCATATGATCACCTCCCATTTTATGCATTTTAACATATATGACATGATATATGTATAGTAACATATTACATGGTAATAACCTTGATTCTTACCAATACCGTTGCCATATTCTTCGAAGTTTCAAGCCTTTTTAACCTGTTTTTCAATTCATTTAGCCCAAGTATTGAATTAAGGAAATTTTTGTACGCGAGTCATCCCCCTATACTTAACTTGAGTATAGTATATTATGTGCACTTTACTGGAAGTGCTTAACACCGAAGTGCTTTTGTATACTTACAGGAATATACAATTATTAAATATTTTGCACTTTACCTGAAGTGCTTATAATAAATTGCACTCTACCGGGAGTGCTAAAATGTTTATACAACTGTTTATGACTCTATGGATATCCAACTATACTTTTAATTTCCTATCTCATACTTTGGGCTTTATATCAATCATAATCTAATACATGGCAACGTATATACATATTAAGCAATTCATACGTAAAATAACATTCCATGAATAAGTAGTGATCCATGCATGTATTCTCAATTCTAGACATATTTTTAACATGTCAATTATATAATGAATGACATAAAAATCATGCTATGCATGCATTGCACTCACATTGACACTTTCAAAGGTATAATTTATACTAGCCTCACTAAGCTCGATTGCACTTTCTATCTTCTTTCTTCATTCGTTTGATCTCGAACTTGCTTGTTATCTGTATGTACATTAAATACATGACACAAGCAACCCTAAGTACATGTCCAACCTTTACTAATACATGTACATACCAATATGGAAAATTTAATATTTTCAACCAAGCACTTCTTTGCTACCACAATACTTCCTATACTTTAATCTCACTTCAAACTACTCACTACAACCAATAATTTGATAATTTCCCTTTAAACCCTAAATTCTCTCTTTTAGGGTTTATAAACTAAAATTTGGAAAGTTCCACATTTCATCTCCATTTTCAAAATTTTTTACACCAAAAAAATCTTTGTATCATAGCAAACAACACGCCCATGTTTCTTGAGTATTTCCAAATTTCTCACTTATTTCACCCAACTTACAAAATTCACAAAATAGTCATAAAATGATGTTTTCTTCAATCCAACCACATAATTCAACTCAGTAAACATCATTCTAATCATTTCCATCATCAAATAAATTTTTACAAAATTTCCCCTAATTTTTCTTCTTATAGCCGAAATGGTCCCTAAAGTTTACCAAGAAGTTTTCATCATTTCAAGCATCTAAACAACACAACAACACCATTTCCAACTTGGTTAAGCTTTAAAACATGAAATCTTAACATGTTCTTCAACCACCCTAATCATAAAACTCAACTTAGAACCATGGAAACTAAGCAAAACTTATGTCAAAAAATAGAGAATTCAAAGGAGATCATTTCTTGTTTCCTGTCCCAAATCAAAATCTTACTAAATCAACCCAAAAAAATTGAATTGAAAATTTGTTCTTACCTTGGCTATAGGTCTCAGTTTGGAAGAGAAAGATGAGAGAAATTTTGTAAGTTTTTCTTTCTTAATATTATTCCACATGTCCCTTTATTTAATCTAATAATGCCACATATTTCATTAAAATGAATTAAAAATTTATTTTTAATCTACTTTACCAATTTATCCTCCAACTATATTCATATTTTCATGTCATCTTCCAACATGTCACTCCATTACTTAGGAACTAATTTAGTTCCTTTCTAACCGGCCATCATTAAAAAATCATAAATTTTCATTTTATGATTTTTGATCGATCCAATTATCCGAAAATCACTTAATACGATTTTTCCATCATTCGTATTATCAATTTCCAATCCAAATTCTCATATTTCAAAATTCCATAAATAAATAAATAATATTATCATAATCAGTCTCCCATATTTATGGAGTCTAACTCTAAAATTTTGACTCGATTCCAAAAATACCTATAATTATCTGAAATCTCTATCGGATAAAATTCTTTAACAAAATTTTTATACAAATCGCTTCTAATTATTCAGAGTTCAAAATATCTGTCAGAATCACTTTTATGGAACCTTCCCAGAGGTTACCCATCATAAAATTTTTCCTAACCTTAGCACGCTTAATAATATTTTCAATCCAATTTCAGTACCTTTTCTCCATCTAAATTCTAAAAACTGACATCAAGGTACTTAATTTGATCTAATTTCACACTTATATTTGATAAAATTACTTTTTGGGAAAATTATCATACTGGTCCCTAAATTTTCCCAACTTTTAACTTTGGTCACCTAAATTTAAAACTTTATGTTTTAGTCAAAGAACTAAAACCATTAACTTTTGATTCTTTGCGTTTTGGTCACTAATCAAATAATGGGATATTACAATTCTCTCCCCCTAAAAAAAATCTGTCCTCGAATTTTTAGAACGTACCTGAATTAAACAAATGTGGGTACTATTCTTTCATTCGCTCATCAATTTCCCAAGTGGCTTCTTCCACTTTGTGATTCTTCTAGAACACTTTCACCAATGGAATCGATTTGTTTCTATATTTCTTCACCCCACGAGCTAGAATTTTTATTGGTTCTTCTTCAAATGTCAAATCAGGTTGCATCTCAACTTCCGCAGGTGAAATGACATGGGAAGGATCCGACCTATATTTGCAAAGCATCGAAACATGAAAAACATCATGAATCTTGCTCATTTCTGGTGGTAAAGCCAATTGATACACCACCGGTCCAACTCTTTTCAAAATTTCATACAGACCAATGAATCTGGGATTAAGCTTCCATTTTCTTCCAAACCTCAATATTTTCTTCCATGGTGAAACTTTTAAGAATACATTATCTCTCACTTGGTACTCAATGTCTTTTCTTTTTTAATCCGAATAAGCCTTTTGTCTATCGGAAGCTGCCCTTAGATTATCTCGAATTATCTTCTTTTTTTCTTCTACCTCTTAAATCAAGTCAGGCCCGATAATCTTGTTGTCTTCTAACTCAAACCAATTTAACGGTGTCTGGCATTTTCTTCCATATAAAGCTTCGTACGATGTCATTTTAATACTTGATTGATAATTGTTGTTATACGCAAATTCAGCCAATGGTAGGTACTTTTCCCACGAACCTACAAACTCAATGACACACGTTCTTAGCATATCTTCCAAAATCTGAATTGTCCTCTCTGATTGTCCATCAGTTTACGGGTGGAAGGTAGTACGAAAATGCAATCGAGTACCCAATGCTTCCTGTAGTGCTTTCCAGAATCTAGAAGTAAACCTGGGATCTCTGTCAGACACAATGGAAATAGGAACTCCATGTAATCTAACAATCTCCCGAATATACAACTCTGCATATTTACTCAAAGAGAAATCGGTCCTGACTGGCAATAAATGTGCTGATTTGGTTAATCGATCCACGATCACCCAGATTGAGTCTTTCTTACTTGGTGTCAATGGTAACCCGGTTACAAAATCCATAGTCACTTTCTCCCATTTCCATTCCGGAATAGCAATTGGTTGAAGTAATCCTGATGGCACTTGATGTTCTGCTTTAACTTGTTGACAAGTTAAGCATTTAGAAATGAATTCCGTTATCGCTCTTTTCATTCCTGGCCACCAAAAACGGCTCTTCAAATCTTGATACATTTTATTTCCTCGTAGGTGTATCGTTAAAGGACTATAATGTGCTTCTATAAGGATTTCCTTTTTCAATTCCTCATCTTCAGGAATATAAGCACATCCTTTATAATATAAACATCCATTAGACTTTACTTAGAAGTCTGAAGATTCTCCCCTTTCAGCTTTCTTCTTTTTCTCTAAACAACTTTCATCCTTTTCCTGTGATTCTTTTATTTTGTCTATCAAGGTAGACCTGATATTCAGCTCAGCAAGTAAAGCACCATCATCCAATATTGATAACTGAGAATTCGATATCCGCAGGGCTGAAAACATCTTTCGGGTAAGTGTGTGTGCCACCACATTAGCCTTTCCCAGGTGATAATCAATAATTGCATAATAATCTTTAATTAGCTCGAGCCATCGCCTTTGTCTTAAATTCAGCTCATTCTGTATTAAAAGATATTTCAAACTTTTATGGTCTGTATATATATAACATCTTTCACCATATTAGTAGTGGCGCCAAATTTTTAAAGCAAAGACAACCGCAGCTAATTCCAAATCGTGAGTAGGATAATTCCTCTCATGAGTTTTAAGCTGCCTAGAAGCATAAGCCACCACTTTCTCGTCTTGCATAAGTACACAACCCAAACCATTATGCGATGCATCACTATACACCACAAAATTCTTACCTGATTCAGGTTGAACTAACAACGGAGCTTCTGTCAAGATTTTCTTCAATCTTTCAAAGCTTTCTTGACATTCTTTATTCCATATAAAAGATACATTCTTCCTGAGCAATTTGGTAATAGGTGCAGCAATCATCGAGAAATCTTTCACGAACCGGCGGTAATATCCTGCCAATCCGAGAAAACTTCTAACCTCTGCAATATTTTAGGAGGTTTCCACTCCATGATAGCTTGAATTTTCTGAGGATCAACCTGAATTCCTTCAGCTGATACTATATGTCCGAGAAATGTCACCTTAGAAAGCCAAAATTCACATTTAGATAGTTTAGCATATAACTTCTTCTCCCTCAAGATCTGAAGAACTATTCTGAGATGAACATCATGATCCTCCTTGGTTTTAGAATAAACCATGATATCATCTATGAATACCACTACAAATTGGTCCAGGTATGGCTGAAAAATTCGGTTCATCAAATCCATAAATGCTGTTGGGGCATTAGTTAATCCAAACGGCATTACCATGAACTCGCAATGTCCATATCGAGTCCTAAAAGCCGTCTTTGGAATATCTTGCTCTTTAATCTTCAATTTGTGATAACCCGATCGAAGATCAATCTTAGAGAACATTGTTGCCCCTTTTAATTGATCAAAAAGATCATCAATTCTTGGCAATGGATATTTATTCTTTATCATCACTTTATTAAGTTGACGATAATCGATACACAATCTCATCGACCCATCTTTCTTCTTTACAAATAATACAGGTGCTCCTCATGGTGATATGCTTGGTCGTATAAAACCTCGATTCTGTAATTCTTGTAGCTGTGATTTGAGTTCCCGGAGTTCAGCAGGTGCCATCGATATGGGTGTTGTACTAGGTAACACCTCAATTCCAAATTCTACTTCTCTATCTGGAGGTAATCCCGTTAATTCTTCTGGGAATACATCTGGAAATTCCCGCACCGTATGTATATCTTCTATTTTCACTCCCGGCTTCAAGGTATCAATTTCGGGAGTTGGATCTATTTCACAACCATCCATCAACATTTTATTCGCATCAACTGCCGAAATAACATCACTACGATAATTCAGCTTCTCACCCACGAATATTATTCATGATCCAACTAGTGCCTTTAAAATTAATCTTTTTAATCAGCACTCCACCACAGCATCATATACAAATAACCAATCCATCCCCAATATTATTTCAAACTCACAAAACGGTAGTTCCATAAGGTCATCGGGGAAATCCACACTCTGAATTTTAATAGAACACTGACGGAAAATCCTTTTGACCTTAGCACTCTGGCCTATTGGATTGGTTTCTACCACCTCACTCTTAATTATTTCTACTGGAATGTTTCTTTCTAGTATGATTCGAGAACTAAAATATTAATGGGTGGAACTAGGATCAACTTATTAAAGAGTTCAAGCATACCTGATATCACATCAGGATAATCTTTACTCTCCGTGGTCTTGATGTTATATACACGAGCAGGAGCTTTGCCTTTCAGATTCGATACACCTTGATTCGAATTCCACCCTTGGCTCCATTTATTTCTCTGAGAAGAAGCCGCCGATTGATTCTCTTGTAATTCTAGACATGCTCGTTTGAAATAACCCAGCTTCCCACATTGATAGCACACTGTCTCCGGCGCATACCAACATCGACCAGGATGTCTTCTTCCACAAGTCTTGCATTCAAGTCTACTCCCAAGTCCATCACCTTTACTTCCACTAGTTTTATTGTGAACTTGTTTGGATTTACCCGTAAAAGAATTCTTCTTTACGGACGACATTGGTCCAGCTGATCCCTGCTGCTGAAATCCTTTACCATGTTTACACTAGGACCTCCAGGTTGCTTGGTTGACTGTGCTTTCTTCTCAGAAGCTTCTTCTTGTTCCACCCTTTCCATTCCTTTAGCTCGATTAACCGCCACTTGAAATTCAGACAAATCAAGAACAACCGGGACTTTCTTATACTCTGGATCTAGACCTCCCACAAATCTAGTAACTTTATGCTTCTCAGTCGGAAGAAGTTCTGTAGCAAACCGGCTAAGCTTATTAAACTCACATCCATACTTATATACTGATTTGCCTGCTTGCTTCAGACTCATAAATTAATTCCTCATATCCTCGATGAAAACATCTCCAATATACTTGTTTCGGAACTCTTGTAAAAAGAACTCCCAAGTAACTCATTCCCGACGAATCTGAGCAGTAATGGTGGTCCACCAAATTTGAGCAGGTCCAATCAAGTTTTAACATTTCATGAATAAGTAGTGATCCATGCATGTATTCTCAATTCTGGACATATTTTTAACATGTCAATTATATAATGAATGACATAAAAATTATGCTATGCATGCATTGCACTCACCTTTACACTTTCAAAGGTATAATTTATACTAGCCTTACTAAGCTCGATTGCACTTTCTATCTTCTTTCTTCACTCGTTTGATCTCGAACTTGCTTGTTATCTGTATGTACATTAAATACATGACACAAGCAACCTTAAGTACATGTCCAACCTTTACTAATACATGTACATACCAATATAGAAAATTTAATATTTTCAACCAAGCACTTTTTTGCTACCACAATACTTCCTATATTTTAATCTCATTTCAAACTACACACTACAACCAATAATTTGATAATTTCCCTTTAAACCCTAAATTCTCTCTTTTAGGGTTTATAAACTAAAATTTGGAAACTTCCACATTTCATCTCCATTTTCAAAAATGTTTACACCAAAATAATCCTTGTATCATAGCAAACAACATACCCATGTTTCTTGAGTATTTCCAAATTTCTCACTTATTTCACCCAACTTACAAAATTCTCAAAATAGTCCTAAAATGATGTTTTCTTCAATCCAACCACATAATTCAACTTAGAAAACATCATTATAATCATTTCCATCATCAAATAATTTTTTGCAAAATTTCCCCTAATTTTTCCTCTTATAGCTGAAATGGTCCCTAAAGTTTACCAAGAAGTTTTCATCATTTCAAGCATCTAAACAACACTACAACACCATTTCCAACTTGATTAAGCTTTAAAACATGAAATCTTAACATGTTCTTCAACCACCCTAATCATCAAACTCAACTTAGAACCATGGAAACTAAGCAAAACTTATGTCAAAAGATAGAGAATTCAAAAGAGATCATTTCTTGTTTCATGTCCCAAATCAAAATCTTACTAAATCAACCCAAAAAAATTGAATTGAAAATTTGTTCTTACCTTGGCTATAGGTCTCGGTTTGGAAGAGAAAGATGAGAGAAATTTTGTAAGTTTTTCTTTCTTAATATTATTCCACATGTCCCTTTATTTAATCTAATAATGCCACATGTTTCATTAAAATGAATTAAAAATTTATTTTTAATCTACTTTACCAATTTATCCTCCAACTATATTCATATTTGCATGTCATCTTCCAACATGCCACTCCATTACTTAGGAACTAATTTAGTTCCTTTCTAACCGGCCATCATTAAAAAAATCATAAAATTTCATTTTACGATTTTTGTTCGATCAGATTATCTAAAAATCACCTAATACGATTTTCCATCAATCGTATTATCAATTCCCAATCCAAATTCTCATATTTCAAAATTCCATAAATAAATAATATTATCATAATCAGTCTCCCATATTTATGGAGTCTAACTGTAAAATTGTGACTCGATTCCAAAAATACCGATAATTATCTGAAATCTCTATCGGATAAAATTCTCTTTAAAATTCTTTAACAAAATTTTTATACAAATCGTTTCTAATTATTCAGAGTCCAAGATATCTGTCAGAATCACTTTTATGGAACCTTCCCAGAGGTCACCCATCATAAAATTTTCCCTAGCCTAAACACGCTTAATAATTTTATTCGATCCAATTTCAGTACCTTTTTCTCCATCTAAATTTTAAAAACCGACATCAAGGTACTTAATTCGATCAAATTTCACACTTATTGGATAAAATTACTTTTTGGGAAAATTACCATATTGGTCCCTAAACTTTTCCCAACTTTTCATTTTGGTCACCTAACTTTAAAACTTTATGTTTTAGTCACTGAACTAAAACCACTAGCTTTTGATTCTTTATGTTTTGGTCACTAATCAAATAATGGGATATTACAAAGTTAATGTGGTTTCTATTGAGTATATTGCCAAGTGACTGAATTAAAATGTTATCGGATATAATTGGCTAGATATAGGGTTTAAAGTGCACTATAATAAGTCGCCTCATGTGTATCGAGGGGTCAAGAGTGTGCCATGCTCCACCATGAGAACCGCAGCGGTCGAGGGGTCATGAGTGTGTTAATTCTCCCACTGGTGGATTTGTATATTATAACCGTTGAGGGCTGCTCCAGTTCGAGGACGTATATGAAGTGGTTGAAGGAACCACTTGGGAAATCCGTGTATTCGATATGGTTTTGATAAAATAGAACGAAACTTGTTTTGAGTCACTTGAATGCCAATAATATATGAGATGATGTATCATAAGAAATGGATTATGTTTTGTATAATGTGGTTTATACATGGGATGCTCTTTAAGCTTGCTATTCAGAGATTTTGGCATATGAAGCTTAGATTGAGGTTTGAGATAGAAATCCACGATACATGTGTTGCAAATGATTTAAATGTGCATATTTAAAGAGATTATAGAAGCATGAGATGTTTTGACATGAGACTGTACACTAGATTTGATTTAAAATGTTTTAAATGCATTGATGAGTGTTTTTGAGATTTCCTCACTAAGCTTATAACTTAAGCTCTCATTTCTCATCAATGCAGAGAAATAGACTCTTTCGGACAGCGAGCAAGCAAAGGAAAGTCCAAGGATTGAAGTATTTTCATGTATGGTTTTACAAATACATAGTAGTAATAAGAAGCAATATGACCAAGTTATAATTATGAGGTTTATTTTAGGTACTCCCTGTTTGTACAAGTTGTGTTTGATGTTCTGGACTTGTATGATGCCTAATGTTTGGTTTTGAGGGGTTGGGAAACAATTCACATGCTTAGGTAGAGATCATGTCTTTAGGGATTTGCTTTGGTTTTGTGTATGATCTGTTTCCATGCCCCTATGTTTGAGGAATTGTTGTTTAGGATGTTATATGATGATTAGATGTTGAATGGTGTATGTTAGATTGAGCCAAAGTGTCATATGTTCGACTAAGAGGTCATTACAGATCTGTCTGTACCGATACGGGTCTTCAAGGATCGGTTCGCGGGGGCCTATCTCGGATCAATTTGGGAAAAATTGCCTTGGCATATAAATACGTCTAGGGATCGTATCGGTACGTGATGTTGATAATTTGTCTTGGTGTCGGTACACGGGCAACTGTACCGGTACGCCTTTTGGCTACAAGAATCCCAATTTTGAATTTGGCATACCCGTACCGATACGCTTGAGGAACTTATCGGTACGCCCTTTTATTTTGCACCCTTTGCAATACGGGAAGTGCCCGTACTGGTATGCCAGCCGTTATTTCAGTTAAAATTCCTTCTGAAGTTTGATTTCTTTCCAATTTAGTCCTTGTTTCTTGATCGTGCAATTAAATGTGTTTGGATGATTATTTTGAGTTGGAATTTAACCTGATTGTATGAAATATGACTAATTAAGGATTGGTAACCTTAATTTCACGAAAGTCCTCTTAATTATCTAAAAATACATTTTAATCCTTGTAACACGAATTTGTACAATTGGATGTCAAATCGACGCCCGATTGAGTTGTAATTTTTGCCATAACCATCATGATCACCTTAGGAATTAAATATGCATTTAGATAAGATAAAAAAAATAGACTGTTTTTTAAGTAAATCTTCTGGGTTTGTCTCGGCAAACCCTATTGTAGCTCGCTCGGTTCGGTCTTGCGACTAGATCGGTTCAAGGGGTTACATTTGTTAATCGATTCATAGAGTTAGGAAAAACCTAAATTGTATTTGCTTGATGGTTATAGTGAAGTGACATGTTTCTGTAAAAGTATAGGTTTTCTTTTCTCTCTTTTCACGTGGCCGTGTTGATAAAAAAAAAAAACCAGCTTTGTAAGTGTACACTCATTTCCTTCTTGTATATTCTATAAAAACTTGTTTACTGTGTAAACTGAATGCGACAATACACTTATATCTATTATTGTATATTCGTCCAACTTGGATACTGTGTAAATTTATTTATTATTTTGAATTTAGTTGGGAATGACTTTCACACAACTCCCTTTACGCATGCATTTAGGTGGTTCATTTGTTAAAAATTCGAATGTTGATTATGTTGGTGGTGTAGTAGTAGATTGGGTAATGGACCCTGATTTAGTGTCACATGGTAATTTATGTGAACTGGTAATAGAAGCGGGGTATAAGAGTGTTAAATCTTTGTATTGTTTAAGACCAGGTTGTACTTTAGCTAATGGTTTAGTGTTGTGTTGGGATAATAAATCCTTCAACAACCTAATTGGACACTGGTTAAATGAAATGGAGATGTATATATTTGTAGATCATGTTATTGATGTTGCAGATCTTAGTGAGCCCCCACTGTCACTGGCAGCATCAAGTTTGCCACATGATGAGGGACATAATAGGAATAACACTATTGATTAGGACAAAATTATAAGTGAAGGGTATGAAAAACATAATGATGAGGGTTTGAATAACTTAAACACTGGTGGGCCCACTGAGGCTAGTAGTTTGATGATGTTATAAATGAAGTGGACGGGGATTTACCTGAAACAGATGAGAGAGTTGAAGATGAACATGTTGAACAAAGTGAAGATAAACCATTAAAAGATGTTGAGTGAGTTAGTGACAGGGATGATGAAGAGTTACAAGAAATACATAGCCACTTTAAAAGTTTTAGGTTGAGTGCATTACAGAAAGATGGGAGTGAAGGGCAGTTTTGAGTTACTGCAGAAATCGAAGAGCTTATGCAACAAGTTAAAAGAAGAAGAAGAAAAAATGTGAGTCTATTGAGGCTAGGAGTGAAACTAGGTATACAAGTAAAATTGATCAGATCTAGGGAGTTATGAAACCGATGATGATGATGATGAGGTGGTGGTGGTTTGCAAGAAGAACATAAAGTATTATTTTGACCCTATTGACAAAATTCTATGTTTCCAACTTGGGATGATTTTTTAGAGCAGTAAACAGTTCAAAGAAGCGTCGACCAAGTTTGCTATTGTCAAAATATTTGATTTTAGACTTTCTAAGAATGATCGAGACAAGAATAGGGTTGTGTACAAAGGGAAGGGTTGTCCATGGACCATCTATTCTTCCATAGATTCAAATGATGACCACTATAAGGTAAAAACTTTTAAGGATAATCACACATGCTCTATTACAATCAAAAGCTCTAGGGCAAGTTATAAGGTTATTGCTAAGCATTTTTTACCTAAACTTTAACTTATACCTAATTTAAAATTGCATGAGATGGTTAAACTTGCAAAGGAGGAACTGAAGGCTGACTTGTCTAGTGGAGTTTGTAGAAGAGCTAGGGACTTGGCTAAACAACAAATTACTGAAAATTATAAGTATGAGTTTCAGATGTTATTTGACTATGCAAATTCTTTGAGAAGGGCAGATAGTGATGGGACTATTGATTTAATGGTAAAAGGCCTACTCCTAATCATAAGACAAGATCTAGAAGGCTTTATGTCTGTTTTAGTGCTACGTAAAAGGGGCTTAGAGAGTTTTATAGACCTTTTGTGAGTTTGGATGAATGTAATGTTGGAAGAAGCATTATTAGTGGCTGTGAGAAGGGATGCTAACAACCAAATGTATCCTATTGTATAGGCACTGGTGGAGAGTGAGACAAAATACTCTTGGAGATGATTTTTAGAGAATCTAAGAAAAGATATTCATATGATGGATGGTGAAAAATTTACCATAATGAATGATATGCAAAAGGTTATTAAAAGTTGATGTCATTCATATTCAATTTATGTGACCATTCTTAATAAGTTCTAATAACTAATACATTTTTCTTGTAGGGTTTAATTGAAGTTGTTGGTTCTGATATTCCAGAAGTTGAGCACAGATTTTGTGTTGGGCATTAGTTTGCTATTTGGAGAAAGATGCATAATACTTCAGAGATTTATAAGTTGTTTTGGAGCTGTAGTAAGGTAACTTCAGAAGCTGATTTCAGGCAACAGGTAGTTACATTAGGTGAGGTTAAAGGTAAAACATTGTTGGATATTTTGAAAAAAAGACCCAACACAGTAGAGTAAGGCATTTTTCTCAACTAGAAACTTGTGTGACTGCTGATAATAATATAGCTGAGACTTTTAATGCTAGATTAATAAAAGCTAAACATATGTCTATCATTTCTATGTTTGAGGAAATAAGACATTTTATTATGAATAGGACTGTTAAAAATAAAAGTACATGCATGAAGTGGACAAATTCAATTTGTCCTAAAATTTGTGCAAAAGTTTAGGAACAAAGAGAATTTAGTACATACAGTCATGTGTCATAGAATGGTGCTGATGGGTAAAAAGTTTTATGCAATAGGAACATTTATGTTGTTGACATTAAAGAAAGAAAATGCATATGTAGACATTGAGACTTGACTGGTATACTATATATGCATGTCGTATGTGTGATTCTATGTAAAAAAGATAGAGTTGAGCCATACATAAGTGATTTTTATAAGAAAGATATGTATGAAAAATCTTACAGTTGTATTATTCCTCCTCTTGTTGGGGATAAATTTTGAAACTGCTACAAATTTAGGTGATATTGTGCCTCCAGTACCTAAAAAGTTACAGGAAGACCAAAAAAAGAGTACGAGAGGAGGGTGAATGTAGTGACACAAGCTTATCAAGAAGAGGAAAATAGATGATATGCACTTTGCATTTTCAGTTGGAACATAATTCAAGAATATGTCCAACTAAAAACCAACAGTCTATAAATTCAAATGTTTGATATTGTTCTTTATATCCCTTATTTTAATTTTAAATGTGTAATGTTTGTTTGCAGGACAATGTGGAAAATATTAGTGAATCAATACCCCAAGCATCAGTTCATTCTGAAGTTGAGGATAATGTGCCACAACCTGCTATTCCAACACCTACAGTTTTAGAAACTGTTGTTCCAACACTAAGAGTTCTAACATCAACAGTTTCACCAAGAGTTCCAACACCAACAGTTCCAACATCAAGACTAAAAGAAAAAAATCGCGTAAAGTCATTGCACCAGAAAGTAGGGGAGAAAATTATGAAAGACATGGATGTTTATGTCCATGTCAAAACTGAAATTAAAATCTTAAATGTAAGTAATATCAACCTTTCACTTTCGCTTTCACTTCTTAAAAATTATTGGGATATTAACTTTTCACTTTCATTTAAAATTATAGCTTGGAATATAATCTCAGAAAATTTTATCTTATCAGACAACAAGAACTCCAAGAACAAGGAGTTAAACTGCTACCTAAAGATCAATCCAGCAAGCTACATGATCTGCTACCCAAAAAGAAACAACTGTTTTAGTAACAACAGCAAATCAATCACCTACTTACTATGATGTGAGCTAATTTTTATGTTCATTTTTTCAAATCATCTAATTTTAGAATGTATATGGTGTTTGACCCTCTTTTTTATTTAGTTGCAGGAATTAAGGGCATACCTGCTAGATTTGGGAAGGAAAAGATTTACAATTGGTGATGATGTCTTAAACACACAAGACAGCAACACTGGTGCACAGTACAGATAGATGTCTTGTGTTTGCTTGAGCTACTGTATTGTGTTTAGGGTTGTCTTATGTTGAAGATGAAACTTCAATTTCTTTTTGTTAAGTTATGCTACCGCATTGTGGTTGCTTGAGTCTTATGTGAACTCATGTGAAGTTATTTCTTTTGTGAACTTCAGTACTTTGTGACCTTCATGTTAATTTCAGCCTTATGTCAACTTTTGTGATCTTATGTCAACTTCACTTTATGGTAATGAATTACTAATCGATGTACCATTCACTTGCGTGAGAATTTTTTTCATTTTACAAATTAAATAGAGCATAAACAGGGCAATAAACAATCACATTCATTGATCAAACTTGTTACAATTTTCAAATTTCACTAACAAACCAAACATAAGCCATAAACAATTACAACAAACAAAATGATTAAAATCGAACCTAACGCATATTGATATGATGTAATTAACCTAGTTTTTTAGTTCAACGCTTTCTTTTACAATTTCTTCTGATTTTCAATCTTTCAACCTCTTTCATTAGGTTGCCCAGCTTACTTGAACCATATTATTTCAGTCCTCAATTCTCTCATTTCAGAGACTAAAAATTGATTCTCCATCTGTATTTCTTTAGACTGAATTTCAACACATTTAGATGAATCAATCCATTCAAAAAATGAACAGTTGTTAACATTACAATTTTTAAAACATTCACAATTCTGCCGGTAAGCAATCGATGCTCTTACCTCCCAAAATTTACCGCACCCATTGAACAATGTTTGGGATTCTTCTGAGTTTTTAAAATACAAACATGAGCTTTAACGTCACAGAAGCATTTAGTTTCTTTGCACTTACTTTTTGCGTTTGAAAGGGAGTTTGAAAAACTCGATTTCTTACTAGGGATTTCATGCCTATATCTTCTTTCATCCATTCTTCAAATAGTTGCAGCAACGATCTAATTAGGGCTCCCACGAACAATATAACAAGAGGAAGAATATAAAGTAATCAAGTTTAAAATGGTTTAGGGTTTGAAGATGAGCAAATGGAACATTGGAACTCACGATTTGATAAAATTAAAATAATATTGGATTATCTTGTATCATCAAGTTAATTTTATAGGGACTAATGGAGATATTTAGGGACGGAACTTGTTTAAAAATTAAAAATTTAGAATAAGGTCAAACTCGTCTAATTTTAAAATTAGAGACCTACTAAACTAAAAAATGAGAAGATGAGAGGGGTTAAAATTTAATTTTCTTAGGTTCTAAAATTAATAAAACCTAAAACGTAATTTGAACGTAAAAATGAGAAGTTTAAGCATAATTTACTTTGTTTTAAAACTAGGAAGGATCAAGAAAAGTAATTTGAACTAAAAAGTAAAAAGTAAGGGACAAGTGTCACATGAGATAATGAAAAATTCTACTTACTAAATATGGTCAAGGTCTACTAGCAACCCTTGTAAGGGCATCTCCAACCTTCACCAATACTATAATACTATTTTTGTGTTAAAAATAATATAAAAAATTATAAAAAAAGAAAAAAGTTAAATTAGTGTAAAGAGACGATTTCCGACCTTTCTACTAAAATGGTACAAACTAAGATATTTAATATTATTTTAATGTAAAGAGACCAACTTCAACATTTGCACTAGAACCCTTTTGCGCCATTTTGGCTTTTCTTTCAATTAAAAATGATTTGGTGTTGCTACAGTTCCGCACCAAATATGGTCTGACGCTATAGACAACACCAAAATGGTGGCATGCGGATTTAAAATATGGTGTTGGGTTAAAGAATGAATAGTGACAAAAATACACCATTTTAGTGAAATGGTGTGAAAAATACACAAGATTGGAGATGTTGTTATACCACAAATCCAATTTAATCCTTCTACTATTAAAAGAGACATTTTAGTTTATGAATGTTTAAAAAATGAATATTTTTGTCCAAAATGTTAAATCTACTGTTAGTTGAACTTGGAGGTGACAATCTGATCAGGGCCAAGTACGTTCATTTTCGGGTTGGGTTGATTTTCAGTTTAGATTAATTTTAGTTTAGGTTTGATTTGAGTCAGGTCAAGTTTGATTCAAATTTAATTATGGTCTATGTTATTTCGGGTCAGGTCGGGTATTGGGTCAAGTCATTATCGAACATATTGATTTCTGGGTCGGGTCAGGTCAATATCATATCGATTGAATTTTTTGATCGGGTTAATAACATAAAAGTCAATTTTTGGTTCAAATCAATATCAGATTGATTGATTTAGTAGATCAGGTTAATATCAGATCAATCGCTTTTCGATTTGAGTTAATATAAGAAGATAGTCTTTTAGAGGATAAAAGATGATATTAAAACACTAAACTAATACTAAAGGTGGTTGTTGATTACTAATATAATACAAAAGGAGAATAAAAACATGTATTTGAAAAAATCAAATTTGGGTTGCTTTCGGTTCGAGTTGCTTTCGATTTGAGTTATTTTTCGGTTGGAATTGCTTTCGGTTCAGTTTTATTTTTTATTCGATTCAGGTCAAATTGGGTATGAGTTGCTTTTGGTTCAACTAAAATTCATATAGTTTTGGTTCAGTTCGATTTGTTTCAGGTTCAGATCAAATTTGAACCATCATATTCGTGTTCATATCGAATCTTGAAGCAGGTAAACTGGTTTTAGAGTTTTGAGTCAAATTTGTTAGGACTGGTTGAACTGAAATATTGAGTTTAAATACCTTTGAAGTCTTTATTAATTTATAAATTATACAAATTGGGTCTTGAAAAAGTAATTTAGTCAATATACATTTCGAAAAGTGAAAAAAAAAATAAAGATGATTCATAATGGAATTGACTTTTATCGTTAGTACATGACATGTGTATAACCATGATCGGATACTTTTTAAAAAATGATAAATTTATCAAAACAACTATTAAAACAGTGAAAATTTTAAAATCATTAAAATAACTAAAATTCAATATTTTTTCCCAAAATGTGATAAATTATTAAGACAAATTCATCCAAAAAAATGTTATGTTTTCAATAAAGATAACTAAAATAAATAAAAGTATGTGGAACGCAATTTATATTTACGAGTGTGCTTTTTATTATTATTTAATATATTTTAGTTTTAGTCTTATTTTTAAAAACCTTGAAAATTGTACCATGATTCTTCATTCTTTGAAAATTATTTTGAATTTTATGTAATTTCAATTCTAACATTTTTTTACTTTTTAGATTTTATTTTATTTTTTCTTCTAAAAGACGTGTTTTTCCCAAATCCCCTTTTAAATAATTTTTTAAATAAATGTGGAACCCCTTTTAATATAATTTAACAATTAAGTAATTTTCGTAGCGGCATTTCAAAAATAGTCGCTACAAAAAAATTTAAAACAAATTGAAAACCCTTTGAAAACATTTCAAACATATTTTTCAAGTTAATGGACTTTTGAATGATTTTTGTAAAATTACAAACAAGTCCAAAAATATTTTTTACAATTGTTATATCAAAATCAATATCTCAACAATCTCCCCTTTTTTGATATAACGAAACCATTTGAAAAATTGTTTTGTGAAAACTCCCCCTTAGAAAAACAAATTTTGAAAAAAAGATTTGTTTTCGAAAATATTAAAAGCTCCCCCTTTTTCTTTTAAAATTTCAATTTTTCAAACCTTTCTCACCCTTTTTGTTATATCAAAAATAATTCAAACTAAGTTTGAAAACTTTTAAAGTACCATAACAATGGAGAGTTAAAAAAAATTGACAAAATAAGAATTTTATTTTAAAATTGGATCCCACTTTCTCGAAGCATTCCAAAAAATTGGCTCCAAGCTTTACTCTTAAAATATATTGAATTTCATCATTATCAAATCAATTTAAAAGCTAATGGAACTCAATTATCCAAGTCTTCAAAACAAAAGAATAGATAACCAAATAAATAAAGAATTAGCATAGAGGTTACCCATCTTCTTCATTTGTGTGGCTAGAGCATTCCAAAATCTTTGCTATCATCATCATTTCTCCAACACACATACAAAAGATATTTACTTGATTTTTAGTATCCAAATTGCTTTGGATCCATTTACATTAGTCACAATGTCTCTAGTTCCCTTAGGAACCCGTACTTGCCTAATTTTATAAGACTTTCTATTTCTTATAGAACAAGTATTTATGGAATGACCATGATAATGACAATGTGAGCAATTTGTCATTATGGGATTAGATGAATTATTAAAAATAATTTATTTTTCTTTTGTTAAGTTTTCAAGCTTAACCTTCAAATCAAAATTTTCTTTTTGAAAATCTCCACTCTTAATTTTTGAAAGCTCTAAATCATTTTTCAAAATTTCATTTGGCTTTCAAAATCGATTTTTTATTTCAAAAGAAAATCATTTTCAATCTCAAGTTTTGAAATTATTTTCTTGAATTTGGAATTCAAGTTCTTAAATTCCAAAAATAATTCATCAAAAGCATCTTGCAACTCATAAAAAGAATAAGAATTAAGCTCACTTGAGTTAGAAGATACCTCGGGCTCATCGAGAGCCATAACACCATCCACCTTAGGTGTTGAGAGGAGGTTTGCACATGATGAATCATCATCTTTCTTTTCTTCATTCTTGTTGCCGTAGAGTTTCTAAAGCTTCTCCCATATTTCTTTGGTACTTTTGCATGTGGAGGCCTTCTTGGAAACATCTTCATTAAGGCCACAAAGAAGAGTGTGCATAGCCTTGGCATTTAGCTTTGCTTTGCTTGTGTCATTTGTACTCATTTTCTTATTTTTCTTAAGAACTTCCAATGTGACCATCTTTGATTATCTTCCAAACATCAAGATCGAATGCTTGGATGATATACTTCATTAAATTGCTCTAATGGAAGTATGCATCTTCTTTTGAATAGCGGAGGATACGAGATAGAGCGGCATTCTTCAAATCTAGCCATTTTCTTGAACAGTAGACTTCAAGCTTGATGATATTTTCTTCCGATTGTAAGACCTTCGATGGAGACAAGGGTTTGATACCAATTGTTAGGCTCGTACGTCGTCAACCGAAAACTGCCAAAGGGGTTGAAATGCTTCTCGAACAAATTGGTGAAAAATCGAAAAAAATAGTAGACAATTTGTGAGCTTCAATTTTAGAGTGGTTCGACTTCTAAACCAAGTCTACATCCACTACCTTAGCACACCACTAAGGATTTCTCAATCCACTACTTTGAAATCTTGCTTTTAGGACAAAGCGTAACCTTACAACCCTATCTTTTACAATGGCTAAAATAGTTTTTAAGGCTAAACTAGAATCTCTCCCTTTTACAAGGTTTGATTTTGGTTAACAAAATACTTCACAAGGTGGGTGTTTACAAAGATTGAAGCTCACAAGAAAGAGTACAAAAGATATACAATTAAAGCACTCTCTAAACTATGTACAAGAGAAATGAAGAAATAAGATTTAGACTCAAATTCTCTTGATCATCTTGCTTGAATATGTTCTCTAACCATCTTCAAGTGTCCTAAGCTTGCCTTTATAGTGTGGAATGATATTCTCTCCATTTATGGCCATTGAGGATGTTTTGGAGCCGTTGGAAGCCATTAAAATCAAGCATTAAACGATCACCTGCACAGAGGTTTTGAAACTATTGAAAGGGTTTCGAAACCTTTTGGGGTTTTCAAATAAAACTAGTCATTACTAGCTGTTACAAGCCATTTCAGGGCCCTAGTTTCGAAACCAATTAGGGGGTTTCGAAACCTTCTTGGAGGTTTCGAAACTGTTTGCCTAGTTTTGGGTCCAGGCCTTACTGCCAAGGGGGTTTCGAATTCGGAACCTCCTAGGGGGTTTCGAAACCTTCATTAAAACACTGAAAAAATTGGCTAGATTTTGACTTTTGAAGATATATTCAATATATGGTTTTAGTCAAAACATTTTAAAGAAATTGAAAACCCTTTGAAAACAATTCAAACATATTTTTCAAGTTAATGGACTTTTGAATGATTTTTGTAAAATTACAAACAAGTCCAAAAATATTTTTCACAATTGTTACATCAAAATCAATATCTCAACAAATTTTTTCTCCATAGATACTCCATACGAATTAACTCCCTTTAAAAATCATGTTAATTCTAAAATCAGAGAAGATTTCAAAATGTTAACCTTTGAGAAATGATTTACTAACAGTAATAAAATTTGCTTAAAAATTTACTAATAGTAATATAGTCCTTATCTTTAGTATTTCATGTCTTTATCTTTAAATCATGATTTAGATTGCTCCTTGAAGAGTACTTGATTTGCATTTCTCCAGAATTTCAGCTATTTTGTCGCCTTTATAAATTTCTCAAAAGAAATTATTAGTATGACAGAAAGAGTAAAAAATATTTTCTCCTTAATTTTCTGTAGCTAAATAATTTTATTCTACAGAAGAATAAATGATTGTTCATCTCCATATGAACAAAACACCACTATTTACGTATCCAGCACAAGAACAAGCTATTTATTGGTAATCTTAGTACCTCACTAATTATAAAAATACTAACTCGTGATTACTATAATTAAAACGTTTCTAAGAATTTTAAAGTCACGTCAATACACGTTTAAAATATTTAAAGTCAAATGCATATATGATGCGTCCATATTATTTCAACAAGTTTTGAAAATAGAAACGCTTTCTCCGAAGCAAAATCAATTTCATAGCTCATGAAATATAAAAAACAATCTCATAACTCTCCCAATTTAATAAGAAATCATGGCCATGAGTTTATTATATAATAAATGGCCTTAAAGCATTATTGTAAACGAATACCAGATTCTCCATCGTGTTTTAATGCTTATTAAAAGCATTTCTCATATTTCCTCATTCAATGAATTATGTTTTATAGACATGTTATAATGCTTTCAATGCTAATCAAAGACGTAAAATGAAATAAAATTGGATAGACATATTTTGCAGTAGAGGTACTCTTACCAAATGAAAGAAACTGTGGCTGCATATAACTTTTAGTAGTCTAACTACTGATTCCAGTAAATCACAAGCACCTTATTTTAGAGAATGATCTTCAGTAGTTATAAGCATAGTCGTGTTTAACAACAGTAAATGAGTTCGCTTTTAAATTGTTGAAAATAGATTGCTGCAAAATGAGATGTTAGCACTGACTGGAAAATAATAAAATAAATTAAACAAAACAATAATTGTGTCGTGGTATTAACTACTGCCTTAGAAGTGAATTCGCCCCGATATGTGTAATCGCTACAATGGACGAACAACCCCCTGAAATTAACACGGCTCTCCAAATCTCTTACACCCAAAAAATGGAGTTGACTTAGGTGGTACTACACTTCTCTAAGAAAGAAAACTTCGACGAGGCTAGAGAGCTTTTGAGAGTGAAAACTATTTGAGAAAGAATTCAATCTTTTGTAATGTTCAAAAGGTAAAAAGAATTCTCTATTTATAGGCTTAAAGTGGAGGTAAAATGGTAAAAGATTCAACAACAGTTATAAAAATAATTAATTATCATAAACATCATTTTAATGACTATAAACATTATTTTGTAACAACTAGAAATGGTAAAAATATAAGCTCTGATCAATAATATATTACTATGAGGATGTTGTCTATAAAGAAACACACATGAACCGAATCAGATCAAGTCAAACGAAATGTGGAATTCTTTGTATTAGCAACAGAAACAACCAAATCTCACTCAAACATTGGCATCACAAATTCTTTGTTTTCCTTTCCAAAAAAAATGTGATAAACCAACTTTTAATCCCTAAACTTGGTAAATCTTCTCAATTTAGTCCTTGAACTTTGTTTTGGTCCATACTAATCCATGAACTTGACAAAATTTTCCCTTTTAGTGTTTTTGATGATGCCAGACTCTAAGATTATGCCATGTGGCACTCTCATCGTAACACATCATAAGGACAAAAAATGGTCAAAATCCAAGTTCAGGGATCAATGTCTTTAAAAAAAGGTTAGGGACTAAATTAATAAAATTACCAAATTCAGAGACTAAAAGTTGCTTTATCCCAAGATATGTGTGTGTGAAGTGATAAAGACAACTGCTGCCTCACCTCACCAGAATATTAGATGTACTATAAAATATACCCACTTATGTTTTTGTCTTGTCTTGTCTTTAAGTGGTTTTCTAAATTATAGGTTAATTCTTGAATTGGTCTTTGGTTTTTATTTTTTTGTTCATTGGTCCTTGAAATTCAATAACTTTTTAAATGATTAGTATCATTTTAATGAAGTCATTTTATCGGACATTTTATTACTTTTCTCTTGATATTAGCCGGTGACGCATGCCAACACGTGATCACAACACATTATTTGTAATTTTTTGTTCTAATTTTTATTTTTTTTCTTTTATTATTTTATTCAGTACTCTTTGTCCTTTTCAATAGAAATACAATTAAATAATAATTTATGTGTATAGTATTTTTTGTAAAACTTATAATAAATTAGAAATTATTTATTTTTATTAATTTTATATTTTATATTTTGATTTTCCTTTATATAAATACAAGTTATAATTTATATACAAGTTTAAATTATCAATCTTAATAATTAATTTATTAAAGTATATTAAATTATTAGTTTCTTCCTCTTTTATTTTGATGAATAAAATAATACAAAATAAATAAATTTATTTTCCTACTAATTTTTTTGCTCTCATTAATTAATTAAAGGTAAAGTACACCAATGGTCACCAAACTTTTAAAGAGCTTTCATTTTGGTCACCGGACTTTTAAAATTTTCATTGGGGTTACTCAACTTTTATTTCGCTTTCATTTTGGTCCCCCGTTACATTTCGTTAGAAAATGTTGATGTGGTCCGTTAGTTTTCCTTTTCTTAAAGGGTAAACTATATAAATGGTCACCGAACTTTTAAAATGCTTTCATTTTGATCACCAAAATTTTAAAACTTTCATTGAATTCACCCAACACAAAGGCATCTATCAAGACAACACTGAACATGATGGTGAACAATGACAAAGGGATGTATGGGTTGCCTCTCCCGATTTTAGATATAATAGTATTTTAGGTCCTTATTAGTTTAAATACTAATCAAATAAGATTTTTGTCCCTCCCGATTTTTATATTTTAAGGTTTAATATACTCTTCCCCCTCCTAATGTTTGATCCTAACTCCGTCTCTAATGACAACGTAAATTAATATTTGAACTTAAACATGGGTGCATCAATTCTGCTTGCATATTCTAGGAAATTTGTGGAACAACTTTTAGATACAACTTTCAAAAGTAAACTAAAATGCTATACTCTTGGTCAATAATTAACCTCAATGTTTTTTTATCTCCCTCGTACTTATTAACCTTGAAGTAGCTTGAAGATGAGGTTGCATACAACGTGATCAATAGATCAAAATAATGAGTTTTCATTACAGACAATATTCAAGAACGTGATATATAAAAAAATATTTTATGTTGGTAAATGCATCAATGTACACAACTTTAAATATTGTTCATCGATAATCATAAGGTAAAATCAACTTCTTACTTTTATTATACATTAAAAGAGTTTTTTTCCTTAAACCAACGAGTTTGCTTTAAAGCAAAACAAAAGTTGGGTGACTCCAATAAAAATTTAAAATTCTGGTGACCAAAATGAAAGTGTTTTAAAAGTTCAGTGACCATTTATATAGTTTACCCTTGAATAAAAGGAAAACTAATGGGCTACGTCAGCATTTTCTAACGGAAGGTAATGAGAGAGACTAAAATGAAAGCGAAATAAAAGTTGAGTGACCCCAATAAAATTTTAAAATTTCAGTGACCAAAATGAAAGTACCCTAAAAGTAAGGTGAACATTATTGTACTTTACCCTTAATTAAAAATAACATTTTAAAAATCAGATTAATGCAAATCAAATTTAAACCAACTAATATATGAAACATTACTCATCTTTCTTAGGTATTTTGCTTAGATATTGATATTGATTTTTTATTTTACTAAATAGAGATGTTTTAAAATTATTTTACGATATAGAGATGTTTGAACAATAAAAATTGAAGTAGCTAGAAAGGGTACGTACACGACTTTGAGAGGATTTTTTTATTTGCTTGAAGTCGTTGGGAAAGAAAGCGTCTTCTATTCCCATGCTTGTATACAGCTGACTGTCAAAGAAATTTAGCTTGAAATTCATAGACGGAGCATAAACCAAGCCAAGGGGGCCTTGGTCTCTCTAAAAAATTAAAAATTACATAACAAGTTTTTTAGTTTTTTTTTTGAAAATTCAAAAATTATATACTTTTTTAAAGATTTTTAATTAACTGATTTTCTTAGACTTAAACTCAAGTATTCAAATTAACTGATTCCTATGGTTAGTCTGATGTTGTTTATGTGAATATTTTATTAGATGTTAGGATTAACATGGTAGTTTATAGTTCCATAATAAATTGGATTTCAATTCAATCACTTCATTTATTTCTTTGTTTTTTTTTTCCTGTTTTGATTCATCAATGCTTTATGTTTCTTTAATTTGAATGAAATTATGTTTCATTAAGTATTCATCGAAAGAAACACGATCTGGCATTATAAGTTACTAAGAAGTAATAACAGCATTAATTACTCAACTTAGTACAACATTTTCATAAGTTAAAGCATGTGCTACCCTGTTATGGGTTGTTTTTTGTTTGTAAATATTATTATTATTATTATTGATATTGATTTTTCTATTATTAAAAATAAATTTATGAATCGAAATTATTTATTAGTATTCTAGATCATTATATGTTCGTTTGTTTTTTCTTCTAGTATTTTTTGAATGATAATGAGGCAAAGTTCGTTACATTAGTTCCTCCTTAAACGGAGGTAAGGAGGACCAAAATTGTCTCTCTGAAACAAATTAAGAAGATCAGTTGGTGGTGTCTCAAAGACCACCATAGAACCATCAGGTGCAGAGTCAATTTTCGCCATGAAATCTGTAGCCATGTTGACTTCTCGGCGAACTCGAGTTATATCAATCACCTAAGTCTTATCAAAGAATGCAACAATAGGAACAAGAGCAAAGGGGATTGAGAGAGACGGCAGAGATAGAAGCTTGTGAACATCAGCAGAATCGGTTTGAACATGAATGTATTCAAACCCATAACTCTATGCAAGTCGTAAACCTTCGAGGATGCCCCAAAGTTCAGCTTGTAGGACATCGTAGTATACCGCCAGCACAGCCATAATTAGAAATCGGGGAGACGACACTATTTGTATTGAGACAGATCCAACCAGGTTGAGGAGGTGGTTCGTGGAAGAAAACAATCGGTGTATGAGCTGGTGAAGAAGAGCCATATAGCTTTGCCCATAAGGTCCCCTTGGAAGAGTGAAGTGTTACGTTGCTTCCTAAGTTGTCATATATGTATTTTTTATTTATTTCACCTAATGTAACTTTTATTCTAAAACTTCATTACTGAGAAGGAAAGAACAACAAATCTCTCTTCATCATTCATTAAATCCTTATTTGGAAGAAACTGCAAAAAAAGGCTCTCTCTCAAATAACACAAAAGTTTTCTCTTTTCTCGCTTCATTCTTAATCTTAACTCTAACTATTGTTTATTTTTCTCGGCGATCAGCTGTCATTTCTATGGTAGCTAGCCTTCCTCCCAAGTCTTTCTTTTTTCGTTTCTTCTTTCTTTAGTTTGATGTTAATCTTTCTTTTTGCTTACGACTGTTTTTTATACTTTTCTTCGATAAGTTCGGTGGGAGCCATCTTTCCCGACAATCAAGGTCCAAGTACGGAATCCATTTTGCGAGGAGAAAGTTCGTCCCCCTTTGGAGGCTTGGATTGAGAAAAATTTCGGCAAAGGGTCTTTGGACCTTATATTTTCCCTTCTCATTGCCTCTCTCTGATTTTGCTTTTTTGGCTCTCCCCTTGACGTGCATGTTGTTGTAACGATCGTGAAGATGGACGAAAAAGCTCGTTAACTCCTTTCAGTTTGGTTGTCCCGTTCGTGGTTTTTTGGATCATATTCGTTCTTTAAAATCTTTCTCAGATGTACCAACACCCTAAGTGGAGGGGGAAGCTTTCGCTCTCCGACAGTTATTGTGGTCTTTTACTTGCCGTCAGGGAGGCTATAAGGGAGTAGATTGAGCGACCGCTCAGGGCCCCAACTAACTTAGGGTCTCCAATTAGTCTAGGATCTCTAAAATTTTATTATCTATATTTTTTAATTTTAATTTAATAGTAAAAATTGATTTTCTTTCTTAAATAAATAAATAAATTAATTTAACAATGAAAATAATGTGTTTGAAATATTAAATTAATTGTTTAAAATAATGAGATGAATAAAAATTCTTTGTCCCTTTTCGGTGCCCATTTCTATACCCAACACTAAAAAATTAAATTTTAAGCCTTAACCTTAACTTTTAAATACTAAATCCTAAACTATGCACCCAATACCTTAAACCCAATCCTAAATTATAACATTAAAATGTAACTCTAAACATAATTTTTTACTATTGAGGCCTAAATATGTATAGAGAATTTTTATTCGTAATGAGATATACTTTCTTTATATAAGATTCTAATTTTAATTTTCGCTCATGGTCTCGAAAATTTCCGAGACGGTCCTGTTCGCCGTCTTCGTCATCGCAACCATTGAATCTACAACAGTGTCCTCGATAGTTACCGCCAAGTCCCTTTTTGGTGGATCTTGAGTTGATTCAGACGTACAATACCACCCTCCTGAGTCCTGCCCCTAAGCCTCGAGTGGTTGCGCTCATTTCGATACCAGCCTTTCTACCGGATTGGAGAAGCGGACCAGGTCTAGAGGGGCCCTTGGGCTTGCCACGGATAATGGATCTTTTTGTTACTTTTGTAACTTTAGACCCACAAAAGGTAGATGGGGAACCCTCCAAGTCAGAAACTTTATGAACAGTAATATCTTGAAGGCCCTCAACCAAGTTATCATCACCATGAGGAATCAAAGCAGCGTACAAATCACGAGGAAAATCCTGAATTAGGCCATTACCTTCCAAATCTACTTCTACCTGATCTCTTTCATCGTTCTCAAAAGGCACTACATCATTAAACTGACGAGGGGAAGAAGCCTCCTCTGCATCCATGGAAGGCAGTGATCCCTCACCAGGACTATATCCATCAATGAACACCGTATCCTCAACAAAGTTGGAAACCGAAACTTTGATTCTGAATAGTTTCTTTCCGAAAGAGATATCTACAGACTATGGAATAGACGAAATGCTAGGAGACTCAATCAAAACTCTAGCAATATCAAAACGATGAAGCGAGGAAGTGTCTTCATCAATGCTGAGAACGGAACCCCCACAGCTAGCAATAGTTGTGAAAAACTGATCGTTTTAGACTGAAAGGGGAACTTCTTCCAGCGAAATCCAACACTTTCTCTTATAAGGAGAATTATTGACATCAAGCTTCTCAACTGAGTCAAACCACTCTTTAATTGACCCTTCTTTATAACTCCACAAAATATCAAGATCTTCGCGAGATGGAAATCTAAGAACACAATAGAAGCTGAACCATGGACAAACTGTTACATTAAAATCATCTGAAGACAGTGCCTCCTGAACTAAGTCCTCGTTGTACATGTTTCTAATTCTGGCCACCAGACAATTTTCCAACCAACCCATCTCTCTCATTGACACTATGAAATCAACGTAAACAAATGGACGAACCTGGGGCACCGCGGCTTCACCATCCATATCCATTGAAAATACTGTACCACGCTGAAAGTGATCAGGAATTTGAATGGATGGGGGGGGGGGGGCACTCAGGAGAGACAGCTTCAACACTAGACTGACTAGGCAACTTCTTGGGTTTCGAACAACCTTGGCCAGGCTCGATGGCAATGGAAGGAGGAAGGACATTGTGTGAAGCAACCGGAGCAGAATTACTCACGTCCGAACAGATACGAGAGGCTTAATTATTTTTTTTCTCCAAAAATTTAAGAACTTCAAACACCCTTAAAGCCATTATTTTTATGTTATTTGGTCATGCAATTCGAGACGCGGAACTCTAATAATTTATATATTCAATTAATAGTAAATTGGCATACCAATCAAATGTTTGACTGTTGTACGAACCTCATATCAAAAAGCTCCAACCACAATAATTAGAATCTAAGAAATTTGTTTATGAGTAAATATTTGATACATTGTTATGTAAAAAAATTCACACAAACTTATATATTTAATTTTAAAAATTAAAATCATTGTTATATTAAAAAAAAATTAAAATTAAAATTAAAATTTCTAAACTTAAAACCTAAACTATAAATTTTAACTCCTAAATTAAAACTTTAATCCAAAAATACAAAGAATTATATAGTCAAAAAATATTGAATCCTTTTCTTTATTTATATCGAATTAAAGGGTTGAATCCTAAATTTCAGAACAGTAGACAGACTCGAACCATAATTGACCAACAAAATTATTACAATTACAATGTACAACTCAACCGAGTCTATCGAGTTTGGCCAACAGAGATGAGTCAACTCGACGATTTCCCCCCATTAACTCTATCCTCATCCTCGTTCTCATCCATCATTTTCAAACTTATACATCTCTGGGGTCTAAATATAATATCTTTTTAATCCAAAATGTTCTTTTCTTTTTCATGTTGTAAGTGATGAGGAGAATCTGATCTACGCATGCCCGAAATGAATGCAGATTTGGTCTCAATCCCAGCAGATCCAAACAATCCACCACTTCCTTCAAGGTAAAACTTAAGAAAAAAAGCTTAAACTCAGACATCGAACAAACATGTACAACTCTTGCAGTATTAGTTCAAGTGTGTTGTCGGTTAGGAGTAATGGGTCTCTTTCATTTTCATTCAACGATTGCTCTTCCAGAGTTTTCAATTCATCGCTTGACAAAACCCCTTTCTTATCATCATCACCATCGCCATGTCATTCTTCATGTTGCTCAACTTGTGCTTGTTGCTGTTCCACATTTACTGCTACTGCCACCCATAGGCTGCCCATTACCCCTTGCTTTTTGTATGGATTAAGGCACTCTGCCCTTGTTCATTGCTCACCTTCTAGGAGGTTCATTTCACCTTCTGGATACCGCTGCCTTTTGCGGTTTCCGAGCTGTGATCTCGATCGAGCTGCTTTCGAGGTTTCTATTGGTAGTAGGTTTAGTAGGAAAGCTAAAGGGATGTTTAGATGTGTGGTTTGGGAGGATAATACTGCTAGCTCTAGGTATTTGTTAGGTGGAGTAGATGCCACCGAGGCCATGATCAGCTTATTGAGCGAGGCAGTCCATGGGGAGTGTTTAGGTACCGGAGAAATAAATAGGTCATATAAGATTGTGGAAGTGAACAAAGCAAAGGATTATAATAGTAAGTGCTCTAGTATGAAGAACAGTAAAAAAGTTGACAACAAAACAAGCGACGGTAATGAATGCAAGAATGAAGCAAAGCGAAAATTGCAATTGGACGAGAGAGGGGGCCGTGCCAATGAATGTTATAGGCAGAATACTAGAACTGTTGGGTCAGGTTTGTTGGAGAGTGATTCTAAGGATGAATCTGACTATGTTGCTGTTGAGTCAAGGGAAGAGAGTAGAAGGAAGGCAAAGAACGAGTCATCCTTGAGAGCCGAGCATCTTAGGGGAAGGACAGGGAGTCCTAGTTGTTCGTCTTATTACTCATTGTCATCTTCGGGGGACATAGAGAGTGATACTGAACTCTCAGAACAAGAGCAATTTGTGGAGGAATCAATAAGAGATGAGATTAGCAGAAGTGAGGGACAGGTCGCAGAAGGCCGGAAGAGAGACAATGCAGGGGGGAGCAGTGTTGATTGGGATTTGAGAAAAAAGTCGGAGAAGAAGCTTGCTGAAGTATCTGCTGAAGAAATACAATCTGGGGCAAAATCCTCTCAAGAATATGCAAGGGTGAAGAATGATGCAAGTGACCATGCGAAAAGATCTAGTTCCCATGAGCAACTTGATGTCAAGGACTGGGAAATAAGAAAGCAGCATACTAATACGAATAATCAAGTTATTGGGCAGTCTGAATCTAGAAGGAAAAGCCAGGAGGTTAGAGAAATGTCAAAGACCCATGTTAGTGATGTTGGCACGACTTCCCAAGAGAAGCGATTCACAGGCAGGGAAGCAAATGTGAGAGTTTCAGAAATCCGAGACAGTGCTGAAAGAATTTCTACTTTGCAGCAACAATCTGAATCTGGAATGAAGATTGAGGAAGAAGATAGGAATCTAGTTCAGAGTCGGTCAGGATCGAAAATGAAGATCTGGGAAGAAGATACAACCATGGACCAGAGTTCATTTCAGCAGATAAGAAAGCAACAGCAGCAAAGGGATGAAAGGATCACCGGACAACTGGAAATGAGAAGAAAACCAGGAATGCTCAAGTGAAATTAATGAAGCAAAGAACAGGAAGACATCAATATTACAGTCCAGAACACAAAAGATGAAATCGGATGATACTTCAAGTTTAAATTTCACTTCTGATCAAAAACTACCTCAGAGAATTGAGCCTGGTAATGGAATGCAAGCTACTACAAATATATCTGTTGTTCATGCTGACAACACTAAGATAGTTACCAATACTCAAATAAGTTCTGTGGAAAGATTGGTTGAACATGAAAGTAATTTCACTCCAGGTTTGGGTCGGAATAATGAGAGAAGTGAAATACATAATGAAGCCAATGTTAGAGTTCAGCAAATGAAATCAAGAAAAGAGAACTTGAAACCTGCTAGTGTATCAAGTTTTTGGGGAAAAGCTGAGGAGGTATCTAGTTTTCAAGCATCTTTGAATTTGGTTTCAGAAACACGAGAACAACAGTCTCATGCTGATTTAGAGGAATCAGAAAAGAGGAGCAAAGAGGATGTTTTGATACCTCCTCAGCCTCAAGCGATAGCTGGCGGTCTCCTGCATGATGCCTCAATGACCAGGATTTTCACTGGGGAGGCTTCCGGTAAAACAGAAAGTGGATCCACTACTTCATACATGCATTCAAGAGGAAGGACTACATTTGCACACCATGAACCATATGCAAGAAAAAGGAGTGAGACTCATGGGGAGTCTATAAACTTGACTACACATGAAGATTCTCTGGATTCTGCTCAACTATTAGAGGAATCATCCTCGCAGTTTGTTGGGGAGTTGGTTGAGAAGGCAAGGCATGATATCTTAACTTCTGGGGTCCAACAGGGTAATATAAGTTCTGACTTCACTTCAGCATATGAAGGTGACAAGCATGGGCCAAGTTCTTCTGGTCAATATGGCAAGGAAGACCTGAAGATGAAAAGGCATGACTCAAGGCAGTCATCGAAGGGCTCTGGAGGAAAGGGACCCTCTGATGAAATGTGGGATGTAACAGACCCATCTGTTCAGGAACCGCTTGAAGCAGAAATTCCTCAGCAGACCTCTACATCAGAGCATGCTATCATAAAGAGAAGTGGTAGGTCTTTGTGGACCCTTATGGGAGATATCGTTCGACTACGATGGAGTTCACGTGCTCAGGCCCCTATCTCAAGTTCAGCTGCAAGATCCGAAGGAAGGACTTCACCAGATGAGTCTGTTCGCAGTGAGACATGGTTTTCTGGTCATGAAACAAATGGAAACAGTGAAGAAAATCGGGAAAGAAGCAACCTGGCTTCGATGGTCATATCTCATCAGTTGGGACAAGGGACTCAAGGTGAAGGAGATTTCTCTGACTCAACAAGGACAACTGAAAAATTAGGACACGTTGAAGGGAACAATGTGAGAAAGGGGCCATGGTGGCCGGAAAAGAAGAATGCCGGTGAACAATGAACAATAAAATATGATAAGCTACAATTTAACGATAGAATAAAGATAATATTTTCAACAGAGAACAATGTATTTCTCTGTATTTTCTCTTATTCTTCTTCATCAAATGTGTATAAGGTGAGCCTTTAAATAGGCAATTACAGAGTTTTAATATAACTAAAATTATACTTTTATATATAATTTAAATAATATTTATCCATAATTTAAATAAGACTTCTAATAAATCTAAATTGCTGACTTAGAAATAAACTCTAATTACACATTAAATTAAACTCTAACACTTCTCGTCAACTTACATTCCCCTCAAGCTCTAACACTTCTTGGATAACTTACAAACAATTCACCATCTTCAAATATATATGAAACTGCACCTGCACCTGCACCTGCACCTGCACCAGAAGTTATTTCATTGACCTCACAGAAGGAAAAACATGAAGGGAGTAGCTTTGAGGTAGCCTCTTCAGGCAAGGAGGTAGTACAGTCGTCTTTACCATTACCAGCTGGAAGCACAAGAACATCTCTTGTTGCAGAAGAGATTTCAGAACCTGATAAAATTAATATCCAGGGAAGTGGGTCAATGAGGACTATGGAACAACCACTTTGTGTAAGAGTAGCTGAAGCATCAGGGTCCGAGAGGGTAAGGAAGGGGAATTAAAACAAAGAAAACTTCAAAGGACTAAACAAGTCCCAAGAGATAGATTTGATGAATGGGAAGAAGCATATAGACTTGAGCGTGAGCAGCGAAAAATTGATGAAATGTTTATGAGAGAAGCAGTGCTGGAAGCCAAGAAAGCTGCTGATTCTTGGGAGGTGCCTGTTGGGGCAGTACTAGTGCAGCATGGGAAGATAATTGCTCGTGGACGCAACTTGTGAGTTCAATTAACTGATATGCTTTTCGTTTGATTGGTTGATTATTATTTCTTAACATTTTCTATTGATGATTTAATTTCAGGGTAGAGGAATTACGAGATTCAACTGCGCATGCAGAAATGATCTGTATACGGGAAGCTTCAAGCATACTACGTTCCTGGAGGCTTGCGGTACTATTTCTCTTTGCTGTTCTGACGTTTGTTAGCTTTTTTATGGAGGGGGATGTCAAAGCATCTAAAGATGCGGTTCCTCAATAGTTCTAGTTCCACTACTAATCAGGCAATTTGCTGAGAAAACGTGTAAGGGATATGTGCACCTAAATTTCTCTGATAATATGGATTATATGTTCAAATATGGTTCATTAACAATTGAGAAATGCCCCCAGCAAAATGCTTGGGCCTGCACATTGCTCTTGAATAGCAGTAACTAGCAATGCTATTTTCTAACTTGCAATATTTGTCTTAAGGTTTTTAGCTTTGTAGTTATTGCTGGAAGTCTGATGAACTTGGTTATCTACCTGCTACTATTTCATAAATATGCATTCAATTTTATATCCAAATGATGATGTTAATTTTCCCTAAAAATTCTAGCAATCATTCTGTTTGATAACAAAAATCATTCTTTTACTCCAATTGTTGTAATATCATAACGGATATCTTTTCTTTTCCCTTTTTTTAGTGGTTCTATGGTCAAGCCATTTAGTGACTTTTTTGAGATTGAATCTTTTGTCCCTGTAGGATACAACACTTTATGTTACCCTTGAACCATGTCCTATGTGTGCTGGAGCAATACTTCAGGCAAGAATTGACACTGTTGTGTGGGGAGCTCCCAATAAGCTTCTAGGAGCAGATGGAAGCTGGATAAGGTATGAGTTATGAAAATAAGAATTGCAACATAACATTCTTGCCAAAACAAAAATGTTGCTGATTATAGCATGTGATTTTGGTCTTTATATTCGGGCTACTACAGAAATAGCATAGGAACTCATTCTTATGGAATTACCCTATATTTTTGCAGACTTTTCCCCGATGGAAGAGGAGGAAATGGCTCAGAAGTGACAGACAAACCAGCAGCCCCAGTCCATCTGTTCCATCCGAATATGCGAATTAGACGGGGGATATTGACATCAGAGTGCGCTGACATGATGCAACAATTTTTCAAACTTAGGAGAAAGAATAAGGGAAAGAATGCAGAGCAGCCCCAATCACCATCTTGTCTTCCTATAACAACAAGTCATCGATCAAAATTCTTTACCAAGATGCATGATATCTTGCATTTAATGTTTTGTTTGTGAGGGATTGTAGGAAACCAACATACTGCTTTTTTTATTAGGTTCCATAGAGTGTTTTATGAATGAAATGCTAATTTTCTTCAAATCAAATTGAGAGTGTGTGGATAGATTTGGCTCTCTTTGCTACATGAACAACTGAATGGATGTCGAGGTTCTTCATTGCCCATTTTTTTAGCAAACCATTTCTTCTTAATCTTCCCCAGATACAGATTGTATCCCCTTATCATCAAATACCTGCCATTATCGCAAAATTTTCTCAGTTCAAAATCAACATGATTGTCGTTTGCCTCAAGTGAGAAGTACAATTGCACCATAATATAATGAATAACACCAAAGTTGAATAACAAAAATATTGGTAGCATTTTATTGCTTATCCATCCTATTCTTACATGGTTGATGAGTGAAGAATAATTTGAATCATATCTGTCATCATGAATCGATATATATGTCGCTGGTTAACTTGATCCATCTTCACATTTCATCCCTTAAGTCATACTCAACAACAAGGCCAAGATTGTCTGCTAATTTGTGGTATTGGAGACACCCTGCACACTGACAAGTACTTTTTTTTGGGTCAGGAGGTCAAAAACATTTTTCTTAATTTAAACAATTATCATCACTAGTTCTTCTGCCAACACAGATACTATTTCTGCACTTTTGTTTTCAATAATCAATCAAAATCTTAAAATCCTTCTAGAGGTTTTGCACATACAAGCTAGAGACATTCATCTTTCACATTCAAGAAATTAAAGTAGCAGTTAAAATGCTTCATTCAACTTCAAGACTAGATAAATATCGCATATTCCGATCCTCAAGCTTGTGAGGGCCACCACCAAACTCACAGAACACCATAATATTAATAGAAATCAGTATTATAAGAGGATATAAACTGGAAAACAAATGAGCCACTACAAAACTGAAGGCTTAATTGCAGTGGAGAAAAATGTAGATTTTGCACACATTGAGGTCAATATTCATTTCTATAGCTTTTATGGTACTATATTCTAGAAAATCACAGCAGACTGGATCAAATATATTTGTCATATTACCATGCTTTATATTGCTATAGAAAGGCCTGTATTCTAAACTATTTATGCTGAAAACAATGGCAGTTCCAATCTGAATTATTTAAACCCATTTAATTATCAAGAAACATGTAAAATGATCCTTTCCTGATAGGAAAAACAGAACAAATAAACAAAAAGGAAAAAATACCTGTACGTAAACAAGTCCACGTTCATAGGCCAAGCGGTTTATGAGCCTTTCGGTTCTTTCGCCACATTCCCCACAAGTGAACTGGACTAATAAACTTCTTGGCAATTTTATGTCAATTGTTGAATCCTGCACAAAGATCATGTATGACAAATAAAAACCTATTGACCTATTAACAGGTATGTAGGTGTTGGATTATCTCTAGCAATATAAAGTAAAACTCATCAGAGCATCTGCAATTGCAAGGAGAACTGTAGCAACAACATGCTTTCTTGAATTTTAAATTTCAGTTAAAAACATTTAGTTTAGCATTGCTTTTGAAAAGTGATTTTTAAAAGTGCTGGCGGAAAGAGATTTTGAAAAAGAATTTTAAAAAATTGGCTGTAAGATTTTAGTATTTGCCATTGCTGTCAAAAAGTGCTTTTAAGAAAATATATGACCATTTTAGACATGATATTGTAAGTTATATATGTGTATGTGTATATATATATATATAAATGATATTTAAATTTTTTAATGTTATAATATATGAAATATATCAGCTTAAATTATTATAAAAATATAAAAATATTTTTATTAATAAATACGTTTGGATTGAAAAATACTTTTTTCTCTAAAAATACTTTTGAAAAATATTAATAAATTATAATAAATTATAAAAATATTAATAAAGGAATCATATAATTATGTATTTGTAAAAAAATATAAGTTTATAAATTATAAATAAAATAATAGCAAATGAATGTTCAAATTGTAATTTGACTCCCAAAAGTATTTTTCCAACTACAAAAGCTAAAAATTCCAGCTTTTTCGTTTGTGTTGAAAAGCACTTTTCAAACACAATTTTTTTTTCCAAAAGTTATCTGTTTAGCATTGCTTTTGGTCTCAAACCAGCTTTTGAAACCAAAAGCTGGCTTGAAAAGCAATGCTAAACACACCCTTAGTCTTCCTATTCAGCCACAGATAGTAGCACATTCTCATCATACACAAATATCCCAAGAACTGTATGAAACCTTTTGAAAAGAGAATTTGCTATACTGTATTCGTAATATTTGGTATCCCCAAACATGCCCAACCTCTCAAATGAGCAATCTGATGTTCTGTTAACTTGAATTGCAAATTATAATCAAACCAGATACTGAAGACTATAGTTGAAAAAAGGAAATCACATTGAGTTTGTCGCATGGTGAATTGAATTATTCATATGGATATAAACAAAGAGTTGTGATGGTTGTAATGAAGGTAATCACTAGAATTATACCAAGTGCAAAAAGTAATCGTTTTTTCAAACCCTTTTCCAAAAGAACCATTTTGGGGCAATTCTCCTCGCTTCAAACTCATTTTCCAGAACATCATATACTTGTAACTTTTATTTTCTGCCGATTAAGATTTACACAAGCAAGAGCAAGAGCACAATATTTCCAACATATATAAAGGGAAAGAAAAGAGTAGCAGGAATAAGTATAGAAGTGAATTATATCATACAGTGTCGGGATTGGCCGTATTTTCATTAGGGTCCGTCGTAGAATCAGAAGCCAACACCCGAAATGCTCGTTTGGGTAGCACCAGCGAGGGATGTGAAAGCTTCAGGCTGAAAAAAGAAGAAGACAAAGTTAGTGAATTTGAAAGTTAGACAAGGGGGAAAGAAAGCAAAATAAAACCCCAGAAATTAAGGATTACCTGGGAATTGGTTTAAAGGAGTTGTAAACTGGAAGGGAAGTGATGGGTTTGTGATTGTAAGAGTGAGAGGTGAGTTTTGGGAAGGAAAGAGTAGAGCAGAAGCAGATACCGCTCGTTGCTGAAGCCATTGTTTTGTATTTGTGTAGCTGCTGGAGTTGGAGTCACTATCACAAAGGATGAATATATTATTTAGCAGAGAGAGGAGTCTAGTATAGTTACTACTTTGTAATTGAAGTTGTTCTGAGTTATTATTGTTATTTCTTATATATTCCATCTCCCTTTATTATTCGTTTCGATGTTTGTAATTAATAGTATTATTTTTAGGGTAAAAAATATTAGCTCTCAATGCAAAACCTTACCTAGATATCCGCCAATCGCGTTAGAATCTTTTGGTGTCCAGGCGGACCGTCCCCTGAGGATGTGATCGTGGATGTTCCGGCGACTTTGGAGCGACCAGGGTCACCCTTACCGGTTCAGGTGCAGCCTATGATTAAAAAAGAACGTAACGATGATAGCTCTATTGGCGAGGATGGATCTGTTCCGCAACAGGGTGATGTGGGGATGGACACGTCGATAGACGAGGCAATTGAGGGTGGTGTGGTGGATTCGGTGGCCGTTGATGCAGCGAACCAAGGTAACCCGGAGTCTGGACTGCCATCTGCAGCAGCGATGGAGTCTCAAGGGGGAGGAAGCGCAACACCATCCTTCCGAGATATCCTAGTTGGTGAGAAATTCAGTGCCCCACAACAGAAAACTATAGGTGATCTTAATGTTGAAGTCAGGGAAGAGGATGTCCGATTTGGAGGAGATAGAGTCCTCCCGAAGATCCGTTTCTCTGATCGAGTACATGACGCTATTGACACAAAACTTGCAAAGTCGGTAATCATCCGATTGCTAGGGAAGTCAATCGGATACAGGGCACTTCTGAATATGATCCAGGCTGTATGGAATCCAACAGGGGAGATAAGTTTGATTGATCTCGACAATGAGTCTTGTTCGTTTTGGACATGATGATGATTTCTATAAAGTTCTTTCAGGTGGTTCTTGGGTCATCTATGGTAATTACTTAACTGTACAACCATGAAGTCAGGATTTCTCAATGTCGGCTGGTCATCCGGTAAAGATTATGGCGTGGGTTCGCCTCTCAAAATTGCCATACCATTACTATACAAAGAGTTTATTCCGGCATATTGCAGCGGCTATCGGGACGGTTGTGAGAATTGACTACAACACAACCTAGGGTAAGCGTAGGAGATTTTCTCGTCTTGCGGTTATCGTGGACCTTGATAAACCGCTCAAATCATGTATTATCATTGATGGCCATAGACAGGATGTGGAGTATGAAGCGCTGCCAACTATTTGTTTTGAATATGGTAAATACGGCCACTCAAAGGAACAATGTGGTCTACAATCTGAGGGACACAGTGGTTCAGGGAATAAAATGAAGGACAAAAACCCTACTGAACTGTATGGCCTATAGATGCAAGTAGTGAATCGTAAAAGGAGGGTTGCAGAGAACCGAAAAAGCTCAAAGGTGATTAACGCGAGCTCGTCCTCCAAGCCACACTCTGGGTCGAGATTTACAATTCTGGATGTGGACCAAGAGGTACGGGAGCATAATACTCTGGTGGAAAAATAGGTCAGTGCTACAGTTTCTAATGTTACTGAGCGGTGAAAAGCTCAAGTACCTATGCAGATTCTCGAGGATGCAAGCTATCATGGCAGACCGAGCGTGAATACTTCTCCAGTGATCAGAGTGGAAGGAGCGCGCCGTGAAGGGGCACCTTACGATAAAACACCAGTAGATAGGCCTGGCCAGGTAGTGTCTAGACCCACTACTTTGGAGGACCGTTCTGTTGCGTCCAAGAATACGGTGGTCCAAGTGAACTCGTCATTGAGTCAAGATAAGCACGCTGCAGTTTAGGTGGTTGGTAATGGTGAGAGTCATGTGCTCATGAGAAGAATGGACGTGTATTACCTAGTTCAATTCAAGGCCTAAACACCAAAGGAGTGAGCAAGATATCTATAGGGGTGAAAGGAGTTCAAAAAACTAGGTTGAAGTTGAAGAATGGAGATGATCGTGGAAGTTCAAATACTACACTAGCCACACATATGTCAGCTTTATCCTCCAAACTAGATCGAGCTAAGGCATATGCGGTTAATCATAAAAATGCATCATCATCATCTGCATCTGTCACGGATCTTACTGTGCAATGACGTGCCAATACAGTCTTTGAGCAGTCGAGTACTTTGAATATACAGGTTTAAGCATATCTTATCTTCTTATTTTTCTATTTTTAATGGTTAAAATCACTTTTGGGAATGTCCAGGGTGCATTAGACCCTAAATTTTACATATATTTTTAAATTATTAATCAGAAAGCAGAATCTGGATATTATGACCATTATGGAACCACAAATTAGTGGTTGTCTTGCAAATGACTTTATCCACAGAGCATGGTTTGAATTCTCTTATAGAGTGAAGGCGAGGGGCTTCTCTGGTGGTATTTGGGTTTTATGGAAGAATAAAGTCCATTTTGACGTTATTGCTATTTCAAGACTGTTTATTCATGCTTACTATTCACGCTCTAATAGGGACCATAGCTTCTTTGTGACTTTTGTTTATGCTAGCCCAGATGGTGGAATACGTCGATATCTTTGGGAAGAGTTAAAAGCTCTTGAACCGGATTTGAGAAGACCATGGGTACTTGGGGGAGATTTTAACGTTATTAATAGCATCTTTGAAAGGCAGGAGGTTCTCAAAGGCGATCTGGTGTGTGTCCAAGGTTTGGTAGCTTCCTCTTCGAGGATGGATTAATCGATATGGGGTATAATGGCCCCTAGTTCACATAGAATCGAGGCTCGTTATTTCAATGTTTGGATCAATGCCTTTGTAATACATCATAGTATGATTCTTTTGCTATCTCAAAAATTTATCACTTATAGAAGCTGGGTTCGGACCATCAGCCCATCCTTCTTGATACGGGGAGCCGTAAGGTTGCACAACACTCTAGACTGTTCTGATATGTGGCCGTATGGAATGACTACCCTAACTTTCCAAACTTGTTGCAAAAAGCGTGGTGTGCTGATAGACCTATCCATGAGAATATTGAAGAGTTTCAATGCAAGAGTCGAGAGTGGAATTTGGAAGTCTTCGGACATATTGGTAGACATAAATCACTGCTCTTTGCTTGTATAAGGGGAGTGGAAAAAGCTTTGGAGAGGTCGAGTGTGCCTTGGTTGATGGACTTAGAATTAGAGCTGAAAAATGAATTAAGTATGGTTCTCGCTCAAGAGAAGAGCCTCTACCACCAAAAAGCCGTAGCAATTGGGTGGAGAAAGACGATAGAAACACCATCTTTTTCCACGCGTCAACTATGGCTCGACAGAAACATAATGACATCCATATGTTAAGGTTAGTGGATGGCTCGTGGAATGATGACCCGGACACTCTTAAGGGTCATACGCGTGATTTCTTTAAAAGCCTCTTTACCAGCAAACCAAGAACACCTCAGACCATAGACGGGGCTAGTCATTTTTATCGTTTCAGTAATACTGAATTATGGCATCTTTTGATGATAGTTTCAGCCGAGGAGGTACGCAATGTGGTTTTCAGTATAGACCCCATGAAGTCTTCGGGCATTGACGGCCTTCACATGACGGTCATATAAAAAAAACTGGGCTACGGTGGGTGAATCCGTAGTTCAGTCTGTGCATTATTTTTTGAGGAGAGTATTTTGGAGGATTGGGTTAATCAAACCCTCATTGTTTTGATACCGAAGGCTGATGCACCAGAATTTATCACTCAGTTTTGTCCTATCAACCTGTGCACGGTACTCTACAAAATTGTTACAAAGATCCTAGTGTGCCGTCTAAAACCTTTTCTACATAAATGGGTAGTTCCAACTCAGGCTAGCTTTGTAACAGGTCGCCAGATTACTGCTAAAATTATTGTTGCTCAAGAGGTTATGCACTCAATGGCCAATAAAATTGGGAAAAAATGCGTAGATGGCAATCAAAGTGGATTTGGAGAAGACGTATGATCACCTCAAATGGGACTATATTGAAGAAACCTTGGTTGCGGTTGGTTTACCTCCTAAGATCATCTCCTTGATTATGTTATGTATTCGCTCTGTGTCATAGCAAGTTTTATGGAATAGAGATTTAATAGTCTTTCAAGCCAACAAAGGGTATTCAAAAAGGCGACCCCTCTCTCCGTACATCTTTGTTCTATGTATGGAACAATTATCGCATGCCATTACTAATAAGGTTGAGTGTGGAGATTGGAAACCGATTCAAATTGCTCGTAATGGCCCGAATTTATCACATCTCTTATTTGCAGATGACTTAGTTCTTTTTGCCGAAGCCTCTTTTGATCAATTGATGGCTATAGGCAATGTTCTAAAATCTTTCTGTGGTGCTTCTGGTCACTAGATTAGTATTGTGAAGACACAAATTCATTTCGCGTAACTGTGTAGCCTCTATGCAGTCCACAATCGCTCACAACTTTGGGTTTGAAGAAGTCAAAGACTTGGGAAAATATCTTGGGGTACCTTTGTTGCATAGACGAGTCTGTTATATTTTGACTCAAATTCTAATTGGTAATTTAGTTGAGTTTTATTGTAATTCTAGTGGTTGAAGATTACTTGGTAATTAGGATTTACTTTAATGAGTAAATATCTATTTTAGGTAGGAGATCTTATTGAATAAGGTTTCTTGGTGACCAAGTATTTGAATCTATAAATATATACTAGGTTTAACCTTTTGAATTATGAGATAACAAGAGAATGAGAGAGGGGATGAATTACTATGGAGAGATGTAACAACTTTTAGGTTCTTTACAACTATTGTGCCTATGTTGTAGAGATGGGTATTGTAGGGATGTTAGGAAGAGTGTTTTAGTTCCATCGGGTCATGAGATTTGTACACTGAGTTTTGGGATTACATGGGTTATCATGTATTTGTACTCTTCGGGTTCTCTACGTTATTACTGGATTGTTTGTTTCTCTCGTCCGTGGAAGTAGGCTATGCTGAACCACGTTAAATCTTATCTCCTGTGCATGTCTTGGTCTATGTCGTTATCGCTTTGGTTATTTTGCTGCATACCAAATTCCTAACAAATGGTATCATGAGCTATGGTTCGAGCTGCGCGATTGTGGAGGAATTTTTGCTGCGAATTTTGCGGTGCGATATTGGAGACATGCCAGAGGAGTATTGCTACATGAATGATCAGCAGGTTACATTCAATGTGTTTCAAGCTTTGAAATGTGCAGATGAACCAGATAAATGCCAAGCAGAAGAGATGATGGAGTCCATTTACATTTTGGACATGACACAGTTATGCTAGGATACAGAATTCGATGCCAACAACTTAGACGACATATCTAAATTGTTTGAAGAGCTGAAGAATCGGTCTTGGAGGCTGAGGAGGCTAAGTATTTTGAGCCACTACAGTTGGCCGACAGAGAGATTAAGGCACCTAAACCATCAATTGAAGAGCCGCCAGAGTTGGAGCTAAAACCGTTGCCAAATCACTTGAAGTATGCTTATTTAGGTAAACACTCAACTCTGCCAGTGATCATTGCCACTGATCTCACTAATGATCAGGAGGAGAGATTGCTAGCTATTGTCACTAATTTTTTTTACCCCTTTTTTATAAAAAAATAAAAATTAATACATAATAAAAATGAATAAAAAATATTATTAATAAAAATATTTTTTCGAATAAAACTCATCTTCAAAGGAAATAATAATGAGCCAATTTTAAAATGAAATACAAAAAAGAAATAATAATATACTCAAAAAGAAGAAAATTTGGTTCATAAAACCTATTTCTGAAAAAATAATAACCCAAAATAAACCATTTTAAATAAAAAACCACTAGAAAAATAATAAATAAGGAACCCATTTTATTTTTAAGAGGCCCAAACTAACCCATTTATCTTTTTTTAGGTTTATTCAGACTGTTGGATC
Source organism: Hibiscus mutabilis (assembly GCA_019671005.1). Taxonomy (NCBI): domain Eukaryota; kingdom Viridiplantae; phylum Streptophyta; class Magnoliopsida; order Malvales; family Malvaceae; genus Hibiscus; species Hibiscus mutabilis. Next base: position 10,939,869 of record CM033750.1, read on the forward strand.
TGAGGCTGAAATAATGGATGGCTTGGATCGAATAAAGAAAAAAAGAGGGGGAAAAGGGAGGATCTCGCGCAGCCACGCGCCATTGGATAAAAAGGGCAAAATTATAATTCCACTATTAAATGAATTTAATATTCATTTAATAGATATATGTGTAAAATAATGGTAAAAAGATGAACCAAATGTTCATCTTTTCCAGCCAAAAACGCGAGGGCTAGGGAGAGAAAGAGAATTTTTTTCCAAGCTCGATTCAAGCCCCAAAACTCGGTTTTCAGGTAATCTCTTCAACTACAAAGTTGTTCTACTCTTAAAGCTCTATCTTTTGATATCAATAATTCATGGAATCCATGCTTGATTGATGAGAATTTACATGAGAAAGAAATTAGGGTTTATGGATCAAATTGGGGCTTTTGAGATTTTATGATTCCATGATTGAATTCAAGTTGAAATCAAGCTAGTATGATGTTAAAATCATGATATTGAGTTGGGATTTAAGTTTTACATGTTTTGATTATTATGAAGATAATTAGGGTTTATGGATTCAAGTTTAATTTAGGGGTTGTGATGTTGAAATAATGATCTAGTAAGCTTGAATTGTTGTTTGGAAGCAAAACCCTAAGTTAAATTGTGTAGGGACCATTTCGTCAAATTGAAAAGTTGAAGGACCAAATCTGAATTTTTAGAATTTGGAGTGTATTTATGTTATTAATGATGTTAGAGATAAGAAAATGAAGTTAGAGTGCCAAATTGACGTTGAATTGAATTACTGACCATTTTGACAATTTGTCAAAGTTAAGTGACCAAATCGAAATGGAAGTTTTGTATGAGGTTAAATCTAATTTTTAGTTGTAATGATGTAATTAAGGTAGTAATGTTGAATTGAGGACTAAATTGCAAAGTTAAGAAGCATGAATCCTTATCTTTGCATTTTAGTACCTATTTTGGTAAATAAGGAAAATTAGGAAGAATTATTGTGAATAATTATTTGGCGAAGAATGTGATTAGTTGGTGGTTTAAAGCTAGTTATTGGACTAAATTGAAAAGTAGAGAAGTAAGGAGAAGTTAGTATAAAAGTTGAAATTGTTTATGGAAGTTGTGTAGAAAAACTGGTTTATGGCAGTAACTTTGAAAATTCACCATAAATTCTACAAAAATGGTTAAAAGATGAATTTTATACCGATGTAAAGATTTGTTCGTCTAGTTTTGTGTCCAACAAACAGAAACTGATTTCAAGTTCCGAGTAAAAAGATATGAATTTTTAAGTAGTGAAAGGTCAGAAAACAGTATAGCAGGTTGTTCCGAAATTCAATACTGGAAATTGACTTTGAAAATTCGCCATAAATCGTACAAGTTGAATTTGGGCTATTAATTTATATGGTTGAAAATATTATTGAATCTAGTTTATTCCAGAACAAACAGAATCGAATTCGTTGTAGATTATTTTATAGAAATATTTCTTGGGAGGTACTACAAACTACCAGAAAATGAGAATTGATACACTTTGTATCTAAGGTTGATTAGTAAGCTTGAAAAAGGGTTAATGGAAGTTCAAATTGGTCACTAAGGACCATAATGAGTTTTTGAACAATACAAGGAAGAAAGGAAAATGTTTGGAAATTTTTATATTCGAATAATTATATTGGACAATATGTCTAAGATATTGTTAGATTGGGATCTAACAAATATTTTACTTATTTGAATTATGAAGTTAAGTTCGAATCAAGGGAGGTTCAAGGTACAATGAAGGAAAGGATCGAAGAGGACTTAGTGAGGCATACTAATACATGGCCTAGGTGAGTGCAATGCATACATAACATTATACATAGATGTTTTATACATCACCGGTAAGACTTGCGATGAGTCTACCTGGTTTATATATTGTCATGATAATTATGTCATTGATCATACATTTGACATACTTTAAATATGTCAAAGGTTGAAAATAAGTGCATTGATCACTAGTTATTGATGATGATTTACTATTAATGTTATTCTGTTATGAACTGGTTCATGTTAATATAAATTGATATACATTGCCATGGATGAAATATTTGATGATATAAAACCCAAGTATGATATAGAGGTTCAAAGGTATAGCTGGCTAGCCATAGAGTCATAAACAGCTGTATAAAGATTCTAAGCACTTCAGGTAAAGTGCAAATTTTATAAATACTCATTGAGGAGTATACTCATGCATGGTTTGAGTATACGGACTTATTACGGGTGCTAAGCACTTCGGAGTAATTTCATAAAAACTCGATGAGGGATATATTGTATACTCTAGTAAGTATACATAAGCACTTCGGTGCTAAGCACTCCCGGTAGAGTGCAAATAATATACATACTCAAGAAAGGTTGGGTATGGGGGGATGACTCGTGTACATAGAATCTCTTAATTCGATACATTGGGCTAAGTAAACTGAATTGAAAAAAAATAGAATGATAAGCTTGAAAGCTTGCAGACAGAGATGGAAAAAGGTATTGGTAAGCATGAAGCTTACGGATGGAAATGACACCAATATTGGCAAGACCTAATCTTACCACTTTGATATACATATATGCTATTACATATTTAATTATGTTAATGAGCATGTAATGGTAAGGTGATCATATGCATTATTAATAATTAATATTAGATTGATATTATGACAATTGCATTTAAATTTGAATTATTGCCTCACTAAGTAATACTTAGCGTGTAACAGTTTTACACGTAGGAAAATATCTTTTGGACATCATCAATTAATAACAGGTACATCATTATCAGTAAAATATCTTTTGATACTGTTTGATATTTACTAGTTGGCATGTATATTAAAAGGGTATTCATGCTCTGATAGAATTTGTATTTTATTTGGTATCTGGATGAATTTTAAATTAGGCAGTTTTATCAATTATATCAAGACAAATTAAATTGATAAATTGCTGCCTAAAAATAAACTCAAATTGAAGATGAAAATATTATTTTTAAACTTTACACGAATAACTAGATTTGTAAATAAAAACTAAATACATTGTAATATTTTTAAAGAAACAAAATTTTACCGAATTACAAATGTAGAAGGTTTTACGAATGTTTTGTGATACATCTGACTCGTATTCAGTGTTGGATAGGGAAAAGGGGTGTTACATTTATTGGCATCAGAGCTATAGGTTTAGCCGATTCTCGGCCTAAATGGAAATGGTTTTATGTTAAAAAGTGTATACATGCCACTAGGATATCAATATTACTGATCTGATGTTTTTATGATCCGATTGATGTAGCTCCTTACTAATGTAAATTGGGACGAATTATAAGAAATATTTGAGTCAAGAAAGCGTGATGAACTGGTAAATTGGAAGCTTTAGAAGGAATCAAGAGTAGCAACAATAAAGTTAATAATAACCCTTCAGATAAATCTGAACAAGAAAGGGGCACTGGTACAACAAGAAGTGTCTGTGCCGGATTAAGGAACTGAAAAGTTTAGAAACACCTGAATTGAAAGGAAAATCAGATTAAGGTCCAGTGATTGTTGATTTATAACTGAATAATCTAAGGATTACAATGGACGGATACTGAGAAATTGGATGGAGCTATTTTGTTACTCCGAGATTTAAGCTAGATTAGAAAACCATATGAATTTGCTTCATAGCCAGGATTGCACATATCAGTTCGAGTTTATAACATCAGGACTGATAAAGATTGGGATGATTCGAAAATCATAGAAGGTACATCTCATCTTTTTGGATAAACCTGTATTGATGTTGATGGGTCCTAACTTTACACATTCGTATATAAGTATGAAGTTGAATGGTGAATGAGATATCCTTACAGAACCCATTTCAAGTAATATAACGGTCACAAATTTGTTGGTTTGTAATGTAAGGGCGAGCTGAACATGTGGAATTGCTCGATAAAAACATAAGAAATAGAGTTCCCGATAAACTTAATGGAATTATCTTTTGAGGAGTCTAAGATGATTGTGGGCATGAATTGGTTACCTTCCTATCAGGTCATGATGAATTGTCGCATAAAGTGATTAATATTGAAAAACATGGAAGGCACAAAAATAGTAGTAGTTGATAAAAGGGTAAACCCTTTTTCTAATGTAATTTTAGTTTTTTATTAAGGGAATTGTTGTTATAAGGTTGCTAAGTTTTCTTAGCAAATGTAGTAGATACTCGAGCTGTTGAAGTTAAATTGAAAAATAACTCGACTATCCAAAAATATCCGGATGTATTCCCAGATGAATTACTCGAAATTACCTCTAGATTGAGAGGTGAAATTCAAAATAAAGATGCTACCAGGCATTGCGCCTAAATTAATGGCCCCGTATAAAATGGCTTCGACCGAACTTCGAGATTTAAAAGGTACAAATTGCAAGGAATGCTAGGTTGATGTTTTATAAAGTCAAGTGTGTCATCTTGAGGGCACACCAATGTTAATTGTGAAAGAGAAAGACTGATTTCTATCATCTCAAGAAAGTAATAGTAAAGAATAAATATATTTTTTCGAAGACTGATGATCTTTTGATTAGGTAAAAAAAATCAAGGAAGAAGAAATTCTAAAGAATAAAATGTGGGAAAGTACGAATGTGTGTTGATTATCAAGACCTTAATAGGGCAAGCCCTAAAGATAATTTCCCATTACCGCATATTGACACGTTGGTGGATAACACATCAGGGCATTCTCTTTTCTCTTTCATGGATGGATTCTCAGGGTACAACCAAATCAAAATGTGCCCAAAAGATATGAATAAAATAACATTTGTAACATGGTGGGGAACCTTTTGTTACAAAGTCATGCCTTTTGGTTTAAAGAATGCAGGGGCAACCTACCAACGTGGCATAGTAACCTTGTTCCATGACATGATGCACAAAGAGATAGAGGTATATGTTGATGATATGATAGCTAAATCCCGCTCAAAAGAGGAACATATCGAAAACTTGGAAAAACTTTTTAAAAGGTTGAAAAAAATTCCAGTTAAGACTCAATCCGTCCAAATGCACTTTTGGAGTGCGATCGTGAAAGTTGCTGAGATTTGTTGTGAGTGAGAAGGGGATTGAAGTATATCCAGACAAAGTTAAGGCCATCCAAGAAATTCATCCACCTCGAACACAAAAAGAGGTTCGAGGATTCCTCGGAAGGTTAAATTACATTGCCCGTTTTATCTCCCAAATTAACAGAAAAATGCAACCCTGTATTTAGATTGCTTCGAAAAAATAATCCGGGAACATGGAACGAAGAATGTCAATTGGCCTTAGAGAAGATCAAGAGGCAGGTGACGAATCCACCTATTTTGGTGCCACCTATTCCGGGGAAGCCCCTGATCTTGTACTTAACCATTCACGAAAACTCAATGGGATGTGTATTGGGGCAGCATGATGAAACTGGGAGAAAAGAAAGAGAAATCTATTATCTAAGTAAGAAGTTCACAGATTGTGAAACCATATATTCCCCAATTGAAAAACTGTGTTGCGATTTGATATGGACAGCCAAGAGGCTTAGGCAATACATGTTATACCATACCACATGGATGATATCGAAGTTAGATCCCTTGAAATACATGATAGAGGCACCAACCTTATTAGAAAAAATGGCTCGTTGGCAAATGTTACTTTCAAAATTTGACATCCAATATGTGAGCCAGAATACAATAAAAGGGAGTGCAATAGCAGACTTTTTGGCAAGTCGTGCTTCCGAAGATTACGAGGCCCTGAACTTTAATTTTCCTGATGAAGAACTAACGTGTATTTCGATTGACGAGGATAATAGCTCAGAGGAATCTTGGGTGATGAACTTTGATGGAGCTGCAAATGCATTGGGACGTGGCATTGGGGTAGTCTTAGTTTCACCAGAAGGGAATTACTACCCTTTCTCTTGTCGGTTAAAATTCTTATGCACCAATAACATGGCTGAATACGAAGCTTGTCTATTGTGTTTGCAAGCGGCCATTGAAAGAAATATCAAAGTTTTAAGAGTTTTCAGAGATTCTGTACTGGTCATTTACCAGATCCGCGGAGAGTGGGAGATTAAGGATGCAAAATTAATCAAATATCATTCGCTAGTTCTTGAACTAATCAAGGAGTTCGATGAAATCACCTTCAAGCATTTCCCGAGAGAGGATAATCAGATGGCTGATGCCCTCGCTACTCTGGCTGCCATGTTCAAGGCTAGTGAATGTACTGAAATAATGCCAGTCAAGGTGCAAATGTTAGAATCTCCGGTCCATTGTTACAATTTGGAAGAAGAAGCTGATGGTCTCCCATGGTACTATGACATTTTACAGTATATGAAAACTCAAGAATATCATTACAGGTAACTGACAATGATAAGAAAAACGATTAGGAAATTGGCCGCAGGCTACGTCATTGATGGTGAGGTTCTATATAAAAAGAGTCGAGATCAAGTGCTATTAAGGTGCGTAGGCGCTAAAGAAGCTCAAACGATCTTGGAAGAAGTGCATGACGGGGTTTGTGGGACTCACCCTAGTGGCTTTACTATGGCTAGGAGAATTATGCGCTTTGGATATTATTGGTCCACTATGGAAACAGATTGCATCAATTATGCCCGTAGATGTCATAAGTGCTAGGTATATGCTGACAAGATTCATGCACCTCCTCTACCACTTCATGTCATGACTGCCCCATGGCCCTTCTCAATGTGGGGCATGAATGTAATTGGCCAGATTTACCCTAAAGCCTCGAATGGCCACAAGTTCATCTTAGTAGCTATTGACTACTTCACAAAATGGGTAGAAGCAGCCTCATACGCAAATGTCACTAGGTCGGTTGTTTGCAAATTTTTGAAAAAAAGATCATTTGTCGCTATGGCTTACCGGAGAGAATCATCACCGACAATGCATCCAATTTAAATAACAAGATGATAGATGAGGTTTGTGAATAGTTCCAGATCAAACACCACAATTCGGTAACATATCACCCAAAGATGAATGGGGCTGTCGAAGCTACACATAAGAACATCAAGAAAATAGTCGCAAATATGGCTGACACTTACAATGATTGGCATGAGAAGTTGCCATTCGCATTATATGCTTATAGAAAGGCTGTACGAACTTCTACTAGGGCAACACCGTTTTCATTAGTATATGGAATGAAGGTTGTGCTGCCAATTGAAGTTGAAATCACTTCACTCCGTATTTTGATGGAGGAAAAACTAAAGGAGTCCGAATGGGTTCAAACAAGATATGACCAGTTAAACCTCATTGTAAAAAAAGGTTGAAAGCAATTTGCCATGGCTAGATATATCAAAGAAGAATGATACGAGCATATGACAAGAAGGTCCACCCGAGGAGTTTAGGGAATGCGATATCGTGCTAAAGAAGATGTGGTCAATCCAAAATAATTTGCGAGGAAAATAGGCACCAAATTGGGAGAGGCCATATGTGGTATCAAAAGCTTTCGATGGAGGGGCGCTAATTCTGGCTGAAATGGGTGGAGACGAGCTCAAAAACCTAGTGAATTCTGATTCAGTCAAGAAATATTACGTATGAAATGATGAAGAAAAAAAGAAAAAAAGAGCGAAAACCTGTAAAGGGGGCTCAAAAGAAAAAAAAGAAAAAAAGAAAAAGAAAAAAAGAAAAGAGAAAAAAAAGAGAAAATGAGGGTTCAAGATGAAAACCCGCAAAGGGCGTCTTGAAACCAAATGAGGATTCGAGTTGAAAACCCGTAAAGGGCAGCTCAAATTATTACAAACAACGAATAATCCCTTTAGAGGCTTGGCTATTCGGAAGGAATTTTATATCTTGATTCATTGTTGTAGTGGACGAAATTTTCTAGACAAAGGCATCACTCGAGGTTGTTTCAAGGGAAATTCAGACCTTTGATATCTGGATACTTGTTTTTTGACCGTTCTTTTGTACTGTTCTTTCATGTTTGCCACAACATTAATGAAATTCTTCTTTTAAGCCTATATTCTTTGAATGCCCCCTTTTACAAAAGCGTCTTTTATTTGGTTAAGGGTCATTTTGGTTTAGACATCATTAAAATATGTAAAAGATTTTCATGTATTACTCTGGAAATGATTTAAGAACAAAGGGACTATGACATGGTCCCTTGTTAAGCCTCGAATATGGGGCATGTTATGATCAGGGGCAATTGATACCCAACAGCTTTAGTAATAAGCCTGGAAATAAAAAGGTTAAAATACTGTATCATTTGAGGATGTTTTACGGGAATTCATGAAGATCCTCAAAAGGGCCTTGTCATACACAGTATTGCTTGAAACTCACTCACACAATACTGATGTATCAACTACAATGATAGTTGAATGTGCGAAAGAGTATGTTTTTCAATAAGCAAAGAGATACAAAGAATGGGAATAGTGAAGAAGAAAACTACCATTCAATGATTGGTGAAGCAGAAGATGGTTGTTTGATGAAGCAAAGAGATACTAAGAATGTGAATGACAAAGACATTGAAGATGGACGTTTGTCTAGATTAAAACAAGCTAAGAAAGAGATTAAAACTTAGCATGCATTCATGTTTTAGACATCCTCAGGGGCATACGCAACATAATTGCATCATATTGCAGGTATGCAAAAACTCTTCAGCAAAAGAACCCGCCTATCCGTTCAGGTATAAGGAGAATGGAACCATGCTTATCTATTCGGGCATATGGAGAATAGAACCCATCTATCCGTTCAGGTGTAAGGAGAATGGAACCCTGCTCATCTATTCGGGCATATGGAGAATAGAACCCGTCTATCCGTTCAGGCGTAAGGAGAATGGAACCTTGCTCATCTATTCAGGCATATAGAGAATAGAACCCGTCTATCCGTTCAGGCATAAGGAGAATGAAACCCTGCTCATCTATTCGAGCACTTGGAGAATAGAACTTGTCTATCCGTTCAGGCATAAGGAGAATAGAACCCTATTCATCTATTCGAGCACTTGGAGAATAGAACTCGTCTATCTGTTCAGGCGTAAGGAGAATGGAACCTTGCTCATCTAATCGGGCATATGGAGAATATAACCCATTTATCCGTTCAGGCATAAGGAGAATGAAACCCTGCTCATCTATTCGAGCACTTGGAGAATAGAACCCGTCTATCTGTTCAGGCATAAGGAGAATAGAACCCTGCTCATCTATTCGAACACTTGGAGAATAGAACCCATCTATCCGTTCATGCGTAAGGAGAATAGAACCTTGCTCATCTATTCAGGCATATGAAGAATAGAACCCGTCTATCCGTTCAGGCGTAAGGAGAATGGAACCCAGCTCAACTATTCGGGCATATGGAGAATAGAGCACATCCATCCGTTTGGACAAAAGGAGAATGGAACCAGCCTATCTATTCAGGCATTTGGAGAATAGAACCAGCTTATCTATTCAGGCATTTGGAGAATAGAACCTGCCTACTTGTTTGGGTATTAGGAGAACGGTGTTGACTGGCAAATTGGTAAATGGTGAAAATTAGTGCCACCTGTTCTTTGCTATATCCCTGTTTAACTGGAATAAGCAAAGAAGGGGCAGCTGTTGTCACTAATTTTTTACCTTTTTTTTATAAATAATAATAATAATTAATATATGATAAAAATGAATAAAAAATAATATTAATACAAATATTATTTTGAATAAAACTCATCTTCAAAGGAAATAATAATGAGCCCATTTTAAAATAAAATACAAAATGGAAATAATAAACCCAAAAAGAAGAAAATTTGGTTCATAAAACCCATTTCTGAAAAAAATAATAACCCAAAATAAACCCTTTTAAATAAAAAAGAACTAGAAAAATAATAAATAAGGAACCCATTTTATTTTTAAGAGGCCCAAACTAACCCTTTTATCTTTCTTTTTTCATGTTTATTTGAGACCGTTGGATCTGGGGCTGAAATAATGGATGGCTTGGATCGAATAAAGAAAAAAAGGGGGAAAGGGGAGGATCCCGCGCAGCCACGCGCCAGCGCGTACGCTGCACGCGTGCGAGATCATCTCCCCCAAATCCCCTGCTTCGAATGGCCCTTGGCTGCTGCCGGCAGCCATTCCGCGTTCCCTGGGACACGACGGCCGCCATGGTTGGTGCCGGTCGACTTGCGTTAGCCGATTGAGTCCAATGTCTCCGTCCTCGTCCCTTGCCGTCGCCGGTAGCTAGTCAATTGAAGGAGCAAATGGTTCAAACCCTAATTTAAGTGGGGGTAAAATCTCCCAAATTAGAGCTGAATCAGATGAAATTCGGGGTGAATTTCAACAAGTCAAAGCTGTGATGATCACATTGGATGATTTCATGGGACGAAAATGGGAAATTTGTCCCCAAACTGCCTTGAATCCCAATCCCCCAAACCCTATAAATAGTGCTCAATTTTCTATTATTTAGGGACAGAAAAAATTGATCAGAAAATACCCAGGAAAATACTCTGAAAATTATTGGGAAGTTGCTGGAATTTATTCGAGTTTTGTGCAACATTGGTTCAAATTTTCGCGGGGAGTAGAAGCTAGCAATTCGTCACTTCATTGTATAATTTATCCCCCTTTTCTTTTCTAATTTTAATTCTATTTATATTCGTTCATTTTAATGTTATTACTTTCTACATATTTGTTCATATAAGTTTATATTAATCTGGGTTTGTTCGAATTAATCTTTTTATTGTAATGTTTCTTTTTCTTATATTCGAAAAAGTAATAATAAAAGGGAGGAGACCACTGTTGGCGAGCGACGATTGGCACCGGTGGATGGCGGCCGACTCGGTGGCTCTCCTCCTTATTCGTCCCCCTTTACGAACACCAAGAACATGTTTTTTTTAAGGTATGATGTTTGATTCATCTGATTTCTAAAAAATGAAAAATTATGTTGTTGAAATAAAAAAGTTTTTTTAACAAACAAAAAAATAATAAAACAATTTAAAAAAAAGAGTTTCTTTAAAATTAAAAAAGGTTTTAACTAAACAAGGCTTTAAAAAAAAGAAGAAAAAAATAACTCTTTAATTACAACCATTTTAAAAAAATGGGGTTTCCAAAACTGACAAATAAAAAATTCTCTTAAAATTTAAAAAAGGGTTTTAAAACATAAGGATTTAAAAAAAGGGTTTAAAATTTAAACAAAAAAAAAACTTAAAAAAACTTAAAAAAGGGTTTAAAAAATTTAAAACTTTAAAACATAAAAATAAAAAAGAACTTTTTTTCAATTAATAAAAATGATAAAAAGTTTCAAAAAATGTTTTTCCAAAGAAAATAAAAAAAAACACACACACAAAAATTCAAAATAAATTTGATCCAAGCCTAAAATGTAAATAAAAAAAAACTTTAACTTGTTGTCTTGATTGCCTTTTAGTAATAATTTTAAACCTTAGGGATAAGTTCTACAAGCCTTAGTTAGAAACTTTTGTTTGATAAAATTTTCTTCATAAAAATAAAATACACCTAACAAAATTTAAACCCTTAAATAGGAATAAAAAAAAACTTAGACCTTTTTTAGGATTGTTGGACTTTAATTTAAAGAAAAAAATCTTCAACAAATCAAGTTTCTTTGTCTGTTAGAAAAGTGGAATCTAAATAGTGTAGTGTCTTACTAAACGGAAATGACGAGTTAGCGCTAGAGGTGTTGCCGGTGATTGGAGTTCATTTTCGGATAGTAAGGCCGTTAAAGTAAAATTAAACTTATGAACGAACAATAATTTAAGCTTTACATTGATTCGCAAAATCCGACTTTAAAACCTTTTGTAACCGAAAATGTACCAATTTTTGGGCGTCGTGGGGGTGCTGACCCTTCCCTACGCGTAACTGACTCCTGAACCCGCTTTTGTGTTTTCGCAGAGCAAAAATGTTGTTTTAATAAAATAAAATGATTTTATTAAAATAACTTATTTTAGGTGATCCAATCACACCTTCATCAAATATTGGTGGTGTCTCCGTTGTTTTGATTTTAAAACGTCGGGACCACTTGAAAAAGGGTTGCGACACTAGCAATATTAAGCAATTATAAGCAAGCATTGGGTTGGACCTTGGCAGACATCCAAGGTATTAGCCTAACCATTTGCATGCACAAGATTATCTTGGAGGAGTACCATGGTAAGACCATTGAAGGCCGGAGAAGGCTAAACCCAACATGAAAGAGGTAGTGAAAAAAGAGATCATAAAATGGCTTGATGCCGGGATTATTTATCCCATCTCTGATAGCTCTTGGGTTAGCTCGGTGCAATGTGTGCCAAAGAAGGGTGGCATGATTGTGGTACAAAACAGTAAAGCTGAATTGATTCCCTCCAAAACTATCATAGGGATGGAGAGTGTGCATGGACTATAGGAGGCTGAACAATGCCACGTGGAAAGATCACTTCCCATTGCCATTCATCGACCAGATGTTAGACAGGTTGGTAGGTAAATCTTTCTATTGTTTTTAGGATGGTTATTCAGGTTATAATCAGATTGCCATCGCTCCTGATGATCAAGAAAAGACCACATTCACGTGTCCATATAGGACGTCTGCGTTTAGAAGGATGCCATTTGGTCTATGCAATGCTCCGGTAACATTTCAACGTTGCATGATGTCCATTTTTTCCGATATGATAGAGCACAACATGGAAGTATTCATGGATGATTTATCAGTGTTTGGCAAAACATTTGAGGAATGTCTTTGTTAAGTGTTCAAAAGTACTATTTTTATTACCCTTTTTATTCTTATTATGGCTCATATTAGTTGCATTATTAGTCATTCATGAATGTTTGCATCATTTCCTAGGTGGACAAGCTTGATTTCATATTTTGCTCAATTTTGTGGAAAAAGATACTGCTTTGGTGTGTTTTTGTGCAGAATTACTTGCCAAAGCAAGGCTGGAACCAGTTGCCAGGGCAATGCAAGAAGGAGATGCCGAGCTAGTTGCCAGGGCAATGCATGAAAGAGATGCCGAGCTAGTTGCCAAGGCAATTTTCGACAAGGACTAAGATGATATGGTAGTCGAAATTGATGACTATAAAAGCCCAAGATGACGTGGAGCAAAGCTTAATCCCAAAGGAGTTTGATTTCCATGGAGGGGTTAAAGAGAAATTAAATCCCAAGAAGATAGGAGAAGTTCTAGAAGGAATTTAAATATAATAAAGAATTATATTCTTTAAAGATAATTTAATTCCAACTTAACTTCCTCCTCAAAAAAAGACTTTGACCTAGCCCTATAAATTAAAGACCATGCCGTCAACTCCAAGGGGGAGATAAGAGAGAAATTCCGACAAGAGCAAGGAGAGATTTTGACAAGGCTTCAACCATTCTTCATCTTTTTCTTTCTTGTTCAATTAGGTTTATGCTAGGAATTCTTTGTCTTGTGTTTCTTTGGAACCTAGCCATTAACTAAATCTTCTTGGCTAAGGTTATTGGTGTTTTGTGGTTGTGAGAAACAATTGGATTTTGTTTAGGTAATAAGAGTTTGCACTTTCAATTCAAGGTTTACTCATTCTTGGTTTTTATTCTTGTTTGCGAGTGAATTGGGAGAGGATCTCGTAACTTCATCTATTTATCTAATATCGGGAGAGTTAGATTCAAGAAATGAATGAGTATGGTCTTTATTCAATCTATTGATGGTGAAGATTAATCCGGCCTATGAATAAGTTAAGGATTTCAACGGCTAAGAGGAGCGCAAGATTGGTTGTTGTTCACCCTTGATTCACGCAGGGATGTATTATCAAGGCATGCACAAATAGCTAGAGTTTCGACTTAGGGATAAGAAGAAACCATTGAAGAACGCTCCGCCAAACCTCGAAATTGCTGCCCAGCCGCCCAAGTAGTTGCCCAGGCAACCATCGATTAGTTGCCAAGGCAACCCTGCTGTGCTAGTTGCCACGACAATTGAGTTGCCCTTGCACTCTTTTACCAAGACGATCCAATCGGGTATCACACCTCAACTCACGATAACCTGGCCTATTCTCTCTCGTTTAATTACATATTCTTTTACTTATTTGCTTTCGAGTTTAGCTGATAGTTAAAACTCCTACAATCTTCTACTTGTGTTTTTACTTTTTACAGTGCAAGAGATTAGATTCATGAGCGGCAGCAATCCCTGTGGAGACGATATCTTTTATACTATAACTTGCGACGTGTACACTTGCACAATTGCGGAGCACTTATTACGTGCAACAAGTTTTTGGCGCCGTTGTCGGGGATTGCAATAGCAACTTTGTTTTTATTTTCTTGCACTTTTTATTTTTCTTGTTTAAGATTCAAAGGGCTAACAAACTTTGGTTTTGCATTGGTATATGACTAGGGCGAGACCGGTTACACCAGAATATCCCTTTGATCCAAAAATCGAACGAACCTTGCAAAGACTCAGACGAAGGTTAAGAGCAGCAGTGGCTAATCAAGACGACAATATGAATCAAGATGTTCCAGCAGGAGGAGTAGTGATTCTTGCACGAAACAGAACTATTCGAGACTATCTTGAAGAAGATCTTGAAGGACTTAATCCAGGAGTTGTCACACCTAAAATTGAAGCTAACCACTTTGAGTTGAAACCAGTGATGTTTAATATGATCAACACAATTGGTCAATTTGGCGGCTTAGCAACTGAAGATACACGACAACATCTTAAATCTGTCCTCGAGATTTGTAATTCATTCAAAATACAAGTAGTCACCCCCGATGTTTTACGACTAAGATTATTCCCCTATTCACTGAGGGATAGGGCGAAATCATGGTTGAATAGTATTCCTGCCGGATCAATAGGATCTTGGACCGATCTTTGTCGTGATTTCCTTGCTCGATTTAATCCTACAAATTTGACTGATAAGCTTCGTAATGACATTACTTCTTTTCGGTAGGCAGATGATGAATCCATGTACGAGGCTTGGGAGCGATATAGAGAACTTCTACACAAATGCCCCCTACACGGATTCCCCGTGTGGACACAAGTAACAATGTTTTACAACGCTGTGAATACGCCAACAAGGATGATGCTAGATACCTCGGCAAATGGCATACTCCTAGATAAGTCGTCGGAGGAAGCAATGCAAATTCTAAATAGGCTTGCCAAGAATAATTATCAATTCCCATCTGCTAGAAGAGGAGGAGTTAGACGCCAAGCCACAATACATGAACTGGGATCATCAGACTCAATTTCGGCACAATTGGCCACTCTAGCCAAGATGCTCCAGAACATGCAGAAACCAAACAACACACAGGAAGTCAAGGTAATGGATTCCTTTTGTGAGTTATGTGGTGGTAACCATGATTCTTCTGAATGTATGCATAATTCGGAATCCAACTTTTATGTGGGGAATTACAACCGGAACAACAATGTGATGTCCAATACATACAATCCAGCTTGGAAGAAGCACCCAAATTTTTCATGGAGTAATCCCAACAATTCTCTAAACCAGAACAATCAGAACGCACAAGCATCGGGATTCCAGCAGAATATGCCAGGGCAACAGTTACCGCAGTAACAACCGACAACATCTAGTTCTTTGGAAAATTCTCTCAATACTTTTATGTTGAAAACTGAATTTTACATGGCTGAGAATAGTAACTTCATAAAAAGAACTGATGCTTTTATTAACAGGACCGAGATGAGATTGCAAATCCAAGAGGCGGCAATCAAATCATTAGAAAATCAAGTCGGGAAATTTGCTCAAAACCTGAATACTAGACCGTAAGGAGGGGTTTACCTAGCGATACTGAAGTCGTAAGAGGAATTGGCCATGAGCAATGTAAGGCGATCACCACTAGAAGTGGCCAACAACTTAAAGAGGCTCAAGCTCGCTCATCAAACAAAACTCCACAAAAAGAACAAGACAAACTCAGCGGCAAAGCCTCAGATGCTGAACCAAGAATTGCCGCGGCAACCAGCGATAAGCATGCCTCGGCAACCGACGATAAGGATGCCTCAGCAACCAACGATAGGCACACCACGGCAACCCCAGTTGACAATGCCTCGACAACTCCAGTTGCCCTGGCAATGCCATCAATCAGGTTCCAGACCAATGAAAGGATCGAAGATATCCAACTTCCACCACCATTCCCACAAAGGTTGAAGCGACAAAAGCAAGAATATCAATTCAAGAAGTTTCTTGATATCCTCAAGCAAGTCTACATCAACTTGCCATTGGTTGAAGCAATTGAACAAATGCTGAACTATGCCAAGTTTCTTAAAGACATTGTTTCTATGACAGAGGGATGTATGGCCATGTTGCACAATCGCATGCCACCCAAGTTGAAGGATCCCAGAAGTTTCACAATACCCTGTTCCATTGGAAACCACTATATCGGGAAAGCATTATGTGACCTTGGAGCAAACATAAACTTGATGCCTAAATCGGTTTTCGAGAAACTAGGAATCGGGAAGGCAAGACCTACAACAGTTATCCTACAGCTAGCCGACAGATCCTATGTGCATCTAGAGGGAAAAATCGAAGACATACTGGTAAAAGTTGATAAATTTATTTTTCCCACTGACTTTATTGTTTTGGATTGTGAAGCAGATGAACACGTACCTATCATTCTCGGGAGACCCTTCCTAGCAACAGGGAGAACCTTGATCAATGTTGAAAAAAGAGAATTCACAATGAGGGTGAATGACCAGCAAGTTAAACTAAATGTGTTCCAAACCCTAATGCATGCCGATGATCCGGAAGAATGCCAACTTCTTCATGCCACGACAGAGTTTAACTTCGATGAGGAATTTAGTTGCCTCGGCAACTACATTGCCGATCAAGAGGAACCTGAGGAGTATGAAGAACCGATCGATGAGGCACAACAAGAAGAGTCAAATTGGTTAGTCAATCGACCAGGTACATACTTTGAACCACTGGATTACTCAGGTAAGGAAGGTAAGCTCAAAAAGCCCTCTATTGAACAACCACCGATTCTTGAGTTGAAACAGTTGCCAGAGCAACTAAAATATGCTTACTTGGGAACTGATAAAACATCGCCTGTAATTATTTCCTCTAAGTTACAGCCTGAGCAGGAAAAGAAGCTGATCAAAATGTTGATGCTACACAAGAAGGCAATATGGTGGACAATTGCTGACTTGAAGGGAATTAGCCCGGCAGTGTGCATGCACAAGATTTTGTTGGAAGATGATCACAAACCTTCGATTGAGGCCGTAATGAAAGAAATCTTCAAGTGGCTTGACGCTGGCATCATATACCCTATCTCTGATAGTGCATGGGTAAGTCCGGTACAATGTGTACCGAAAAAGGGAGGTATAACGGTGGTAAGTAATGAAAACAATGAAATCATTCCAACCAGGACTATGACCGGTTGGAGGGTTTGTATGGATTATCGAAAGCTAAACAAAGCCACTAGGAAAGATCACTTCCCATTACCCTTTATTGACCAAATGCTTGACCGTCTTGCAGGTAAACCCTTTTATTGTTTTCTTGATGGTTATTCAGGTTACAATCAAATTTCCATAGCACCAGAAAGATCAAGAAAAGGCAACCTTCACATGCCCATACGGTACTTATGCTTTCCGAAGGATGCCGTTCGGATTATGTAATGCCCCGGCAACCTTCCAAAGATGCATGATGGAACTCTTTTCAGACATGGTCGAAGACTTCCTTGAGATCTTTATGGATGATTTTTCCATTTTTGGCAATGACTTTGACAGCTGCCTCGACAATTTAGAGAAGGTGTTGGCAAGATGTGAAAAAATCGATTTAGTCCTTAATTGGGAGAAGTGCCATTTTATGGTAGATGAAGGAATAGTGCTCGACCAAAAGATTTCATCCAAGGGAATTGAAGTAGACAAAGCCAAGGTGGACGTGATCGAGAGACTACCCCCACCAAGTTCGGTTAAAGGAATCCGAAGCTTTCTTGGACATGCAGGTTTTTACAGGAGGTTCATTCATAATTTTTCTAAAATTACTAAACCCTTGTGCAATTTGCTTGAACAGGATAAAGTCTTCAATTTTGATGATTTTTGTACCCAAGCATTCGAAACCCTAAAGGAAAAACTTACCTCGGCACCCATTGTCGTTCCAGCAGATATGATGCAAGTGATTTCAAGGTAGGAGCAGTCCTAGGCCAACGCATAGGTAAGATCTTTCATGTGATATATTACGCTAGTAAAACTCTTAATAGTGCTCAAGTGAATTACATAACAACGGAGAAAGAGTTACTAGCCGTAGTTTTCGTATTTGACAAGTTCCGATCCTATTTGATTGGTACAAAGGTAATTGTTCATACGGACCATTCGGCAATTAAGTATCTATTTGCTAAAAAGGATGCCAAACCTTGTTTGATTCGTTGGATATTGCTTTTACAAGAGTTTGACATTGAAATTAAGGACAAGAAAGGAACAGAAAATCAAGTGGCCGATCACTTATCATGCTTAGAACGCAATAGGGAGGAGGACACGGATTTAGAGATATGTGATGCATTCCCGGATGAGCAACTGTTAGTTGCCTCGGAAACCATGGATGTGCACGCCTCAGCAACCCCTGACGCCTCGGCACCCCTGACGCCTCGACAACCATGTATACGCATGCCTCGGCAACCCTCGACGCCTCGGCAACCATGGACGTGCACGCCTCAGTAACCCCTGACGCCTCGGCAACCATGGATGCGCATGCCTCGGCAACCCTCGACGCTTCAACAACTCTCAATGCGCATGCCGCGACAACCACCGATACGCACACCTCGGTAACCATGGACGCGTATGCCTCGTTAACTCTAGACGCACACACCTCAACAATCTTGGAAGCAGTCACCACGACAGCATATGCCTCGGCAATACCCTGGTACGCGGATTTAGTTAATTTCCTTGTTTGTGGTATTTTACCTTATGACCTTACTCAACAAGGGAAGAAGCGGTTCCGCCATGATGCTAAGCATTATTTTTGGGACGAGCCTCTTTTGTTTAAACAATGTGCAGATCAGGTTATACGCCGATGTGTCCCTAAAGAAGAGAAACAAAATGTACTCCAGCAATGCCATTCTTCACCCTATAGAGGACATTTTGGAGGAACACGTACCGCGGCCAAAGTTTTGCAATTTGGTTTGTATTGGCCAACACTGTACAAAAATGCCCAAGAGTTTTACAAGCAATGTGATCGATGCCAGAGGACGGGCAATATCTCTAGACGATATGAGATGCCACTCCAAAGCATCATCGAGGTGGAATTGTTCGATGTATGGGGGATTGATTTTATGGGACCTTTCCCATCTTCATTCGACAACCTCTACATTCTACTTACCGTTGACTACGTGTCTAAATGGGTTGAGGCAGCTGCAGCTCCCACAAACGATTCCAAGATCGTGCAAAGATTCTTGCAAAAAAATATATTTACACGGTTTGGGATGCCGAGAGCAATTATCAGTGATGAAGGCAAGCACTTCGACAACAAACTCATCGCCAAGATGTTACAACGCTTTGGTGTTTCTCACAAGATTGCCACGGCATATCACCCACAAACCAATTGGCAAGCAAAAATTTCCAACCGGGAATTGAAGGGTATACTCGAGAAAGTTGTAAATCCCTCTAGGAAGGATTGGTCAATAAGACTAGATGACGCACTTTGTTCATATCGCACTGCATTCAAAACACCCTTAGGTATGTCTCCCTTCTGACTTGTCTATGGCAAAACATGCATCTGCCGGTGGAAATCGAACACAAGGCATATTGGGTAATCAAGACCGTGAATATGGATTGGGAAAGTGCCGGGCAAAAGCGTTTGTTGGACCTCAATAAGATAGAAGAATTCCGTGCACTCGCCTATAACAATGCACGAATCTACAAGGAGAAAACAAAGCAATGGCATGACAAGAAACTAATGTCGCGACAATTCATGCTAGGGCAACTAGTTCTCTTATTCAATTCTCGGCTAAAACTTTTCCCGGGAAAACTGAAATCAAGATGGTCGAGACCATTCGAAGTTGTCAAACCATTCTCCCATGGTGCCGTGATAATTAAGTCCATCACTGATGAACATGAATTCAAAGTTAATGGACAAAGACTGAAGCACTACAACGGTGCCCATGTGGAACGTAACAAAGAAGTGGTCACCTTAGGAGATGCATGAGCATGCTCTCCTTTCAATATTTTCTTTTTCTTTTTATTTTTTTCGAACTATTTAATTCTTTATTTTTATTTATTATTTTCGGTTATTTTTCTTTTTAGGATAAATTTATTTATTTTCTTTAAGATTAAAACTACATCTTTCTTTCATATTTATCTTTTTAAGTTTAAGAATTTTTTTGCACATCTTTATTTATTTTATTAGTTTATGTTTAATTTTAATCCTTATTTTATTTGTTTTTTGAATTGTAGGAAAAACAGTTTAAGATAAAAGAGGAATTTTGATTCAAGAAGGAAATTTCTTCAACATGGAAATTAATGGGCTAAATCTAAGGCTTATATTAAGCCTTCACTTTACCCTAAATAAGCCCCCTAGCCGTCACCCTTCCCCTAAATCGAAACCCCTTTCTTCTTTTTTCCAAAATTAATTCCACCCACCATATTTACTACCTATCTTTTCTATATAACCCACCACCCTTAACTTCCAAGAAACCTATTCCTACTTTTCATCTTGCATCTCTTTAGTTTCTTTTGCTTTCTTTTCTTTGTTTTTACCAAACTCACAACCAAGATCATCCATGACATCAAAAATTGAATTTTTGGTTCATCCAAGTTCCTCCAAAGAACCAAGATACAAGATGTTTGCTACACCGGTGGTTCAAGAAAGATTTCACTCCAAGTTTGAAAGCCGAAAGATTTACGAAGAACAAGGCTTTGAATACTCCAACTCTCATCAAGATTTTGGCCTTGAACCATTCATCTTCGAAAGGATTGCACATCAAAAGTGGCAAATGTTTTTCCACCAATCGGAACCGGGTAACATCTCATGGGTAAGAGAATTCTATACTCACTCACCTAACCCGGATAATCCTTATGTTTTTGTTCGTGACAAGGCTATACTCATAAGCCCCGAAAACATCAACACCTTTTACGGGCTCTACATTGAGAAGGACGAGCACCAAGCCTTTGTTGATCAAATCACGCCTAAGCAACTCGACAAGGTGCTTCAAGAACTCACTCTACCGGGAACTCATTGGAATAACGGTAAATACAAGGGCACGGTAAATCGCCTTTAGCTTAAACCCGAGGCAAAATTATGGAATAAATTTGTTAAAACTTCTTTAATGCCCACCACACACAATACTACCGTTGATACACCTCGTCTTTTGCTCATACATTCTATCTTGCATAATCGCATCATTAACATTGGAAAAATTATTTGTGATGAGATTTTTGTATGTAGCACAAAAGACAAGGGTTTTCTTTTCTTCCCTTGCTTAATTTCCAATCTTTGCAAAGAGATGCATGTCCCAAGTGAGTCCACTGATGAAAAGGCCCTACCAAAGTCCGGTTGGAATTGAGCACAAATCCGAAAGCTAATGGGAGAGGCACCGGTAAAATCACCAACACCTTCAATTGTCGCGGTAACTCCTGCCGCCTCGACAATGCCTAATGCCCAAGCAACTCGGCCAGTAACCTCGGGACAACTTGAAGCACTCTTACAACCGTTGGCGAACCGCCTTAGGCAAATTGAAGACCGACAACTAATGTTCATGCGGTACATGAAGGATCACAACAATGCCATCACCCAAGTCATCCTGGAAAAGTACCCGGACAGCCGCGTGCCGTTCCCAATCTTTCATGCTGAAATCCTTGCTATGACAACCAATGAAGCAGTTTCCACGGCAACCGCAATAGATGATGCCGCGGCAACCTACACTGCGCCTGCCCAAGCAGTTTCCACGACAACCAACACTGAAGATGTCACGACAACCAAAGCTAAAGATGCCCCGAAAACCACTGCAAAAACCAAAGGTAAAACACCTATGCCCGAATCAACTCGTACTGAATTATTGTCTGATTTTTTAGATTCGGACGAGTCCTCCATTGCACCAACAAAGACCGCACCAATCGAATCCTCCAAGCCCAAGCGAAAAGCCAATGACATTGACGAAGAGGACAACCCCGTATGAGGATCGATTCCACTATCGGCAACAAGGAAGCAACCGCCGCGTTCAAGCAAAAGAATCAAGACACCGACTAAAAGGAAACTAATCATCCACGATGACGAACTCTCGGAGTAAGTCCTCGTTTGCATTTTACTTTTCGTTATTTTTACTTTTCTTTATTGCATGCACTGAGGACAATGCCTCACTTTAGTTTGGGGGGGATTGTTATTAGTTAGTTACCATGTTTTGTTGCATTCATCTTAAGTATTGCATTTAGGATACATAAATTGCTTGCCATGCCTTTAGTTGGAACAAGAATTGCCTAGATATGATGAATACCCGATGATGACTTTGCCAATGTACTTAATTGATAGAACTTTTTATTCTAGGATAAACATGGAAACACTTAGAATCGTACTATGATGCTAAACTTGATGAAACACTGTTGTGGCTTGATTGATTTAAGGAATTCTAGAGAACTTAGATTGATAGCTAAAAAGTTGGGGGATTAGAATAAAAATTGGATGAATACTAGAGGTGCCCAAAATTGGCTCTAGTATGCGCTAAAAATTGATTACTAGAGGTGTCCGAAATTGGCTCTAGTATTTGCTAGAAATTGATTACTAGAGGTGCCCAAAACTGGCTCTAGTCGAATAAATTAATTAACTTAAGAAAACTAAAAACAAAACACTAGAGGTGCCCGAAACCGGCTCTAGTTAAAACATGTTAAAAGAACCCAATGAAGTAATTTGAAAACCTCTTGTTTGCATAGAATCCGAAAAATCAACTTGCACACAACTTCGCACACACTCACAAGCATTATAGTTTGATTCCGAGTAACTCCTAAGTTGTCCAAAAAATGAAAAGCCAATCATACTTTGTGCCTCGGTTCTAAGAATTGAAATCAAGTTCAAAGCTAAGTTTGTGAAAATTGAAGTCTTGGTGGGTAATTATTAGTTTGCATTGCTTGAGGACAAGCAATAGTTCGAGTTTGAGGGTGTGTTAAGTGTTCAAAAGTACTATTTTTATTACCCTTTTTATTCTTAGTATTGCTAGACTTAGGCTCATATTAGTTGCATTATTAGTCACTCATGCATGTTTGCATCGTTTCCTTGGTGGACAAGCTTGATTTCATATTTTGCTCAAATTTGTGGAAAAAGATACTGCTTTGGTGTGTTTTTGTGTGTGTGTGTGCAGAATCACTTTCCAAAGCAAGACTGGAACCAGTTGCCAGGGCAATGCATGAAGGAGATGCCAAGCTAGTTGCCAGGGCAATGCATGAAGGAGATGCCGAGCTAGTTTCCAGGGTAATGCATGAATGAGATGCCGAGCTAGTTGCCAAGGCAATTTTTGACAAGGAATAAGATGATATGGTAGTCAAAATTGATGACTAGATAAGCCCAAGATGACGTGGAGCAAAGCTAAATCCCAAAGGAGTTTGATTTCCATGAAGAGGTTAAAGAGAAATTAAATCCCAAGAAGATAGGAGAAGTTCTAGAAGGAATTTAAATATAATAAAGAATTATATTCTTTAAAGATAATTTAATTCCAACTTAACTTCCTCCTCAAAAAAATACTTTGACCTAGCCCTATAAATTAAAGACCATGCCGTCAACTCCAAGGGGGAGAGAAGAGAGAAATTTAGACAAGAGCAATGAGAGATTTCGACAAGGCTTCAACCATTCTTCATCTTTTTCTTTCTTGTTCAATTAGGTTTATGCTAGGAATTCTTTGTCTTGTGTTTCTTTGGAACCTAGCCATGAACTAAATCTACTTGGCTAAGGTTATTGGTGTGTTTGTGGTTGTGAGAAACAATTGGATTTTGTTTAGGTAATAAGAGTTTGCACTTTCAATTCAAGTTTTACTCATTCTTGGTTTTTATTCTTGTTTGCGAGTGAATTGGGAGAGGATCTCTTAACTTCATCTACTTATCTAATATCGAGAGAGTTAGATTCAAGAAATGAATGAGTATGGTCTTTATTCAATCTATTGATGGTGAATATTAATCCGGCTTAGGAATAAGTTAAGGATTTCAATGGCTAAGAGGAGCGCAAGATTGGTTGTTGTTCACCCTTGATTCACGCAGGGATGTATTATCAAGGCATGCACAAATAGCTAGAGTTTCGACTTAGGGATAAGAAGAAACCATTGAAGAACCCTCCGCTGAACCTTGGAGTTACTGCCCAGCCGCCCAAGTAGTTGCCCAGCTAGTCACCCAGGCAACCATCGATTAGTTGCCAAGGCAACCCCGTTGTGCAAGTTGCCACAGCAACTGAGTTCCCCTTGCACTCTTTTACCAAGATGATCCAATCGGCTATCACACCTCAACTCACGATAACCTGGCCTATTCTCTCTCGTTTAATTACATATTCTTTTACTTATTCGCTTTCTAGTTTAGCTGTTAGTTAAAACTCCTACTGTTGCGCGTAATAAGTGCTACGCAATTGTGCAAGTATACACGTCGCAAGTTATAGTATAAAAGATATCGTCTCCACAGGGATTGGTGCCACTTCAAGAATCTAGTCTCTTGCACTGTAAAAAGTAAAAACACAGGTAAAAGATTATAGAAGTTTTAACTAATAACTAATCTAGAAAGCAATTAAGTAAATGAAAAGATGAATTCGAATGAGAGAGATAGGCTAGGTTATCGTGAGTTGAGGTGTGATAGCCGATTGGATTGTCTTGGTAAAAGAGTGCACGGGCAACTCGATTGCCGTGGCAACTTGCACGACGGGGTTGCCTTGGCAACTAATTGATGGTTGCTTGGGCGACTAGTTGGGCAACTACTTGGGCGATCGGGCAGCAACTTCAAGGTTCGGCGGAGCGTTCTTCAATGGTTTCTTCTTATCCCTAAGTCGAAACTCTAGCTACTTGTGCATGCCTTGATAATACATCCTGCGTGAATCAAGGGTGAACAACAACCAATCTTGCGCTCCTCTTAGCCGTTGAAATCCTTAACTTATTCCTAAGCGGATTAATCTTCACCATCATTGGATTGAATAAAGATCATATTCATTCGTTTCTTGAATCTAACTCTCCCGATATTAGATAAATGGATGAAATCACGAGATCCTCTCCCAATTCACTCGCAAACAATAATAAGAACCAAGAATGAATAAACCTTGAAATAGAAAAGTGCAACTTCTTATTACCTAAACAAAAACCAATAGTTTCTCACAACCACAAAACACAATAACCATAGCCAAGTAAATTTAGTTCATGGCTAGGTTCCAAAGAAACACAAGATAAGCAATCCCTAGCATGAACCCAATCGAACAAGGAAGAAAAGATGAAGCTTGTCGAAAATCCCTTGCCCTAGATGCTTGCCGAAAATTCCCCTTTGCTTCCTCTCTTGGTCTTGTCGAAATTCCCTCTTGCTCTCCCCTTTGAATTGTCGAAATCTCCTTGATATTTATAGGGCTAGGCCAAAGTCCTTCTTTGAGGAGGAGTTTGAGTTGGAATTAAATTATCTTTAAAGAATATAATTCTTTATTATAATTTTATTCCTATTAGAACTTCTCATATCTTCTTGGAATTTAACTCTTCTTTAATCTCTGCATGGCAATCAAATTCCTTTGGGCTTGGGCCTTGCTCCATGTCATCTTGGGCTTGTAAAGTCATGAATTTCGACATCCATATTGCTTTTGGTCTTTGTCGACAAATGCCATGGCAACTGGCTCGGCGTATCCTTCATGCATTGCCCTGGCAACTAGCTCGACATTGCTTTGGCAAGTGATCCTGCATATACACACAAAAAACACACCAAAGCAGCATCTATTTCACAAAAAAATCACCAAGTTATGTAATCAAGCTCAACGATTGAAGGAAACATGGGTTAATGCATGAATGGCTAACTATGCAACTAATATGAGCCTAGGTCTAACAATAATATAAGTAAAAAGGGTAAGAAAAATAGTACTTTTGAACACTTATCACACCCCTAAACTCGAACTATTGCTTGTCCTCAAGCAATGCAAACTCATAATTACCTGCCAAGACTTCAAATTTTCACAAACTTAGCTTTGAACTTGATTTCAATTCTCTGAACCGGGGCACAAAGTATGATTGGCTTTTTATTTTTCGGAAAACTGAGGAGTTACTCGGAATCAAACTATAATGCTTGTGAGTGTGTGCGGAGTTGTGTGCAAGTTGATTTTTCAGATTCTATGCAAACAATAGGTTTTCAAATTACTTCATTGGGTTCTTTTTTAACATGTTTTAACTAGAGCCAATTTCGGGCACCTCTAGTGTTTTATTTTTAGTTTTCTTAAGTTAATTTAATCGACTAGAGCCGGTTTCGGGCACCTCTAGTTAAAAAAATTTAACGCCTCCTAGAGCCAGTTTCGGGCACCTCTAGTGATCAATTTTTTTAGCATATGCTAGAGCCAATTTCGGGCACCTCTAGCATTCATCCAATTTTTATTCTAATCCCCCAATTAGTTAATTATCAACCTAAGTTTACTAGAACTCCTTAAATCAATCAAACCACAACAGTGTTTCATCAAATTTAGCATCATAGTAAAATTCTAAGTTTTTCATGGTTATCCTAGAATAAAAATTCTATCAATTAAGTGCATTGGTAAAGTCATCATTGAATATTCATCAAATCTAAGCAATTCTTGTTCCAATTAAAGGCATGGCAAGCAATTTATGTATCCTAAATGTAATGCTTAAGATTAATGTAACTAAACATGGTAAT
This sequence comes from Hibiscus mutabilis, assembly GCA_019671005.1. NCBI lineage: Eukaryota > Viridiplantae > Streptophyta > Magnoliopsida > Malvales > Malvaceae > Hibiscus > Hibiscus mutabilis. The sequence continues at coordinate 10,966,455 of CM033750.1, forward strand.
TACTAATAACAATCCCCCCTCAAACTCGAGTGAGGCATTGTCCTCAATGCATGCATAAAAATAACGAAAAATAACAATAAAAATAAAAATGCATACGAGGACTTACTCCGAGAGTTCGTCATCGTAGATGATTAGTTTCCTTCTAGTTGGCGTCTTGACTTTCTTGCTTGAACGTGATGGTTGTTTTCTTGTTGCCGGTGGTGGAATCGATCCTCGTACGGGGTTGTCCTCATCATCCTCTTCATCAATGTCAATGGCTTTTCGTTTGGAGGATTCAATTGGTGCGGTCTTTATTGGTTCAATGAAGGACTCGTCCGAATCTGAAAAATCAGAAAATGATTCCGTAGGAGTTGATTCGGGCATGGGTGCTTTACCTTTGGCTTTTGCAGTGGTTGTCGGGGCATCGTCAGGGTTGGTTGCCGTGGCGTCTGCTTCCTTGGTTGCCGTGGCGATTGCTTCATTGGTTGCCGGGGCAAGAATCTCGGTGGGAAAGATTGGGAACGGCACACGATTGTCCGGGTACTTTTCTAGGATTACTTGGGTGATGGCATTGTTGTGCTCCTTCATGTACCGCATGAACATTAGTTGCCGATCTTCAATTTGCCTTAGGCGACTTTCCAATGGGTGCAAAAGTGCTTCAAAGTGTCCCGGGATTAATGGCCGAGTTGCCCTGGCGTTAGGTGCTTGGGCATTAGGGATTGCCGCGGCGGCAGGAGTCGCCGTGACAATTGGAGGCCTTGAAGAATCTCCCGGTGCCTCTCCCATTAGCTTTCGGATTAGTGCTTGATTCCAACCAGGCCTGGGTAGGGCCTTTTCATCGGTGGACTCACTCGGGACATGCATCTCCTTGCAAAGATTAGAAATTAAGCAAGGGAAGAAAAGATAACCCTTATCTTTTGAGCTGCATACAAAAATCTCATCACAAATAATTTTTCCAATGTTAATGATGCGATTATGCAAAATAAAATGTATGAGCAAAAGACGTGGTATATCAACGGTAGTATTGTGTGTGGAGGGCATTAAAGAAGTTTTAACAAACTTATTCCATAGTTTTGCCTCGGGTTTAAGCCGAAGGCGATTTACCGTGCCCTTGTATTTACCGTCGTTCCAATGAGTTCCCGGTTGAGTGAGTTCTTGAAGCACTTTGTCGAGTTGTTTGGGATTGATTTGGTCAACGAAGGCTTGATGCTCGTCCTTCTCAATGTAAAGTCCGTAAAAGGTGTTGATGCTTTCGGGACTTATAAGTATGGCCTTGTCACGAACAAAAACATAAGGATTATCCGGGTTAGGTGAGTGAGCATAGAATTCTCTTACCCATGAGATGTTACCGGTTCGGTTGATGGCAAAAGATTTGCCACTTTTGATGTGCAATCCTCTTGAAGATGAATGGTTCAAGGCCAAATCTTGAGATCTGGAGTATTCAAAGCCTTGTTCTTCATGAATCTTCCGGCTTTCAAACTTGGATTGAAATCTTTCTTGAACCACCGGTGTAGCAAACTTCTTGTATCTTGGTTCTTTGGAGGAATTTGGATGAACTAAAAGTTTAATCTTGGATGCCATGTATGATCTTGGTTGTGAGTAAAAACAAAAAAAAAAAGAAACTAAAAAGTTGCAAGATAGAAAGTAGGAATATGTTAAGGGTGATGGGTTTTATAGAATCGATAGGTGGGTGGGATTAGGGTTTAGGGAAAATGAAAAAAAAGGTTTAGGGTTTTGTAGGAGTTGTCGACAAGGGTTTTGGTTAGGATGAATTGGAGGCTTTATATAAGCCTTAGATTCAGCCCATTAGTTTCCTTGTTGAAGATGTTTTCCTACTTGGTTTAGAATTCCTTCTTTATCTTGAACTTCTTTTCCTACAATTCAAAAACAAATCAAATAAGGATTAAAATTAAAGATAAACTAATAAATAAAGATGTGTAATAGGATTCTTAGAGTTGAATAAAAAAAATCTATCCTAAAACTACTAATAATCGGCAAAATAATAAAATAATAAAAAATAATAATCGGAAAAAAAAATGAAAAATAAATAATTAAATAATCGAAAAAAGCAAAAATAAAAATATCAAAAGGGAGAGCATGCTCATGCATCTCCTAAATTGACCACTTCCTTGTTACGTTCCACATGGGCACCATTGTAGTGCTTCAATCTTTGTCCATTAACTTTGAATTCATGGTTGTCAGAGATGGACTTGATTATCACAACACCATGGGAGAATGGTTTGACGACTTCAAATGGTCCCGACCATCTTGATTTCAGCTTTCCCGGGAAAAGTTTTAGCCGAGAATTGAATAGGAGAACTAGTTGCCCTGGCGTGAATTGCCGTGGCAATAGTTTCTTGTCATGCCATCGCTTTGTTTTCTCCTTGTAGATTCGTGCATTGTTATAGGCGAGTGCACGAAATTCTTCTATCTCATTGAGATCCATCAAGCGCTTTTGTCCGGCACTTCCCAATCCATATTCACGGTCTTGATTGCCCAATGACGCCTTGTGCTCGATTTCCACCGTAGATGACATGTTTTACCATAGACAAGCCGGAATGGGGACATACCTAATGGTGTTTTGAATGCAGTGCGATATGCCCAAAGTCGTCATCTAGTCTTAATGACCAATCCTTCCTTGAGGGATTTACAACTTTCTCGAGTATTCCCTTCAACTCCCGGTTGGAAATTTCGCTTGCCCGTTGGTTTGTGGGTGATATGCCGTGGCGATCTTGTGTGATATGCCGGCGTTGCAACATCTTGGCAATTAGTCTGTTGTCAAAATGCTTGCCCCGTCGCCGATAATTGCTCTCGGCATCCCAAACCGTGTAAATATGTTTTTCTGCGGAATCGTTGCACGGTCTTGGAATCGTCGTTGGGAACTGCATTGCCTCTACCCATTTAGACACATAGTCGACGGTAGTAAGATGTAGAGGTTGCCGAATGAAAATGGGAAAGGTCCCATAAAATCGATCCCCATACATCAAACAGTTCCACCTCGATGATGTTCGGGTGGCATCTCATGTCGTCTAGAGATATTGCCCGTCCTCTAGCAACGATCACATTGCTTGTAAAAGTCCCGGGCATCTTTGTATAATGTTGGCCAATACAAACCGGATTGCAAGACTTTGGCATGCACGATGCGAGTTCCTCCAAAATGTCCTCCATAGGGTGAAGAATGGCATTGCGAGTACATTCTGTTGCTCTTCTTCTTCGAGGACACATCGGCGTATAACCCGATCTGCACATGTTTAAACAAAAGAGGCTCGTCCCAAAAGTAATGCTTAGCATCATGGCGGAACCGCTTCTTCCCTTGGTGAGTAATGCCATACGGAAAAATACCACAAACAAGGAAGTTAACTAAATCTGCATACCAGGGTATTGCCGAGGCATGTGCTGCCGTAGTGTCTGCTCCCAAAATTGCCGAGGCGTGTGCGTCAAAGACTGCTGCGGCGTCGAGAGTTGCCGAGGCGTGTGCATCCATGGTTGCCGAGGTGTCATGGGCTGCCGAGGCGTTGAGGGTTGCCGAGGTAATTAGAATTTGTTCATCCGGGAATGCATCGCATATCTCTAGATCCACGTCCTTCTCCCTATTGCGTTCCAAACGTGATAAGTGATCGGCCACTTGATTTTCTGTTCCTTTCTTGTCCTTAATTTCAATATCAAATTCTTGTAAAAGTAATATCCAACGAATCAAACGAGGTTTAGCATCCTTTTTAGCAAATAAGTATTTGATTGCCGAATGGTCCGTATGAACAATTACCTTTGTACCAATTAAATAGGATCGGAACTTGTCAAATGCGAAAACTACAGCTAGTAACTCTTTCTCCGTTGTTGTGTAATTCACTTGAGCATCGTTAAGAGTTTTACTAGCGTAGTATATCACATGGAAAGTCTTATCTGTGCGTTGGCCTAGGACTGCTCCTACCGCGAAATCACTTGCATCACACATGAGCTCAAAAGGTAGCGTCCAATCTGGTGGAACGACAATGGGTGCCGAGGCAAGCTTTTTCTTTAGGGTTTCAAATGCTTGAGTGCAAGAATCATCAAAATTGAAGACTTTATCCTGTTCAAGCAGATTACACAAAGGTTTAGTGATTTTAGAAAAATTATGAATGAACCTCCCGTAAAAAAACTCGCATGTCCGAAAAACTTCAATTCCTTTAACCGAATTTGGTGGGGTAATCTCTCAATCACGTCCACCTTGGCTTTGTCTACTTCAATTCCCTTGGATGAAATCTTGTGGCCGAGCACTATTCCTTCATCTACCATAAAGTGGCATTTCTCCCAATTGAGGACTAAATCCGTTTCTTCACATCTTGCTAACACCCTCTCTAAATTGCCGAGACAGCCGTCGAAGTCTTTACCAAAAACCGAAAAATCATCCATGAAGATCTCAAGGAAGTCTTCGACCATGTCTAAAAAGAGCGCCATCATGCATCTTTGGAAGGTTGCCGGGGCGTTACACAATCCGAACGGCATCCTTCGGAAGACATAAGTACCGTAGGGGCATGTGAAGGTTGTCTTTTCTTGATCTTCTGGTGCTATGGCAATCTGATTGTAACCTGAATAACCATCAAGAAAACAGTAAAAGGGTTTACCTGCAAGACGGTCGAGCATTTGATCAATAAAGGGTAATGGGAAGTGATCTTTCCTAGTGGCTTTGTTTAGCTTTCGATAGTCTATACAAACCCTCCAACCGTCACACATCTGGTTGGGATAAGTTCATTATTTTCATTGCTTACCACCGTTTATACCTCCCTTTTTTTTCTACGGCACACATTGTACCGACTTACCCACGTACTATTTCTCGGAGATAGGGTATATAATGCCTGCGTCAAGCCACTTGATGATTTCTTTCATTACAACCCCTTTCATGGCATGATTCAGTCTCCTCTGGGGCCTCAATTGAAGGTTTGTGATCATCTTCCAACAAGATCTTGTGCATGCACACCGCCGGGCTAATTCCCTTCAAGTCGGCAATTGTCCACCCTATTGCCTTTTGTGTAGCTTCAACATGTTGATCAGCTTCTTTTCCTGCTCAGGTTGTAACTTAGAGGAAATAATTACAGGTAATGTATTATCGATCCCTAAGTATACATATTTGATTGCTCGCAATTGTTTCAACTCAAGAATTGGTGGATTTTCGATAGAGGGTTTTTCGATCTTACCTTCCTTACCTGAGTAGTCCAGTGGTTCAAAGTATGTACCTGGTTGATTGACTAGCCAATTTGCCTCTTCTGGTTGTTCCTCATCGACCGGTTCTTCATACTCCTTATGTTCCTCGTGTTCGGCTATGTAGTTGCCAAGGTAACTAAATTCTTCATCGAAGTTAAACTCTGCCGTGGCATGAAGTAGTTGGCATTCTTCTGGATCATCTGCATGCCTTAGTGTTTGGAACACATTTAGTTTTACCTGCTCATTCATTCACCCTCATTGTGAGTTCTCCTTTTCAACATCAATCAAGGTTCTCCCCTGCGCTAGGAATGGTCTCCCGAGAATGATAGGTGCATGCTCATCCGCTTCACAATCCAAAACAATAAAGTCACGGAAAAATGAATTTATCAACTTTTACCAAGATGTCCTCGATTTTTCCCTCTGGATGCACATAGGATGGCTCGGCTAGCTGCAGATAATCATGTTGTAGGTCTTGCCTTCCCGATTCCTAGTTTCGAAAACCGATTTAGGCATCAAGTTTATGCTAGCCCCTAGGTCGCATAGTGCTTTCCCGACATAGTGATTTCCAATAGAACAGGGTATTGTGAAACTTCCGAGATCCTTCAACTTTGGTGGCATACGATTGTGCAACATTGCCATGCATCCCTCTGTCGCGGCAACTGTTTCAAACTCTCCTAGCCTTGTTCTTTTGGACACAATGTCTTTAAGGAACTTGGCATAGTTTGGCATTTGCTCAATTGCTTCCACCAATGGCAAGTTGATGTGGACTTGCTTTAGGATATCAAGAAACTTCTTGAATTGGTATTCTTGCTTTTGTCGCTTCAACCTTTGTGGGAATGGTGGTGGAAGTCGGATATCTTCGATCTTCTCATTGGTTTGAAACCTGATTGACGGTATTGCCGGGACATCTAGAGTTACCGAGGCATTATCAACTGGGGTTGTCGAGGCATGCTTATCACAAGATGCCGTGGCGTCGTCGGTTGCCGAGGCATGTTTATTGCCGGTTGCGCAGCAATTCCTGGTTCAGCATCTGAGGCTTTGCCGCTAGGTTCGTCTTGATCTTTTTGTGGAGTTTTGTTTAACGAGCGGGTTTGAATCTCTCTAAGTTGTTGGCCACTTCTAGTGGTGATTGCCTTACATTGCTCATGGCCAGTTCCTCTTGCGACTTCAGTATCGCTAGGTAAACCTCCTTGTGGTCTGGTGTTCAGATTTTGAGCAAACTGTCCGACTTGATTTTCCAATGATTTGATTGCCGCCTCTTGGTTTTGCAATCTCATCTCGGTCCTGTTAATAAAAGCATCAGTTCTTTTTATGAAATTACTATTCTCAGCCATATAAGATTCAGTTTTCATCATAAAAGCATTTAGAGAATTTTCCAAAGAACTAGATGTTGTCGGTTGTTGCTTTGCGCATCCATTGTCGTGGCATATTCTACTGAACCCGATGCTTGTGCATTCTGATTGTTCCGATTTAGAGCATTGTTGGGATTACTCCATGAAAAATTCGGTGCTTCTTCCAAGCTGGATTGTATGTATTTGACATCATGTTGTTGCCCGATTGTAATTCCCCACATAGAAGCTAGATTCCGATTCTGCATACATTCGGAAGAATTATTATGGTTATCACCACATAACTCACAAAAAGAATCCATTACCTTGACTTCATGTGTGTTGTTTGGTTTTTGCATGTTCTGGACCATCTTGGTTAAAGCGGCCAATTGTGCCGAAATTGAATTTGATGATCCTAGTTCATGTATTGTGGCTTGGCGTCTAACTCCTCCTCTTCTAGTAGATGGGAATTGATAGTCATTCTTGGCCAGCCTGTTTAAAATTTGCATTGCTTCCTCCGGCGACTTATCTAGGAGTATGCCGTTTGCCGAGGCGTCTAGCATCATCCTTGTTGGTGTATTCACGGCGTTGTAAAACATTGTTACTTGAGTCCACACCGGAATCCGTGTAAAGGGCATTTGTGTAGAAGTTCTCTATATCGCTCTCAAGCCTCGTACATGGATTCATCATCTGCCTGCCGAAAAGAAGTAATGTCGTTCTGGCTTATCGATTAAATTTGTAGGATTAAATCTAGCAAGGAAATCTCGACAAAGATCAGTCCAAGATGCTATGGATCCGCAGAATGCTATTTAGCCATGCTTTCGCCTATCCTCAAAGAATAGGGAATAATCTTAATCGTAAGACATCGTGGGTGACTTCGTGTATCTTGAACGAGTTGCAAATCTCGAGGAAAGATTTTAGATGTTGTCGTGCATCTTCGATTCTTGAGAGCCGCCAAATTGACCTATTGTGTTGATCATATTAAACATTACCGGTTTCAACTCAAAGTGGTCGGCTTCAATTTCGGGTGCGACAACTCCCGGGTTAAGTCCATCAAGATCTTCTTCAAGATAGCCTCGAATAGTTCTGTTTTAGCAAGAATCACTCCTCCTCCTGCTCGAACATCTTGATTCATATTGCCGTCTTGATTTGCCATTGCTTCTCTTATCCTTCGTCTAAGTCTTTGTAAGGTTCATTCGATTTACGGATCAAAGGGATATTACGGTGAAGTCGGTCTCGCCTCGTCATATACCAATGCAAAACCAAAGTTTGTTAGCCCTTTGAATTTTAAACAAGAAAAATAAAAAGAAAGTGCAAGAAAGTAAAAGCAAAGTCGCTATTGCCAATCCCCGGCAACGGCGCCAAAAACTTGTTGCGCGTAATAAGTGCTACGCAAATGTGCAAGTATACACGTCGCAAGTTATAGTATAAAAGATATCGTCTCCACAGGGATTGGTGCCACTTCAAGAATCTAGTCTCTTGCACTGTAAAAAGTAAAAACACAGGTAAAGGATTATAGAAGTTTTAACTAATAACTAATCTAGAAAGCAATTAAGTAAATGAAAAGATGAATTCGAATGAGAGAGATAGGCTAGGTTATCGTGAGTTGAGGTGTGATAGCCGATTGGATTGTCTTGGTAAAAGAGTGCACGGGCAACTCAGTTGCCGTGGCAACTTGCACGACGGGGTTGCCTTGGCAACTAATTGATGGTTGCCTGGGCGACTAGTTGGGCAACTACTTGGGCGACTGGGCAGCAACTTCAAGGTTCGGCGGAGCGTTCTTCAATGGTTTCTTCTTATCCCTAAGTCGAAACTCTAGCTACTTGTGCATGCCTTGATAATACATCCCTGCGTGAATCAAGGGTGAACAACACCAATCTTGCGCTCCTCTTAGCCGTTGAAATCCTTAACTTATTCCTAAGCCGGATTAATCTTCACCATCATTGGATTGAATAAAGATCATATTCATTCGTTTCTTGAATCTAACTCTCCCGATATTAGATAAATGGATGAAATCACGAGATCCTCTCCCAATTCACTCAAACAAAACAATAATAAGAACCAAGAATGAATAAACCTTGAAATAGAAAAGTGCAACTTCTTATTACCTAAACAAAAACCAATAGTTTCTCACAACCACAAAACACAATAACCATAGCCAAGTAAATTTAGTTCATGGCTAGGTTCCAAAAAACACAAGATAAGCAATCCCTAGCATGAACCCAATCGAACAAGGAAGAAAAGATGAAGCTTGTCGAAAATCCCTTGCCCTAGATGCTTGCCGAAAATTCCCCTTTGCTTCCTCTCTTGGTCTTTTCGAAATTCCCTCTTGCTCTCCCCTTTGAATTGTCGAAATCTCCTTGATATTTATAGGGCTAGGCCAAAGTCCTTCTTTGAGGAGGAGTTTGAGTTGGAATTAAATTATCTTTAAAGAATATAATTCTTTATTATAATTTTATTCCTATTAGAACTTCTCCTATCTTCTTGGAATTTAACTCTTCTTTAATCTCTGCATGGCAATCAAATTCCTTTGGGCTTGGGCCTTGCTCCATGTCATCTTGGGCTTGTAAAGTCATGAATTTCGACATCCATATTGCTTTTGGTCTTTGTCGACAAATGCCATGGCAACTGGCTCGGCGTATCCTTCATGCATTGCCCTGGCAACTAGCTCGGCATTGCTTTGGCAAGTGATCCTGCACATACACACACAAAAACACACCAAAGCAGCATCTATTTCCATAAAAATCACCAAGTTATGTAATCAAGCTCAACGATTGAAGGAAACATGGGTTAATGCATGAATGGCTAACTATGCAACTAATATGAGCCTAGGTCTAACAATAATATAAGTAAAAAGGGTAAGAAAAATAGTACTTTTGAACACTTATCACCTACAATCTTCTACTTGTGTTTTTACTTTTTACAGTGCAAGAGATTAGATTCTTGAAGTGGCACCAATCCCTATAGAGACAATATCTTTTATACTATAACTTGCGACGTGTACACTTGCACAATTGCGGAGCACTTATTACGCGCAACGGTCTTCAAAGTTTGGAGCAAGTCTTGAAGAGGTGCGTAGAAATGAACCTAGTGTTGAACTGGGAAAATGCCACTTCATGGTGAAGTAGGGCATTGTTCTCGGGCACAAGGTAACTGAGAGAGGATTAGAAGTTGATCAAGCAAAAGTTGAGGTAATCAAGCAATTACCGCCGCCAATAAGTGTCAGATGTATAAGGAGTTTTTTAGGAGATGCCGATTTTTACTAACGTTTTATTAAAGACTTTTCAAAAATTGCTAAGCCTTTATGCTTGTTATTAGAACATAATGCCACTTTTGCATTTGACGGTTCTTATTTGAGAGCATTTCAGGAACTTAAAGAAAAGTTAATCAATTCCCCTATAGTTGTGGCACCGGACTGGAATGAGCCCTTCGAGCTCATGTGCGTCACCAACGACTATGCCGTTGGAGCAGCCTTGGGACAAAAACATGGCAAGGTTTCCCATGCCATCTACTATGCCAGTCGAACCTTGAATGAAGCACAACTGAATTACTCTACAACCAAGAAAGAATTTATTGCGATTGTATTTGCTTTTGATAAATTTCGATCTTATTTAATTGGTAACAAAGTTATGGTTTATACAGATCATTTGTCATTAAAGTATCTCTTAGCAAAGAAGGATGCCAAGCCTAGACTAATCCGATGGATGCTCCTACTTCAAGAATTCGATCTTGAGATCCGAGACAAAAGGGCAGTGAAAACTTAGTAGCTGGCCATCTCTCACATTTAGAGCATCATCTTGAAGATGGTAAGACCAATTTTATAAGAGATGAATTTCCTGACGAGTATTTGCTTGCAGTTAATGTCGTGCCATAGTACGTTGACATCGTCAACTACTTGGTAAGCAACATTTTACCACCAAATTTGGCATATAATGACAAGAAAAGGTTCATGCGAGAAGGTAGGCAATACTATTGGGACGAGCCAATATTGTTCAAACAGTGTGCCGACCAAGTAATCTACCGGTGTGTGCCCGAGGATGAGCAACATAACATATTGCATTTGTGTCATGCCGCACCATATGGAGGTCACTTTGCTGGGATGAAAACTGCTGCCAAGGTGCTGCAATCAGGATTCTTTTGGCCCACATTATATAAGGATGCCCACGAGTATGCCAAGGCGTGCGATCGATTCCAACGGACAGGAAATATCTCTGGAAGACACCAACTACCGCTTCAAAACATTATGCCTGTAGACTTATTTGATGTATGGGGATAGACTTTATGGGTTCTTTTCCCCTATCATTTGGTAATGTATATATTCGTGTGGCTATTGATTATGTGTCTAAATGGGTAGAAGCTGTTGCCCTGCCAACAAACGATGCCAAGGCCGCTGCTAAGTTCTTGCACAAAAACATTTTAACTAGATTTGGTGCCCCTAGAGTGATTATTCATGATGAGGGAACCCATTTTAAATGTAATCTAATCTCCAAAGTTTTGTGCAGGTATGGTATACAACAGGGAATTGCCATGGCATATCATCCACAAATGAATGGGCAAGCCGAGATTTCAAGCAAGGAGATCAAGAACATTCTAGAGAAAACTGTGAATCCATCAAGGAAAGACTGGTCATTAAGACTAGATGAGTCCTTGTGGGCTTACCGAACGACATTTAAAACTCCTTTGGGTGCTTCACCATTTAGACTTGTTTTCGAAAAACCATGCCATTTGCCAGTAGAGCTTGAACATAAAGCCTACTGGGCCATCAGAACACTTGACATGGCATGGAGAGCTACTGAAGAAAAGAGGTTACTAGACCTAAATAAATTGGAGGAATTCAGGACGTACGCCTACGAGAATGCCAGGATATACAAGGAGAAGACAAAACACTGGCATGTTAGTAGGATAATGCTGAGACAGTTTGAGGTAGGCCAACGTGTTTTGTTATTCAACTCACGACTTAAGTTGTTTCCAGGAAAACTCAAATCAAGATGGACGGGCCCTTTTGAAGTTGTGAAGCCCTATGCCCATGGAGTTGTGGACATTAAGCACTTGAGGTTGGGGGAAATTTTTAAAGTGAATGGCCAACATTTAAAGCACTACATGGAAGGTGATCAGAACAATGCCAAGGAGGTGATCCTCTTGGCAGAGGTAACATGAAAGTACCATCATGTTTGAATTCTTGTAAATATTAGGATAGTTGTTTTCTTTGTTTTTAGGTTTCTAGGTTTTTAATAAGTCTTTCCTTTCTGTTGTTTTTCATCTTTATTCCGCGTCTATGTTGAAAGGTTTTTTTGAGTCAATGCAGAATCAGTATGCCATGAACCATGCCAAGAACGATGCCAGGAGCAATGCCAATGAGAGACTTGGCATGAACCGAAGTGACAATAGGAGCATTCTGTGTGCCAAGCACAATGCCAGAGCCGCTTGGCATGCAGCGAACGGAAAAATGAAAAGAAGAGATAAACCTTAGCTTGATTGGCCCATTAGATAAGAGAGAGTATTTTATTTTAATTTAAACCCCAACCACCCAAAAATTGGGTTGATATTTAAAGTTAGTCCAATCACCTTATCACTCCAATCTTTATCAAATCTTATCACTTACAACCTTATCACTTTACCTTATCACTTCACCCTCTTTTCAAATCAAATCTTTTTACCTTCCATCATTATCCCTATTTACTCGATTACCAACCCTATTAAACTTCCCAAACTTTTCACTTTCTTTCCATAACCAAATTTAAAGAACCCAAATCTCTCTAAATTTTCCACTTTTCTTTTCGACAAGCAAAAACCAAAACTCCAAATCGTTTTCCTTTTTCTTCATCTTGTTCAAGACCGTTTCAAATTTTCAACAATTTTAATGGCTTCTTCCTCTACCCCTTTTAAGTGACACTTCAATGAGAAGATCCAGAAAAAGTTTGAAACTAACTTTGCCTCGAGAAGTTTTTGCTATGAGAAGTACTTTGACCTCAAAATAGAGACGAATAATGGCTTCCCTCCAGAAGTCATGTCAACGATTAGCTTGCACAAATAGATTCTGTTCTGCCAGCAAAAAGGGGAAATTTATGCCACCATCGTTCAGGAATTCTACGCGCATCTTGTGACCAAGGATTCACCTTTCTTGATGATTAGAGGTAAGTGTGTACATTTCGATGAAGGGTATATTAACACTATGTTTGAGTTAGACAATACAAGAGATGAATATTTTGAGTACGCTGATTCGATGAATGCTATCAAGAGAAAGATGCTGCTGGCATACCTGTGTGAGCCTGGTACGGTATGGACAGTGTCATCAAAGAGACACCGTACGGTAAAACAGTTGGCATTGAAACCTCAATGGAGAGGATGGAATCACTTTGTAAAGGCAAATCTGATGCCAACATCCCACAATGAGACTGTTTCAGAAGAGAGGATGATCCTATTGCATTCTATCGTTATGGGGTGTAAGATTAATTTTGGCAGACTCATTATTGATGAAACTAATAAATGTGCAGCAAAAGGTAATGGCATTTTGTTCTTTACTTTGTTAATTTCTAACATCTGCATGCTCCATGGTGTGCCAAAGCTTGATACAGATAAAGGTCAAAGGATCAAGGGAACAACAATCACAACTGCTATTTGGAGAAACCTCACAGCTGCCGAGCCAAAGGACAAAGGCAAGGGGAAGGTAAAAGTGCCCACGCTAAAGCCAAAGGTGCCAAAGGCAGTGCCAGACACCATGCCTGAAACCGTGCCAGACAGTTTACTGGCAATGCTGTCACAAATTTACCATCGCCAGGAAATCATTCTCTGAAAGCTAGAGCAAGCCAAGGAGCTCAATGTCAAAATGCGACATTACATACAAGCTAGGGATATTTTAATCATGGAGGCTCTTAAAAAATTGTCCACTGATTTTCTGCCAGAATTTCCAAATTTCCTTGTCGAGCCCTCTATCAGTGGTAATGCCATGCCAGCTAGTCCAGTGCGTACCCCATCCGATGCCACAGTCCCATCGTCTCTAGTACAAGTTGAGTCTGCCAGTTCTGATTCATCATCTGAATCAAAGGAAACCAAAGCCAAGTAACCAGTGACACCTGCTATACAAACACCTTCAGATGCCACCGATGCACCTGTCGCGTTGAAACTTGCCAAGAAAATGAAGGAAGTTAGAGCCTCCTGATAAGTGTTCAAAAGTACTATTTTTCTTACACTTTTTACTCATATTATTGTTAGACTTAGGCTCATATTAGTTACATAATTAGTCATTCATGCATTAATCCAGGTTTCCTTCCATCGTTGAGCTTGATTTCATAACTTGGTTGTTTTTGTGGGAAAAGATGCTGCTTTGGTGTGTTTTGTGTGTATGTGCAGAATCACTTGCTGAAGCAAGGCTATAGCTAGTTGCCAGGGTAATGCATGAAGGAGATGCCGAGCTAGTTGCCAGGGCAATGCATGAAGGAGACGTTGAGCTAGTTGCTAGGGCAATTGTCGACAAAGAATAAGGTGATATGGTAGTCGAAATTGATGACTAGACAAGCCCAAGATGATGTGGAGCAAAGCTAAATCCCAAAGTAGTTTGATTTCCATGAAGAGGTTAAAGAAGAATTAAATTCCAAGAAGATAGGAGAAGTTCTAGAAGGAATATAATTATAATAAAGAATTAGATTCTTTAAAGATAATTTAATTCCAACTTAACTTCCTCCTCAAAGAAGGACTTTGACCTAGCCCTATAAATAGATCACCAAGCCGTCAACTCCAAAGGGGCAAGAAGAGAGAAATTTCGACAAAACTCCAAAGAGCAAGAAGAGGGAAAATTTCGACAACTCCAAAGGGAAAGAGGAGAGAAATTTCGACAAGAGAGCAAGGGGGATAGAGTTCGATTTCTTCTTCTTCTTCTTCTTATTTGCTTCCATTAGATTCATGGTTTCGACAACCATGGATGCGCATGCCTTGGCAACCCTCGACGTCACAACAGCTCTTGACGCGCACGCCTCGGCAACTCCAAACGCGCACGCCTCGATAACCACTGATACGCACGCCTCGGCAACCATGGATGTGTTTGCCTCGGCAACTCTAGACACACACAACTCGGCAATCTTGGGAGCAGTCGCCACGGCTGCACATGCCTCGGCAATACCTTGGTACGCGGATTTAGTTAATTTCCTTGTTTGTGGTATTTTACCTTATGGCTTTACTCACCAGGGGAAGAAGCGATTCCGCCATGATGCTAAGCATTACTTTTGGGAAGAGCCTCTTTTGATTAAACAATGTGCAGATCAGGTCATACGTCGATGTGTCCCTGAAGAAGAGTAGCAGAATGTACTCCGGTAATGCCATTCTTCACCCTATGGAGGACATTTTGGAGGAACTCGTACCGCGGCCAAAGTTTTGCAATCCAGTTTGTATTGGCCAACACTGTACAAAGATGCCCAAGAGTTTTACAAGCAATGTGATCGTTGCCATAGAACGGGCAATATCACTCACAAACCAATGGGCAAGCATAAATTTCCAACTAGGAATTAAAGGGTATACTCGAGAAAGTTGTAAATCCCTCTAGGAAGGATTGGTCAGCAAGACTAGATGACACACTTTGGGCATATCGCACTGCATTCAAAACACCCTTAGGTATGCCCCCCTTCCGACTTGTCTATGGCAAAACATGCCATCTACCGGTGGAAATCGAACACAAGTAATATTGGGCAATCAAGACTGTGAATATAGATTGGGAAAGTGTCGGGAAAAAGCATTTGTTGGACCTCAACAAGATAGAAGAATTCCATGCAATTGCCTATAACAATGCACGAATCTACAAGGAGAAAACAAAGCAATAGCATGATAAGAAACTATTGCCGCGACAATTCATGCCAAGGCAACTAGTTCTCTTATTCAATTCTCGGCTGAAACTTTTCCCGGGAAAACTAAAATCAAGATGGCTGGGACCATTCGAAGTTGTCAAACCATTCTCCCATGGTGTTGTGATAATCAAGTCCATTACCGACAAACATGAATTCAAGGTTAACGAAAAAAGATTGAAGCACTACAACGGTGCCCATGTAGAACGTAACAAAGAAGTTGACACCTTAGGAGATGTATGAGCATGCTCTCCTTTCGATATTTTCTTTTTCTTTTTATTTTTTTCGAACTATTTTTTTTTCTTTCTATTATTTTCGGTTATTTTTTTCTCTTTATTTATTTTTGGAATTTTTAGGAGATATTTTATTTTTCTTCATTATCTTTAGTTTCCAGGTTTTCTTTGTTTTATTTTCTTTTCCACAACAAGACTCACAACCACCATGCTAGGAAAATTCACTGCCGACTACTTGCCACGGCAACCGCAACAGAGGATGCCCCTACAACTACCTCAGCAGTTGCCACAGCAACAGAAACTAACGATGCCCATGCAACAACAAATGGCGTCGACAACTACTGATGCCCAGGAAAATGAACTTGTCTTGGCAAACATGGATCAAATCAAAGCAATTCTATTCACGCGGTACCAGCTACAAGCATTAAACCACTGACCAAAAAAATGAATCAAGCAAACGACACGAAGGAAACTTATCACTCGAGGTGACAACCTCTCCGACTAACTCATTTCATTTAGTTTCTTTTAAATTTTGTTTTACTTTTACATGCATCGAGGATAATGCTTCTCTCGAGTTTGGGGGGTGTTGGTTTCTAGTTAGTTTCATGTTTAGTTGCATTCAGCTTTAGCAATCACATATAGGTTGCATATGTTACTTGCCATGCATTTAATGGGATTTAATTGCTTAAGACTTGTTGAATATCCAATGATGAATTTTTGCCACTGCACTTAATTGAAAGAACCTTTAATTTTAGGATTGCATGAAAAGAACTTAGAATTTTACTATGATGCTAATTTTTTTTACACGTTTGTGGCCTCTTGATTGAAAAAGAGACTTAGTGAACTTAGGTTGCTTAAAATTTGGGTAAATTTAAAATTGAAAATTAAAAGTTAATTTCTTGCTAGAGGTGCCCGAAACTGGCTCTAGTAGTAAATGCACTTTCTTGCTAGAGGTGCCCAAACTGCTCTAGTAGTTAATGCACATTAAAGAATCGCTAGAGGTGCCCAAATTGGCTCTAGTGAAAATAAAAATAAATGCCCCGTAATTAAATTGATAAAAGCCTATTGTTCACATAGAATCTTGAAAATCAACTTGTACACAACTACGCACACACATTGTCACGAGCATTATAGTTTGGTTCCGGGTAATTTTTGTGCTATCCAAAAATTAAAAGGTGATCATACTTTGTGCCACGGTTTTTGGTTTGAATTCAAGTTTGAAGCATGTCTTTGATGATTAAAGTCATGGCAGGTAATTGTTAGTTTGCATTGCTTGAGGACAAGCAATAGTTCGAGTTGAGGGTGTTGATAAGTGTTCAAAAGTACTATTTTTCTTACCCTTTTTACTCATATTATTGTTAGACTTAGGCTCATATTAGTTACATAATTAGTCATTCATGCATTAATCCATATTTCCTTCCATCGTTGAGCTTGATTTCATAACTTGGTTGTTTTTGTGGGAAAAGATGCTGCTTTGGTGTGTTTTGTGTGTATGTGCAGAATCACTTGCCAAAGCAAGGCTAGAGCTAGTTGCCAGGGCAATGCATGAAGGAGATGCCGATCTAGTTGCCAGGGCAATGCATGAAGGAGACGCCAAGCCAGTTGCCAGGGCAATTGTCGACAAAGAATAAGGTGATATGGTAGTAGAAATTGATGACTAGACAAGCCCAAGATGACGTGGAGCAAAGCTAAATCCCAAAGGAGTTTGATTTCCATGAAAAGGTTAAAGAAGAATTAAATTCCAAGAAGATAGGAGAAGTTCTAGAAGGAATATAATTATAATAAAGAATTAGATTCTTTAAAGATAATTTAATTCTAACTTAACTTCCTCCTCAAAGAAGGACTTTGACCTAGCCTTATAAATAGATCACCAAGCCGTCAACTCCAAGGGGGCAAGAAGAGAGAAATTTTGACAAAACTCCAAAGAGCAAGAAGAGGGAAAATTCTGACATTTCCAAAGGGAAATATGAGAGAAATTTCAACAAGAGAGCAAGGGGGAGAGAGTTCGATTTCTTCTTCTTCTTCTTTGCTTCCATTAGATTCATGGTTTGGGGATTATTCTTTGTATATCTTTTGAACCCAACCATGAACTAACTTGATTGGTTGGGGTTATTCTGTCTTGTGGTTGTGAGAAACAATTGGATTTTGTTTAGGTAATAAGAGTTTGCACTTTTCTATTCAAGGTTTATTCATTCCTGGTTCTTATTTTTGTTTACGAGTGAATTGGGAGAGGATCTCGTAACTTCATCTATTTATCTAATATCGGGAGAGTTAGATTCAAGAAACGAATGAGTATGATCTTTATTCAATCTATTGATGGTGAAGATTAATCTGGCTTAGGAATAAGTTAAGGATTTCAACGGCTAAGAGGAGTGCAAGATTGGTTGTTGTTCACCCTTGATTCACACAGGGATATATTATCAAGGCATGCACAAGTAGCTAGAGTTTCAACTTAAGGATAAGAAGAAACCATTGAAGAACGCTCTACCGAACCTTGAAGTTGCTGCCCAGACGCCCAAGTAGTTGCCCAGCTAGTCGCCCAGGCAACCATCGATTAGTTGCCAAGGCAACCCCGCTGTGCAAGTTGCCACGACAACTGAGTTGCCCTTGCACTCTTTTACCAAGACGATCCAATCGGCTATCACTCCACAACCCACGATAACCTGACCTATTCTCTCTTTTGATTTCATCTATTCTTTTAGTTTATTGCTCTTAGTTTACTCGTTAATTAGAACTCATATTATCAATTGTGTTTTTATTTTTACAGTGCAGTAACTTAAGCAAAGTGGCCCAAACCAATCCTTATAGAGACGATACTCATATCACTTTATTACTTGCGACGTGTATACTTGCACAATTGCGTAGCACTTATTACACGCAACACCTTCACTGCCGCTTCACAACCAATCATAAAAGGAAAGAAACGAATGGCCTCTGCTCATTGCCAATTTCTAAAAAGAAAGGCTTGCATCACACGAGAAGAAGTCTCCGAAAGGGAGTCTTCTTCTATCTAAATTCCTTTACATTTTATTTCTTTGCTTTTACATGATCATGCATTTTAATTTTCTGTTTAGATTGTATATTTGTGTTGTTCCATGCATTGAGGACAATGCATATCTTGGGTTTGGGGGTGTGCATTTCCTCACATTTATGCCATGCTATACATTTCATGTTTAATTTTTGTTGCCATGCCATTTAGGTCATTTAGAATAGATGCATACTGAACCACTAAAAAAAGAAAAGAAAATTTTACCTCGGTTTAATCTTGAAAAATGTTAACACTTGTTAGGCAAGTTTAATTTGATCTAGGTGTCTGTCCAATGAGGAAAATCTAATCTTTAGTTGTCATGCCATGCTAGTAGAGTAGTATGCCAGGTTAGCTTGGCAATTGATCTCTAGTTTAGGGAACTAAAACTTCACTTAACATGTAGTATGTATCTAGTTCCTTAGCAAACTTAGTCTTTTTGAAACTATGCTCATATTTAAAAAAAAGATCAAATGATGCCAGGGTAAAAGAAACTAATAAGGCATCAATGTTCTGCCAAGGCAATGAAAAAATGAACTCTCCTCTACTTATGGATAATAAGTTCCTTGGGGCTTCGTGGTTTGCTCCCTCTTAGTTCTCAAGTCCAAAACCTTAGAGTATGAGTTGAAGAGAAAGCCTAGTGATGTCTAGATTAAGGTGAGGATTTGTGGTATGCTCCCTCTTATCTTCCATGCTAAATAGTGTCACGAAGCAAGCTTAAATTAATGCAAACAGAAACCCTTGGCAAAAGAAAAAAAAAGAAGAGAAAAAAGATATAAAAAGAATCTGAGTTTAGGTAGTAAAATTGGCTAAGGGAGTGAAAGGATAATCGATGCATATTGCCTACACATCATGCACACTTCGTGAACTTAGATTAGAGTTATATTGGTACACTTGAATTAATACCTGCTGGCATTATTGCACTGAGATACTGAAGATAGAAATAGAGCCAAAATATGCTTCCAGCACTTGTTGGCATTCCAACCAAAAATTTGCCGAGGTAATGTTCTCACTATTTTTGTTTTTATTTTGATTGCATTACTTGAGGACAAGCAATGAGTTAGGTTTGGGGGTGTGTTACCTCTCCAAAAGTACTATTTTTAATTGCAATCTTACAATGCTTTTGCTTGTTTTTAGGTACATTTAGTTGCATTAGGATGTTAAAACCATGCATTTGCATAAGGAGTTTAGAATTCTATCTATGCCAGTGTGAAGGGTTGTTTTGTTGAAAAATTTGAAGGTTTGGCATAGTATTTGGCCCAGAAAAGCAACACAAGAAGGAATGCCAGAGAGAATGCCGAGTGCTGTTGGCACAGATGGACCAAACAATGCCAAGCACCAGTTGGCAGAGAAGTGAACTCGATGCCATGCCAAGAGGCTGTTGGACCCCGAAAAAATAAGATAAGATCAGGCTCTGAAAAGATAGCAATTGGATCAATCTCTGAAATAATAGCAGATAAGATGGTGCCAAGATTGCTTGGCAGATTCATGCGAAGCTTGGATGCCAAGACAACGTCGATAGTATGACGTCCGCTTTAGCCTGATCAGCTCTCATTCAAATTGGGATAAGATGATTATCTCTTATCTCTTCAGCATTTAAAATTCAAATGAGGACCTTATCATATCCCTTCTTTGCACACCTATTTAAAAACCAACCAAGGAGGACTTGAGAATTGATTCATTGATAGATGATCGGAGTGAGGATTGGAGTGCAAGGCGATTGACAACCAGCTGCACCTTGGAAGGGCGGTTCGACCAGCTTGGCCGAGAACCTGGATCTTGAAGGGTTGCATCGAGAGACCCATTCTCGCCCATTCTCTCTTTCAAGTTATTTTATCTTGTTTTTAACGATGATGTAGTTTGAAAACGTTTATGGTTTTTTGGTTAAAACCCTCACCATGAACTAATTTAAAAGTTGGTGGGGGATGTTTGCGTTGAACACTGTTTTATGTTTTAGTTTTTAATAATAAATCTACCTTCGGCATTGTTTTATCTATTCAACATACTTTAATGTTTTCTAAATACTATGCTAAGTGAGAGCTGACACTGTTGGCCTATTGTTCCTTAATATCTTAATAGAGTTAGGGTGGCAACGATTAAGTTGTTGAATACTAAGGAGAGAAGCTTCGAGAGAAGTCGTTCAAGTAGATAAACTTACTTCGGGAGTGAAATCTACCCCTTAGAAGTATAGATTGGATCTTAATCAAATTGGTTTATTTAAAAGTATGCACTATAGAGGTATAGGGGTTTTTACATGATCAATTTAGGGCAATGACCATCGAGAGAGGCTTTGCTAATTTTGAATCTGATCGGTGAACAATGCCAAGATAGGTTGTTATTGAAGGCTGGTATGACATGAATAGCGTAAAAACCAAGCATTCCCTGCCAACGCTCATCATTCATTAAAACACCTTCATTGCCAACGTCTTACTTTATTTTCACTTATTTTGTTTTATTTCAATTATTTCTGAAACCACTTCAAAACAAACAACTTTTTCTCAAGAAAAGTAACAATCAAAGACAATTGAATTCCAAGTCAATCTCTGTGGGATCGATACTCAGCTTAACTACTGTATTAGTTGCAGACCGTGTATACTTGCAAGTAAAAGACTCATCTTGGCATTGTTCTATACTTTTCCAATACATATTTTCTGCCCCTTTTGCCAGTATTCACTTAGAGAGTCTACAGGGCAGAACCAAGGAAAGAGCCGCAAACCAAAGAAAACAACAGGACATAAACAGTAACAACAACAATAAATAGTCTAATAGAAAGACCAGGTATCAAACAATAAAGAAGCCACATACATGAAAGATTGAATGATCCCTAGGGAAGGTAAATGACCATTTGCCATTGTTCGAACCTTTTGATAAATGAAGATGGATGGGACTAAATGGATCATTCAAGATATGGATGATCACCCACTAGACCATCTGTTATAAAACACGAACTATCTTCCTTAGAACCAGCAGATTGCTACCTCAATTCAATGTCCTGATCAGAGCAAACAACAAAATTTATTATACTTTTTAGATTGAAATCGAACGAATCTAATCCTAATTCAATCTCACTGATATCTTTAAAGACCACCCTAGAAATCTTGAGACACTGCTTTCTTCTAGCTTTTTTTTGATCCAACTCAATCTTCTTCCTCCATAAGATATACATCATTTGGATTTCTCTAGATTATTGATAATGGGAGATGAATTAGTATATGAGCTTGGAAAGAAAGCTAATTTAAGAGCTGACTCACTAGAGATGCCTTCAAACCCTTGATCCCCAATTTCCAAGACCAATTTAGATCACCCCTTCAAATATTTTGTCGAGCAATTCTCTCTTTTTGATACTAGAGAAAGCCTCATCATTAAAATGGTCTCTTTTCCTTTTTTAATGACAGCTATATCCATGGCTGTCAGGGACTCAACTATGCCATCGCTTAGGCTCAGAGGGATCGCATCATGCTTATTGCTTTTTACCTACATGTAAGTTGTTGACGTTGCCATCATGTAGCTTATCTATCATTTCTGAACGAGTCAAGCCTTTGAGTGAGACTTGACCTTTTTATGATATCCTAGGTTGACTCCCCCATGCCAGCTCGCATGATTCAATTGTTTCAAAAGATGAAAAATCAAAGCATGTATTAAATTATTCTAAAACAATCTTAGAGATTCCGAAACTCAACACACCCTTGAGATTTTCTTGTCTTTTCCCGTGATAATAGCTTTGAGCTTCAAACCATCCATGTCATAAACTTCTAATATCCTAGAACTCCTCAAAATATTGGTTTTGTTGGGATCGAGGATTAGAGTCATGTCGTCTTCTTCAATTGTGTTAACTCCTCAAAATTACTACTTTTCACGTATATATTGCCATGATATTACTTGACTTTGAGTACATATTTGTGCATTTAGTTAGTAAATTCATGCATTTGCACCTAGGAGTTAAGGAATGTTTCTTTTGCCAGAGAGAAGGGGTATTTTCTTGCTTTGATGGCAGGTTAGGAGCAGTTGACAGGTTAGGAGCAGTTGGCAGGGGCATAAGAGAAATACCGAGTGTTGTTGGCAAAAGTAGGACGAGAATTGCCAAGTTCGGTTGGCAAAAAAAGGATGGCAATTTCCAGTAAGTTAGCCGTTGGTCAAAAACCTAGTCAGCCTTAAAATTCAAAAGGAGGATAAGAGGATAACGTCTATCTTGGTTCATAACAAACTTTTAAGATTCAAACCCAATCTAGGGTTTTTATGAGAGCCTATATAAAGGAAGCGCATCGATGAGCCAAGGGGGCTGTGCCATGGTGAAGAAAGAGGGTAGAGGGTAAATCATGGTTCGACCAGATTGTGACCGAGAGCTCTGGATCCATTGAAAGGCTACATCGATGGATATCCTTCTTTGTCTATTTCACTTAGTTTTAATTTTGAATTTATGATAGTGTTATTTGAAAATGATATTGTGTTGATGGTTTCGCTAGCCATAAACTATTTTTTTTATGTTGGTTGGGATGTTTGCAATGAATGCCCGATTTTAGGTTTTTAATAATTGAATGCCTTTGCATTTTTGTCTATTTTGCTTGCGCTTATTTTTACCATTTTCTATGATATACGATAGTTGGCATTGAATGCTCATCATCCCTTAATATCTTAACAGCCTCAGGAGATAAGGATTCGTTGCCAAATGCTAGGGTGAAAAACTTTGATAGAAGATGTTCGAGTAGATGAGCTTACTTTGGAAGTTAATCTACCCCTTAGGAGTAAAGATTAAAACTTCACCAAGTTAATTAATTGATAAAATCACTATATACATATAGTTGTTAAAGGTAATTAACTTAGAGTATTGCCATCGACAAAGGTAATGCTACCTTAAAATCTTCTCGGCAATAAAACCAAGGCTAAAAGTTATTAACTGCTAACTTTGCTGGTATGAAATCCAGACATCCCTTGCCAACGCCCATCAATCATCTGAATATATTTGTTTGCCAATTTGCCTCAATTTTTATTTCATTTTCTCTTAATCATTTTCTTAAGTAAAATCTGATCTCAACTACCACTTTATTCATCCCAATTCACAAGTAAAGATTGTGGCATTTAATTCCTGGACAATCCTTATGGATACGATACTCAGCTTACTGATGTATTACTTGCTGATCGTGTATACTTGCACGCAAAAGACCTATTCTTGGCATTATTTCCCTGCATATTTATGCTAATTCATCAATTGTTTTCCAAGTGTTAGTCAGTCGATAAGTTTTTGGCATAGTTTCCGGGGATTGCAACAGAATTTATTGTTTTGATTTTTACTTGTTTTTGTTTATTTTTTTTAATTTGTTTTGTTTGGTGTATGACAAGGAGCCGCATTGCGAAGAAAGATTTACTATACAACCCAGAGATTGAAAGAACCCTACGCAAGCTAAGAAGAAAACTTCGAGAAATGGCTCTTAATGGAAATGGTGGAGCAGATGGTGTCCTAAAAAATCAAGAAAATTAGGAAGGGATACTACCCGCGTCTACTGTGGCTGTAGAAGAAGAACCACCTATCAGAGAACACTTGGCACCAACCATGGAAAATTTGATGCCAGGATTGATTGGTCCAGAGGTAAATACAACAAATTTTGAACTTAAACTGGTAATGATATAGACGTTTTTGAATGTAGGTCAGTTTGATGGATCACCTACTGGAAGCCAAGGCAAAACTTGAAGCAATTCATGGAGGTGTGCCAACCATTTCAGCAAACTGGTGTAACTGAAGTGTAATGCCCCGGTTTTGGGCCTAGGAGTTTTCTACGTTGATTTGACGGTCTGGTGGACCAGATTAGAGGATTTGAGTCAGTTTCGAGATTACATGAAAATAAATATTTTTGAGTGAGAAAAAATATGGAAAAATATCCAAAAATCATTATTTAATATGTAGATGGTTTTGGTAAAATCAACTTTCAAAAGGAAGTTTCAAAAAGTGACATTTTGGGTCAGTGACCAAAATGTAAAGTTTTAAAACTATTTTTAGTGATTGTTTTGTAGAAGGGTCAAAACTTAGAATCTTTAAGGAGTTATTTGGCCAAAGTCTAATATACAACTTTTCTCTTTTAATTGGATATTTTAAAAGGGTTTTTAAATAAATAAATAAATAGGCTTGGAGAATAAATTTCATAATTAGCTTTTAAAAGGAAACTTTAATTAACTAACTTTTCTCCAAAAGATTTTATCTCAAATTCTCTCCAGCCAAACACTCTTGTCTACTTCAATTTTCTCAGGTAATCACTTGATTTCAACATTCTTTTATTTCCAAATGGATTCTTAATGATTTCCTAATAAAACCTATTTGATTTAATCTTGTTTTCTCATTAAAACCATCCAATTAAGGGGAAAGCCAAGGTTAGAGGTGAGCTTCGTTCTTCTCCTCTAATACAAGGTTCTTTACTGAAATTTCCAAGTTATTGCTCATTTACATATGTTTTCTAATGAGTTTTAATGATTTAATTATAGAAAGATGGTTAAATCAAGGTTTAATTGATATATTTGGTTGATTTTCATTATGGATATGTTTTGTTGGGTTCTTGATGTGATTTGAACATGATTTTGATGTTTTATAATGTTAATAAGTTGATTTTAACATTGGAATCCCCAAACTAGGTGAATCTCTAATTTTCTAGGTTGTTAGTTGTGAGTTATTGAGGAGTTGGGGAGGTTTGATGAATGTTGGAGGTATAGGGATGATGTTAATGTGTTTTTGTATGTTAATTAATGGATTAAAACATTAGGTTTTGGCTGGGTTAAGTGTGGAAGGTGTTTGATGTTGTTTTCGGTTGTTGTGGAGCGAAATTGGGTAGAGTTTGATGAGGATTTGTGTGAATTGGTGTTGCTGGGCTGTTGAATTCATTTTGATGCATTGGATCCTCTGTTCTTTTGTGATTTAAAGTAGGAATAGTTGATCCTAAAGCTTGAGGTAAGGTATCGAAAGTCGTTGAGACTTGGATTTGCATCGGCGATCAAAGTTTTGCGTGTCGGTGAGTGAGAACGCAGTTTACAGCTTTTCAAAGGTTTGAAAGTTGTGTTTTGGAGTTTAGATTAATCTTGAAACTCTGGTCTAAGCTCGGAAGTAAGTAAATGATGAATTCTCTCTCGAACTCGGTTTGGTAATTGGTCCTAATGTACTTGTTTTGATGACTTGATTACTCAATGTATATACATGATTTGAGCATGGTTTGGTGCTAGAAAATGGTTATCTAATGATGTTGATGCATTTGAAAGTAATGCATGTTTTGGTAATGTTTTTGAACATTGGTAATGCAAGGTAAAATGCGTTGAGTAAATGGTTTTGATTGATGCCTATGAAAACAATAAGTTAATGCTTAAGAAACAAATTATATTGGCAAGTGATGGTATGATAAGGTTATGAAAATGTTATCGGATATAGTTGGCCGGCCATAGGATTGATAGTGCACTATAAAAAGTCACCTTGGATGTTTAGGGGTTTATGTTTACCGAAAACTCCATCCAAGTACCCTAACAGTTGAGGGGTTATATGGTACCGAAGACTCCCGTTAGTGGATTATACATCTAGCCAATGAGTAGTGTTGAGGGGTTCATGTGTACCGAAAACTCCACCACGGGTAGCACAACAGTGGAGGGGTTTATGTATACTGAAAACTCCCGTTGGTGGACCTTGAGATGCCGGTTGAGATTTATGAAGTGTTGAGAGGAAACTTGTTGAATCCGTGCATCCGATGTTATATTTTGTAAATTTGAACTTGGTTGATGATTACTTGTAAGCCAATATAATTGATAATGTATCATGTTGATGGATTTTGGTTGTATAATGTTAGTTTATACATGTTTTACTCTTTAATCCTTGCATTGGTAGTATGCATGGGAAAGCTTAAATTGAGGGTAGCAAATGGGACTTTTCTGTTAGATCCATGATACATGTTGCATATGGTTTAATATGCATGTTTTGGAAATGTGATTGCTTGGTTTACAAGGCCTGATAATGATGTTAATGTTGATGATGTTTTGAAAGTTGTTTTTAAAGTGAATTTCAAAGATGATTGCTAATTGGTTTTAAATGCATTGATGGTGGTTTGTTTTGGAGCACTCTTCACTAAGCCTAGTTTGCTTACGCTCTCTTTTTCCAACAATGCAATTAAAGGTTCATGGCAGCAAGCAAGCGAAGAGAAATTCCAAAGACTTGTGTTTACGAAAGTATGGTTTCGATTAAAACTTGTAGTAATAAAGGCAATGTAGTCAAATGTTGTTTAGGAGGTTTGTTTGCTAAACTCCCTATTTGTACAAGTTATAGTTGATGTTTTGGACTTGTAAGAGGTTTTATAACTTTCTTAAAGGGGTTGGGGTATGTTTTGCATGCTTGGGTAGACATCATGCTTATAGAATCTTGGTTTGGTTTTGATATGATGTATATGATCCCTTTCCATGCTTGTTTGATTGTGGAAATGTTTTTATACTTGTTATATGATGTTTGGTGAATGTTTGAGGCATGTTAAATTTAGCCAAAATGTCATATATTCGACCAAGAGGTTATTACATGTATGTCCGTACCAGTACGAGTCCTCAGGGATTGGTACGCGGGACCTATCTCATATCTATCTGGTAAAATTGTACAGACGTACCGATACGCTTGGTAATCATATCGGTACGCATAGCCAAAATTTAAGCCTGGTGTCAGTACATGGGCAACCGTATCAGTACACCCTTTAGCCACTAGAATCCCATGTTTTCGAAAGTGAACATCCGTATCTGTACGCTTGAGGACCGTACCGATACTCTTTTTGTAAAATGCACCATTGTAATGCGGACAGAGGCCATACTGGTAAGCAGGCCATTAATTCTGGTATTATGCTATCTGAAGTTTGAATCTTTATAGTTTAGTCCCTATTTCTTGATCATGCAATTAAATGAGTTTGGATGATTTGGAATTTAACCGATATGCATATAATATGACTAATTAAGGATTGGTAATCTAGATTTGAAGAAAGTTCTTATAATTTTTAGAAATTGCAATTTGGTGTCTGAGGGACAAGATTGATCAATTGGATGTCAATTCGACGCCCGATTGAGTTGTAAATTTCACCGTTGCCAGCACGATCACCTTAGGACTTAATTATGCATTTAGATAAGATAAAATGAAAAAATATACCATTTTTGAATAATTCTTTCGGGTTTATCTCGGAAAACCCAATGTAGCTCACTCGGTTCGGTCTGACATTTAGGCTGGGTCAAGGGGGTTATATTTGTTGGTATCAGAGCCAGGTTTACAAAAAATGGGATGTTGTTGATGATTGTTCGATGTTGTTTGCTATGCATATTGATTATTTATAAGTACGGTGATTGGTGTATGCCATGTTAGGGTATTTTTGGGGACACATTGCCTTATTACTACAATTATAAAATGATTTTGGTTTAAAATGAAAATCTTAGATCCTTGCTTGAAGCTGGCCTAATTGTTTTTGTTTTGGTGTAATTATCATGCCTTAAATACATTTTTATACGATTCCACCAAGGAGAGAATTGCGATCGAGCACGAATGCTGCTATAGAAGGGCAGTGAGTTGAGGGTGAGATAGTACATCCTGAGGGATTGACATCTCCTCCGCCTAATCTTACCGGGGGAGTAGAGCAAGTACCACATGTACCACTTGGTCCAGTGTACGGTGATATGACACCTTTGGTACAGGCGATGACTGGAGCATTTCAGGCCGTGATGGCTGGAGTTCATATACCC
Source organism: Hibiscus mutabilis (assembly GCA_019671005.1). Classification (NCBI taxonomy): domain Eukaryota; kingdom Viridiplantae; phylum Streptophyta; class Magnoliopsida; order Malvales; family Malvaceae; genus Hibiscus; species Hibiscus mutabilis. The sequence goes on from CM033750.1 coordinate 10,994,752, forward strand.
GTACCGGCACTGACTACCACTACTAATATGAGGTTACCGCTAGAGCATTTGCGTAGTCTTGAAAAGTTGAGTTTAGAGGGTTGGCACCCTAGGCATCTGAGGAGTAGTTTGCTAGTACAGATCGAATTCTAGTTTAGATAGGGTGTAATGATGACCGTAAGATGAGATGTGTAGTGTCCCTCTTATAGGGTGATGTATACAGTTGGTGGAACATTGTGATCACAGGTATAAAACCCAATGATGTGAGGTGGGAGTTCTTTTAGGCTACCTTTAGAAAGAAGTATATGGAGTTAGATACTTGGATGAGTGGAAACGTGAATTTATGGCCTTGGTTCAGGGCAGTATGATAGTATTTGAGTACGAGGTTCAGTTTGTGAGGCTGAGTCAGTACGCGCTGAGTTGGTGTCAGATGAGAGGCATCGTTGTGACCAATTTTGCTATGAATTGGTACAGAATTTTAAGACATGCATGTTAGCCACTGATTATATGGATTTTGACATGTTGGTTACACGGGTGAAGAACATCGAGCAGTGTTTGGATTTTTTCTCTTCGTCTAAGAGGTTCTGGCTCTGGGAAAAGAGCTACGAATTTTGGTTTTAGTGGATGTCAGTTTAAGAGACACCATGATAGAAGGTATCGCCGTGAGAAGAGACGGGTAGAGGTAATGCTGGGAAAAGGCTATTGTTGCTAATTTTTGCTAGAGTTGTGGATCTGTGGATCATATTAGACGTGATTGTCCATTGTTGACTAGGGTTAGGCCGGCTCCTATACCTGTTGTTGCACCAGAGAGTGGTCGTAGGTGCGATCGAGGTAATTTCCAGTATAGAGAGGAAGTATAGATGATTGTGGCACATACAGTGGCAATTCGACCTGAGGGTGATGGACCTATAAGGATCTATGCGTATCGTGAGGGGAGGAATAACACGAATGTGATAGCAAGTACTTTTATCTTGCAGTCTATGTCATTACTTTCATTGATAGATTATGTTTCTACGCATTCATAAATTTTGTATGAGCATGCACATTTGCTTGATATATCGGTAGAAATGTTAGATGTGGGTATGCAAGTAACTTCTTTTAGAGAGATGGTTGTTACGAGGAGGTTGTATATGAGATGTACTTTGATGGTTCAAGGTCGCGTGTTTGCGGCTGATTTGATAGAGCTGTCATTTCATGGTTTGATGTGATCTTAGGTATGGATTGGTTGATCGAGCATGAGGCAGTGGTTAAATTTGTAACCAAGTGAGTTTCGTTGAAACTTGCTGATGATTATAAAGTAGTAGTTGTTGGAGAGAATGTTAAGTTCTTGTCCAATGTGGTTTTGGCCTTGGAAGCTCATAAGTTACTGGAGTGCGGGTGTCAAGCATATATGGCTTATGTTATGAACCCGGATATGGAAGAAGTGCAGACTAAGGATATATGTATTATATGTTATTTTTTAGGGTGTTTCTGAAGGAGTTGCCTATGTTGCTCTAGATAGAGTGGTGGAGTTTTGTATTGAGATGTATGCTGATACAACTCCAGTGTCGATTGCACCGTATCGCATGAAACTGAAAGAGTTGAAAGAGTTAAAGATGCAACTCCAGGAGTTGTTGGATAGTGGTTTCATCCGACCTAGTGTGTCACCGTAGGGAGCACCAGTATTGTTTGTGAAAAAAAGAATGGCACTTTGAGGATGTGCATTGATTATCGGCAACTGAACAAGTTGACGATTAAGAATAAGTATTATTTACCACAGACTGATGACTTTTTTGATCAATTATGGGGTGCTACGGTGTTTTCTAAGATTGATTTGAGATCTGGATACTATTAGTTGAAGGTTAAGGATAAGGACATGTTGAAAACTTCTTTTCATACGAGGTACGTGCATTTTGAGTTTCTGGATATGTCGTTTGGATTGACGAAAACACCTGCAGCATTCATAGACTTGATGATTTGGGGTTCCATGAATTCTTGGATCAATTTGTAGTAGTGTCCATTGATGATATTCTCATTTACTCTCGTACTAAAGAGGATTATGATCGGCACTTGCAGATTGTGTTACAAACCTTGTTGGGTAATCAGCTTTATGCCAAGTTGAGCAAGTGTGAGTTTTGGATTAAGGAAGTTGTTTTTCTTGGCCATGTTATTTTAGCGGAAGATATCTGGGAAGATCCGCAAAAGGTTGAGGCAGTTGTGAATTGAAAGCAACCTAAGTCGGTGATGGAGGTTTATAGTTTATTGGGGTTGACAGGTTATTACTGATGCTTTGTGGATGGGTTCTCAAGGGTTGCTGCTCTGTTGACCAAGTTTTTGCAAAAAGATGTGCATTTTGAGTGGACATAGGCTAGACAACAAGCTTTTGAGAAGTTGAAGAAAGTTTTGATGCAAACTCCGACCTTGATTCAACCTGAGTATGGAAAAAAGTTGGTGGTTCATAGTGACGTATCCTATGTTGGTTTAGGGTGTGTATTGATGCAAGGCGAGAAGGTTGTGGCTTATGCATCAAGGCAATTGAAGGTGCACGAGCGCAAATATCTTACGCATGATATAGAGCTTGCCTCGGTGGTGTTTGCATTGAAGATTTGGAGGCATTATCTTTATGGTGAGAAGTGTATTGTGTACACGGATCATAAGAGTTTGAAGTATTTAATGTCGCAAAAGGAATTGAATCATAGGCAGCGTAGATGCTTACATTTGCTCAAGGATTATGATTTGATGATTGAGTATCATCCAGGCAAGGCGAGTGTTGTAGCTGATACTTTGAGTAGAAAAGCTGTTGTGGAGTTGAGGGCCATGTTTGCAAGGTTGAGTATGACACGTGATGGAGGCTTGTTGGCCGAGTTGCAAGTGAAGCCATCTTTGTTGCAGTTGGTTAAGGAAAAACAACCTTATGATGAGGCATTGGTACCGCATATTAAGGATATCATGGATGGAAATTCTATGAATTTTTACTTTAATGATGATGGGGTGTTATGTTTCAAAGATCAGATACTGGTGCCTAGTGATGATGAGTTGATGTAGACTCTTTAAGTGAATGATGGCAAAAGGGGCAGAAGATATGTATTGGAAAAGTATAAAAAAGTGCCAAGATGAGTCTTTTGCGTGCAAGTATACACGGTTTGCAAATAATACAGCAGTTAAGCTGAGTATCGATCCCACAGAGATTGACTTGGAATTTGAATGTCTTTGATTGTTACTTGCCTTGAGAAAAAGTTGTTTTGTTTTGAAGTTGGTTTTGGAAATAATTGAAATGAAATAAAATAAATGAAAGTAAAGTAAGACGTTGGCAAGAAAGGTGCTTTAATGAATGATGAGCGTTGGCAAGGAATGCCCAGTTTTCACGCTATTCATGTCGTGCCAGCCTTCAATAACAACCTATCTTGGCATTGTTTGCCAAGCAGATTCAAAATTAGCAAAGCCTCTCTCGATGGTCATTGCCCTAAATTGATCATGTAAAAACCCCTATATCTCTATAGTGCATGCTTTTAAATAAACCAATTTGATTAAGATCAAATCTATACTCCTAAGGGGTAGATTTTACTCCCGAAGTAAGTTCATCTACATGAACGACTTCTCTCGAAGCTTCTCTCCTCAGTATTCAACAACTTAATCGTTGCCACCCCAATTCTGTTAAGATATTGAGGAGCAATAGGCCAACAGTGGCAGCTCTCGCTTGACATAGTATTTAGGAAACATTAAAGTATGTCAAATAGATAAAACAATGTGAAAGGCAGATTTATTATTAAAAACTAAAACATAAAATAGCATTTAACGCAAAACATCACCCACCAACTATTAGATTAGTTCATGGTGAGGGATTTAACCGAAAAACCATAAACATTTTCAAAATACATCATTATTAAAAATAAGTCAAAACAACTTAAAACAAGAGAATGGGCACGAAGGGGTCTCTCGTTGCAGCCCTTCAAGATCCAGGCTCTCGACCAGGCTGGTCGACACCCCTTCCTAGGTGCAGCCAGTTGTCAATCTCCTTGCACTCCAACTCCTCACTTCAATCACTCACGATCAAGCACCACCAAAAATCCCCAAAAACCACCCATCGAATGCTTGCTTGGTTGGTCTTTAAATAGGCGTACAAGGAGGGCATATGATAAGCTTCCCATTTGAATTTTAAATGCTGAAGGGATAATAGATGAGATCTTATCTCAATTTGAATGAAAGCTAATCAGGTTAGTGCTGACGTCATACTGCCAACGCTGCCTTGGCATCCAAGCTTGGCATGCATTTGCCAACCAATCTTGGCACTATCTTATCCGCTATTTTCTCGAAGATTGATCCAATTGCTATCTTTTTCGAGCCTAATCTTGTTCTATTTTTTCGGAGTTCAACAGCTTCTTTGCATGGCATCAAGTTCACTTCTCTGCCAACCGAAGCTTGGCATTGTCTTGTCCATCTGTGCAAACAACACTCAGCATTGTCTCTGACATTCCTTCAAGTGTTACTTTTTTGGGCCAAATACTGTGCCAAACCTGCAAAATTGCTAACAAAACAACCCTTCACACTGGCGTAGACAGAATTCTAAACTCCTTATGTAAATGCATGGTTTTAACATCTTAATGCAACTAAATGTACCTAAAAACAAGCAAAAGCATTGTAAGATTGTCATTAAAAATAGTACTTTTGGAGAGGAAACGCACCCCCAAACCTAACTCGTTGGTTGTCCTCAAGTAATGCAAACAAATAAAAAATAAAAACTGTGAAAATGTTACCTCGAAAAAATTTTGGTTGAATGCCAACACGTACCGGCAAGCAGAATTTGGCTCTATTTCTGTCCTAAGTATCTCAATGCAATAATGCCAAGCATGTAGTAATTCAAGTGCAGCAATATAACTCTAGTCTAATTTTATAAAGAGTGCATGATGTGTAGGCAATATGTATCAAGAATCCTTTCACTCCCTTATTCAATTTTTCTGCCTAAACTCAGATTCTTACTTTTATCATTTTTTTCTTTGCCAAAGGTTTCTGTTGGCATTAATTTAAGCTTGCTTCGGACACTAATAAGCATGAGAGATAAGAGGGAGCATACCATGAATCCCCGCCTTAATCTAGACATCACTAGGCTTTCTCTTCAACTCATACTCTAAGGTTTTGGACTTGAGAACTAAGAGGGAGCAAACCACGAAGCCCCAAGTAACTTATTATCCCTAGGTAGAGGAGAGTTCATTTTCTCATTGCCCTGGCAGAACATTGTTGCCTTATTAGTTTCTTTTACCCTGGCATCATTTGATCTTTTTTTTAAATCCGAGCATAGTTTCAAAGAGTCTAAGTTTGCTAAGGAATTGGATACATACTACGTGTAAAGTGAAGTTTTAGTTCCCTAAACTAGAGATCAATTGCCAAGCTAACCCGGCATACTACTCTGCTGGCATGGCATGACAACTAAATATTATAATTTCCTTATTGGACAGATGCCTAGATCAAATTAAACTTGCCTAACAAATGTCAACATTTTCAAAATTAAACCGAGGCAAAACTTTCTTTTTCTTTTTTTAGTGGTTCGCTATGCATCTATTCTAAATGACCTAAATGGCATGGCAAGATGGCATGGCAATAGAAATTAAACATGAAATGTATGGCATGGCATAAATGTGAGGAAACACATACCCCCAAACCCAAGATGTGCATTTTCCTCAATACATGAAATAACACATGTATACAAGAAAAACAAAAAAATAAAAATGCATGATCATGTAAATGCAATAAAATGAAATGTAAAGGAGTTTAGATAGAAGATGACTCCCCTTTGGAGACTTCTTCTCGTGTGACACGGGTCTTTCTTTTCAGAAATCGGCCATTTGTTTTTTTCCTTTCATGATTGGCTGTGAAGCGCCAGTGGAGGCTCCAACTTTCTCCTTTTTCTTGGCAAGTTTCGACGTGGCAGGTCCATCGCTGGCATCATAAGGTGTTTGTATAGCATGAGTCACTGGTGACTTGGCTTTGATAAACTTGGCTTTGGTTTCCTTAGATTCAGATGATGAATTGGAACTGGCAGAATCAGCTTGTACTAGAGACAATGGGACTGTGGCATCGGATACTAGAACTGACAATGGGGCATTGCATTGTCGCTGCACAAGGCTCGCTCAGCATCGGAAAGGGTATACGAAATCGGACAATAATTTTTAAGAGCCTCCCTAATTATAAAATCCCTGGCCTATATGTAATATCGTATCTTGCCATTGAGCTCCTCAGCTTTTTCAAGCTTTCGGAGAATGATCTCCTGGCAATGGTGAATTTGGGACAACATTGCCAGTGAACTGTCTAGCATGGTTGCTAGCGCTGCCTTTGACACTTTCGGTCTTGGCGTGGGCACTTTGGCCTCCCCTTGCCCTTTGTCTCAGAAGATGTGAGGTTTCTCCAAATAGCAGTTGTGATGGTTGTTCCCTTGATCTTTTGAACCTTTATCTATATCAAGATTTGGCACACCATGGAGCATGCAAATATTAGAAATCAACAAAGTAAAGAACAAACTGCCATTACCTATTACATGCACAGTTGTAAGTTTCATCAATAATGAGCCTGCCAACATTAATCTTGCACCCCATAACGATGGAATGAATAAGGTCAACCTTTCTTCCGATATAGTCTCGTTGTGGGATGTTGGCATTAGATTTGCCTTGATAAAGTGATTCTATCCTTTCCATTGAGGTTTTAACACCATACAATTTACCGTGCAGTATCCCTTTGAGGACACTGTCCATGCCGTGCCGGGTTCACACAAGTCTGCCAACAAATTCTTTCTCTTGGTAGCATTCATCGTATCGGCATATTTAAAATATTCATCCCCTGCACCATCCAATTCAAACATAGTGTCAATATACCCCTAATCAAAATGCACTAACCTCTAATCATCAAGAAGGGCAAATCATTGGTCATAATACGGGCATAGAATTCTTGAACAATGGTGGCATAAATCTCCCATTTTTGTTGGCAAAACAGATTCCACTTGTGCATGTCGACTATTGCCATGAATTTTGGAGGGAATACAATGGTTGTGTCGGTCTCAAAATCAAAATGTTTCTCATAACAAAAAGACCTTGAAGCAAATCTTGCTTCAAACTTTTTCTGGATCTCCACATTGAAATCGTTTGCAAGGGGTAGAGGAAGAAGCCATTGAAAACGTTTAAGAATTTGGAACAGTATTGAACAAAGGATGAAGAATGAGAGACGGTATGGATTTCAGTTCTTGCTTGAAAAGAAAAGTGAAAACTTGAGAGAGAGAGATTTGGGTTCTTTAAAATCGGCTAGAGAAAAAAAGCGAAAAGGTTGGGTGTTTATTGGAGTTAATAATGGTAGCTGAGTAAATAGGGATAATGATGGAAGAAATAAATTTAATTTGAAAGGGGGTAAAGTGATAAGGGTGAAGTGATAAGGTTGTAAGTGATAGGATTGGGTAAGAATTTGAAGTAATAAGGTGATTAGGTTAAATTTAAATTCTAACCTAATTTTGGGTGGCTAGGGTTTAAGGTGAAAGTAAAATACTCTCTCATTCCATGATCCAATCAAGCTAGGGTTTATCTTTTCCTTCTATTTTTTAATCTGCCGAATGCCAAGCTTCTTTGGCATTGTGCTTGGCAATATGCTAGGCAATGTTCTCGGCATGCATAATTTTCTCTTTGTGGCATTGGCTCATGCCAAGTCTCCCCTAGGCATTGTTCCTGGTATTGTTCATGGCATTGTTCCTGGCATGATGAATCTGCATAAACTCAAAGAAAACCTTTTAACATAGAAAAGGAATAAAAACGAAAAACAACATAAACAAAAACTATTAAAAACCTAGAAACCTAAACAAAGAAAAACAACTATCCTAATATTTACAAAAATTCAAACCTGATGGTGCTTTCATGTTACCTCTGCCAAGAGGATCACCTCCTTGGTATTGTTCCGATCACCTTCCATGTAGTGCTTTAAATGTTGGCTATTGGTTGGTGGATGATAGGCTGTGACAATATTTGGTTTAAATAACCAAAATAGAAATCTGAAGAATTGTTTCCCTTTGATCATACCAAACTCTAGATTGCTCAACAAAGGAGAATGTTTTGCCATGGGGGTTTTGAATAACCACCTCATAAAACCAAAATACCTATTTCTTGTAGGCCTATCAAATCTTTGATTTAATTCAGCACCCCAATAGTGCTTAGGCTGTGGTCCTTCTGTTTCATTTGATGCCAAGGTGTATGTATCCTAAATCGGTTCCATACTTGCCATAGCATTCTTATGTAAATCTTTAATTTCTGGCGGCACCATCTCTGGCATTATTATCATGGCCAAATTCTCTTGCTTCAGTTCTTTATTTTCTACCATTTGGACTATACTTTTTCTTCCAATAACTAGCCATCTAAGCACACCTCGCTTCATGGCATCCCTCTTGACCAGTATCGATCTTCTCTGTCACTCAAATGTGTTGCCATTGTACTTATGTTTAATGGCATCAACTTTCATTCCTTGGCAAGTCAATGCTAGGTTCTCATCCAAAATGGATTTCATTGGCTCAACTGCATGGCATTCTTCAAGTTCATCTGCACACTTAAGAAATTTGTTAATATTAAAAGTGACATTTATTTGTCTTACCAATGTAGGGCTGGCAATTACTGGCTCCACTAGTTTTGCCGAGGTGGTGTTGGCATCAGATTGAGATCCGGCATTGCTGGTGCTTGCTTCTCATTTCTCAGCTACTTTAGTTTCTTCCGATGGAATTGATTTATTTGCATGGAAAACAATTGGCTCTTCTTCGCACGTTAAAATCTCGACTTGGTTGCCACTTAGGGGAGTGACAGCTTTACTTTGTTCTCTCCATTTTTGCCCAGCATCATCCGTATCACATGGCAGAGTTTCTGGAGGTCTGGCATCAGATAGTGGTATGGCATCATTAGCCTCTGCCTCTTCTTTCTCTACGTCCTTGGGTTCACCTCCTGGCACTGATTTCTCTCGCTGGCAAATAATTGGTTGATTGCCTTCGTCTTCTTGGTTTGGAACTTTAGAATCCCCTTTTGTCCTGGCATCGAACTTGGTAAAATTATCTAGCTTTGCCTTGATGTTGTTGTGCTCAGGATCATTGCCCTCAAATTTTTCCTCACACTCTTACCACTAATGAGTCCAATGTACCTGTTATAGAATACTTTTCATCAGCATAATATATTGATTCAAGCGTGTTAGGAAAAACCTGATACTCGTAATGTTGATTCTGAATTCCTTGAGGAGCATATGGAGGAAGAAAATTGTCAGCTTTTTGATGTAGCGTTGCCATGGCATTCTGTTTGTTACCACTAACCGAAGCGTTAGCCACCTCCTACTACCATGGCCTCTTCAAATGCGTCTCCAATGTAATTTGTTTGCTCTTGAGGTGGATTGTTGTGCATCGGCATTTCTGAAGGAATTTCTACCATGGCAAACGATCCGCTGAATCCATAAAGATCTGTCGCTGATTTCTCATGAAGAATGCTGTCTTCGGATGGCATTTGTTTGAAGTCTAGTGGTGCAGCAAAGTTGTTATGTGCATAAAAATAATCGCCGTCTTGATTATTCCAAAAAATATTTTACTGCTGGTTCCATCCTTGGTTGAAGTTGTAGGAGGAAAGGTTGTTCACTTTACAGTACCCCGTGTAACAATAGGAATTAGGGTTAAAGGGGCAATTGTCAAACGAGTGGCATCCTCTACAATATGCACAAACAACGAGTGTTGCTTACCCTTTTTCGAACTTGTTAGGCACTTGCATTGATGTAATCATGTTTTTCAGTTCAGAAATCTGTGCCGATAGTGTTGTATAGGAAAAGTATAAAACAGTGCCAAGATGAGTCTTTTGCGTGCAAGTCTACACGGTCTGTAAGTAATACAACATTTAAGCTGAGTATCGATCCTACAGAGATTGACTTGGAATTTGATTATCTTTGATTGTTACTTGCCTTGAGAAAAATTTGTTTTGTTTTAAAGTTTGTTTTGGAAATAATTGAAATGAAATAAAATAAATGAAAGTAAAGTAAGACGTTGGCAAGGAATGTGCTTTAATGAATGATGAGCGTTTGCAGGGAAGGCCCGATTTTCACGCTATTCATGTTGTGTCAGCCTTTAATAACATCATGTCTTGGCATTGTTTGCCGAGCAGATTCAAAATTATCAAAGCCTCTCTCGATGGTCATTGCCCTAAATTGATCATGTAAAAACCACTATATCTCTATAGTGCATGCTTCTAAATAAACCAATTTGATTAAGATCCAATCTATACTCATAAGGGGTAGATTTCACTCCCGAAGTAAGTTCATCTACTTGAACGACTTCTCTCGAAGCTTCTCTCCTCAGTATTCAACAACTTAATCGTTGCCACCCCAAGTTTGTTAAGATATTGAGGAGCAATAGGCCAACAGTGGCAGCTCTTGCTTGGCATAGTATTTAAGAAACATTAAAGTATACCGAATAGATAAAGCAATGCGAAAGGCAGATTTATTATTAAAAACTAAAACATAAAATATCGTTCAACGCAAAACATCCCCCACCAACTATTAGATTAGTTCATGGTGAGCGATGTAACCGAAAAACCATAAGCATTTTCAAAATACAACATCATTAAAAATAATTCACAACAACTTAAAACAAGAGAATGAGGGAGAAGGGGTGTCTCGATGCAACCCCTCAAGATCCAGGCTCTCGGCCAGGTTGGTCGAACCACCCTTTCTAGGTGCAGCCGATTGTCAATTGCCTTGCACTCCAACTCCTCACTCTGATCACTCACGATCAAGCACCACCAAAAATCCCCAAAAAACCACCCATCGAATGCTTTCTTGGTTGGTCATTAAATAGGCGTGCAAGAAGGGCATAGGATAAGCTTCTCATTTGAATTTTAAATGCTGAAGGGATAAGAGATGAGATCTTATCCAAATTTGAATGAAAGCTGATCAGGTTAGTGCTGACGTCATACTATCGATGCTGCCTTGGCATGCATCTGTAAACCAATCTTTGCACTATCTTATCCGCTATTTTCTTAGAGATTGATCCAATTGCTATCTTTTCGGAGCCTGATCTTGTCCTATTTTTTCGGAGCTCAACAGCTTCTTGGTATGGCATCAAGTTCACTTCTCTGCCAACCGGTGCTTGTCATTGTCTGGTCAATCTGCGCCAACAACACTCAGCATTCTCTTTGGTATTCCTTCCTATGTTGCTTTTCTTGGCCAAATACTATGCCAAACCTGCAAAATTGCTAACAAAACAACCCTTCACACTGGCATAGACAGAATTCTAAACTCCTTATGTAAATACATTGTTTTAACATCCTAATTTAATTAAATGTACCTAAAAACAAGCAAAAGCATTGTAAGATTGGCATTTAAAACAGTACTTTTGGAGAGGTAACAATTGAGGTGAACTTTTTTGGCAGACACATGCTAATCCTTTTTCTATGCATCCCGGGAATACCAAGATGCATCGATATCTAAAGGAATAGTACTATTGGGTGGGTTTGAAAAAGGATGTGGCTGATTTTGTTGCTAGATGTGTGGTATGTCAGCGTGTGAAGGTTGAACAATAATTTTTTCTAGGTTGTTGCAACCGTTGAGGATTTCAGAGTGGAAATGGGAGAGGATCACCATGGGTTTTGTTTGGGTTACCTTTGACACTGACTAAGAAGGATTCCACTTGGGTGGTTGTTGATCAGTTTACGAAATGTGCATATTTTCTACCAGTGCATACGACGTATACCTTGGATAAGTTGGCGGATCTTTATGTTGTTGAGATTGTGAGGTTGCACGAAGTGCCCAAGTCGATTATTTTTTATAGGGATCTACAGTTTACAATGAGTTTTTAGGAGTGTTTGCATCGAGCTTTGGGTACTTGCTTGAATTTCAGTACTTTGCATCATCCTTAAACAGATGGCCAGTCTGAATATGTGATTCAGATCTTGGAGGATATGTTGAGGTGTTGTATTATTGAGTTCCAAGGAACTTGGGAAAGATAGTTGCCTTTGGTGGAGTTTGCATACAATAATAGTTATCAGGAAAGTATAAAGATGGCACCGTATGAAGCCTTGTATGGTAGGAAGTGTCGTACGCCTTTGTGTTGGGCTGAGGATAGGGAAAAGTATGTTTTTGTGCCTGATGTGTTGAAAAATACGGATAAAAAGGTCAAGCTTATTTGTTACCGGTTGAGAACGGCCTCGTATAGGCAGAAATCTTACGCGAATTTGAAGCGTAGAGAAGTTGAGTACATGCTTAGTGAAAAGGTTTTCTTGAAAGTGTCACCTTGGAAAAAAAATGTTGCGCTTTGGGCATAAAGGAAAGTTGAGTCTGAGGTTAATTAGGCCTTATGAGGTGTTGGAGCGTGTTGTTCCAGTTGATTATAGGTTGAGGTTGCCTGCAGAGTTGGAGAAGATTCATGATGTGTTTCATGTATCCATGTTGCGGAGGTATCATTCGGATCCGTCGCATGTGATGCCAATGGAAGATGTTAAGTTGTGACCGGATTTATCTTATCATGAGGAACTAGTGGAGATCCTTGACTCCAGTAATAAAGTTCTTTGTGGCAAGATGATTGAGCTTGTTAAGGTGTTGTGGCGAGATTGCGATGTTGAGGAGGCCATGTGAGAGAGTAAGTCGGACATGATAGAGTAGTTTTCGCATCTGTTTCCATCAGGTAAATTTTGGGGATGAAATTTATTAAGAGGGGAAGAGTTGTAATGCCCCGTTTTTGGTCCAAGGAGTTTTCTAGGTTGATTTGATGGTCTGGTGGACCAGATTAGAGGATTCGAGTCAGTTTCGAGATTAAATGGAAATGAATATTTTTTAGTGAGAAAAAATATGGAAAAATATCCAAAAATCATTATTGAATATGTAGATGGTTTTTTTAAAATCAATTTTTCAAAAAGAAGTTTCAAGAAGTGACATTTTGGGTCAGTGACCAAAATGTAAAGTTTTAAAACTATTTTTAGTGATTGTTTTGTAGAAGGGTCAAAACTTAGAATCTTTAAGGAGTTATTTGGCCAAAGTCTAATATCCGAATTTTATCTTTTAATTGGATATTTTTAAAGGGTTTTTAAATAAATAAACAAATAGGCTTGGAGAATAAATTTCATAATTAGCTTTTAAAAGGAAACTTTACGTAACTAACTTTTCTCCAAAAGATTTTCTCTCAAATTCTCCCCAGCCAAACACTCTTTTCTACTTCAATTTTCTCAGGTAATTACTTGATTTCAACATTCTTTTATTTCCAAAAGGATTCTTAATGATTTCCTAATAAAACTTATTTGATTTAATCTTGTTTTCTCATGTAAAACCATCCAATTAAGGGGAAAGCGAAGGTTAGAGGTGAGCTTCGTTCTTCTCCTCTAATATAAGGTTCTTTACTGAAATTTCCAAGTTATTGCTCCATTAAATATGTTTTCTAATGAATTTAATGATTTAATTATGGAAAGATGGTTAAATAAAGGTTTAATTGATATATTTGGTTGATTTTCGTTATGGATATGTTTTGATGGGCTCTTGATGTGATTTGAACATGATTTTGATGTTTTATAATGTTAATAAGTTGATTTTAACATTGGAATCCTGAAACTAGGTGAATCTCTAATTTTTCTAGGTTGTTAGTTGTGTGTTATTGAGGAGAATGGAGGTTTGATGAATGCTGGAGGTATAAGGATGATTTTAATTTGTTTTTGGATGTTAATTGATGGATTAAAACATTAGGTTTTGGCTGGGTTAAGTGTGGAAGGTGTTTGATGTTGTTTTCAGTTATTGTGGAGCGAAGTTTGGTAGAGTTTATGAGGATTTGTGTGAATTGGTGTTGTTGGGATGTTGAATGCATTTTGATGCATTGAATCCTCTGTTCTTGTGTGATTTAAAGCAGGAGAACTTGATCCTCAAGCTTGAAGTGAGGTATCGGAAGCCGTGGAGACTTGGATTTGTATCGGCGACCAAAGTTTTGCGTGTCGGTTAGTGGAACGCAGTTTACAGCTTTTCAAAGGTTTGAAAGTTGTGTTTGGGAGTTTAGATTAAGCTTGAAACGCTGGTCTAAGATCGGAAGTAAGTAAAGGATGAATTCTCTCTCGAACTCAGTTTGGCAATTAGTTGTAATGCACCTGTTTTGATGATTTGATTACTCACTGTATATGCATGATTTGAGCATGGTTTGGTGCTGGAAAATGGTTATCTAATGATGCAGATGCATTTGAAAGTAATGCATCTTTTGATAATGTTTTTGAACATTGGTAATGCAAGGTAAAATGCGTTGAGTAAATGGTTTTGATTGATGCCTACAAAAATAGTGAGTTAATGTTTAAGAAACGAATTATATTGGCAAGTGATGGTATGAAAAGGTTATGAAAATGTTGTCGGCCATAAGATTGATAGTGCAATATAAAAAGTCGCCTTGGATGTTGAGGGGTTTATGCGTACTAAAAACTCCATCCAAGTACCTTAATGGTCAAGGGGGTGTATGGTACCGAAGACTCCCGTTAGTGGATTATACATCTAGACGATGAGTGGTATTGAGGGGTTTATGTGTACCGAAAACTCCACCATGGGTAGCACAACGGTGGAGGGTTTATGTGTACCGAAAACTCCCGTTGGAGGACCTTGAGATGTCGGTTGAGATTGTATGAAGTGTTGAGATGACACTTGTTGAACTCGTGTATCCGATGTTATGTTTTGTAAAGTGGAACTTGGTTGATGATTACTTGTAAGCCAATATAATTAATAATGTATCATGTTGATAGATTTTGGTTGTATAATGTTAGTTTATACATGTTTTACTCTTTAAGCCTTGTATTGGTAGTATGCATGGGAAAGCTTAAATTGAGGGTAGCAAATGGGACTCTGCTATTGGATCCATGATACATGTTGCATATGGTTTAATATGCATGTTTTGGAAATCTGAGTGCATGGTTTACAAGGCATGATAATGATGTTGATGTTGATGATGTTTTAAAAGTTGTTTTTAAAGTGAATTTCAAAGAGGATTGTTAATTGGTTTTAAATGCATTGATGGTGGTTTGTTTTGGAGCACTCCTCACTAAGCCTAGTATGCTTACGCTCTCTTTTTCCATCAATGCAGAGAATTAAAGCTGGAGGCAGAAGCAAGAGAAAGGAAACTCTAAAGACTTGTGTTTACGAAAGTATGGTTTCGGTTAAAACTTGTAGTAATAAAGGCAATGTGGTCAAATGTTGTTTGGGAGGGTTGTTTGCTAAACTCCCTATGTTTCCAAGATATATTTGATGTTTCGGACTTGTAAGAGGTTTTATAACTTGCTTAAAGGGGTTGGGGTATGTTTTGCATGCTTGGGTAGAGATCATGCTTATAGGATCTTGGTTTGGTTTTGATATGATGTGTATGATCCCTTGCCATGCTTGTTTGATTGTGGAAATGTTGCTAGACTTGTTATATGATGTTTGGTGAATGTTTGGGCATGTTAGATTGAGCCAAAGTGTCATATGTTCGACCAAGAGGTCATTACAAGTCTGTCTGTGCCGGTACGGGTCCTCAGTGATCGATACGCTGGACCTGTCTTAGCTGAATCTGGGTAAAATTGTATAGGTGTACCGATACGATTACACATAGCCAAAATTTAAGCCTGGTGTTAGTACACGGGCAATCGTATTGGTATGCCCTTTAGCCACTAGAATCCCATATTTTCGAAAGTGAATACTCTTATCGATATGCTTAAGGACCATACTGATACCCCTTTTATAAAATGCACTATTGCGGTATGGATAGTGGTCGTACCGGTACGCAGGCCGTTAATTTGGGTATTATGCTATCTGAAGTTTGAATCTTTGCAGTTTAGTCCATATTTCTTGATCATACAATTAAATGAGTTTGGGTGATTATTTTAAGTTGGAATTTAACTTGTATACATATAATATGACTAATTAAATATTGGTAATCTGGATTTTAATAAATTCCTTATAATTTTCAAAAATTGTAATTTAGTCCCTAAAAGACAAGAGTGATCAATTGGATGTCGATTTGACGCCTGATTGAGTTGTAAATTTCCCCGCTGCCAGCATGATCACTTTAGGACTTAATTTTGCATTTAGATAAGATAAAATGAAAAAATAGATAGTTTCTGAGTAATTTTTTTGGGTTTATCTTAGCAAACCTAATGTAGCTCGCTCGGTTTGGTTTGGCGTCTAGGCCAGGTCAAGGGGGTTACATGAAGAGATAGTGAAGTTGAGACTATTCTCATTGTCTCTAGGAGATAGAAAAAAATGTGGCTAAGTTCTTTGCCACCAGGTTCAGTTACTTTGTGGGCAGAATTATGCCAGAAGTTTCTTTTGAGATTCCAGCCACCTAAACTTAATGCCAAGCTACAGAGTGAAATCATTACTTTTAGGCAAGATGATGACGAGACCTTATATGATGCCTGAGAGCATTTGAAAGACCTGTTGAGGAGGTGTCCCATGCATAGATTTCTTACTTGGACCCAGATAAAGACCTTTTATAACGGACTCAATGCTTATGACAGGACTATGGTTGATGCTTTGGCAAATGGTTCATTGTTAGACAAGAATTATACGAAGGTATTTGACATCCTGGAAAGGATTGCCACTTGACATCCAAAGATCATCCCAAAATGGGAAAGGAAAATTAGAGCTTGATGCACTTTCATCTATCAATACTCTAATTTCCAACCTCACTAACATAATGAAAACAATGCAAAAGCCTATTAAAGCTCGAAAAGTAAAGACACTGAAACCATTCTGCACTATTTGTGGAGAGGATTATCATGTGGATCAATGCCCAGCAAACCCTGAATCAATAAATTTTGTTGGCAATTTCAATCGTAATTTTAACCCACTCCAATGTTTATAATGAAGTTTGGAAGCAACACCCAAACTTTTCTTGGGCAAATCAGGGAGGTAACCAATATAATGCCCAACGTCAGAATAACAATACACTACCATGTTTTAACCAGAATACGATACCATAGAGAGCACAAAACAATTTCCATCCAGGGAAGAGATCTACCCAAGAGAACACTTTAACGGAGTACATGGAGCGAAATGATGCCACTGTTCAGAGTTTAGCAGCATCTATGTGGAAATTGGAGGTTATCATGATAAATTACAATGCACTCAAAAATAAACCCCGTAATTTTGCAATAAAAAGATGCTTGGCAAAAGGGAATGAACAACAATCAAAGTAGTTACTCTTTAACCGAGAATAAAACATTTATCAAACAATGTCATTTGTTAATGAGAAGATAGTGGAAGCGTAAAGACCCAAAGGTGAGTACTAGCAATGTCAAACCTCAAACGGGGCAAAACCAAGTAAAGCGAGCCCTATCCAGGCCTAACCAATATAATGCCAAAAAACGTTGGAAGTCCTTAACAATTTAAATATACCAAAGTAAACAATACAAATTTATAAGGATATACCAAATGTTTTAATTTCTCAAAGAGCAAATTTCCATCCACCATCTACCCAAGAGAACACTTTAAAGTCAAATGATAATGATAAATTACAATGCACTCAATTGCCACGAAAAATGAAAGAAAGATGCTCGGCAAAAAAAATGAACAACGCACTATTCCCCAAACAGCTAATCAAATTTAGGATGAGAAGATCTTGTAGATTCATGAGGTAATGAAGGAAACCAATGATGTTAATTTGAAAACCAAAATGAAAGATTTGCCATCACCATTCCTTTTCCATAAAAGCTGCAAAAACACAAGGGTAAAACAATGTGTGACTTGGGAAGCCAAACAACTCAATCAATATACCAATTAGTTCAAGCTTGGAAACAAATGCCCTACCAAAGTAACACTTTAGCTGGTAGATTGATCTTATCTGTATCCCAAGGGTAAGATTGAGGATGTGTTGATAAAGGTAGACAAATTTATATTCTCAACTGATTTTATTATTTTATAATATGAGGCTGATGATAATGTCCCGGTAATTTTGGGAAAACCATTTCTTTCCACGGGTAAGACCCTAATCGATGTATAAAAAGGTGAGCTTACTATGCGTATGAATGGCCAACATGTTACGTTTAATGTATTTCAAGCTCTTAAGTGTGTAGATGAATCTGAGGAATGCCAAGCTGTTGAGCTGATGAAGTTTATTTTTAACGTGAACATAACACAAATTTGCCAAGACACAGATGATGATGCTAGAGAACTGGATGATGAGGATATGATGAGTGAAGAATCGGAAGAACCAACCATGTTGAATGAAGTCATGAGTTATTTCAGGAGACCTGAGCCACTTGAGTTGGCTAGCAGAGAAATCAAGGCACCCAAACTATCTATAGAGGAGCCACCGAAATTGGAGTTGAAACCTTTGCCAAGCCACTTCAAATAAGCTTACCTAGGAAACAACTCCACTTTGCCAGTGATCATTGCTGCCGATTTGATTAATGACTAGGAGGAGAGATTGCTGGAAACATTGGGCAATTTCAAGCAAGCTTTGGGATGGACCTTAGCTGATATCTGAGGGATAAGCCCAACAATATGCATGCACAAAATCATTTTGGAGGATTACCATGGCAAAACAATTGAGGCCCAGAGGAGACTGAATCTGTAATATCCCAAATCTTGCTTAGTGACTAAATGTATTTTTTGAAACTTTAGGGGTTAAAGTGTAAACTTTGGAAAAGTTTAGGGACTAAAGTATAATTTTGAAAAGTTATGTAATTTAACCCCGTAAATGAATAGTTCACCCCAAGAGTGGTAGTTATGTGATACTGGATTTTTCATACAAGGTTTATATTATTCGAATTTAGATTGAATAGAATTGTTAAGCGTGCTCAAGCCAGAGTAGCCCAAGGATGGGTGACCTAATAGGAAGGTCTGATATCCAATATTTTGACTGATAAAAAGGATTCAGTTTGAGTTAATAGTATTCATAAGGTATTGTTAAGATAAGATTTCTAAGAGGAAATGTATCCGGTAAAATTTTTTGGTAATTATCGGTATATCGGATCGAATTGAAATTTTAAAGATAGTTCCAAGGATTCTGGAAAATTCATAAAATATTATTTTATGAATATTTTGTTAATTTAGATGGGATTTTAACTAGATTTAGTTAGAATATGATGGAGAGGTTATAAAGCTCAGAGAAAGAAAATTTGGAAATCGTATTGAGTGAAATTCGAATAATTGGATCGAATAAATATCATAAATTAAAATTTATGATATTTTGGGAAGGAGGCTGGTTAGAATGGAACCAATTTGGTTCAATCTTTATGGAATGGCAATTTTTAAGTCTTGTTGTAAATAAAGTCTAGTTGGAGGGCAAATTGGTCATTTGCCATGGATGGCATTTTGGAAATATTTTGGATCTTTGAGGGCAATTTTGGAAGATTAATAACACATGGATTAAATTATGGCCATTGATTTTGATGAGATTGAATCTTCGCCATTATAATAAAAGGGCAAAATGGTAATTTTACTATTTAAATGAATTTTTATTTCATTTAATAGACACTTGGATTAAATAGGTAAAAGATGATAAAAATAATAATCTTAATATTTCCCTAGGTTGTTCGAAACTCAGCAACAAGAGAGAAGAAAGAAATTTTCAAATTTTCAATCCAAATTTTAAAGGATTCAAGGCACTTTCAAGCAAAGTTCCTTTAGGTAAATTGGTCTACACTTGATTCTCTTCATTTTGATAGTATTTTTCATGATAAAGGTCAAGTATGAGTTATATTACTGATGAGGATTGATTGTTGAAATTGAAGATGATGATGGAATTAGACTTGTAGATAGTTAAATTGATGATTTAAACATGGAATTAAGGTTGAAATTTGATAAATTCCATGTTAGAGATTATAAACCCTAACCCTAACATTTGGGGGGTTTGGTTAGGGAGTTAAATTAAGGATGAAATTGATTGAATTATGATGTTAGAAGACCTATTTTGATGAAATAATGAATAATTTCCCCAAGTTGTAATTAGGGGTTATTTTGAATTTATGGAAAATTTAGGGGAAGTTATTGTGAATTTTATTTTAGCATGGGAATCATTGAAATATGGTGAAAATAGCTTGAATTGGTAATTAGGGACCAAAATGAAAATTTTTGGAAATTCAAAGACCAATTCGGCAATATAGTAAAAGTTAGGTATTTTTCTTGAATTTATGGAAAATTGATAGAATTGAAGATTTAAGCATGTTATGAAAGATGAAGGGTTGAAATGTCAAGAAAGGAAAATATGAGGGACCAAATTCGAAATGAAAGGTTGATTAGGGACTAAATTGAATAAAGTTGGAAGTTAAAGGAAAATGTATAAGGATATTAGAATTAAGTGAAAGGTTTAATTGTACATTTATTTAATGTACAAAAGCAATTTAGTGACAAAAGTGTCACTTTTATAAAGTTGAAGGACTAAAATGGAAATAGTCCAAAATAAATAATTAATTATAGAGTTGTTCAAAAATAGGTTTGAACAATTGCTAAATGTTCAAAATGGTCAATAAAGACCTAAGGACCATTTCGGTAATAAAGTAAAATATTGGAGAAACATTTAGAAAATTTTTTATATTCGAATAGTTATGCTTAAGAATCAAGTTAGCAATGTTAGATTTAAATCGAATGCGAGAATGGTAATGTATATGTTCGATTGGTCTTATACAGTTTTAAATGAGATCGAAAGAGAACCAGTGATAAAAAGAAATATAAGAACCTCGAGTAAGCTTAGTGAGGCATACTATTCATGGCCTAGATGAGTGCATTTACATGTTTTAAAATGCAATTAGGAAGACTTACGAGTAGTCGACCTTAAATTTAAAATCATATTGTACTTCTATATAATGGCATTATGTTGAAAATGGTATTTGAATTTCTCTATAATGCGTGCTATAATACATTGCTCGACATAGCAAGATTGATGAGATACTAGGTACGAATGATTGTTTGCATATATGATGAAGCATTATGCATACATGAGATATGGAAAATGATATGATATAGCTGAAACAAGTTAAGATGGTACAAGATAACCTAAAAATAGTACTCCTATATATATATGTGTGTTGAGCTACTATATGTTGTAATAAAAAGTAGATTACATGGAATATGAAAAGTGAATTATTTTTCTAAGAAATGATGATGATCCATGTTTGCTATGAAAAATTATGATGAACCACAAAACATGAAATGTTTATTTATATGATTGAATATGATAATTGATTGATAATAAAAGAAATGCCCAAGTATTAAGTATGAGAGTCCATGGTATAGTTGTCATGCCATAGAGTCTTTAGCAACTGCACCCTTATATTCATGTTATCAAACAGATATTGTGACAAAATGATTGTGTCACACGAACCCTGGGGATCTACGCCAATTGTGCCTAAGTGCACTGTCGAGGTGCCGCACCCTGGGGATCTACGCCCACTGTGCCCGAGTGCACTGTCGAGGTGCTTTATGTTTATGAGGAGCAAAGAGCGTCCCCGAGTACGTACTCATCTTTATGTTCACGTTTGACACTATGATGTCATTACAAGATGACTCGCGTACCTCGATCTCATATAGCATACTTTGGGCAATGATAAAAGGATCATGATACATAAATGAATCATGTTATGCATATGAAACATGTCATGGATATGAACCATGTTATGTATACGAATCATGCCACGTGTATGAAGCATGACATGTATATGAATTATACCAAGTATATGAATCAGGCCAAGCACATGAATTATGTCATGTATACGAAGTACGTCACATGTATAAGAAATATGCTATGCATATGAATCATGCCATGTATACACATTGTGTTACGTATATGAACTATGCCATGTATATGAACTATGCCATGCATATGAATTATGTCATACATAAGAATTATGCTATGTACATGTATCATGTTATATATATGAAATAGTCATGTAAATATGAATGAAAACACGTATATGAATCATGCCACGTATGAGAATCATATTAAATAAATGAATTATGTCACGTATGAGAATCATGCTATGTAAATGAAATATGCCACATATGAGAATCATGTTACACAAATGGATCATGCCATGAATATGAATTTCATTATATATATGAACCATGTCATGTATATAAATCATGTTAGGCATGAAACTCATGTCATGTATGTGAATCATGTTGCTTATGTGAATTATACCTTGTATGTGAATTATGATATTTATACGAAATATACCATGTATATGACTGATTTTATGATGATAGAGCAATTGAAATCATGAGTAAGTTAGTAACTTATGAAATATAAATGAAAATCTAGAGACTATGGAAACCTTGAAGAACTATCCTATCTTAGGTAGAGAACTTGATATGATATCATAAAAATAAGTATTACTTTACTCTATGTTTGTTAAATAAGATTATTGCCTCACTGAGTTCGTACTTAGCGTGTGTTATTTCACACATAGGTTCTCCCACGTAGAAAGGCGTGAAGGAGCTATTAATTGGAAAGTCAAGTTACATTAGTAAGCACGGTATGTACATCTTTAATTATGGTTGATATCTAGCGGGCATGTACTTGTATGTATGTGGGTTTTAAAGATGCAAAATGTTTAGTAAACTTAAGTTATAATGTGTTTACGTTCTATAACGAGTGCATGGACTTAGAATATGGTTTTACTACAAATGACTATGATTTACGACATAGCTAAATCTAGTTTAACCCTAATCACGTATAAATTTTAAAATCAAGAAGGGGTCTAGGCAGGGTATATAGTTTTCTCCTTGAATTATATTTTTATTTCAATATCATATTTATAAATTTTCTAAAACAATTCAGGGTCGAGACTAGCTGCTATAGACTGATGTAGTTTTCAATTTAAAACCGAGAAAGAGTTAAACAACAAGAAAACGTTTGGTATAAAAAAATTTCAAGTCAAGTTTTCTTAATAACTCAATAACATCTTTAGTGTATATTCGGTCTACGAATATACGTTAAGGGTGTTATATTTATTTGTATAAGAGCTACAGGTTTAGCCGATTCTGGAGGCTAAATCAAGTTTAATGTGATTTAAGGTTAAGTACATGCCTCTAGGATGTCATGTTACTAATGTACTACTGTGTAACTTGATTATGCTCCTCAATAATATGAATAAGTTTCAGAAGAAAAAAAAAGATAGAAAAAATAGATGAAGTTAATTATTGGTGGACTGCGATAAATGCTTAATTATGGAAATTAGAGGAAGAAGAATGTTTAGAGCCGAGTATGTTGGAAATTAGTTAAAAGAGAAATGTACATCAACCCTAAGTTTGAAACAAGGTACTCGTATTGTTTATGAGTACGAGTTAGATTTTAATAGATGAAGTCGGTACGCAGTTAAATTGATGTCGATTGAAAGGACTCGATGAGAATGGTTTATAAAGAAGCTACGTCCAAGGCCCAAAGAAAGACTTTTATGGATAAATTTAGTAAAGTAATTGTCAATAATTCTTTTGGACAATGTATAAGTAATTAGAATATGCAAGAAAGATTCATTAAAAATTCGAGGAATTAAGTTCTGGCATATTTAATGGAATTTCTATCCCATGAATTTGAAGTTATTCTTGGAATGGATTGACTATCTGCATATGATGCAGATATGAAGTGTAAGAAGAATATGTTGGTATTTCAAGGATCCGATAGGTTGAAATAATCATTGAGGAGAAAAACTGACTGTTTAGAGTCAGTAATTTATGTGATGATAGCTTAAAGGTTGTTATTCAATGGATGTAAAACATGTTGGGTTTGTATGGAAGATACACAAAAGTTACCTAAAAAGATTAAAGACATCCCGACTAAAAAGGAATTTCCTGATATATTTCTGGATGAGTTATCAGGATTACCTTCGGATAGAGAAATGCAGTTTAGAATTGATGTTTATCCTAGAAATGAGCTGATATCAATGGTATTATATAGGATGACATCAATTGAGTTAAGGAAATTAAAGGCTAAATTACAAGAATTGTAAACTGAGGTTAAATTTGACCAAGTGAATTACTATAGGGTACTCCAGTATTAAATTGTAAAGAAGAAAGATGGTTCCTTATGATCATGTATAGATTATCGACAATGGAATAAAGTAACCATTAAGAATAAGAATTCCCTGCCAGGGATTGAGGATTTATCTGATCAGCTTAAAGATGAAGTAGTATTTTCAAAGATAAATCTTCGATCAGGGTTATTATCAAACTAAGGTTAAGGAGAAAGATATACCGAAGACAGTATTCAGGACTCGTTAGGGACATAACGAGTTTTTGGTGATATCTTTTTAGATCGACGAATGCTTTTGCTGCATTTATGGATCTGATAAATAGGGTATTCCAACCCTATTTGGATCAGTTTGTTGTAGTCTTCATAAATGATATTTTGGTTTATTCGAAGACTGAAGTTGAACATGACTACCATCTTCAAGTGGTACTGCAAACTTTAAGAGATAGGCAACTTAATACCAAGTTTCTGAATACAAGTTTCGGTTGTCAGAAATAACTTTCCTTAGATATGTAGTGTCATCAGAAGGAATAGGATGAGCTAAAAAATGTTTTGAAAAGAGGAAATAAGATGGAAATGGGAAAGTACAGAACTATGAAATTAAGTCAAATGGATGATTATGTTATTGAGGTAAAGTATATGTTTCTGACAATATCTGAAGAAAGAAGATATTAAACGGAGGCTAAGTATAGTTTATTAATTATGCACCCAAGGAGTAATAAGATGTATCAAGATTTAAAGACTCGAAACTGTAGCCAAATATTTATGAATTACTTTAGTCTATTTTTACTCTCCAATGAAAGTAGGGATGAGTAACGATGGATTGTATAACGGATTTGTCAGCTACACCAAGTAAAAAGAATTTATTATGGGTCATTATGAATCGTCTGACAGAATTTGATTACCTTATTCCAGTCGAATGGATTATTCGTTGGATAAGTATACAGAACTTTATGTTCAAGAGACAATAAGACTACATGGTATCTTAGCATTGATAGTGCCAGACAGAGACCCAAGGTTGATTTCAAGGTATTGGGCTACGTTATTTGAAGCTTTAGGTACTAAATTAAAATTTTAGTACAGTTTTTCATCCGCAAACAGATAGACAATCTGAGCAGATCATACATATTCTAGAGGATATGTTACAAGCTTGTGTAATTGAGTTTGCGGGATCATGGAAAAAGCACTTGCCTTTGGCTGAATTGCTTACAATAATAGTTATTAAGCAAGTATCAAGATAGTATATGGAAGAAAATACTGTAAATCGGTTTAGGTTACAAGATAGAAATTTTCAGAATAACACAAACGTTGGAAGAGTGATTCAACATAAGACATGGAAGATAAAGTAAAGATCATTCAGCAAAATTTTAAAGCCTTCGTGGATTGACAAAAGACTTATGCAAATAAGAAGAAAAAGGATATTGAATACAATGTTAGAGAAAAAGCATTTTTTAAAGATTTTACCTTGGAAGAAGGTGTTACGTTTTGGTTGAAATGGAAATATTAGTCCCAGATTTGTAGAGTCATATGAGATTCTAAAAAGAAAGGAACTAATGGTTTATCAATTAGTTTTACCTCCATATAGGAACAAGATTCATTGCGTGTCTCATGTATTTATGTTTTGGAGGTATGAATTGGATTCTTCACATGTAATTACCTTTGAGGAGGTTGAACTGCAATCAGGTTTGACGTATAAAGAAGAAGAAGTGAAAATCCTAGCATACAAAGTTGAAGAATTAAAGGACAAGGAAATTTTATTGATTAAAGTTCTCTAGAGAAATTGAACAGAAAATGAATAAGCAAAATAAAGAAGTTGTTTGAAACGGGTAAACGTTGAAAATTCGAGGATGAATTTTTCTTAAGGGGAGGAATTTTAATATCCCAATTCTTGCTTAGTGACTAAAATGTAATTTTTGAAAGTTTAGGGGTTAAAGTGTAAACTTTGGAAAAGTTCAAGGACCAAAGTGTAATTTTGAAAAGTTATGTAATTTAACCCCGTAAATGAATAGTTTACCCCAAGAGTGGTATTTATGTGATAATGGATCTTTCATGCAAGGTTTATATTATTCGAATTTGGATTGAATAAAATTGTTATCAGGCCATAGTAGCCCAAGGATGGGTGACCTAATGGGAATGTCTCATATCCAATATTTTGACAGATAAAAAGGATTCAGTTTGAGTTAATAGTATTCGTAAGGGATTGTTAAGATAATATTTCTAAGAGGAAATGTATCTAGTAAAAATTTTTGGTAATTATCGGTATATCAGATCGAATTGAAATTTTAAAGACAGTTCCAAGGATTATGAAAAATTCATAAAATAATATTTTATGAATATTTTATTAATGTTGATGGGATTTTAACTAGATTTAGTTAGAATGTGATGGAGAGGTTATAAAGCTCAAAGAAAGAAAATTTGGAAATCGAATAATTGGATAGAATAAATATCATAAATTAAGGAAGGAGGCTAGTTAGAATGGAACCAATTTGGTTCAATCTTTATGGAATGGCAATTTTTAAGTCTTGTTGTAAATAAAGTCTAGTTGGAGGGCAAATTGGTCATTTGCCATGGATGGCATTTTTAAAATATTTTAGATTTTTAAGGCAATTTTGGAAGATGAATAACATATGGATTAAATCATGGCCATTGATTTTGATGAGATTGAATCTTGGCCATTATAATAAAAGGGCAAAATGGTAATTTTACTATTTAAATGAATTTTTATTTCATTTAATATGACACTTGGATTAAATAGGTAAAAGATGATAAAAAATCATCTTAATATTTCCCAAGGCTGTTCGAAACTCAGCAACAAGAGAGAAGAAAGAAATTTTCAAATTTTCAATCCAAATTTTGAGGGATTCAAGGCTAGTTTCAAGCAAAGTTCCTTTAGGTAAATTGTTCTACACTTGATTCTCTTCATTTTGATAGTATTTTTGCATGATAAAGGTCAAGTGTGAGTTATATTATGGATAAGGATTGATTGTGGAAATTGAAGATGATGATGGAATTAGACTTGTAGATAGTTAAATTGATGATTAAACATGGAATTAAGGTTGAAATTGGATAAATTCCATGTTAGAGATTATAAACCCTAACCCTAACATTTGGGGGTTTGGTTGGGGAGTTAAAATAAGGATGAAATTGATTGAATTATGATGTTAGGAGACCTATTTTGATGAAATATTGAATAATTTCTCCAAGTTGTAAATTAGGGGTTATTTTGAATTTATGGAAAATTTAGGGGAAATTATTGTGAATTTTATTTTAGCATGGGAATCATTGATATATGGTGAAAATAGCTTGAATTGGTAATTAGGGACCAAAATGAAAATTTTTGGAAATTCAAGGACCAATTCGGCAATTTAGTAAAAGTTAGGGATTTGTCTTGAATTTATGGAAAATTGATAGAATTGAAGATTTAAGCATGTTATGAAAGTTGAAGGGCTGAAATATCAAGAAAGGAAAATATGAGGGACCAAATTCGAAATGAAAGGTTGATTAGGGACTAAGTTGAATAAAGTTAGAAGTTAAAGGAAATGTATAAGGATATTAGAATTAAGTGAAAGGTTTAATTGTACATTTATTTAATGTACAAAAGCAATTTAGTGAGTAAAGTGTCACTTTTATAAAGTTGAAGGACTAAAAAGGAAATAGTCCAAAATAAATAAATAATTATGGAGTTGTTCAAAAATAGGTTTGAACAATTGTTAAATGTTCAAAATGGTCAATAAAGACCTAAGGACCATTTCGGTAATAAAGTAAAATATTGGGGAAATTTTCAGAAAAAATTTATATTCGAATAGTTATGCTTAAGAATCAAGTTAGCGATGTTAGATTTAAATCGAATGCGAGAATGGTAATGTATATGTTCGATTGGTCTAATACAGTTTTAAAAGAGAACGAAAGAGAACCAGTGATAAAAAGAAATATGAGAACCTCGAGTAAGCTTAGTGAGGCATACTATTCATGGCCCAGGTGAGTGCATTTACATGTTTTAAAATGCAATTAGGAAGACTTGCGAGTAGTCGACCTTAAATTTAAAATCATATTGTAATTCTATATAATGGCATTATGTTGAAAAATGGCATTTGAATTTCTTTATAATACGTGCTATAATCCATTACTCGACATGGCAAGATTGATGAGATACCAGGTACGAATAATTGTTTGCATATATGATGATGCATTATGCATACATGAGATATGGAAAATGATATGATATAGATGAAACAAGTTAAGATGGTACAAGATAACCTAAAAATAGTATTGCTATATATATGTGTTGAGCTACTACATGTTGTAATAAAAAGTAGATTACAAGGAATATGAAAAATGAATTATTTTTCTAAGAAATGATGATGATCCATGTTTGCTATGAAAATTTATGATGAACCACGAAACGTGAAATGTTTATTTATATGATTGAATATGATAATTGATCGATAATAAAATAAATGCCCAAGTATTGAGTATGAGAGTCCATGGTATAGTTGGCATGCCATGGAGTCTTTAGCAGTTGCACCCTTATATGCATGTTATCAAACAGATATTGTGACAAAATGATTGTGTCACACGCACCCTGGGGATCTACGCCCACTATGCCTAAGTGTACTGCCGAGGTGCCACACCCTGGGGATCTACGCCCACTGTGCCCGAGTGCACTGTCGAGGTGCTTTATGTTTATGGAGAGCAAAGAGCATCCCCGGGTACGTACTCATCTTTACGTTCACGTTTGACACTACGGTGTCATTACAAGATGACTCGCGTACCTCAATCTCATATAGCGTACTTTGGGCAATGAGAAAAGGATCATGATACATAAATGAATCATGTTATGTATATGAAACATGTCATGGATATGAACCATGTTATGTATACGAATCATGCCACGTATATGAATCATGACATGTATATGAATTATACCAAGTATATGAATTAGGCCAAGCACATGAATTATGTCATGTATTCGAAGTATGTCACATGTATAAGAAATATGCTATGCATATGAATCATTCCATGTATACACATTATGTTACGTATATGAACTATGCCATGTATATGAACTATGCCATGCATATGAATTATGCCTTACATACGAATTATGCTATGTACATGTATCATGTTATATATATGAAATAGTCATGTATATATGAATGACAACACGTATATGAATCATGCCACGTATGAGAATCATATTAAATAAATGAATTATGTCACGTATGAGAATCATGCTATGTAAACGAAATATGCCACATATGAGAATCATGTTACACAAATAGATCTTGCCATGAATATTAATTTCATTATATATATGAACCATGTCATGTATATAAATCATGTTATGCATGAAATTCATGTCATGTATGTGAATCATGTTGCTTATGTGAATCATACCATGTATGTGAATTATGATATCTATACGAAATATACCATGTATATGACTGATTTTATGATGATAGAGCAATTGAAATCATGAGTAAGTTAGTAACTTACGAAATATGCATGAAAATCTAGAGACTATGGAAACCTTGATAGAACTATCCTATCTTAGGTAGAGAACTTGATATGATATCATAAAAATAAGTATTACTTTACTCTATATTTGTTAAATAAGATTATTGCCTCACTGAGTTCGTACTTAGCGTGTGTTATTTCACACGTAGGTTCTCCCACGTAGAAGGGCATGAAGGAGCTATTAATTGGAAAGTCAAGTTACATTAGTAAGCACGGTATGTACATCTTAAATTATGGTTGATATCTGGTGGGCATGTACTTGTATGTATGTGGGTTTTAAAGATGCAAAATGTTTTGTAAACTTAAGTTATAATGTGTTTACGTTCTATAACGAGTGCATGGACTTAGAATATGGTTTTACTACAAATGACTATGATTTACGACATAGCTAAATCTAGTTTAACCCTAATCACATATAAATTTTAAAATCAAGAAAGGGTCTTGGTAGGGTATATAGTTTTCTCCCTGAATTATATTTTTATTTCAATATCATATTTATAAATTTTCTAAAACAATTCAGGGTCGAGACTAGCTGCTATAGACTGATGCAGTTTTCAATTTAAAACCGAGAAAGGGTTAAACAACAAGGCAAAGTTTGGTATAAAAAAAATCAAGTCAAGTTTTCTTAATAACTCAATAACATATTTAGTGTATATTCGGTCTACGAATATACATTAAGGGTGTTACAGAATCCCAGCATGAAAGAGGTAGTGAAGAAAGAAGTCATAAAATTGCTAGGTGCTGGGATAATTTATCCCATTTTTGATAGTTTGTGGGTTAGCCCGGTGTAGTGTGTACCAAAGAAGGGTAAAATAATTGTGGTGTAGAAAAAAAAAGATAAACTGGTCTCACTTGAAATATGCTTATTTAGTTGAACGCTCAACTCTGCCAGTGATCGTTGCCACTGGTCTCATTGATGACCAGGAGAAAAGATTGTTGGCAATATTACGTGACTATAAGCAAGCATTAGGGTGGTCTTTAGCAGACATCAGAGGTATTAACCCAACCATTTGCATGCATAAGATTATCTTGGAGGAGTACCATGGCAAAACCATTGAAGGCCAAAGAAGGTTAAACCAAGCATGAAAGAGGTAGTGAAAAAAGAGATCATAAAATGGCTTGATGTCGGGATTATATATCAAATTTTCGATAGCTCTTGGGTTAGCCCGGTGCAATGCGTGCCAACGAATGGTGGCATGACCGTGGTACAAAATAGAGAAGGTGAGTTAATCCCCTCCAAAACTATCACTAGATGAAGAGTGTGCATAGACTATAGGAGGCTGAACAATGCCACAAGGAATGACCACTTCCCACTACCATTCATTGACCAGATGCTAGACAGGTTAGCAGGTAAAGCTTTCTATTGTTTTTTGGATGGTTATTCAGGTTACAATCAGATTGCCATCGCCCCTGATGATCAAGAGAAGACTACGTTTACGTGCCCATATGGGACGCTTACGTTTAAAAGGATGTCATTCGGCCTATGTAATGCACCAGCAATATTTCAATGTTGTATGATGTCCATTTTTTCCTATATGATCGAGCACAACATGGAAGTGTTCATGGATGATTTCTCAGTGTTTGGCAAAACATTTGAGGAATGTCTTCAGAGTTTGGAGCAAGTCTTGAAGAGATGCATAGAGACAAACCTAGTGTTGAACTGGGGAAAATGCCACTACATGGTGAAGGAATGCATCATTCTCGGGCACAAGGTAACTAAGAGAGGGTTAGAAGTGGATCAAGCAAAAGTTGAGGTAATCAAGCAATTACCGCCCCCAACAAGTGTCAAAGGTATAAGAAGTTTCTTAGGACATGCCAGTTTTTATCGGCGTTTCATTAAAGACTTTTCGAAAATTGCTAAACCTTTATGCTTGTTGTTAGAACATAATGCCACTTTTGCATTTAATGAATCTTGTTTGAGAGCATTTCAGAAGCTTAAAGAAAAGTTGATCAATGCCCCTATAGTTTTGGCACCGGACTGGAATGAACCTTTCGAGCTCATGTGTGATGCCAGCGACTATGCCATCGGAGCAGTTTTGGGACAAAGGCATGGCAAGGTTTTCTATGCCATATACTATGCCAGCCGAACCTTAAACGAAGCATAACTGAATTACTCTAGGACCGAGAAAGAATTTAGATCTTATTTGTATTTGCTTTTGACAAATTTAGATCTTATTTAATTGGCAACAAAGTTGTGTTTTACAGATCATTCGGCATTGAAGTATCTCTTGGAAAAGAAGGATGCCAAGCCTAGGCTAATTCGATGGACGCTCCTACTCCAAGAATTTGATCTTGAAATCTGAGACAAAATGGGCAGTAAAAACCTAGTAGCTGACCATCTCTCACGATTAGAGCATCATCTTGAAGATGGTAAGACCAATTTGATAAGAGATAAATTTCCTGACGAGTATTTGCTAGCAGTTAATGCCATGCCATGGTATGCCAATATTGTCAACTACTTGGTGAGTAACATTCTGCCACCAGATTTGGCATACAATGCCAAGAAAAGGTTCTTGCGGGAAGTCAGACAATACTATTGGGACGAGCCAATATTGTTCAAGCAGTGTGCTGACCAAGTGATCCACTGGTGTGTGCCTGAGGATAAACAACATAACATATTGCATTTATGCCATGCCGCACCATATAGAGGTCACTTTGCTGGAGTAAAAACTGTTGCCAAGGTACTGCAGTCATGATTCTTTTGGCCCACACTATATAAGGATGCCCACGAGTATGCCAAGGCATATGATCGATGCCAACGGACAGGAAACATCTCTGGCAGACACCAACTACCGCTTCAAAACATTATGCTTGTTGATTTATTTGATGTATGAGGGATAGACTTTATGGGTCCTTTTCCATCCTCATTTGGTAATGTATACATTCTTGTGGCTATTGACTACGTATCTAAGTGGGTAGAAGTCGTTGCTCTTCCAACGAACAATGCCAAGGCAGTTACCAAGTTTTTACATAAGTATATCTTTACTAGATTTGGTGCCCCTAGAGTGATTATTCATGGTGAGGGCACTCATTTTAAATGTAATCTAACTTCTAAAGCTTTGTGCATGTATGGTAAACAACAGAGAATTGCCACAGCATATCATCCACAAACAAACGGGCAAGCTGAGATTTCAAACAAGAAGATCAAAAACATCTTAGAGAAGACTGTTAATCCATCAAGGAAGGACTGGTCCTTGAGACTAGATGAGTCCTTGTGGGCTTACAGGACTGCGTTTAAAACACCTTTGGGTACTTCACCGTTTAGACTTGTTTTCGAAAAACCATTCCATCTGCCAGTGGAGCTTAAGTATAAAGCCTACTGGGCCATCATAACACTTGGCATGGCATGGAGAGCTGCTGGAGAAAAAAGGTTACTGGACCTAAATGAGTTGGAGGAATTTAGAATGCAAGCCTATGAGAATGCCAAGATCTACAAGGAAAAAGTAAAACATTGGCATGACAGTAGGATAATGCCAATACAGTTTGAGGTAGGCCAACATGTTTTTCTATTCAACTCACGGCTTAAGTTATTTCCAGGGAAACTCAGATCAAGGTGGACGGGTCCTTATGAAGTTGTGAACCCTATGCTCATGGAGCTGTGAACGTTAAGAACTTGAAGATGGGAGAAATTTTTAAGGTGAATGGCCAACGTTTAAAGCACTACATGGAAGGTGATCAGAACAATGCCAAAGAGGTGATCATCTTGGCATAGGTAACATGAAAACACCGTCAGGTTTGAACTTTTGTAAATATTAGGTTAGTGTTTTTCTTTGTTTTTAGGTTTTTAGGTTTTTAATTGTTTTTCTTTCTAAGTTCCATGTTTTTATTCCTTTAATGTGTTGAAAGGTTTCCTTTGAGTTGCGCAGATTCATTGTGCTAAGAACACTGCCAGGGTCAGTGGCAGAAGCCAACACTTTAATAGAAAAATCTTCCAGACGCAGTGTCAGAGTAGCTTGGCATGCGGCGGTGCAAAAGATTGAAGGAAGAAGGAAAAGCCCTAGTTTTATCGGCCCAAGAAAGAAAAATGAGAGAGTTGTTAAACCCTAGCCGCCCAAATTTTGGTTGAATTTTAAATTTCAAATCAATTACCTTATCACTCCAATCCTTACCATGCCTTATCACTTATCACCTTATCACTCCACCTATTTTTAAATTAATTTTTTTATTTCCCATCATTATCCTTAATTACTACTCCCATTAAAACTCAACCAACCCAAAACCTTTCACTTTCTCACCCTTGCCGATTAAAGAAACCAAATATCACTCTCTCTCACTTTTTACTTTCCTTCCGATTAGCAAGTAAAAAACACAAAATCTAAACTGTCCTTTTTCTTTATCACCGTTTCAAGTTTCCTCAATGAGTTTTCAATGGTTTCTTCCTCTACTTCCTTCAAGCGATTCTTCAGCGAGGAAATCGAGAAAAAGTTTGAATCTAACTTTGCCTCGAGGAGTTTTTGCTATGAGAAGCACTTTGACCTCAACATAGAGACGAACAATAACTTCTTGAAGTTATGTCTACGATTAATCTGCAAAAATGGACTCAGTTCTGCCAACAAAAAGGGGAGGTCTATGCCACAATCGTCCAAGAATTCTATGCGCACCTTGTGACCAAGGATTCGCCATTCTTGATGATTAGAGGTAAATGTGTTCGTTTCGATGAAGGGTATATTAATAATATGTTTGAGTTAGATGGTGCAGAGGATGAGTATTTTGAGTACGCTGATTCAATGAACGCTGCCAAGAGAAAGAGGCTGCTAGCAGATCTGTGTGAGCCTGGCCCGGCATGGACAGTGTCATCCAAGGGGCACCGTACAGTGAAGAGGCTAGCATTGAAACCCCAATAGAGAAGACGGAATCACTTTCTCAAGGCAAATTTGATGCCCACATCCCATAACGAAACCATCTCGGAAGAAAGGATGATCATGTTGCACTCCATTGTTATGGGACGCAAAATCAATGTTGACAAGCTCATTATTGAGGAAACCTACAAGTGCGCAGCGAAAGGTACTGGCAGCTTGTTTTTTCCTTTGTTGATTTCTAACATTTGTATACTCCATGATGTGCCAAGGCTTGATACGGATAAAGGGCAAACAATCAAAGGAACAACGATTATTGCTGCTATATGGAGAAATCTAGTTGTTGTCGAGTCCAAAGACAAGGGCAAGGGAAAGGCAATGGCACCAACGCCAAAGCCCAATGAGTCAAAGGCCGCGCCAGCAACCATGCCAGAAACTATGCCACACAGTTCACTGGCAATGCTATCTCAAATTCACCAACGCGAAGAGATTATTCTCCAAAAGCTAGAGAAGGCTAATGAGCTCAATGTCAAGCTGAGACACTACATCCAGGCAAGGGATGCGGTGATCAAGAGGCTCTTATGAAATTATCAATTGATTTTGTGCCCGAGTTTCCAGACTTTCTTACCGAGCTCTCTACCAGCGATAATGCCATGCCAGCTAGTCCAGTTATGCCAGCCAGTCCAGTTATGCCAGCCAATTCAGAGTCTGATGCTACAGTCCCACTGTCTCCAGTTCAAGTTGAGTCTGCCAGTTCTGACTCTGAGATTGAATCAAAGGAGCCCAAAACCAAGTCTGCCAAAGTAAAGTCTTCCAAGAAGCCTGTCAAGCTCAGTCCGATGCCACTGCTACTCTTACCGCATCAAACCCTGCCAAGATTATGGAGGAAGTCCTTCAGGATGTTAGAGCCTCCACCGCCGCAAAGCCAACAATGAAGGGAAGAAAGAGAATGGCCTCTGATCGTGGGCCATTTATAAAGAGGAAGACTCGAGTCACACGAGAAGAAGTCTCCAAAGGGGAGTCATCTTCTTCCTAAACTCCTTTTACATTTCATTGCATTCATATGACCATGCATTTTATTTTATTATGTTCTTTTGTATATATGTGTTGTTTCATGAATTGAGAACAATGCACATCTTGGGTTTGGGGGTGTGCATTTCTTCACATTTATGCCATGCATTTCATGTTTAATTTTTGTTGCCATACCATCTAGGTCTTGTAGAGTAGATGCATACCGAACCACTAAAAAAAGAAAAAGAAAATTTTACCTCGGTTTAATTTTGAAAAATGTTAACAATTGTTAGGCAAGCTTAATTTGATCTAGGTGTCTGTCCAATGAGGAAACTTTAATCTTTGTCATGCCATGCCAGCAGAGCAGTATGCCAGGTTAGCTTGGCAATTGATCTCTAGTTTAGCGAATTGAACTTACACTTAACACGTAGTATGTATCTAGCTCCTTAGAAAACTTAGACTTTTTGAAACTATGCTCAGGTTTAAAAAAATAAGAAAAAAATGTTGACAGTGTAAAAGAAACTAATAAGGCAGCAATGTTCTGCCAAGGCAAGAAATAAAAAATAGAACTCTCCTCTACCTTAGGATAATAAGCTACTTGGGGCTTCGTGGTTTGCTCCCTCTTAGTTCTCAAGTCCAAAACCTTAGGGTATGAGTTGAAGAAAAAGCCTAGTGATATCTAGATTAAGGTGAGGATTCATGGTATGCTCTCTCTTATCTCTCACGCTAAATAGTGTCACGAAGCAAGCTTAAAAGAATGCCAGCAGAAACCCTTGGCAAAGAAAAAATGAAATGAAAAAAAATATGAGTTTAGGTAGTAAAATTTTCTAAGGGAGTGAAAGGAAACTTGATGCATATTGCCTACACTCATGCACTCTTCATGAACGTTGACTAGAGTTATATTACTGCACTTGAATTACTACCTGCTTGGCATTATTGCACTGAGATACTGAGGACAGAAATAGAGCTAAATTCTGCTTGCCAGGACGTGTTGGCATTTAACCAAAATTTTGTCGAGGTAACTTTTTCACAGTTTTTTTTGTTTTTATTTTGATTGCATTACTTGAGGACAAGCAATGAGTTAGGTTTGGGGTGTGTTACCTCTCTAAAAGTACTGTTTTAATGTCAATCTTACAAAGCTTTTGCTTGTTTTTAGGTACATTTAGTTGCATTAGGATGTTAAAATCATGCATTTGTATAAAGAGTTTAGAGCTTTGTCTATGCCAGTGTGAATGGTTGTTTTGTTGGAAATTTTGTAGGATTGGCATAGGATTTGGCCCAGGAAAGCACTTCAGGAAGGAATGCCAGAGAGAATGGCGAGTGTTGTTGGCTCAGATGGACCAGACAATGCCAAGCACCGGATGGCAGAGAAGTGAACTTGATGCCATGCCAAGAGGCTGTTGGACCCCGAAAAAATAGGACATGATCATGCTCCGAAAAAATAGCAATTGGAACAATCTCCGAAAAATAGCGGATAAGATGGTGCCAAGACTTGTTGGCAGATTCATGCCAAGCTTGGATGCCAGGGCAGCGTCGGCAGGATAACATCAGCCTTAGCCTGATCGCCTCTCATTCAAATTTGGATAAGAAGATAATCCCTTATCCTTTGGGCAGTTGAAATTCAAAATTTGAAGAGCTCGTCCTATCCTTTCCTCGCACGCCTATTTAAACACCAACCAAGCTAGACTTGAAAAAGAGGATTGGATTGTGAGGAGTTGGTGTGTGTGACGATAGACGATCGGCTACACCGTAGAATGATGGTTCGACCAACTTGGCCTAGAAGCCTGGATCTTGAAGGGCTGCATCGAGAGACCCCTTCTAGCCCATTCTCTTTTTCAAGTTATTTTATTTTTTTTAATGATGATGTATTGTGAAAACATTTGTGGATTGTTGGTTAAATCCCTCACCATGAACTAATTTAAAAGTTGGTGGGGGATGTTTGGGTTTTATGTTATTTTCATGCTTTAGTTTTTAATAATAAATCTGCCTTGGAAATGTTTTATCTATTCGGCATACTTTAATGTTTTCTAAATACTCTGTCAAGCGAGAGATGGCATTGTTGGCCTATTGCTCCTTAATATCTTAACTGACTTGGGGTGGCAACGAATAAGTTGTTGAATACTGAGGAGAGAAGCTTCGAGAGAAGTCGTTCAAGTAGATGAACTTACTTCGGGAGTGAAATCTACCCCTTAGGAGTATAGATTGAATCTTAATCAAATTGGTTTATTTAAAAACAAACACTATAGAGATATAGGGGTTTTTACATGATCAATTTAGGGCAATGACCATCGAGAGAGGCTTTGCTACTTTTGAATCTTCTCGGCAAACAATGCCAAGACAGGTTGTTGTCAAAGGGTGGCACGGCATGAATAACGTGAAAACCAGGCATTCCCTGCCAACACTCATCATTCATTAAAACACTTTCCTTGCCAAAGTCTTTACTTTACTTTCATTTCGTTACTTTTTAATTATTTTCCAAACCCGATTTCAAATCAAATCAACATTTTCTTAAGGCAAGTAACCAACAAGGCAATTGAATTCCAAGACAATCTCTGTGGGATCGATACTGAGCTTACCAATTGTATTACTTGCAGTCCGTGTATACTTGCACGCAAAAGACTTCTTTTTGCACATTCTTATATTTTCTAATACATATTTTATGTCACTTTTGCCAACATTCACCTAGAGAATCTACACAAACATTAAGAAATTAAATTTTAAGTCTTGGTCTTAAATTTTAAATCCTAAATGTAAACCCTAAAAGAAATACTCTACTTCTAATTCTCTAAATCTTAATCAAAAACCCTAAATCTTAATCCTAAACTTTTGTTGTGGGATATAAATAAGAGCGTCAAAAATGGGTAGAGTATTTCTACTACGTAGATAACATCTTTGCTTATGAAATGGAAAAGTGACTCGCACCAATTTTCTATTGCTTGTTGAAGAATTTTTATACAAGTATAAACTGTTCTCAGATTTCTTTGGAACAATAACGAGCAAGCTCATGCCTTGGTAATGAATAACAACGACGACGACGACAATAACATGGTTCCACCTGGAAAACTCTGCTGATAAAAAGAATCATGCGAGTCAACCCGAATCGAACTCCGAGACCGATCTTCGCCAATGGACATCACTCTTCCTCATCTACTTCGTGAAAGGGAAGTGGCACTATCTTGACTGCCCTGAACTTGCCAGCATTATTTAGATGCTCATTCTCCAACCTGGACCAGTAGAAGATTTTGTTCATTACAACCTCTCAATCAAGCAACAAGTGTGCATGTTGATGGGAACAAATGTCAAGCACCATGCTATGTTTGCACAGATTCAGAAAATATTTAACAACAATCACATTTTTACCTGTAGAAATTCCACAGTCCTCTTCTAATCACCTCGAGTGCCGCCAAAAACAGCCCGATTACCCTGTAGTCGACTTTTTGGAAACTCGAATGGACGACTGTTTGCAGCCATGCCAGCCTGAGGACAAGGTTCAATCCCTGCTTGTCATGCAAAATTTTGTTCAAAACAGGCTCCACTTTTTTTTGTTTCTTTGATTTTAATTTACGACACCATCTGTTAGTTCGATCGATCGAATAACTGCAACACGTATTTCTTCATTTTCGTATTTTCACTATATGAGGTTTTTAATTTATTTTAGTGGCATGTATAAATGGGATAATTTTGTCTAAGGTGTATTACATTTTTTTTTTCTAGCAGGCAGGGGAAGTGGTAGGAGGGCGTAACATATACCATGGAGATGTAGTAAATGAACTTTCGACGAAGCATTAGTTCATTTCTTAGCCAAGGATTCTTCGAATTCGACTGAAGCAAACCCCAGTCCTTTACAAAGTCCCAATACAATTGGTACACTGTTGCAGCACTCGACATGGCGACTACAAGACATAGCCATCCGGTACTCCTTTCTTTCTCGTAGGCCACTTTGGCCCCTGCTGCTAACATTGCTGATACATATTTACCTAGATTGACAAGGTGAGTTGTCTGTCCTTCATCAAACCACCGTCGAGCGCACTGCAAGCCAATCAAAACACAATATCTGTCAGATGAGATTAACTAATCTCAGCCAAAATAAATCCAACTGTCCAAGCTCTGTTGAACAAAAATATACCTGCATAGCTCTCCAGTAATAGGGTAGGAAGGACACTGCATAAACAAGATCTCTGTAATGCTTGGCTCTCACGCAATATCTGTAGTCTTGAGTTTTGTAGCTTCCAGTTATGTAATAACAAGCCACATACTCGAGGTTCCTAAGCATCGGAACCTGCGGTTCAAGAATACGTGATAGTGTCAGATTTTAGGAATCTGATGAGCTTGTTATCATGATTTTCTGCCCTTTACAGTACTTAATTAGCAGTTAAACCAACCTGACTACAAAGTTGATCAGCCATGAAAAAATCCAACAAGACAACCTGCAGACAAATAGTTGTAATTAATTAATTAGGTAACTGGTTATCCCTTGCAATAAGTTTCAGATTTCATCTTTTGCCAACTTGTAAGAAGTTAAGTACCTTATAGAGAGGTGATAAAATTATGTTCCGTATCACGCCAAGGAAACGATAACGACTTGAATAGTAGAAGATATTGAAAGGGCAGTCTAGCAATAATACAAAGACCTGCATGCAGGGGAGAAAGTTAAAACTTCTACAACATGACTAACCCACACATTGGCATCCAAAAAAGCGTGTTACGGTTGGGAATTTACCAATAACTGGAGACCGGGGATTGCTTGAACCGGGGCGTGTGAATACCCTTTTGTAACCAGTGACAAGTGAACAAACATGATTCCGACAACAGCAGTCATTGAAGTTGTACAGATTAAGAACACATCTTTGTACTTAAGCTCCTTGGAGGGAGCTAACTCAAAGATGAAGCTGTAATTGATACGAGCTTTTCTCCACATGAAAATGTTGCAACCATACAAAAAGAAGTGGCTAGTTTGGATTTATTGATGGTACATGCTCCGGAGATTCTACTCCTCCTAATCAGACGATCGAAAAGAATCCAATTCTTTCCACATACATGATATTGATATATCTATATCTTTAAATCATATTCTAATGTTGGTAGCTAGATGATTCATAAGTATATACTTTAAGAGAACATATATATCTCAAATTTGTTAATGATATTGGTCATGTTTGTACTAATCGGATAGGGACGGCCAACTGGGATATTATTATCCTCTTACTTAGCATATTCTTTCACATGGCCGTGGGTGCATCATCCCGCTGGTTTTGAAATGTCTGGTCATTGATATATGTAAAAATACCTACATTCCACATATTCTTATTCTAGTAAGCATAACGTAAATGAGCCGAGTCGAGCCCGAGTAGTACCGAGCTCGACTCGACTCGTTAAGAATTCGAGTCGAGTTCAAATTCCTTCAATTCGAGTCGAGTTTAAGTAGTATTGAATTCGACTCAACTCGTTAAGAACTCAAGCCGAATTCGAGCTCAAGTCGAGTCCAATCGAGTCTAGTGTTGACCGAGCTTTGATCGAATCGGACTCGAGTATCTCGCGATATGTCTCTTCTCATTTACAACCCTAATAATAATAATGATTATTATTATTATTATTATTATTCAACAACATGCATTTTAGTTTACTTTAATTTTTAAAAAAATAAAATTTAGTATAATATATTTTTAAGTAGTTCAGGGCTTTTCTAGTCGGGTATCGAGTAGTTTGACTCAGCTCGTTAAGAACTAGAGTTAAATTCGAGCTCGAATCGAGTCCAATCGAATTAAGTATTGACCAAACCAAATCAGATTTAAATATTTCACGATTTGTCTCGTCTTATTTACAACCCTACGTAGCATTGAGAATGAAATTGTTGTTAGAAAATGCATGGTGGAATGAGCTTAGAATTTGAAGGAAAAGACTGATATTGATGCATAACTGAATGAATGAAGTAATTAATAACAATATATATCTTGTTTGTCCATAATTAATATGAAAAATATAGTCTCGGGTCTAGATTCCTCTATCAAATGTTTAAGAATCATAATCTTGGTTTCTTTAAAAAAAAGAATCATGATCTTGGAAAAATCTAATTAATTAATTGAATTTATTACCATGTGCTGCTTACATGATTCCTTATGCATGCTTTTGACTATTAAAAAGAATTATGCATGCTTTAGTGCTTTAGAAAAGGCCTCGTGACGTGATTGTGATATTCGATTCGTTGTGTTCCCAAAAATTTAACAGAATCGAACCTCAATTATCATATAAAAGATAAAAAATTATTTGATATATATATATATATATATGAAATAATATTTTATATCAAAAATAGATTTACTAAATTGCGTTTTTATTATTTTCTACCATTTTAATAATACTATTTTATTATAAAATATTTTTTAAAAAAATATAAAAAAATATATTTATGATTATAATTTAAGATTGATAGCGTATATTCAATTGATTTGTCAGTTTAAATTGGAACAATCATTTTAGATACATAATTTAAAATATAAATAACATATATTTTATGGTTGTATATTGGATGTTAATTGTACATAAGAATGGATTCATGAAACAATTCTTTTAAATATATAATTTAAACAAAACTTTTGCAGATAAATAGTTATGGATCTTAAATTAATTTGCAAGTGAACTTGTAGATAATATTTTATTTTTTATTTTTATAATGATTTATGTCTTACAGTTATTTTAAGTATATGTCAACGATCTCTAGTGCAAGTGGTTAAAGCTCAGGTGATATTCTCTCCTCCCCTAGGTTGTGAGTTCAAGACTCGATAGGAGCAAAATTCTTCTTCCCCTCCCTTTAGGTATAATTTGTTTATATATATATATATATATATATGACTATTTTGAATGCATTAAATGGTTCTAATAGAAAAATGAACATTATTTTTTAAGAAATCTGAGTTCGAGTAGCTTGCTACACACAAAATATATGATTCATTTTTTTAAAAAAAAGTTGTTCTTTCTTGCAAGTGAGTTGAGTGCAAATACTAAATTGACGACAGAGTAAATTTATAAATATATTCCTATAAAAATATATAAATAAAATAGTTTGAAAACAAAAGATATATAATCTAAATAAACTTGCAAGTAAGCCTCGTAACAAAATCACTTGAATACATCATTAAAAATTGATATTAATATCAACACATTTGACCAAACTATTTATTTTTATTCCCTCATATTTTCTTAGGTCGTGAGTTCTAAACTCACTAAAAGCACCCCTTATAATTAGAATTAAATTTTATTAAATAAAAATTGAAATTAATATTTAAATATTTCATTTTAAACGTTTATCCTAAATGACCGTGTGCGAAAATCAATTCGCGAGTCGACATATGAACAAACTATTTTAAATACAATATTTAAAAATCAAATAATACTGATAATAATTAATTAATAATTATTTTTATGTAAATTCATAATGATATATACATAATATATTAAGAGAAAAATATTATACATCGGTATCAACTTTTTTCGTAAACGAGTTTTTAAGGTCGTCATGTGTCTTATTTAAGGTTTAAATGTTAAATTTTAGAATTTAAGATTAGATATTAGGCTTAAAGGCCCATTTGTTCCTTAAAGTATACATTTTTTTTTGACTTGTTCCTTAAAGAATTTTTTTGAACGTTTTGTCCCTAAAC
This sequence comes from Hibiscus mutabilis, assembly GCA_019671005.1. NCBI lineage: Eukaryota > Viridiplantae > Streptophyta > Magnoliopsida > Malvales > Malvaceae > Hibiscus > Hibiscus mutabilis. The sequence continues at coordinate 11,037,627 of CM033750.1, forward strand.
TTTAAATCATGATCTACGTTGCCCTTTTTTGTAACATCCATTAAAAAGAAATTTCAGCCAATCAAAAAATTTGGTTGGCTTTAATAGAAGTGGGTATTTACATGTTAACTTTTTAAGGTTTTATTTTTTTTTTTAGTTTAGTCTTTAAAAATTTTAAAAAAAATTCTCCTCTCTGGCTCGTCTCTTCTTCTTCTTCATCAACAAATTGCCCAAAATCAAAACCCCAAGTGGTACGAACTTAGAATCAACCGGTCCTTCAGTATCTTTTTCATTACTTTTCCTTTATTTTCTCCCACTAAGTTCTAATTGATCAAGAAAATTTCTTTTCTTGGATCTTGAATTTTTAATTTTACGCCACTTTAGGTTATGTCTGTTATTTAGTATCTAGAATGTCATTTTTATCCATTAGTGTATCTTCAGTAGTTAACCAAACTTCCACTTCATGCTTGCAGATTGCAATGATTTATTTATAACTCATTTTAAGAATTGTCTACCTGTGTTTCTGCACTTTTGCAGAGATATGTTACTGATGTTAGTGGATTACGATTTATTTGAATGATCAAGTCAAAGATAGCCTCTGTCGTTAGCAACCATTATAAAGCATAATGATTCTGAAATTTGCAGGTGGAATTGAAAAGCTAATTATGATGGATACCTCGTATGATATGTTAAAGGTGTGCAAAAGTTCTCAACCAGATCCCAGTTATGAAAATATTGAAACATCGTATGTGTTTGGTGATGAGGAGCTTCTGACCATCAAAGGAAGGTAAGCATGAAAATTTTACTTCATATGTTATTGTTGAAAATATCTTTCATACACTAATTGCTTGGATTCCTTGATGTAAAGTTCAGTTGCCTTGGACTCCATTGGACAAATGATCTTCCAGGAGCAATGATACAGGTGTGTGCTTGTATTTTCCAGTGTATTAAGCGTCCGCGTCAATCTTGATTTTGAGTTCTTACCACTTGTGGTTTTGATTTTGGGCAATTTGTTGAAGAAGAAAAAGAGACGCGAGAGAGAAGAGAAAAGAGGAAAAAATTAAATCTTTAAGGACTAAAATGAATGATAATAAAACATGAAAGGGTTAACATGCAAATTATCCACTTCTATTAAAATCAACCGAATTTTTTTAATTAAAAGTGTCAAGTGACACACTCTGATTGGCTGAATTTTTTTTCTAATAAATATTATAAAAAAGGGCAACAAAAGTTACAATTTTAAATTTAGAGGGTAAAACGTTTTAAAAAAAAATTTAAAAGACAACTCGAAAAAAAAGTGTATACTTCAAAAAGCTAAGGAGCCTTCAAGCCTAAATTTTATAACATTTAAATAGGACACCTAATAATCTTAGAACCATTCTTATGAAAAGAAATCGCCATTCAAAATTAAAATAATTAGTCAAATATTTTATTTTAAACATTTATCCTAAATGATCATATGCGAAAATCAGTTCGCCAGTCAACATTTGATCAAATTATTTTAAATATATTATTTAAAAGGATTGTTATCTCATACACAAGTGGTAAATTTTTTTATTTCCACAAGTGCCTTAATTTTAAGGTTTAGATTTTTAGTTTAGGGTTTAGAGTTTAGATTTTAATTTAGGGTTTAGAGTTTAGGGTTTTTGTGTATGGGTTTAGAATTTAGAATTTAGGGTTAGAATTTAGGGTTTATGGTTAGGATTTAGGGTTTAGGATAATATGATTAGGGATTTAGGTTTTAACTTATAAACTTTAAATTTTAACCCTAAAATTAAAATCCTATCAACATCTCCTAAATTCAAAACTACTACACTTAAACCCTTAAACCCTAAACCCTAAATAGAATCCCTAAACCCTAATACACTTATGTAAACAAAATTTTCGCAAGCGCTTGTGCATGAAATAATTACCCTATTTAAAAATAAAATAACGATGATAATAATTTATTAATAAATATTTTATGCAAATTTGTAAAAATAAATATATAATATTTTAAGAGAAAATATTTCATACATCAATGATGAACCTTTTTTTTCACAAACAAATTTTTAAGATTGTCGTGTGTCTTATTTAAAGTTTAAATATTGGAGTTATAGAGCTTAAAATTTAAAATTTATAACATCCAAATAGGACACGTAATAATTTTAGAACTATACTTATGAAAAAAATCGTCATTAATACATAAAACAATTAGTCATATTTTACTTAAAAATAGTAATCATATAGCTTTTCTCTTTCTTCCTCACTCTCCTCTTCCTTTCCCTCTTTTTTCCCTCCCTCGCCTTTCCCACCCAAACGAACGAAGAAAAAAATGCGACGTGTTAGTATTTGAACACCACACTTATACAGAACTATGAATTTTTGTATAATAAGTATTAAAGATTTGTCAACTAACGAAGTGGTTTCAGTAGGAAAAAAATGATGTTCAACTTAGAATATACGAGTTTAAATATATATATATAAGATATATATATTTTTTTAAATAATTAAAAAAGAATATTAATATATACCATACAATTATATCAATATATTCAAATATATATATATACATAGATAGATAGAACACGTAATAATCTTTTGATCAAATCTACAAATTATATTTAAACCAATTGAATTTGAATTTGAAATTGAAAATAGAGCTGATACGTATTATAGATTTGTGAATCGAACGAGTGGTTCTAACGAAAAATATAATAATGTTCATTTTAAAATATACGAGTTCAAACATATATATATATGTAAAGTGTATATGTTTTTTTAAATGATTAAGAAAGAATATTAATTTACACCATACAATCATATCAATATATTCTATAACACAAAATAAAAGGCTATAGATAGGACACGTAATAATCTTTTAATAGAAGGTCTACAGATTATATTTATAAACCAATTGAATTTGAATCTGAAAATAGAGTTGAGTTCTTTTCTGGGTTTAAAAACCAAATACAAGTTACGGGTTTGGGTGGAGTTTGGTTGAATCCTGTCGTGTCTTATGTAGGGGTGATAATGAACCTGACCGGTTTGCGAGCTACTCGGATTCGGCTCGGTCAAAGCTTGGTTTGAGTGAGCCCGACTTGGGCTCAGGCTCAGGCTCGGCTCGAGACCTTAACAAGCCGAGCTGACCCAAGTTCGACTCGGAAAGCTCGTGAGCAAGCTCGGAATAATTATATATTATATATATATATATGCTACATATACACTAAAAGTAATCTTTTTAGCAAAAGAAAAGTGTCACGGGGCTAGACTTCTGAACCAACCCAACGTGCGGCCTTAGTCGATGTTCTTAGACAAACGACTAAGTAAGCCTGAAATCCTTCTCCGGAAGATCGAATACTTCCAATACTCACAAACACAAGATCGTTCCAAGAGGAACCGAACAAAAGAGAAAGGCAACAAGAACAAGAGAAAGAACGCTCAAGAACGCGAAGAACACTACAGAGTGTTTTTAGAGTAAATGACAAGTGTATTACTCAAATGATGGATGATTTCCATTTTTATCATTTACAAGTGAGGAGGGAGCCTCTATTTATAGTTGAACTCCCCTACATCCAACGGCTCAGTTTAAATTACATCGACGGTCGAGATTGATCTTATCTTATCTTATCTGATCAAATCTCAAATTCAAATCTCTAATTATCACAAACATTATCTACACATTATATTCAAATAAATGGATAATGCTTTGACCAAATTACCCTCCTGAATCCTCCATGGATTTGGCTAAGTCTTGTGGGCTTGCGGGCTTTCTAGCATTCTCCAAGTGCCGGGCCAAGTGTGATGGTCTTGGCAAGCCTAGAACCTCTTGGGTTGCTTGTTGCGCATCTGTCTCGGACCCAAATGTGCGGGCCGTGACATTCTCCCCCACCAAATCTGGCGATGCCCTCATCGCTGTCTCAGTAAAGACTTCTCTTGGTTGATCTTGGATCTTCCATGGTACCTTGGCTTGCTCCCAACTCAGAATCGGGCAACGATGTTCCCCCATAAGAACGGCTCCCCCCATAAGGAGCGCTCGACTCGGGCTGGGTTGTCTTCCCATACAGACTGCTCGCCTTGGTTCCTTCCGCCGTGTAACTTCTCGCTCTGCATCATTGCGCACATCTCGATGAAGTTTGAGATGCGCCTCCTTCGTGGCATTCACTCTAACCGGCATCAACCCTTCCCTCGTGAAGTTTGGTGCCTCGTTGCCCATTGGCAACTTTTCCCGCATTGACCCTTCTTCACACTTGAAGTTCAATGCTTCTTCCACCTTGCCCACAGGTGCTTTTTCCACGGGCCTCATGTCGCTAGCTGACTTGGGCAACTCTTGCCCCACTAAAGTAGTCCCTCCAACAGTAGCCCCCAAAGCGATGTCTCCTTGGCTTGGAGCATCCTCGGCAAGCTGAATGGCAGTCAGCATCTTGGTTCCTTTACCCTTGTCTCGGTACGAGGGCACAACGCAACGTTGTTTGCGATCCAAAACACAGACGACGTCGGCACAAGGAACGATAAGAGCATCTATACGGTCAAGGAAGCTTAGTCCCAAAACAAAATCAAAGTCATCTAAGTTGATTACCTTGATGTCTTCCTTGCCCTTCCATTCACCAATCTGCAGCTTCACCTTCCGTGTCGTCCCGACAATTGGAACTTCTTTAGCATTCACAGTCTTGATCTTTCCAGTTGAACCCACAACTCTAAGACCAAGTTTGTCGGTAGCCTTCTTGGACATGAATAGATCAGTTGCTCCGGTGTCCACTAGAGCACTCCTCGATCGTCCCGCAATGTTGATGTCGACAAACATCAACCCTTTCTGCTTGCTACTCTCGCCTTTGCAGAACTCAGTATCATCGAACCAAGTCTCGCAGCCTCGCTCTGTTCGGGCTCGTCCACCCCCTTGGATGGCTTGACTCGATGTGGGCATGCTCGCAACTTGTATGGCCCCTTACATTGGTAGCACTTTAGTTGCTTCTCTACCCTCGGCTTGATTGCTTTGACACTCGCAATCGCACCAAGTCTCGTCACTTCCTCGTCCGACTCCTCGGACACATCGCCTTTGACAGCATTAAGACGATCATTCTTGGGGCAATCTTTCATCATGTGCTTTCCTCCGCAGACACAGCACACAAGACCTTCTCCATCTTTGACTCCCCCACCATAGCCCTTGCCTCGGGGCTTGAGAGTCTCCGCCATCTCGAACTCGGCTATGGATTCAGCTGCGGCCATAGCCTTGGAGAGTTCCTCGACTCCCATCCTCTTCAGCTCCATTCTGGCCCATCGCTTAAGCCCATTCTTGAAGATAAAAAGGCTTTCGGCTTCAGCGATGTCCGTGATTTGGAGTTTGAGTTCCGTGAACCGTCTGACATATTCCAGGATGGAACCTTCATGCTTGAGTTCGTGCAGCTTCTCCCGAGCCTCTTGTTGGGCGTTCTTTGGGTAGAACTGCTCCTTGAACTCAGCTTGAAACTCTTCCCAAGTCCCGATGGGAATATCCTTGCTCTTCTCCTCAGAGCATCTGCGTCGCCACCATAAAAGTGCAACGTCAGTTAAGTAAACAGAAGCAATGTTTACCTTGTCCGCACCATCCTTGATGCCTGTAGCACGAAAGTATTGTTCCATGCTCCACACAAAGTTCTCCACGTCCTGGGCCGATCTAGCTCCGCTAAACTCCTTCGGCTTTGGCACGTCCAACTTTGGTCTGAATGTTGCCGTGTTTAACATATCAGTCATGACAGCCTTGTATACTTGAAGCTCTCCCTTGAGCTCCTTGATTTCCTCCATCATCTCCGCCTTCAAAGCCTTTAGCTCGGCTTCGAGTGCATCACTCCGTCTATCCGCACTGTCGGCACAATGGTCAAGGTCTCGCACGTTGTTCTTCAGATCCTGCACGTTGCTTTCGAGCTCCTCTCCCGAAGAGTCCAGCTCGTCAAGACGTACTCTGACAACGTCAATCTCCTCTCGGGCATCCTTCATGGATCCTTCGAGCTTTCCCAACCTTTCTTCCAGCGTAGGCACAGTGTTGCTCGGACTGTCTCGCTTTCCATCGTCAGCCTGGGTCTCTACACCCTTTTGTGCTGCAACGTTCCCTCCTTTCTTTGCCATCTCCAATCAGTGTTTGCGCTCGAACACTCGCTCTGATACCAACTATCACGGGGCTAGACTTCTGAACCAACCCAACGTGCGGCCTTAGTCGATGTTCTTAGACAAACGACTAAGTAAGCCTGAAATCCTTCTCCGGAAGATCGAATACTTCCAATACTCACAAACACAAGATCGTTCCAAGAGGAACCGAACAAAAGAGAAAGGCAACAAGAACAAGAGAAAGAACGCTCAAGAACGCGAAGAACACTACAGAGTGTTTTTAGAGTAAATGCCAAGTGTATTACTCAAATGATGGATGATTTCCATTTTTATCATTTACAAGTGAGGAGGGAGCCTCTATTTATAGTTGAACTCCCCTACATCCAACGGCTCAGTTTAAATTACATCGACGGTCGAGATTGATCTTATCTTATCTTATCTGATCAAATCTCAAATTCAAATCTCTAATTATCACAAACATTATCTACACATTATATTCAAATAAATGGATAATGCTTTGACCAAATTACCCTCCTGAATCCTCCATGGATTTGGCTAAGTCTTGTGGGCTTGCGGGCTTTCTAGCATTCTCCAAGTGCCGGGCCAAGTGTGATGGTCTTGGCAAGCCTAGAACCTCTTGGGTTGCTTGTTGCGCATCTGTCTCGGACCCAAATGTGCGGGCCGTGACAAAAGCAATAAAATAAATTAGGGGAAAATCCACTAAAAATAAATTAACTAAAATAAATTGAGCACTCTTTTCCCCTTCTCCGATATTGAATTTCATTTCAATGTTGGTTGAAAGGGGTTTTTAACGAGACCCTATCTTTTATAAAAAAAATTATAGCAAAAATTGTTCATTTCGATTCGAGCCGAGCTTGACGAGCTTCGAGCTGAGCCCAATAATATTGTTTTCGAGCCGAGTTCGAGCCTAAAATTTTGAGCTCGCCGAGCCCAATAACACTATTTGGCTCGGCTCGTTATCACCCCTAGTCTTATCTATCGGATTGGGCTTGGGGTTCTGTTTAAATAGAGTAGGTCTATATTAGATTCATTAAGTTAAATCATTCATCATTGGGCTTCTTAAGGATTGAAGGCGGAGTTTATACAAAAGAAGCGATTCGGTAAAGAGCGAATGTGAACAAAATTGAAAAGTTAAAATCGCCGTTGCCGAACCCGGGTCCTCCGCGTGACAAGCGAAAATACATATCACTATATTACAACAACCTGATGATGATATGAAGTTATCTTTAAATTAACAACTTTTTTGTTAAATAAATTTTACAATAATAAAAAGTTCATAAGGTTTTTGTTAAATAGATAATTAGTAGTATTTTAACATCATATATATATGGTATAAAAAACATCACATAAACTCAAAAGATTTTATACTAATCGAAAAGCCTTATATTATAACAATAATTCTAGTTGATTATTACTGTCAACAGTTCGAAGGTCACCATCAACTTATATATCTAAACCTCTTCTTTCCCCAGTTTCTTTCTTTTCCATTTTATTCTTTTTTTCACTTTTCCTTTGATTGATCCATTGGCTCCTTTATTTTCTCATACTCACTGATTGTCTGTGTGCCAACAACCTCTATTTGACATGTCTGTTTTATAAATCTATGATTTATTTTGTATATCAAGAATTTGTTTTTCTTTGTTTAACAAGTCATCTCATTTTCTTACGAAAATAGTAAAGTTTTTTTTTATCTTATCTTATACAAGTTTTTTTTAACTTGTACAAATTTTGGTTTTAATTTTATCTAGTTGGCGAATGTTTAGTTCTTTTTTAATATATGATCGATTGGCCAAGCTGCTCATTTTTGTTCTCTCATATTCTCTTAAGTCATAGATTTTAGGCCCACTAAGAGCACTCATTTTTTTTTCTAGAATCTTTTCTTCTCCTCCCCTCTAGGAAGATTTATGATTGTCAAAAAAATATTTTTGTTGGATATAATGGGATACTAATAAGGTAACTTATTACCTTGTTATGGTAGCCATTTTGATTTATATTAATGATTGATAATCGTTTAAATAATGTTAATTCTTCCTAAGAACTTAGGTTTGGATGTATTGAGTATACCTTACGGTTTGAGATTAATAGTCTTTTTGAGATTTTTTTTATTAAATAAAGAGATTAAATTTTCATACCAGATTCGAACCTATATAAGATGGGGTAATATGAACATTCTTGGCCATTAGGCCAATTAGTGGTAAAAAAGATTTTTTTAAATAAATAGATACACATGTAACATATACATATTGTCACGGGGCCATTACCATCTTCCCAAAAGATGTCTAATAGGATGTGTAGTGACACTGCTTTTATATCTCAGGACCTCATTTTTCATTTTCGATGTGGATTATTGTCCCCGCCTCTTCCCAAGCGTGACAATTAGACCTGGCAAACTTGACCCGAGAACCGAAAACCGAACTGATTTACCCGAACCGAGACTCGATATGGATCCAAACAAGATGACCCAAATGTGACCCGAAACCCGAAATGAACCGAACCGAAACTGAAATAGATCCGAATTCTAGAAGAACCGATATTGACCCGTAACTGATTTGACCCGAATCAATTTTCACCCGAACCGAAAGTAGCCCGAAATTAATTTGCTCAAAATCGATCTAAACCGAACATCAACCCGATTTTAACCCGAAATAATATATGTTTTATTATCTTTTTGTATTATAATAGTACTAATTAATCACTACATTTGATAAAAAAGTAGAAGGGAAAAGTAAAATCCTAATAGACATATTCTAGTCAATTGCAAAGAAATGGGGGGAAGTAGGAGAGAAAAGTAAAATCATAATATACATATTCTAGTCAAATTTGATAATATATATACACATATACTCGAGTCAAATTTTTAGGTAATATTTCAAAATGCTCAACATATGTGCAATTATGGTCTAAGGTTTGATTCCATGCCCATAAAATTATCTCTCTTTTTTACGTGTATTTTGAAAATATAAAAAAATTCTATCGTACTAAAAACCAACACCGAATATGAAATTAAAAAAAATATATAGTTATAGGATTGGATCGGGATTCGTTAGGTTCAGGTTAAATGATTAATACCAATGATGGTTGATTTTGAAACATTGAATGATTGGAACTAAACCTAAATGATAATATTAACAAATAAAAAGACATGTTTTTACAAGAATATATGATTAATTCTTTATATAATATACACGATTAGATTCACACTTAAGTCCAACTCAAAACGAATTGGCCCAAAAATTTAAAGATTGACCCGACCCGACCTGATCCGATATCAACCAGACTCGAAAATATCCGATCTGATATTGACCCGACCCAAAAACAACCGATATGATATTGACCCGAATCACTGATCCAATACCCGAATTGACCCGAATCATCATAGAACCGAACTAAAATCCGAACCAGACCCGAACCGATTCAACCCGAATTTAAATCAAATACAGACAAACCCGAAATGAACCGAACCGAGATGATCCGAACCGAACCGAACGACCCATTTGTCACCTCTAGTGACAATATGCAATAGATTTTTTTAATATTATTAAGGTGATTAATAAGGTAGTATATGATCATACTTTTTATAAGACATACACAGCTTGTAGACAAAACTGTTCGATTCAGAGTCTCCTAGGATTAACAAATCATCTTTTTTCACGGGGACCACTCGTCGGATTCATATGCAATAGGTAATCCTAAATTTAAAAGAAATAGGTAGTATAAATTAAAATTTTAAAACACTTCTAAATAAAATAAAACATATAATAAAAAGTTCATACTTTTTCTTAACCCTTTTAATAAGTATACACACTTTGTAGACAAAACTGCTTGAATTCGAATCTCCTAAGATGAATATATCATCTTTTACACTTGACCACTTATTGAATTCATATTAGGTAGTCCTAATTTAAAAGAATTAGGTAATATAAATTAAAATTTAAAACACTTTTTAAACACATATGATAAATGTTAATGGGTAAATTGCACCATTGGTGAAACTATAAGCATGTTCTTGTTAAACCATTATTTGTTTTTTCCTAAAAAAAATAAGCATGTTTCTATTAAGGCCACTAAACTTTAAAATTTTCAATTACATTACTAACGTTATTGATCATTATTATTTTGGTATCCCTCAATTAAATCTTTAGCGAAAATGATATTTGTGACGTTTTTAATTAGTATAATAACACATTTAATTTTCAATACTTTTACATTCTCTCATTTGGTACTAATTTTACATGATTAAATAAATTTAACCATTCACAATTAAAATTCTATCAATTTATTCTTGACTCTAAAAAAATCCATAAAATTATAAAATTTATAAAAAAATAAAATTAAAAATATAATAAATAAAAAAGCAACTTCTTAAACTCGCTCGTCTCCATCCATAATAATCAACCCCCAAAACTATAGAAACCTAAAAGTAAAAAACTGAGGTTGGTCGTCGTACCAGCTGCTGTCGTCAAATGGCAATTCAGTCCCAAAACTTCTGTATCAACTCGTTTTAACCTCTTGAACATGAATCCGAAGTCAGAATTCTAAAACACACAACAAAAGTCATGCATATATCCAGGGACAGACGCAGGATTTGTCTAGACCCGTCTTAAAAGATGTACGGGTCTTGTGATACTTTTTAAAATGAGGCTCCTAAAATATTTTATAATAAAATAAAATTGTAAAATATTAAAATTTATCATATTATATTTGTATCTTACAAAAAAATCAAACATATAAAACTAAGACAATGTCACAAAACAACTCTATATCTCGTCTCTTTTTTTTCTTTTACGTTTTTCACATCCGAAATCATATTTTCTAATTGTGGGACCCATGATCAAATTCTCAAAGAAAGAGGCCAAGTGTTAAACTAAAAACTAAAAGGATAAAAAGAACCTGGAAAATTAGAAGAATAAAAGTATGGAACATTAGTCATCAATCGATCAAGATTTCAAGAGCCTTAGCCATCCATTTATCTCCCAATTAAAAATTTAATCTTCAATTAACAACCACCAAACAGATAAAAATATGAGAATACTGATAAATCCAAAAAAATAAGAAGCACTATACCTTCAACAAAACCATCGAGTTGGAGAAGAGACAACCATCAAAATTTAAAAATCTTCAAATTCTTCAATTATAAATTCAACCTTCAAAAACACTAATTAAAAGTAGTATTAGGAACTTTTTTTTTAACCATTAGAAGATGAATAATCTAAAGTAATTAAAGAAGATTGAAATTAGGATAAACAAAAATAAAAACTTTTTTTACCCGTTAGACACCATAAATTTTATGAGTTTTTTTAGAAAGAATTAATTATAATTAAATTCTTGAGATAATAAGAGAGAAAATTAAAAGGTTTTTTAAGAAAAAATAATTTTTTTGGGTTAGCAGATTTTTTTCCCAAAGTGTGAGCCCCTAAATTTTGGGGCCATATCACATGCTACACTTGTGCATGGAAGGGTATGGATTTGTCATGGGTGTGAATTATTAGAGATTTATATTAAAAATTTAAGGGTGTAAAATTATAAAATTTTAGGCGTGCGAATTTAGATTATTGATAGAAAATATAAAGAGAATAAATAAACTATATATAAGTTTAAAATTTTTAGAGCGTGCGGTTACCCCTCCAACACCCTTCGTTCCATCCTTGAATATAATCAAGTCGAATCACTCAACTTTTTGATCTCCTACACACATTGTTAGATCAACTCAAGTTTGAACCATGCTTTTTTTCTCACCCTTCTCTATCCCTCAGCCATTGGTATCTTCTAAATAAACTCTTAAACCTCTCAAAATTAAGGATGGACAAATAACTGAAATCGATGGGTTCTAACCTGATCTTATAGAGTCGGCTCTTTAGAATTCAAGTTTGGGACTAATTTTTGGGAAAGGGGTAGTGCTCGGATTTAGGATGTATTCGCACTGCTCGACCTTATATAATTACGAAAATACCATTATTATTATTATTATTATTATTATTATTATTATTATTATTATTATTATTATTATTAAAAGAGAAAAAATTTAAAAATATAATGAGAATTTATAACTCATGTAAACAAATTTGATCTGGATATATTCTTAACAAAACTAACATATCTAGATCATAAAATGATCATACTAAGAAAAGCAAATACTCAAAACAAAATGCCATTATTATTTGGAATACTATAAAATTGTAAATATATGTATTAGGGTTTTTCTGGGTTATAATATCATGTACCGGCAGTGGAATTTTTTTTTTACAAGTATGCCAAAATTCACCTTAAAACTAAAATTTAAACCCCCTAAACCTAAAAAATAAACCCTATCTTCTAAACTCTAAAACCTAAATTCTAACCGTAAGTCTTAAATTCTAACTGCTAAAACTTAAACCTTAAATGAAACTCATTTATAGAAATTTTTTCACTACCCGTGCATGAAATATTTTCCTTTTATTTCCAACTATATTCATTTCATTTTCCTTCCACCAGTTCCCTCTTAAAATCCTCTCATTTCCTTTTTTTGTTCTTCTTTCCCCCTTTATTTTTGTTCTATGTTTTCTTTCTTTGCATATTCTTTGTTTTGAGTTTTGAATTTACTAATTTTTCTTTTCTCCTATTTATTATTAGGTAATTATTCTATACATTAACGGTGGACAAAAAAGTATTTATAAAAAGGGTAAACTACACCAGTAGTCACTGAATTATAGTTTCTTTCCTATTTTAGTCACCAAACTTTTTTGGCAAAAACATCACTAACGTTATGTTTTCTTTCTATTTTGGTCACCAAACTATTTTTTTGGCAAAAACATCAGTAACGTTACGTTTCCTTCCTATTTTGGTCACCGGCCGTTAAAAACTTAACGGTTTTGTTGACGTGGAATTTTATTTTATTTTTTAATTTTCCATGTCATTTCTTCTCTCCTCGTAAGCAATATATGTTATTTTATAATATTTTTATTCAAACTAACAGGATGGTGACACGTATCACTGCCTATTAGTGGAATAAAAGGAATGAAAAGTCAAGCCCCTTATACAGCCAGAGAGATGGTGACACGTGTAACTGCCTAATAGGACGGTGACACGTGTAACTGCCTATTAGTCGAATCTCTATGGCTGCATAAGGGGCTTGATTTTTCATTCTTTTTATTCCACTAATAGGCAGTGACACGTGTCACCATCTTGTTAGTTTGAATAAAAATGTTGTAAAATAGCATATATTGCTTACGAGGAGAGAGAAGAAATGACATGGAAAATAATAAAATAAAATAAAATTTCACGTCAGCAAAACCGTTAAGTTTTTAACAGCCGGTGACCAAAATAGGAAGGAAACATAACTTGAGTGATGTTTTTGCCAAAAAAATAGTCTGGTGAGCAAAATAGGAAGGAAATATAACGTTATTTATGTTTTTGCCAAAAAAATAGTTCTGTGAGCAAAATAGGAAAGAAACCATAGTTCGGTGACTACTGATGTAGTTTACCTTATAAAAAAATTCACCACCAGTATCTTGGATATAAGGGAAAAAAAAACTTTGATACACAGGCCGTGTACACTTTAGTTTACACGTGCCTTTTAGTTTTAGGGGTTAGGGTTTAAGGTTTAGGGTTTTTGGTTGTAGGGTTTAGAATTCAAGGTTAGTGTTTAGAATTTAAGGTTTAGGGTTTAGAGTGTGGGGTTTAGTTTTTTAGGGTTAGGGTTGGGAACTTAAAATTTGAGTTTTTATAGTGTAAATACACAGGTTTGTGTAAAATTAATTTTACACAGCCTGTGTATCAAAGTTTTACCCTGGATATAAGTGCTTTGTTATTTGTTTTTTTTTTCTTGCTAATTTGTGTTCTTTCTTTGGCTGCACTCTGATTTGGATTTCAGATTTGCACGTTTTCTTATTTTCCATTTTCGTTCTTTTTCTTTGCATTTTTTGTACTTTTTCTTCGTGAAGTTATTCAATTGATCCAAGCATTAAAAGGAAAATTAAAAGTAAAGGAACTAAATGATGCGATCTTCCTTAAGGAGAAGATTGAACCATGTGTTAAAATTTTCATATGAATCTATTTTTCTTTTTCAAATTGTTTTGTTTTTCGTTTTGTATGACTTTATTTGGACGGTAAAAAGATCTGGGATTAAGTGAAAAATGTGGGATCGATGAAAAAATGTTAGAAAATATTTGAATGTTTGATTTTTTATAATTTAATTTTTAAATTTGAAATTTTTTATAATTTTATATCTTTTTAATTTTCAAATAAATTTTCTAATTTTTTTTACAACCAGGACTAAATTGATAGAGCTGTAAATTTGAAGGATTAAAATTGTTGAATTGTGTAGAATTAAGACCAAATTAAAAGTATGTTTCTTTGGCTGACCGATGTAATTGGTTTTTCAGGTGACCTTGTGCGATATTGATCCTTTTTGGTGTTCAGTTTTATTTCTGTAGTGTTGGTTGGGCTTCATTGTCTAAGTTTGTGTTTTTATTTCTGTCGTTTAGGCGTATTTTAGTCGGCATGTTTATCCTTTATAACGTGGTACCTTTTTTGAGATTTTTATTAATAAATTAATTTTTACTTTGTAAAAAAAGGTATTGGGTAATTTACATTTTGGATCACCAAACTTAACTTCCACCTTCATTTATATCACAAACCTTTAATTTAATCAAATTGCATCATTAAGCTTTTATTATTTATAAATTAAGTCACTTATATTGACACCATTAAATAATTCTAATAGAAAAAAATTAAATTTGACATGTTTATTTAACATATTTTTTACATATCATCAATAAATAAAGTTTAGTTAGCAATTTAAATATTTTTTGTTAGACTTGTAGGAAATTTAGTTATTTTTTCCTTTGAATTTATTTAAATGAAAAGTTTCAGAAAATTCTTATAGAAAATTGATTAAAATTATCAATTAAACATTATTTGATAATGATATATGAAAAATATGTAAAGTACAAGTGTTAGTTTCAATTTTTTTTTGTTAGAATTATTTAACAATGTTAGTATAAATGACTTAGTATATTAATAATAAAAGGTGAATGATGTAATTTGATTAAATTAATGGTTTGTGATATAAATGAAAGTAAATGTTAAATTCAGTAATCTAAAATATAAATTACTCAAAAAATATTAAAAACTAAATGTATTATTATAACAATTTAAAAATCATCATGTCATCATTTGGTTAAGAATTTAACGAAGTGTGACAAAAGCATAAGCTATCGATAAGATTAATCATTATTTAAATTTTTAAAGTTTAGTTACCAAAATAAACACACACTAATAGTTGAATGACTATAGAGGTGAGCAAACAGCTTTTCCGATCGATTTAATCAGTTTTTAAGCAAACCGACTTAAAGTCGGTCAGTTCAGCCAGTTAACCAACTTAAGGTGGATCGTTTCAGTTAGTTAATTGGCTTAATTTAAATATATAATTTTTTATATAAACTATTTTATATATTTATATATTACAAATATTTTTAAATATTTAATCGAATTATTCGACTTAAATGATATAATGTATTATATATTACAAGTGTCTTGTAACACCCTAAACCTGGATGTTACATCTTGGCCTTAAGCCCAACTCGTTCCCATAAAATTTTTGAACTCTGTTTAACCCAATCAAAATACTTTTCAAAAACATTTAAATCCAACAGTTGAAAAATATAGATAAATGATTTAAATCGTTACAAAGGAGCTCCAATTTAATTTAAAACATTTGAACATTCGATTTGATAAATACAATTCGAAGATAAGAGTTACAGACTCAACCACGTAAGGTCTTATGAATACACGGCCCACTAAAAACAAATGTCGTACTCTGGCAAACACCGCATGCTGGAATCTCAAATCGATTGTGCTCCTCGAGCTCTCGATCAATTTACCAACCTACACACGAAAACAACAATTCCGAGCGTTGAGCTTACAAAGCTCAGTGGTACACATCTACTCTACTATACTTCATGCTAATCATATGCATGCAAGCAAGTACGCGCAATAAGGAGGGATAAATAAACGCGTGGCACTACCACTAGTCGCCTAAACACATGCTCTCATTATGCAAAACATCATACATGTCACACAAGGCCCAACCATACTCAGGATCTCACCAGATCATCTGAGCCAATAGCACTCAAAGTCATAACCATAAACTGGAGTGAGGCCCGGTGTCACACAGCTTTGGGAACATACACTCACTATGGGTGAGGCCCATGTCACACAGCCTCGAGAACGTACACCCATACTCGACATCTCCCCTCGAGTATCATCGAATGAGGCCTGGTGTCACACTATCTCAGGAACGTACATTCAACATCTCTAACCATGGTGTTGCAACACGCTCTCTGGGTATCTGAATCCCATCAATCAAAGGTGACTCAACCTACCAAATGTCCATACAACACACAACATTGACGCGAATACCATACAACATACAACATTAACACGAATACCATAACTCTATGATTTTTATCAATTATCAAGCCACCCATTTAAGTTTACCAAGTTGTTAATATATTATGGAAGTGTACATTAATCATCCTCATTAATTACCTCATTAATTCGCATTTATTTCATTAATTAAGGCATAAAACAATTCATTAATCTTCCATGTCGATTTTCATCTTTAACTGACATTTAGAAAATTTAGCTCAGTGAGTACCGATACTTGAATACAAGTATCGATACGGTACTCTTGGGTACTGGTACTCACACGCGTATCGATACTAACATTACTTACTAGAAATCTTAGATTTCCATAAGTACCGATACGGCCCCCAATTGCGTACCGATACGGCTGAAGCTCATACTGATACCCTACTCACAAGTTCGTACTATTTCCTCGAATTACGATATTACAACGCTTTATTCAATCCCTAAAGCTTATAAAGTCATTAGGGTTTGTTTACTAACGCATTTAATCATTTAATATCAATTGCCGCCTTTATTAACATTTAATCGAATATTAATCAGTATTATCCCTTAAGCATAATTTCCACCAAATCACGTCAATCCATTCGAATTCACTAACAAGGCATCACAATTTTATCAATCAATCCTCAATTAATTATGCAAGCATTCCAAATGACTCTACACGGTCTATAAAGCTCACACGAGTCTCGAAATATTCCTAAACTCATCATGCATCTCATAATTACCGAGTCTTATAATACCGGTCTCAACACATGCTTATTTTCATCTACTTATTCGGTGAACACTAACAAGCAAGGCACTCACACTTATGATGATCATTAAGTATTTCGGAGTTCGAGGTGTACTAACCTCATGCCATAGCGATAAATCCTCATTCAAGCTTCCCGATTACTCCACGTGTTCTGATGTTCAATCTTGAATATTCCTCGTTTAACAATTAATACGACATATATTAATTAATCACATACTTTAATTAATTCGTAAGGTCAAACGCGTAAAAACATCTTATCCGGTTCAAATTTGGCGAACGGACTATGCCAACGGGCTCAGAACATCGAAAAACTATTAGGTAGGGCCCCCTGAAAAAAGTCAACAACCGGTCAATAGCGGTTGGGCAGCGCGGTGTGATTGCACTGTGTTGTCTGACAGACCGACCCAACCGATTCGGTCCACTAGTTTGGCCCAACCAGCCTGGTTTATCATACCAAGCCTGGATCAGCTGCGGGGCATGCATACGCGCAGACGGTGATGCATGTAGCGCGTACGGCGGCCTCTGATGGCCAGACATGAACGACGAGTTCCAAATCAGCTATTCAGGCGACGTCGATCTCTGTGGTGGTGACGACTTACGGCGGTGAGCACGAGAAGGTCACTTTCAACAATTTCAAAACTTGCTGAGCTCTTTTTCGACGAGTGGCGGCACGATGACATGGTGAACACTGGCGGACGCATCCCGGCGAGACCTTTCTAACAGCGCCGACGGTGTCATACACGACAGCTCGAGCGGCGGTTGATCAAAATTCAAACTCCCTCACCCTCACTTTTCTCTTACTTTTCTCTCCCTCTTACAAAAAAGACCATCCCCTCACTTTTTTCTTTCCCCCCAACTCATCAGCCAGTTTATTTCTGAATAACGATCTCCCCAACAAAAATGGATAAACCAATTAATTGAGCATTTGACTTTCCCTTGTTTTCACTTTAGGCTCCGAACTTTAATCCTCATAATTTTTAGTCCTCAATTTCTTTAATCAAACTTCAAATTTCTTAATTCTCTTTAATTAAATTATCAAATTAAGGATCCAATAAGCAAAACCGAGACCCAATTTACTAACCCAAAATTTGGTCGTTACATGTCTTTAAAATATTATGTGCAGGGATGGACGCAGGATTTCACGTTAAGGTGGCGAACTTATAAAATTTTAGGGGGCGAAAATATATTTTCAATAGAAAATAAATAGAAAATTTTTAAAAAATTTGTAAATTATATATGTGTTTCAAATTTTTAAGGGGACGAGTGCCCCCCTCCAGCCCCCTCTAGGTCCATCCTTGATTATGTGTATGCCATTTTCGATTAGATCAATTTAAAAATATAAAAATAAGCCTAAATAACCGAAAAACCTATCAAACGTTAATTAGTAGTTGGTATAACCAGAGACTGAACTACATAAAGGCCAGAGGGGATCTAGCTCCCAATTTTTGGGAAAAAATTATCATTAGGCGTTTTAAAAAAATTAATATTTGAATTCTTTTTTATGTGTTCCCTTAAAATTATTAAAATTTCACATTAGTATTTACTTATATGTATTTATAAATTAAATTAAATTAGTACTTTTTAAATATAAATTATGTAACACTCCGAAAATCGGCCTAGTCGAATTTTAACTTTCGATAATCAAAAATTTATTTCTAACAATTGAAATGAAGAAAATAAAATGAGTAAAATGGATTAATATAATTAATTGTAAGGCTTCAGGTCTAACTTGAAAGTTTAAAGAATCGGGATTAAATTGTAAGGTTATGAAATACGAAGCTGACGGCTAATTTGTAAAGAATCAAAAATATGTTTAGTGACTAAATTAGAAGAAAGTAAAGTAAAAAAGGTTAGAGTTTAAATAAAGAAAAGATCAAGGACTTGTGGTTAATTAAATCGCAAGGTTTCTTCTTAAAAAAGGAAAGGCAATTGAAACACGTATATGTGTTTCAAATTTTTAAGGGGACGAGTGCCCCCTCCAGCCCCCTGTAGGTCCATCCTTGATTATGTGTATGCCATTTTTTATTAGATCAATTTAAAAATATAAAAATAAGCCTAAATAACCGAAAAACCTATCAAACCTTAATTAGTAGTTGGTATAACCAGAGACTGAACTACATAAAGGCCAGAGGGGATCTAGCTCCCAATTTTTGGGAAAAAAAATTATCATTAGGCGTTTTAAAAAAATTAATATTTGAATTCTTTTTTATGTGTTCCCTTAAAATTATTAAAATTTCACATTAGTATTTACTTATATGTATTTATAAATTAAATTAAATTAGTACTTTTTAAATATAAATTCTGTAACACTCCGAAAATCGGCTTAGTCGAATTTTGACTTCCGATGATCAAAAATTTATTTCTAACAATTGAAATGAAGAAAATAAAATGAGTAAAATGGATTAATATAATTAATTGTAAAGCTTCAGGTCTAACTTGAAAGTTTAAAGAATCGGGATTAAATTGTAAGGTTATGAAATACGAAGCTGACGGCTAATTTGTAAAGAATCAAAAATATATTTAGTGACTAAATTAGAAGAAAGTAAAGTAAAAAAGGTTAGAGTTTAAATAAAGGAAAAGATCAAGGACTTGTGGTTAATTAAATCGCAAGGTTTCTTCTTAAAAAAGGAAAGGCAATTGAAGGACCAACAAGGTAATTAAAATATGTGGTGACTAATGTGTAAAGATGTAAAATAGGTTTATAGAATGAAAGTATGATTGGTGATTTTTATAAAGAAATAAAGCTAAGTAGCCTAAGTGCAAGAGGTGGAAAGCTTGGTGACCAAATTGGAGGTGCAAGAGGTGGAAAGCTAAGTAGACTAATTTGAAAAGCTTTGGGAATATGGCTAAGATTCGAAGTAGGTGAAAGATTCGAATTTATTGTAAAATTGGAGGTCTTCCGAATAAATCGAACCATAGGGAAAGAATTATGCAATTTCGAACAGTTGGGAGTAAGATGAAGTAGTTTTGAAACTTGAATTATTACTATTACATTGGTTGTGAACAGTTTCCTTTTTTTTTTATCTAATACCCAAGATGCCATTGAGGAAACAACGGTTCGAAATGGAAAATCAGAGAAAAAGCGGGCTGTAATTGTTATTCGAGAATAACTTAACTCGGAAACATAGGTCAGTGCAGTTATGGTTCGGATGACACTGTGTCATCTCGATTTATTAATATTTACCTATGAAATATAATATTTTGTTAGATATGATAATTTGATGTATGGAGCTCACATAGAGTAAGCTTTGGTGACATTTATGGTATGGTAAATTAAGCTTGGTAAGCTTATTTATGTTTCATGAGTTTGACATGTTACTACATGATAATGTATGACATAATGATATATGAAAATACATTACATGATAGGCTATGAATGTGAACTTGTAGCTCTACTATGTACGAACATATAGAATATGGAACATGAATTTAAATGACTGTTATGACAACAATCAGAAACACTTTGGACACTACTGAACTTTGGATACGATCGGATTGTCATTTGAGCAGTACAAGACTATGGGGCTACGACCTAACTATCATGGGGTTACGGTCTAACTATCATGGGACTTTGGTCTAATTTTCATTGGAACTACGGTCCATTTTTCATAGGACTACGGTCCAGAGGTTACAACTCATTCACAACTTCGCTAAGTTGGTTGGAAATCCGCGTATCCACTTATTACTATGATCCAAGGAGAAAGATCAACTAAGATTATCCATACATGATTTAAGCATGTACATGAAGATATGAATATGCATTATTAGTGTGTTAGCATGACACTTTATGAAATTTGTATGGAAACATATGTTATTACGAGATTCGTGATCATCGGTGCCATCTTTAGCCTTGTTATTATTAAATACGTGTAATTTATTTTGTATCTTATTTTATAAGAATTAAGAACACTACCTCACTAAGCTATGTAAACTTATCACGTTTCTTTGCATACATGTAAGGTATTGAATCTTCGTTAAGAGCTCGAGACCGTACTTAGAGATTGCAAGTCACACTCAAGGCATTAAGTAAGTTTTCGTGCCTAACTCCTAGATGGTGGCATATGAACTAAGCATGTTAGTTACATCTTGATAAATGTGATTTGAGGATACCGTGATTTTAAATGATAGTTTTAATATATAATATCATGTTATGATCTTGGAAGCTTAGTTATGATCTTTGCTAATAAAGTAAATTAAGAAGCCTTTGAATGATTATGAGACAAGTGAGTTAATAGGCATGATATGTTATGTTTTGGAGGCAAGTTTATGCTATGTCTGAAGGAATTCATGATCATAGTACGAAGGTTGGAAATTTTGCTTAATTGGTTTAAAACAATGAGTCTTTGGATTCTTTGTTTAGAAACAGGAAAATTGGAGTATAATATATGTTTAAGCGGCCCCAAAAAGGTGTGAAATACTGATAATATATGTGGTAAGGTTTTAAACCTCTTTGAAAGGCATTAAAATTAACCTATGATTTTTACTCTGCAATTTGGTGCAGAGTGTACCAGTACGACATGAACACGTACCGGTACGGTCAAGACGAATTGACAAATTCAAGCATAGCGTATCGGTACTGTTATGGCCTTTTTAGAGATTTTCGGGGCCCTAAACGAAAATTAAAATTGGACCCTTATATAAAGAAAGCGTATCTCATTACGAATGAAAATTTTCTACCCATATTTAGGCCCCAACAGTAAAAAAATTAAGTTTAGAGTTTAGAGTTATAGTTTAAGGTTATGATTTAAGATTGTGGTTTAAGGTATTGGGTGCATAGTTTAAGATTTAGTATTTAAAAATTAGGGTTAAGGCTTAGAATTTAATTCTTCAATGTTGGGCATAGAACTGGGCTCCGAAAAGGGACAAAGAATTTTTATTCATCTCATTATTTTGAATAATTAATTTAATATTTCAAACACATTATTTTTATTGTTAGATTAATTAATTAATTAATTAATTAATTAATTAATGAAAGAAAATTAATTTTTTACCATTAAATTAATATATTTATTTGATAAATTAAAAAATTAAAAATATGGATAATAAAATTTTAGGGGCCCTAAACTAATTGGGGGCCTAGGCTGGTTGGGGGCCCTGAGCGATCGCTCAAGGTGCTCTCCCTTATAGCCGGCCCTGGGTACGGTACATTACATACTAGTGCGGACCTGTCTCAGTACCAGTATGGAGTCGAGTACCGGTATTAAAATGGGCTACTAGAATTTAAAAAATTGGTTGGTATCGGTGCGCACCCTTGAGTACCGATACGGAAGGTACTTAAGTCAATTAAAAGCAATTGAAACTTTCGAATCTTTACATTTTGACCCTAAATGAATTACGTGTCAATTCATTACGTTACAAATGTCTAAACAAGCTAAAATTTGACCAAGAAGTGTATTTTGTCATGAATTTCCTAAGCATGTCCTTAATTATTAAAAAGGACATTGAATTGTTAGAAATTATGTTTTGGTCCCTAATTGGGAATGAAGACCATTAAGTTAATATTTAGTTCGATTTTGTGTTAATAAAACTAAAATCAGTATTAAAGAAAATATAACAGATAAATTTTGATAAGTCCCTTAATTGTGAAATATTTATGTTATAGTCCTTGAAATTTGTAAACCTTATAAAATGGTCCTTAAAGATTAAAAATCTGAATTGCTAAGATTAAGGTATTTGTTAGTTAACACTGAACTATGGAAATATGCATGTTATGGTATAAGTTCGACTTTGTTTGATTTATTTTGAACATTCGATTGTTCCGATTTTCTATTTTGTTTTATGGTAACACTTCTTATCTGGTTTTAGGGGTGTTGTAAATTTTATATATATACAATTTAAATTTCATAAATACAAGTAACAAATATATACATTTAAAATTATTTTTAAAATATTACCTTTTCTACATAGTGTTTTAGAATTTTTAAGCTTCTACTTTTATCTATAAATAAAGACAAAATTATACTAATTTGCTCAATTTTTTAGATTTTCTTCAATAAGCCGAGAGCCAAGACCTAATTAACTATTCATATGTACCGCAATATATCATTAATTGTTTTAATTATTTTTGAATCCTAAGAACCGAAAGTGTTATTATCCCTTTTAGAATAAAATCTTAAAAATAATTTTTAGATTTTTTTAGATTTTTTTAATTCAAAAAATAATTAAATTTTTATTACTATAATAATTCTTACATTCACTTTAATTTAAGGATAAAGTTCACAAATGGTCACTAAACTTTGATCAATTATTCAATTTGGTAACTAAACTTTCAATTGCTTCAATGTTACCATTAAACTTTTAGTTTTGTTTCAATTTGGTCACTGACCCATTAACACTGGTTAAAAAGGGTGATGTGGCTATTAAAATATTTTGTATAATAACATATTTAGTCCTTCACGTTTACACACTCAAATAATTTAGTCCTAATTTAAAAGAAATAATAAATTTAACTATCATTATTTCAATTTGACTCTATTTTTAATTAGAGATAATTTAATATTTTATTGTGATCCCTCAATTATAAATAATGTTATCGTGTCCCTTCCAATCCCAACCATACCCAATCCATCTTTTAAAAATTCATTAAGATTAATTAAATTATTACTATAAAAAGGGAAAATGAAGTATATTTTTTAAAATTGATACTTGAATTTTTAAAACTGTTATTAGGCCACCCAAAACACATATATTTGTTATTATGCGTATTCAATTATACATAATAAAAAAGAGAAACTAAGTATATTTTTAAAATGAATACTTGAATTTTTTATGAAAATAATTTAATTAATTTTTATAGCATCCATTAACATCTAATAATTCAATTCTAAATTTTAATTTAGCAATTTTTTATTATAGTTGGGGCCTTGTTAAAAACTCCTTGCTCAAACTGAGTGCAATGCCGAGCACGGGATAGAGGGGAAAAAAGTGCCCAAATTTAATTAAGAAACAAAAAATAGATTACATGGTCCTTACATTGCATTACATTCCGATAATCCAAACTCACGGATCAAAAGCTTAAGACTACTCTACCACTGATGTCTTATACCCAGCCACCAAAACGTAAATTAAAATATGTGGTGCTAGTCTCCCACATCTCATATTCGGCTTCCAAGAGATCACCCCCAGATTTCTACTTTCAGAATTAGCTAGTGTCATGGTGAGGAGTTCTCCAAACCTTTTTTAGCTAAAAAATCTGCTTCGCTGTTGCAGGCTCTAGAAACATGCCAGATAGCAATCCTTTTTCTTACAAAGTTCCTTGAACTCGAGTCCATTACTAATCTAATTAATTGTGACTTTGCAATCAATCTCAACCATCAGCTTGACCTTTCCATTCCACTCGGACGATGGAAATACATTTATCCCATGTTTAATGGCTAGTAATAAATTGATTTATTTCAATTTTTAAAGGATGGATTGGGTATGGATGAGATTGGGAGGGACAATATAACATTAGTTATAATTGAGGGATTAAAAATAAAATATTAAATTATCTCTAATTAAAAATAAGATCAAATTAAAATAATGAGGTTAAATTTATTATTTCTTTCAAACTAGGACTAAATTGTTTGAATGTGTAATCGTGAATGACTAAATGTGTTATTATACAAAATATTTTAACAGCCACTTCACCATTTTAACAGTTTTTAACGGGTCAGTGGCTAAATTGAAACAAAACTAAAAGTTTAATGGTAATATTGAAGCAATTGAAAGTTTGGTTATTAAATTGAATAATTAATCAAAGTTTAGTGATCATTTGTGAACTTTACCCTTAAATTAAAGTGAATGTAGGAATTATTATAGTAATAAAACTTTAATTATTTTTTGAATTAAAAAATAAAAGAAAATTTGAAAAAAAATAATATAAAAATTATTTTTAAGATTTATTCTAAAAGTGGATAATAACACTTTCGGTCTTTAAGATTTTAAATATATCTAAAACAGTCAATAGTATATTCCGGTACATATAAATAGTGATACGTTGCGGTACAAAGCATTTACAGTAGAATTATCCTATGGAAGTTGTGGAGTCACATATTCGAAATACAATTTCTAATCCTCACCACTTTGTAGTCTTTGAATTTTTTTAAAATTTTGTGCCTTAAACTAAAGTACCAAACAATTGGAACTCTTAATATAATAGTATAATAAAATATAAATTACTTAAAATTATTTTGGATAATTGATCCTATAATATCCAACTCGACCGCTAAATATAACAATCCATATTTTGAATACAAACAATCCATACTTAAATCTTAAAACAATTTACAAGTATTCATCTCAGTTCTTTCTCTCTCTTTTTCTCTTTTTTATTTTCATAAAAATATTAAGATTCTCGGTGTTGCCCAAATTATAATATATATATATATTGGGAAAATATATCATGCGCTGGCTGTGAAAACGAAAAAAATTTACAAGCGTCTTAGTTTAGGGTTTATGAGCTTAATTTAGGGTTTAGGGGTTTAAATGTAGGAGTTTAGAATTTAGGGTTTATGGTTAGAATTTAGAGTTTAGGCTTTTGGTTTTAGGGTAATATGGTTAGGGATTTAGGTTTTAACCTATAAACTCTAAATTTAACCTCACTCCTTAAATTGAAAACCCCCTACTCTTAAACCATTAAACCCTAATGGAGTCTCTAAATCTTAAAACTAAGGCGCTTGTGGAAATTTTTTGTTTTCACCTACTATGCATGAAATAATTATCCATATATATATATATATTGCCTTATTTAATGAGTGCAATATCTTTGTCAAAATAACTTACAAATAAAACCCTAATTAGTTAAGTTCCCCTTATCATAAAACACACATATATCTTAGATATTCAGGATCTTAAGCCCTCGAAATCTTCTCATGCATCGGGGCTGCTAGCTACTGCTTGGTCGCTGCTTTCCCTCCTTTTCCCTGCAGTGCAGAGAAATCCATAAGAAATTACAACGTGAATGCATTATCATTCCTTACGATCATAATGATATATATATATAGTTACCTTCTTAGCAGCGGGCTTTTTTGGTTCCTGAGGCTTTTGAGCAACCTTTTTGGCGGCAGGCTTGGACGCAGCGGTGGCCTTTGAGGTTGCAGCTTCCTTCTTCACCTGCCCAAACAGTTGAGTGCCAACAGGTTTTTCATCCTTCATTGATGCCATTGCTACCTCTTCGGGAAATGCAAAGTAACTGGTACTGATAATTAAAAAAGCTTGGCTCGGCACACATCTATATCTAAATTGGTGTTTTCTACAAGTATATATAGAAGGTTTTTACAGCTAATTAAGTTCGAGTGGCCAGTGGCTGAAGGAATTAGAATCGGTGGGTTAAAAGATTACAATGCGATAAGGGGATGGTGGAAAGTTGAAGAGAATATGGAATAACTTACATCTTATGATGTGATCAGACCGACTTTAACAACTCGTAGTTTTTATTTTATAGTATCAGATTCATATACTTTGCTTAGAATATTTTTTGGTTGGTTTTGTTAACTGCTTTATATTACTTCATCAATTTCATTTTCAGCATCCTTCGATTCTCTACCCAGGAATGAATATATAGGGGTGGCAATCGGGTGGGAAATAATTAAAAATCATGGGGATCTGAACTAACGGGTATTGGGAATAACCGAAGACTTCACCTACGGGGATGGGACAGGGGAAGTTTTATCACCGAAGCTCAAATGGGGGTGGGGACAGGGATGGTTATATTCGAACCGTGGGGATAACCGAACCGTACCCGTATAAATCAGTATGGGGATCCCCGAAAAATATTTCCAGGGATCCCAATATATTTACAAAGTTGGATGCCATAAGGGCAATTTACCCATTTTTCAACAAAAATCTAATCTCCCATAACCTGAGTATGGCCGGCTGGAGAAAGTTTAGAAATTCTTCGTAAATTCCATAAAAATATTTAAAAAGTTGTCTATACATCGTTGTAAACATGATTCAGTCTAATTTTATTTAAAATACAAGATGATCAATTTCGATATTTTTTTTAAAAATAAATATTTGAATGTTGAAAGGTCATAAAAATTTGGCAGCACATTTCTTAAAAAACAGTTTTAGCAATGACTTTGAAAAAATCACCAAAAATTTTACAAGATAAATCAGGAAGTGAGCCTTATATTTTTATAACCATACTGAAGTCTAGATTCATTTAAAACAAACAATTCTTGATTTCGAATTATATATTAGGAGATTAATTTTTGAGTGAACAAAGTTCAGAAGAAAATACTACAGACTGTTTTCAAAAACAACAATGGTAGTGATTGCATAAATTCATCATAAATTGTGTGAGTAAAATTTGAAAAGGTAATTTATATCGTTGGAAAGATTATCGAATCTAGTTCCTTTTAGAACAAACGGATTATGATTTGAAACTGCAGATTATTAGTTACATATTTGTTTTAAATGTAATGCATATGTTATTTTCAATAGTTAATATTTTAGTAATGTTTTATAGTTTTAAAATGGTTTATTGTTGGTAAAATTAAATTTATCATTTATTTTTATAATTTTAGAGTTTTAATGTTGAATATTTGTTCTAATGTTTTAAGTTTTGTTTTGTTTTTTGTACGGGTGTTAATCGAAAATTGTGGGGATCCGTAAGGGATGGTATAGGGACGGATAAATACCCAAAATGTTTAATGGGGATTTCTCAAAACTGTAACCGCAAGTGTTGGGAACGAAATAGGAAATGCAAAATCGTCTCCGACCCGCCCAATTGCTACCCCTATGAATATATGTTATCTTTCAAAGGGATACGTATTGTGGTCAGGGTTATTGTCTATTAAGCCAAAATATGGAGATTGAATTGATTTTTAGAAAAATGCAGAAGAAAAAATGAATAAGATGATAAACTAAAGGGCAAAAACAAAATAAAAGGGGCTGAATTCAAAACGAATAAGTTTGAAGAGTAAAAAATTTAAATAACAATAAATAAATTTATAACGATCCAATTTTCGGATTAGTGAATCGGGTCTCGAACCCGGATTTTGGGCCTCTATTTTAGAAGTCTAAGTTAAGGAATTTATGTTGAGCCCATTATATTGGGGGAGAAGGTTTGAATTTTAAAGGATTAGAATAGGAGAAAATGAGGGGAGATATTATGTTGGAGAGAAAGAAAAAAGAAAATGAATGAGAGGAAATGGAAAAGAATTAGAGAAAGTAAGGGGAAGAGTTTTGAAGTCCGATCTACCGTAGTCCTAATATCCATTCGCGACACCTCCGGCATCGTTAGAAAGATCTCGCCGAAATGAGTCGGTCGGTATTCATCAAGTCACTGTCGCCACTATCGTTCATCGGGGTAAGAGAAAGCAAGTTTTGGGTTCTTAAATTAAGGCATGTTCAGCTGACAAATTGCAAAACGAAAGGTACCATCGTGTTCACTAACATCGAGAAAGCGGGGTTGGAGCTTATCGCCGCCATCCGACAACCAGAGACACTCTCACGATCCCCTATATGTCGCCCTTGCGCGTGGGCTAGGTTCAACCGCAGTGACCAGCTGTATTCGACTGGGTCAAGCTGTTGGGCCAGCCAGCTTGCTAAGCCGACCCAAGCCAAGGATCGGGTCGGTCCACCAAGCTGAGCCGAGCCATAAGTTGAGCTGCCAATTGTGCCGCCAACCGTCGACGTCGTTAATCGTTGATCGGCATTGACTTTTTTAGGGAACTTTAATTGGGGGTTTCTCGACGTTCTGAGTCCATTGGAGCAGTCTGTTTTGCCAAATTTGAACCCGTTAAGCTATTTTTATGCGTTTGACCTTGTGGATTAGTTAGTCAATAAGGTTAATTAGTATTTGTGGTATTCGTATATTTATGAGGATTGTTCATACTCGAATACCAAACCAAGAGGAGCATTAAAAGAGCTCGAGTAAGGATTTATCGATAATCGCTTAAGGTTAGTACACCTCAAACTCATATTGTTTCGTGAGCATCATAAATGTGATTGCTTAGCGAGTTAGTATCTGCAAAATAGGTAGACGATGAATATGCATGTTTGGAAACCGATAGAATGAGATTTGATATCTGTGTGAGGCATAATGATACTGTGAATATGACTCGACTCGTATAGACTTTGGAGATCATGTAGGGTTGTTCGGACATTCGTATATCTATGTGATGACTGTTTGAATTATGTTTTGTGTTGAATGGGTGCTAGAGTAAGGATGTTGACGTATTCGACAGAAATGTGTGTACGAGATAAATAATGGCAATATTCGAATAAATGGTCATGAAGCCAGTAATTAATATTAATTGATTTAATGCGTTAGTAAACTAATCATAATGACTTTTATAAGTTTTAAGGATCGAATAAAGCGTTGTAATATCATAATCCGAGAAAATGGTACGAATCCGTATGTAGGGTATCGATACGAGCTTCAGTTGTACCATTACTCATTTAGGAGTCGTATCGGTACGGGTCAACCCGTACCGATGCTTGTGGAAATTAAAGATTTCTATTAAGCAATTTCAGTATCAGTACATGTGTGAGTATCGATACCCGAGGGTACTATATAGATATTCGTGTATAAGTACTGGTACACGATACGATAAATAATTTATAAATGCAAATTAAGGATGGAAATTGAAGTGAATCTCAATAATTGAATTATGCCTTGATAAATAAGATAACATGGATTACTGAAGACAATAAATGAGATTAATTATATATACTTCTCCATAAGGTATTAACAACTCAGTAATGTAAAATAAATGATGTGTTGTCGACTAGCAACAATAGAGGATCCTTGGGGATCACTTTTCTTGTATGCCGGATAGGCATTTGATTGGTTGAGTCGATGATTGATGGGATTTGGATACCCAGTAAAAGAGTCTTGCAACACCATGGTTAGAGATACCGAATGGAGGTTATCGATGCTATGTGACCCAAGCTTCATTCGAAAATACTCGAGGGATTATATAACCCGGTCTCACCCAGAGTGTAGATACTCGAGGGGAATTTTGAGCAAGAGTGTATGTTTCGATGCTATGTGACACAGTCTCACCCAAAGTGTATGTTCTGATACTTTCATGACCCAACCTCACTCTAGAGTTGTTGTTGTTGATATGTGTTTTTACCTAGATGATCTGATAAGATCTCTGGTATGGTTAGGCCATGAGAGCCATGTATGATGATTGCTTTGATGAGAGCATGTGTTTAGACGACTAGTGGTAGCATCACGTGTTTATTTATCTCTCCTTATTGGTCGTACTAGCTTGCATGCTTATGTTAATAATTAGCATGAAGTATAGTAGAGTAGATGTGTACCACTGAGCTTTGTAAGCTTAGCTCAGAATCGTTTCAATGCGTAGGTTGATTGTCGGATCATGGGATCGATGTGTACTATCAGTACAGGATTCCAGCATGTGTTGTTTTCTAGAGTACGATACTTGTGTTTAGTGGGTTGTGTATTCATAGAACCTTACGTGGTGGAGTCTGTAATTCTTATTTTGCAAATTATATTAATCAAATTAATGTTCAAATATTTTAATTTAAATAGAGCTCCCTTTGTAACATTTTAATAATTTATATATATTTTTTAATTGTTGGCTTTAAATGTTTTTGGAAAGTTTTTTATTTGGGCTAAAACAAGTTGATAATTTTTATGGAAACGGTTTGGGCTTTAGGCCTAAATATGACATCTGGGTTTGGGTGTTACATTTAGTGTTATCAGAGCTTAGGTTTAGCGGGTTTTGGGAAACTTCGAGGTGGTGTAGGTGTTTTAGTAAGGTGTCTAGTGAATACAAGCCCTTAAATTAAGTTCGTACTCATTAAGATTGGAATCTTGATGGTACATCCAATGTTGTGATGCTAAGATAGTTACGATCATGGCCAAGGGGGCCGAGTTAAGTGTTGAGCCGCTCACGGAAGCAATTTTAGGGGTCAAGTTACCTCGGATTATTAAGATACGAGTTAGTTAAATAATGCTAGAGTCGAGGACGTGTCCTCCTTCCGCCACCTAAATGGTGTCTTTGTTGGGTGTTGTAGTCACTCCGAAGCCTTTGGATACATTATGAGAGTTTATGGCAAAAGATCTTCAGCGTTATGCGTGAATAACTTTTATGAAGTAGATATGGATAATCTGCTTTCAAAATTGATCAGTGGAGGCGCGTTGGTTAAAAAACCCTTTGTTAGCTTAAAAGGGAGTCTCGTTGATACTTGGGAAGTATCATCGCCCTTGTCAAGGACATTTTGTAGAGATAGTGGATTCGAGATCAACTAGTTCATTAAAATATGACCAAAGACGTTCTACAGGTTTGTTAAAGCTACCTTATTGAGAGTTGTTGCACATTGGAAATTGATTTGGTTGATCAAACGTGACGCTAGCCTATAATTTCAAGAGTTGTGTTCAAGGCTTTTAGACCTCGAGGGAACCCAATATTTGGTATCGGAAATGTTAAACCTTTGTCCTTTTACCGTTTGGGACATGTTTGACATGTTGGTAGATAATGTGTATAGTTTGACGCTCGGGAGCTTTCAGTCTGTCAGAGTGTTGTTTATGCTTCTTAGAGGAGTCGTCAGGACTTCCTCCTTGTCAAGAACGTGAGTGGATATTGAGGTAAGATCGAGTTGGACATGGGTGCCCATTTCTCTTGTTATAGAAGACACTAACCTGGTTGAGAGAGTCAAAGATTCAGTTGCGAAGGCGCAAGTTGAACGAGGTTGTTTTGTCTGATTGTTTTGCCCAAGAGAAAATTAGGCTTGTCCGCTAATAAGAAGTTGGTTTGTTGAGGTGATGCTTAAACCGTCGATAGTTTTTCATGTGACAATAAAAGACCGTTACGTGTCTCCTAAGGTGGATGACTCATTTAATCGATTGTGAAGTACCCGTGTGTTTTTCCAGAATTGAGTTGAGAATGAGATGTTTATGGTTAAAGTGTTAGAGGCTAGTAGTTTCAAAATGAATTTTAGAATGTGGATTTCTCTCTTTAGGGCATTGTGATAACGTTTATGGATGCAACGACGTTGAGATATTTCAGCAATGATAAAGTGAGGGCCAATGTATTATCTCTTGAATGTAAGTTGAGGCTTTGCGTGACACGTGTACGTGTATAAGGATTATAGAAGTATGAACACTGACAAGATAATTACCTTAATGACTTTGTGTGTGTGTGTGTGTGAGGTTGGTTACTCTGTAATCAGTTAAAGAGGTAAGGGTTTAAAACTTCGTAAATATTTTTTATTTGTATCACAATTTTTTGAGGCTGTTATGTTGGGACAGTGGTGTTGACTCAGTTAAAGTTGAGTAAGATTTCTATATCTTCGGGGATGATTTGTTGTTTTGTCAGGGTTGTATTTTTGCGCAAGGAGGGGGAAGGGTGTGCCTGCCCCAATAGTGTAAAATTTTGGTACTTGACCTTTAAGGAATTTGAGTTTTGGATAACGACGAGTCAAATTGATTGAGAACTGTTGATCGTGTGATCCATCACCACCTAAGTAAAGTAAACTAGGTCAGTGATAGAGTGTACGGGGTTAGTTCGGGTTAGAGTATCATGTTACCCATATGGAGAGATTAAGGATCGCAAGTGATGATCATGTAAGGGAGTACCGATACTAGCTTCATACAGTACCGATATATGATTCATCTGGTGTCAGTATTGATCGACTTATACCAGTACATGTGCTTTTCTTTTTTTAAGTTTTGAGTTAAAGATTGATTTTCCTTGGAAACCGCGAGAAGAAACATCTGATTATTTTTCAATGAGTATAGTGTTATGATTATATGTAAGTTCAATAGTTTTTGATAACCTTGAGATCTTCTTAAGTGTGCTTTTATGAATGATGTATCAATGTAGAAGATTTTCCCAATGTAGTACATTGGTCAGTACATGGTGAATTTTGAGAGTTGGGAGACAGTGTAGAGTCGTGTGTTTGAGATAGTGATAAGTGGTTGACTTGTCGTTAGTTGGAAGTCTAACATTGAGTTCTTTAGAGTTGTTGTGATGCTTCAATGTTCCTTTGTGAAAATTAAATAGATGACCATGAGTCTTGTAAAAGATTATAAGTCTACAGTTTTGATGGGATTTCGTTAAGTAATGGTATAATTCTTGGTAGATATCAGTTGTTATTTTCGGCAAAGGTGGGATCCATATAGAAAGTCTGCTTGGATTGTTTGTGGGTTGGGTTGTACGACACTACGGTGTGTACTCGTTACATTTTGGCGTGAGATTCGAGGTTGTGATAGAACCTTATCCCTAGGTGGGATCTCATGCGATGAAAGATCCGAGTGAGGGTTTAAATGACGTGTTTTTTAGACACGTTATAGTTGGAGTGTAAGACTTCTGCGGGAACTGAGTTAATGAGGGTTGCTTTAGTTGTCAATATGAGTTATCATAACCGAGTTTAAGGTAAGTGCTTGAGGCAAGTAGAGACCCCGCTCGTTTTCAAAAGTCCTGCACCAGGCCAGCAATGTTATACATATAGGATACCATCAGAGTTAGAGTCTCCTTTAGGGAGTCACCACGAGAGGAATTTTTTATTTTGGATGCAACGACTATTTAACCTCATGTTCTTTTAGATCATACGGAGTTATATAAGGATTTTGTTGTGCAACAAATCTTTGAGTTCCACAGCATAAGTTAAGTTTCTTTGATGGCGTTTTGTATGACTGTTTGGTCGAGGTATTGTTGGGTTTTGCTTGTCGTCGATAATTTACCAAGCGATGATAGATTTCTTCTATGAAAACAATCAGTTGAGATTATGTTCGTGTCATTAGAAGACAAGGGTCATGTTTGATAAGTGTTGTGAGAGATTAGAGTAGCACAACAGAAAACCTTTGAAAATGTCGAAGAGTTGTAATGGTTCGAGCATCTTTATTTGGTTTATGAATACAAATTTTGAGGACGAAATTTTTTTTAAAGAGGGAAGAGTTGTAACGACCTAATTTTCTAGTTAGTGAATCGGGTCTCGAACCCAAGTTTTGGGCTTCTATTTTAAAAGTCCAAGTTAAGAAATTTATGTTGTGCCCATCATATTGGGGGGGATGATTGAATTTTAAAAGGATGGGGATAGGAGAAAATGAGGGAGATATTATGTTGGAGAGAGAGGAAAAAAGAAAATAAGGGGAGAGAAAATAGAAAAGAAAGAGATAAAGTAAGGAGAAGAGTTTTAAAGTCTAATCTACCGTTTTTCAAGCATCATGTTGCGTGTGATAAGTGCTACGCAATTGTGCAAGTATACACGTCGCAAGTAATAAAGTGATATGAGTATCGAGTATCGTCTCCACAGGGATTGGTTTGGGCCATTTTGCTTAAGTTACTGGACTGTGAAAAGTAAAAACACAATTAAAGGATTATGGGAGTTTAACTAATAACTAAACTAGAAAGCAATAAAGTAAAAGAAAAGATGAGATCGAATGAGAGAGAGATAGGCTAGGTTATCGTGAGTTGAGGTGTGATAGCCTATTGGATCGTCTTGGTAAAAGAGTGCACGGGAAACTCAGTTGCCGTGGCAACTTGCACAACGGGGTTGCCTTGGCAACTAATCGATGGTTGCCTAGGCAACTAGATGGGCAACTACTTGGGCGTCTGGGCAGCAATCTTCAAGGTTCGGCAGAGCGTTCTTCAATGGTTTCTTCTTATCCCTAAGTCGAAACTCTAGCTACTTGTGCATGCCTTGATAATACATCCCTGCGTGAATCAAGGGTGAACAACAACCAATCTTGCGCTCCTCTTAGCCGTTGAAATCCTTAACTTATTCCTAAGCCGGATTAATCTTCACCATCAATAGATTGAATAAAGACCATACCCATTCGTTTCTTGAATCTAACTCTCCCGATATTAGATAAATAGATGAAGTTACGAGATCCTCTCCCAATTCACTCGCAAACAAGAATAAAAGCCAAGAATGAGTAAACTTTGAATAGAAAAGTGCAAACTCTTATTACCTAAACAAAATCCAATTGTTTCTCACAACAACAAAACACAATAACCCCAACAAATCAAGTTAGTTCATGGTTGGGTTCAAAAGATATACAAAGAATAATCCCCAAACCATGAATCTAATGGAAGCAAAGAAGAAGAAGAAGAAATCGAACTCTCTCATCCTTGTTATCTTGTCGAAATCTCTTCCTTCTTGCCCTTTGGAGTTGTCGAAAATCCTCTCCCCTTGCTCCCTATCAATTGTCGAAATCTCCATCTTATTTATAGGGCTAGGCCAAAGTCCTTCTTTGATGAGGAGTTTAAGTTGGAATTAAATTATCTTTAAAGAATATAATTCTTTATTATAATTGTATTCCTACTAGAACTTCTCATATCTTCTTGGAATTTAATTCTTCTTTAATCTCTGCATGGAAATCAAATTCCTTTGGGTTTGGGCTTTGCTCCACGTCATCTTGGGCTTGTATAGTATCAATTTCGACTACCATATCACCTTTGCTCTTGTCGACAATTGCCATGGCAACTGGCTCGGCGTCTCCTTCATGCATTGCCCTGGCAACTAGCTCGGCGTCTCCTTCATGCATTGCCCTGGCAACTAGCACTAGCCTTGCTTTGGCAAGTGATCCTGCACACACGCAAAAACACACCAAAGCAGCATCTTTTTCCACAAAAATCACCAAGTTATGTAATCAAGCTCAACGGTGGAAAGAAACATGAATTAATGCATGAATAACTAATTATGCAAGTAATATGAGCTTAAGTCTAACAATAATATGAGTAAAAAGGGTAATAAAAATAGTATTTTTGAACACTTATCACGCCCCCAAACTCGAACTATTGCTTGTCCTCAAGCAATGCAAACTAACAATTACCTGCCAAGACTTTAATCATCAAAGACATGCTTCAAACTTGAATTCAAACCTCGGAACCGTGTCACAAAGTATGATCACCTTTTAATTTTTCGGATAGCACAAAAATTACCCGGAACCAAACTATAATGCTCGTGACAATGTGTGTGCGTAGTTGTGAACAAGTTGATTTTCAAGATTCTATGTGAACTACAAGCTTTTATTAATTTAATTATCGGGACATTTATTTTTATTTTTACTAGAGCCAATTTCGGGCACCTCTAGTAAAGTAAGCAATTCCTCATTTTATTTTAGTCGACTAGAGCCAATTTCGGGTACCTCTAGCGATTCTTTAATGTGCATTAACTACTAGAGCCAGTTTCGGGCACCTCTAGCAAGAAAGAGCAATTACTACTAGAGCCAGTTTTGGGCACCTCTAGCAAGAAATTAACTTTTAATTTTCAATTTTAAATTTACCCAAATTTTAAGCAACCTAAGTTCACTAAGTTTCTTTCAATCAACAAGCCACAACCGTGTAAAAAAAATCAGCATCATAGTAAAATTCTAAGTTCTTTTCATGCAATCCTAAAATTAAAGGTTATTTCAATTAAGTGCAGTGGCAAAAATTTTATCATTGGATATTCAACAAGTCTTAAGCAATTAAATCCAATTAAAGGTATGGCAAGTAACATATGCAGCCTATATGTGATTGCTAACGATGAATGCAACTAAACATGAAACTAACTAGAAACCAACACCCCCCAAACTCGAGAGAAGCATTGTCCTCAATGCATGTAAGAGTGAAACAAAATTTAAAAGAAACTAAATGAAATGAGTTAGTCGAAGAGGTCGTCACCTCGAGTGATAAGTTTCTTTCGTGTCGTTTGCTTGATTCATTTTTCAGTCGGTGGTTGAATGCTGGTGCCGCGTGAATAGCATTGCTTTGATTTGATCCATGTTTGCCAATGCAGGTTCACTTGTATGAGCATCAGTAGTTGCCGAAGCCATTGTTGTTGCCTGGGCATCGCCAGTTTCTGTTGTGGTTTCTGTGGCAAGTAGTCGGCAGTGAATTTCCTTAATGGTGGTTGTGAGTCTTGTTGTGGAAAAGAAAATAAAGAAAACCCGTAAACTAAAGATAATGAAGAAAAATAAAATATCTCCTAAAAATAAAATGAAAATAAAAAGAAAAAGAAAATATTGAAAGGAGAGCATGCTCAGGCATCTCCTAAAGTGACCACTTCTAATGTTACTGCATATCTGAGAAAACTTGAGGAGAGTCGTTTCCGATACTTCTTATAGTCCATCCGTACCCTCCATCGGGTGACAATATTGCCCAAAAAAAGTTGGGCCAATGTGCTCCCAGCTACTCCCTTTTGCATTACCATGGTGGAGGTGTCTTTCTTCTTTGTTCGCTTGTAGTCCATGTATACTCTCCACCTTGCTACTATTCCTAAAGGCACAAATATATTAATAGGAAAAATTATATCCATTATCAACCATTCAATTACCTCATTCTTGTCGACTTCTATCATGGTTGGATGTAGCCTTTGTTGTCGTGGCAATTGCTGCTCAAACCAATTGTCGTGGCAATCTGTTGTCAAATTTTGCTTTAAGTCAAGGGAAGAATCAATTTTCTGAAGAGCTTTATGAATCCAAACACCATTTTCTTTTGGCCTCTCAAACATCTCCATCAGTAGAGATTTCGATGGCTTCAAATCTACCAACCTCGGTTCCTCAAGACATACCTGCAATAGACAAGATGAGTTTTTAAAGAATTCGAAAGGTTCAACCATTACCTGTTCATATTCCATTGGCAAATTATTGTTATCTCGTTGATCTTGCATGTGGTCGTGTAATTGTCGTGGCAATTGTAGATGAGAGCAATCTACAGATTCCTGCTTCAACATCAACGTTGTAACCTTCTCGGGCATCGTGTTCCTCGTAATTTGCTTTGTAGTATTGTTGTTCTCGGCTTCACCGAGTGTTGTCGTGGCTTTGCTCTGCTCGTGCTCCTCAATCACCGCCGAGGCAATTTGTTGTTCAAGCTCATCATGTGTTGGGCGTCTCTCTCATTGGCATCCTCTTGACTTTGAGGTTTTAGTTGTTCCTCACACATCGAGAGATTTCTTTGCATTGCTCCTTATCCTCTTGCCTTAGGACGCCGGTATCCCTAGGAATGAATTGTTGGTGCATGTTATCCATGACATATGTGGATCTCCCCAATTGATCTTCTGAATCCCCTAAGGTTGCATCCCACTGAGTTATCCTCGTATCCATAGATTTTGATAGCTCTCGAATCTCTTCAATTGATCCGTTAAGTCTAGCCAATGAAGCTAGTAACGTTTCCTCCAAGGAATTGGAATGCTCTTGAAAAGGACTACATTGCCATGGCATATCTGTTCTTTGCGGCAAAATTGTTATGGTAAAAAAAATTTGAGCTTTTTGACCATACCATGAAGAATTTTGCTGCTGGTTCCCTCTATGGTCCTCCATGTAGTTATATGAACCGAAAATGTGAGGGCAATTTTCAAACACATGATGTTCTCCACACATAGCACAAGATTTTTCCACTGTATAAGTTCTTTGGGCTTTTCTCGGTTGGTATAGGTAATCATCAAAGGGTGCAAGAAACTTTTGATTGGATTGATTCATATCTTCCAACATCATCTCTCGAATAGATCGGCTTTTATTTCCCGACATGTTGAAGTCCCTTAACTTGTAGCGTACCAAAATTTTTTTTTGATGAAACAAACAAAAAGAAAAGTTAGTAAAACTAAGAGAAAAGAATGCAATAACAAAAACAACTAACACCAATTGCCAATCCCCGGCAACGGCGCCAAAAACTTTTTGCGTGTGATAAGTGCTACGCAATTGTGCAAGTATACACGTCGCAAGTAATAAAGTGATATGAGTATCGAGTATCATCTCCACAGGGATTGGTTTGGGCCACTTTGCTTAAGTTACTGCACTGTGAAAAGTAAAAACACAATTAAAGGATTATGGGAGTTTAACTAATAACTAAACTAGAAAGCAATAAAGTAAAAGAAAAAATGAGATCGAATGAGAGAGAGATAGGCCAGGTTATCGTGAGTTGATGTGTGATAGCCTATTGGATCGTCTTGGTAAAAGAGTGCACGGGCAACTCAGTTGCCGTGGCAACTTGCACAACGGGGTTGCCTTGGCAACTAATCAATGGTTGCCTGGGCAACTAGATGGGCAACTACTTGGGCGTCTGGGCAGCAATCTTCAAGGTTCGGCAGAGCGTTCTTCAATGGTTTCTTCTTATCCCTAAGTCGAAACTCTAGCTACTTGTGCATGCCTTGATAATACATCTCTGCGTGAATCAAGGGTGAACAACAACCAATCTTGCGCTCCTCTTAGCCGTTGAAATCCTTAACTTATTCCTAAGCCGGATTAATCTTCACCATCAATAGATTGAATAAAGGCCATACTCATTCGTTTCTTGAATCTAACTCTCCCGATATTAGATAAATAGATGAAGTTACGAGATCCTCTCCCAATTCACTCGCAAACAAGAATAAAAGCCAAGAATGAGTAAACCTTGAATAGAAAAGTGCAAACTCTTATTACCTAAACAAAATCCAATTGTTTCTCACAACAACAAAACACAATAACCCCAACCAATCAAGTTAGTTCATGGTTGGGTTCAAAAGATATACAAAGAATAATCCCCAAACCATGAATCTAATGGAAGCAAAGAAGAAGAAGAAGAAATCGAACTCTCTCCTCCTTGTTATCTTGTCGAAATCTCTTCCTTCTTGCCCTTTGGAGTTGTCGAAAATCTTCTCCCCTTGCTCCCTATCAATTGTCGAAATCTCCATCTTATTTATAGGGCTAGGCCAAAGTCCTTCTTTGAGGAGGAGTTTAAGTTGGAATTAAATTATCTTTAAAGAATATAATTCTTTATTATAATTGTATTCCTACTAGAACTTCTCCTATCTTCTTGGAATTTAATTCTTCTTTAATCTCTGCATGGAAATCAAATTCTTTTGGGTTTGGGCTTTGCTCCACGTCATATTGGGCTTGTATAGTCATCAATTTCGACTACCATATCACCTTTGCTCTTGTCGACAATTGCCATGGCAACTGGCTCGGCGTCTCCTTCATGCATTGCCCTGGCAACTAGCTCGGCGTCTCCTTCATGCATTGCCCTGGCAACTAGCACTAGCCTTGCTTTGGCAAGTGATCCTGCACACACACAAAAACACACCAAAACAGCATATTTTTCCACAAAAATCACCAAGTTATGTAATCAAGCTCAACGGTGGAAAGAAACATGAATTAATGCATGAATAACTAATTATGCAACTAATATGAGCTTAAGTCTAACAATAATATGAGTAAAAAGGGTAATAAAAATAGTACTTTTGAACACTTATCACATCCGTTCGTAACACTTTTAGCACCGTTAGAAAGATCTCATCAAAATGAGTTATTCGGTGGTCACCAAGTCACCGTCGTCCCTGTTGTTCACCGGGGTGAAAGGAAACAAGTTTTGGGTTCTTGAAAG
The DNA here is from genome assembly GCA_019671005.1 of Hibiscus mutabilis. Classification (NCBI taxonomy): domain Eukaryota; kingdom Viridiplantae; phylum Streptophyta; class Magnoliopsida; order Malvales; family Malvaceae; genus Hibiscus; species Hibiscus mutabilis. The sequence continues at coordinate 11,078,091 of CM033750.1, forward strand.
GAGGCACTCTAAGCGGGCAAATTATGAAACGGAAGGCACCATCATGTTCACCGGTATCAAGCCAGTGGGGCTGGAGCTCGCTGCCACCATCCGATCACTAGAGACGCCCTCACGCGCCCCCTCGTGCCACCTCTACGCGTGGGTGAAGTTCAACCGTAGTGACCAGTTGTATTCGGTTGGGTCGAGCCATTGGGCTGGCTGAGCCATCCTGCTGAGCTAACCCAAGCCGAGGATCGGGTCAGTCGACCAAGACGAGCCGTCAGTCGTGTCGTCAGCCGTCGTTGATCGGCGTTAACTTTTTTTAAGGAATCCTACTCGGGGGTTTCTCGACGTTCTAAGTCCGTTGGCGTAGTCCGTTTTGCTAAATTTGAATCCAGTAAGCTATTTTTATACGTTTGAATTTATGGATTAGTTAGTGAATAAGGTTAATTAGTAATTATGGTATTCGTATATGTATGAAGATTGTTCAGGCTCGAATATCAGATCAAGAGAAGCATTAGAAGAGCTCAAGTAAGGATTTATCGATAATCACCTAAGGTTAGTACATCTCGAACTCCTATTGCTTTGTGAGCACCATAAATGTGATTGCTTAGTATCTGCAAAATAAGTAGACGATGAATATACATGTTTGGAGACCGATAGTATGAGATTTGATATCTATGTGAGGCATAATGATGCTGTGAATATGACTTGACTCGTATAGACTTTGGAGATCGTGTAGGGTTGTTTGGACATTCGTATATCTATGCGATGACTGTTTGGATTGAGTGTTGTGTTGATTGGGTGCTAGAGTATGGATGTTGATGTACTCGATAGAAATGTGTGTACGAGATAAATAATGGTAATATTTGAATAAATGGTCATAAAGCCGGTAATTAATATTAATCGATTTAATGCGTTAGTAAACCAACCCTAATGACTTTCATAAGCTTTAAAGATCGAATATAGAGTTGTAATATTATAATCTGAAGAAATGGTACGAACCCGTGTATAGGGTATTGGTACGAGCTTCGGCTGTACCGATACTCTTTTAAGGGTCATACCGGTACGGGTCAACCCATACCGATGCTTGTGGAAATTAAAGATTTCTAGTAAGCAATTTTAGTATCGGTACGAGTGTGAATATCGATACCTGAGGGTAATGTATAGGTACTCGTGTATGAGTACCGATACCCGATACGATAAATAATCTATAAATGCAAATTAAGGATAGAAATTGATATGAATATTAATAATTGAATTATGCCTTGATAAATAACACAACATGGATTCATGAAGACAATAAATTAGATTAATTATATACTTCTTCATAAGGTATTAACAACTTGGTAATGTAAAATAAATGATGTGTTGTCGATTAGCAACAATAAGGGATCCTTAAGATCGTGTTGCTTGTATGTCAGATAGACATTTGATTGGTTGAGTCGATGATTGATGGGTGTATATTCCGATGCTATGTGATCCGATCTCACCCGAAATGTATGTTCTGATGCTTCGTGACCTGCCCTCATTCTAGAGTTGTTGTTGTTGTTGTTGTTGATATGTGTTTTTGCCTAGATGATCTGATGAGATCTCAGGTATGGTTGGGCCATGAGAGACATGTATGGTGATTGCTTTGATGAGAGCATGTGTTTAGGCGACTAGTGGTAGCGCCACGTGTTTACTTATCTCTCCTTGTTGTTCGTACTAGCTTGCTTGCTTATGTTTATGATTAGTATGAAGTAGAGTGCAGTAAATGTGTACCACTGAGCTTTGTAAGATCAGAGCTCAGAATCATTGTTTTCATGCGTAGATTGATCGTCAAATCGTGAGATCGAGGAGCACTATCAGTATGGGATTCCAACATGTGGTGTTTTCTAGAGTACGGTGCTTGTGTTTAATGGGTTGTGTATTCATAGGACCTTACATGGAGGAGTCTGTAATTCTTATTTTGCAAATTGTATTAATCAAATCGAATGTTCATATATTTTAATTTAAATGAAGCTCCCTTGGTAACGTTTTAATCATTTATATATACATTTTAATCGTTGGCTTTAAATGTTTTCGGAAAGTATTTTATTTGGGCTAAACCAAGTTGAGAATTTTTATGGAAACGGTTTAGGCCCAAATGTAACATCCGAGTTTATGGTGTTACAAAATTAGTAAAATTGAGAAATAAATAAAGCTAAAGGGTGCAAAAAGTAATAAAATCAAAGAAAGGGAATTGTATTGAAAATGCGGAAGGACTAACATAATATATAACCCCCTCCCAGTAAAAAATAGGCGGACCTAAGTGGGTCGGGTTCGGACGTGAGTTACCCAGGTAAAAATTAAACATCATTTTTTACTACTGTTATCGTTGGTCGAAGAGACTCAAAATACACCTATCAATTTTTTTTTACCCTAAACCTAAATCTAAAATCTTTTCCTCATAAAACTCCCTCAAAATCCCAAAAATACGCCATCTCTGATGATGATCACCATTAAGGATTAGGGTTAGAATTCAGTCACCGTTAGTTTAGGTTGTGGGTTTCGACTTGTAGCGAGTTTGGGTCATATTGTAAACATGTATTCGTTTATTGGGTATTGAGTCTTTGGGTATTGTAATTAAGTTGGGTAAAGTGAATAGAGGGTTTGCTGGATTGAAATATATTTGGTATTTATAAATGGGATTAAAAAGTAAGCCGAGTAATAAACGGTATCTACATCCTTCGATCAAAAGAAATTAAGAAAAAAAAATCAAACCAAAATAAAAATACACGAGTACCAAACCCCTAAAAATCACACGACAATTGCTCCCAAAAAAATCACAAAAAAAATCACACCACAAGCCCAAACACTTTGCTTTTTAAATATAAAACTTATAGCTTTTATCAATAAAATAAAAAAAACTACTTTGTTTGGTTAACTCAAAAGACATGAAACTTTTAGTTGAGTCCCGGTAAGCTAACGAAACACTGAAACTAAACACATTCAGCCAAACAGCTGCACCTGTTGGGCGTTGGCACGGTTTCACTTAGCAGAAAACTACTAAGATGCGCAAGAAGTCGTATATGTGGCGTATTTTAATTCATCAACGGTGAATGAGACTTGTGTACTATGAATTTGTCCCCCAACTTTCAGACATTTATATTTTGCCCCACACCTAATCCTAACTCCTTCCCGTTCACAATCTCTACACAACAAATCTAATTTATTTAACTAGCATGATGATCAGCTGGCTAATAATTAATTCGATGTATACAGATCGACTAATTCTGTACGAGGGATGGATTTGATCGTGATTGAGCCAGAGATCATCTTCATTACTCTTAGACCCACATAAGCCAGTACCTGTTTCCGGCCAACAGAAACAACGGATTTATAATTTATAGAATCGTTTGTCTGTCATTTCTGGTGCGTTTTCACTGTGCACAGACACAAACCACGAGCTAAAAATGAAAATTTCAAACTGAAACTGAAAGGTGAAACAGCTTTCACCCTTGCTTGCATTGCATTTACCAAAATCCACTCCAAAAGACCTTTAGTAGTCTCATCTGATTTCATTTTAGTCTTCACAAAAAGAAAGGAAAAACCACTGTGCCCAGTACAGTTATTAATTCAGCTACCAAATGGTAGAATATGGACAGCAAATATATATAAAGACAGACAGATAGATCCATCTAATCTTCTTTTAACCGGTGTTCCTCATCCCGGCAGCGATTCCATTTATAGTAATTAGCAATGCATCTCTGAGTTTGTTGTTATCTTCATCACGTCTAAGCCTCCTCAGAACCTCCACCTGCAACATATTCATTGGATTCAGATACGAGAGCCTGCTCTCTATCAGCCTTCTCAAGCTCCTATTGTTCTCCGACAACTTCTCATGTTCACTCACTACCAACACATACTTTTCTGTCAACAACAGTTCCCTCCTGAGTTCCGCCCCAAGTTCCTGCCTGCTCTCCGACACCAGCACTTGGTCATAATGCTTGGCAATTGGGATATCCGCCTTCCCTAGAACCATCTCTATCAGGTCCACCGTGGATTGGAAAAAAGGCCACTCTTTGTACATGGCTTTCAAGTCTTCTGTGTGACCTTTCTCGCATACACCCTTTAAACCTGCTCCTACCCCAAGCCATGCTGGAAGTACAAATCTGGTCTGAGTCCATGCAAATACCCATGGAATGGCTCTAAGATGTCCTATTCCTGTCGTTGCTTTTCTTCTTGTGGGGCGGCTTCCTATGTTGAGAAACCCCAGTTCAGCCTGGGGTGTAGCCTCATGGAAGTAGGCCAGGAACTCTGGGTTTTCATAAACTGTGCTTCGGTATTTCTGGCAACTAATTTTCGAGATCTCGTCCATCAGATTACACCATTTTTGTTCTCGAGGTGGTTGAGGGGGGCGTAGAGTTGCAAGGAGCACAGCTGTTGTGTATATTTCTAGCTGTCTAATAGCAGTCTGTGGCAAACCAAATTTCGCTTGCACCATCTCCCCTTGCTCTGTCGACCGAAGCGTGCCCTGCCAATTCAACATACTTATCAACCACAGACACCTCGCTAAACATTCCTCAAAGCAAAGACATCCCATTCTGTATAAGTTAGCTCACAAAAGCTTTCAAACAACAATACATGGAACATCATCAAAGTCAACGGTAAACACGTGTTAGTTTATAAAACCCAGAAAACATTATCTACAATAATACAAGTTTAACCTTTAGGCAAATAGAATGGAATGGAGTTGGGATTTGAGCAATTGAACTTTCCACATTAATAAAAAAGAAGAAAATTGTAAATAGAAGTGACAAGAGTAACTTTATCACGACAAAGAGAGCCAAATAAGATATCACTCGAGAAACAATTGATCTCCCAAAATACGGAACTATTGAGTAAATAATTGAATAACAATACCAAATTTCTAAGATAAAAATTGCAGTGGCAACTCACCATTACAGAACCAGGTGGTTGGGATTGAATGGCAAGATATGTCGGGCCACCACCACGACCAATACTCCCTCCTCGACCATGGAAAAGTGTAACTTTGATTCCAAACTCATTGCATGCAGCAACAACATCCCCTTGCGCTTTGTAAAGCTCCCAAGCAGCAGTGAAGCGCCCAGCATCTTTACCAGAATCAGAATATCCGACCATCACCTGTTTTAAGTAACTTTGTAAACACAAGATTAATGAAATATCAAAAATGATCCTGCAAATGGCCATAAAATCAACGTACTTCTTGATGCCCATTATGGTTCTTTATAATGTGCTCCCGGTACCAATCAATTGATAGCAGTTTTCTGATAACCGAACCTGCTTCTCTAAGGTCTTTCACAGTTTCAAACAACGGAACCACACGCAACCTACTCAAAAGTAAAGATATGTATTGATAACTTGGCAGTAACAGTGCAATAGTTATGCTGAATTACTTTAAATATAACTGAACATGCTGTGTCAAAGCTCTTATTTTTCCCCTTCAATACTTTATTCTTGTTCTATTATTATTCATTCCCCAGTGACTATCTACAAGTGATGAGATAGTGACTTAATAGGTTCTCAGCTTTACTGAATCCAAACTTGTCTTCGGCAACAAAAATAGCTTGCAATTGGAGCAATGCTTCCCATTCCGAAACTCAAACCAGCACTGCTTTTTCTCAATCAACAACAAAAAAGATGTGAAGGAGAAACCTCAAGCTATGTAATACTATACTCCTGATAATAACCAAGTAAAATGGATAATCGGTAATTTCTGCCACTCATCGACAAGGGCATATAAGATCGTCCATGTCCAAAAAGTAGCCCAGAGCTATATGAAAAAACACATTGCAAGGACCCGCAATTAATATCAACCTAAAGAAAGTGGATGCAGAAAAACAGAACCAAATCAAGATAAAAAGAAATTTAAATCCCAGGGGAAATCACAGTTAAGAGACATCCAGACAAGCAAAAACCAGACAATGTTTCCCTCATTGCCATTGTGCTATCATGCGTAAACATAAATGGTAAGATTTAATGTATCTAACAGAATGTGAGTATCAACTAGCCTAGGTGCAAACTTACGTTCCACCAGGACAAGGTTTCCCTAATTCCCCACTAACGGCAAGTCGAGCATCTTTCTGCAAGAGCTCCACAGCAAGGACGTCACTTGCCTGCAAATTAGCAAGGATGGGTAGCATTATTTCTATTTATCCCATATAAGACTATTGTAAAAGTTCTTCAAAATGATTTAAGAAAAAAGCGGGAAAAATCAGTTATGAACTGCAGAGCTAAAAAATTGCTTAAACATAATATGGTTTTAATAAATCATACATTGGATGCCATAGATATCACATATGCTCCAAGAGAATCACTTCCTAGCTCGGCGGCTACAGAAAAGGTATCTAAGACTTCTTTAATATCAGGAGCAACCTGAAATAAATCCAGTTGAGATAAGAGCTACATGTTAACTAAAGCAATAAATGAATATTGAAAATAAAGGAAAAGAAAGAAGTTGAATATTGCACGAAAGAAGGCACCGCTTTCTAAACTTCTTAAATAAAGCATAACTATATAAGCAAATCCAAGGGCCAAAGCACCTAGCCTGTGTACATGCCAGGCAATAATGCCATTAAGTCCAAAACACAACCAATCTAAGGCTTTGTTTAGCATTACTTTTCCAATGGAATTTTTAAGCTAAACCAGTTTTTTGGGTTTCAAGTCAAAACTTGGAAATCTAGCTTTTGGCTTTTCAAAAGCCCGTTTGGGTGCAAAATTATGTTTTTGCAACAGTTTTTGAGAGAAATGTTAAATACTTTAAAAATTAAACCACACTATTTCATAACATTAGTATGCTTTTTCATCCTATATATATACATGAGTATGCTTTTTGTTCTCGAGATTTAATATCAGTTTTTTAATCTTTCTAAATCTTTTTGTCATTTTCATTCATCTATCTTATAAATTTGAAGTTGCTAATTGTAAGGAACATATTCTAAATCCGAAAATTATTAGTATAGTGATTTTCCCTAGAGGCTAACACAACAAAGAAATAGGCCTATAATGACCACCTAACTTCATAGGCAGCAAGAAGTACTCATCCGTTTCTACCTTCATTTTCTCATCAATTAGGCTTATAATAACTACTTACCTCCCAGGCACCCACAAATCCTTTTTATTTCCTGTCAATTTCAAAATTAACTACAAGTTCTGGAATCATATTGCCAAGGAAAATGTCACAACTAAAGAAGGCCAATATGCAATGATTTATAACTGGATGAACATCCCAATGCTAACGTTTCAGCTTCCTAGGAAAACTACATAGCCATGAATAGCAGAAACTTGGATTTCCTTAACATATTGTGTAATCAAGAAAATGAGAATCAAAACTCATGGCTTGCCATGCCTCACTTCAAAGGGAATCTCAAAGTGGTTCAATTTCGTAATGTACTGTCTCCAGATCTGAATTTCATTTACTATTCAGTGTCATTATTCGGATGCTACCTTGAGAATCTGACTTTTCTAACAAATGAGAATCAAAGGCCCACGCCACCTTATTGTAATGTATTATGATTTCATCGCTTAAGGGCTTCTGATTTTAGGCATATTCAAGTTCTCTTTAATTTGTTTCAAGTTGAGTACTTGAGTTTTGACTGTTTCAACAACCAGGTTGCTTGATTTTAGGTCACCTAAAGTTCTAATAAATCTACATATCCAAGCATTTTTATCAAGCAGGTTTGGGTTGCCTTAACTATTGAGTCACAGGGAGGTGCGAGTGATGTCCAATTTAGAATCTTTAAACATAAGAGCAACTTATGTGAAACATAGTTCATGCTATAAGATATGTCAGGTGTCATGAAATGTATGTATATAAGTATGCCATTCATGCACAAATCAGCCCCATATAGAAAATTCCTAGTAAGCCTCCGTTCACTCCAGTATACTTTTGGAACATCTTTACCTCTATAGTAGGAGGAACTAGTGGTCGCTTCCCCTTTAGCTCTTTTGTTAAAAATTCAACTTTCTTTTCTTCGTCCCACTCACTATAGGTACCCATATCCAAATATCTGGTAATTGCATCAAGTGTTTCAGTTTGCCTACCAGATTCCTGTACATCAATAAAACTTTAGCTAAAACACAAAGCACAAGCAAGTCCCAGAGTGTAACTGAATGTACCTGACGCAAATCAAGCTTCATTAACACCATCCCAAATGTGGAAACTCTCCGAATCAGGTCAGCAAGCCGACCATCAGCTAGAATCCCAGCCCCACATGATTGCTGCAAATTATAATTATAGCACATTATATACATGTTAACGGCAGCATGAACATTCATTCTCCTGCAGGACATTGGAAACTGAGTTATTACCAGAGACTCATAACATAGAAGCAGTGGTTCAAGAAACTGATCTTTCGTCTCATAGTAATCCCAAGGGTCATATTCACAGGGAAGATCCTCCAGAAGAAGTTCCAGCCGTCTTCGAGTTTTCATGAGCTGAAATTATAGGTCATCAAAAACACAAAATACAAATCTTACTGTATATTAAAAACAGATTTTCTGAAAAAATAAATTCCATACTTCCATAGTCTGGGGTTTAATAACTACAACTGATTGTTCACAAAATTTCACAAGTTTCACACGCAAAATTAGCACTGTCGGATAAGCATAGCAATGATAATTTGTTCCTTACTCAAAATAATCTTGAAATTTCAGATAAGTTTTTCCTTAATTGTGCCTCTCGGGGAAATTGTCCCAACATCAAGAAATGAAGTAGATTTAAAGTAAAATTTTAAAAATGCCTTTCCTTTTTGGTCAATGTCGTTCTCAAATGAAGCCTAGAGCGCTTGAATTCTCTTATGATCTTAATCTATTACTGTAATAGGCCCAGCATATAAGGTTTTCATATATCAATTCCACAAAAGATATTGCAGCCTAACCTACATACCAGGCAAAAGGAATGTTTATACGTCTATTGCTTGCAATTATTCACATGACAGGTGTAACCCAGAGATAGTCTATTAATATAAAAGTCCAAAATTTTAAAATTATTTTTAAATCATTTGATCATAATCATCAGCGCATTTTACCAAAAGAATTTATACAAGATTTTTCATTTCCTTAAAACTAAAATTGACACTTTTAAAAACATTTAATATCTTACGGGAATTTTGAATTTTATATTTAACCATTTCCTATATGCATAGAATGGGTAATATCGTTAGTTATCCATCCTGTTATTGTTTTTCTCTTTAGCTCAATTCTGAAAGCGAGACCATGAGCTGGATAAGAATAAAATTCTAAATATCCCCTATACTAACTAAATTCACATTTCTAAAACAGAAACAGCACATATTCTCATCCAGCAAGGTATAAATAAATCTGGTTTATCTCCAAGAACAAGCATTTTACACAAGCTATTATATAATTTAACTAAAGAAGTAAAGAGAAACAATACCTTTTCTTTCACATCTCCAAGAATAATTCGATAAGGAGCAATTCCAGGACGTAGAGATGAGCTTGGCTCAAGAAGCTTATGGAAGCTGGACCTTCCAATCGTAGATTCTGCAAATAGTTTCCTCTGAGCTAGAAGATGACTAGAGGAGAAAGAACCCCTTGGCGTGACACCTGTTGTTGATCCATTGGGGTTAGCAGAACTCCCATTTTCTGGTGCTTTGAGTATATTGGGACTTAAACCCTTAGATGAATTTTCTGAGCTAGATTTTCCCCGACCATCCTAGAGTAGACATGAATTAAATGTTAGCTGTGATGCTGACAGTTAAAAGGAAAAACCCATAGAACAGCCAAAACTACAAGAGAATGAACTAACCTCACGAGCCAACGGCATGTAATCAGTCCCTGGGAGTTCTAGTTTTGGATACTGAGACCCACCACCATCATTGTAAACTACATGAATAAACAAATTAGATGAAAGCATCCAATGAAACAGTATCAGTTAGAAATTAAAGACAATATTAATTCTATTACCAAAGAAAAAGAAACAGTATTCTATTTTGCTTATTATCACTACAATCATCTAATAGCTATTCAAAAACATACGCACAAATAAGAAAACCATTCAAAAGCTTTTTGCTATGAGTGTGTGTTTGCGCGCACATACCAGTGCAAGCAGGTAAATCCGCCCTATCAGGAAGTTGGGTAGGAAGGGATGGAGCTTGTTGGCCATGATGCTTGAATAGACTTCGGCTTAAAGGTTGACTCCGACTATCATGCAGGTTCTCTGATAAGGTTTCTGAAGATAAAGTAAACCTACTATTAAGATTTCAGAAGCAGTGATATAATTGAGATAAAGATAATTAAAACAGATTATAACACAAAATTTATTATGGCATACTTGGATGAAAATCACATTAACTCCCTGATCCATCTTGTGCAAGTTTTAATATAGTGTAAAGCACACAATCATCAATCTAAGATCACTTGTTTCTTCAAGTTTAGGTTTCTTTCAACGAATTGGAAAAATATTCTTCAAAATTATATGCTTAATTACATTCTTGATAATCAAGGCCGATTTACACTCATCAATGTGTGTCTAACTTTAGCATAAGATGGCATCAAACAGATATACTAGCCAAAAAGTTATAGGATTGGTGTTTTGAGTTTACAAAGAGCATAAAAAAGTCAAACGGCCCCAACCTTTTTCTAGAATTTGCTGAGCCAATCTGGACAACTTATCATTGCATTGGTTCATGGAAAGTTCAAATCTAAGGCTATCAACTTCCCGGATGTAAAGATCAATGGTCATCCACCTAGATAAAAGTGAGACATCCCTTGTTACCTAAAACATTGAGAAGAAAAGCAATGAAGGCATTAGGCACTAGGTAAAACTAGAGGAAAATTACCATTTCTGCATGAAATTATGTTATAGGTACTTGCAGAGAATGTTAATTATTAATAGTCGTAACATATTCAAGTGGAAAAAGGCTCGTGAAGGTGAAGTTTCAAGAAAAAGAACAAGAATAAATCTAGAAATACCAAAACTAAGGCTCCAAACAGCATTTCCAAAATGAATCAGTCGTTCAATGTACAGATATAAGCCAATTTTAAAGCAGCCATGGAAGAGCCAGAAAGTAAAAGAATGTCAGGGGCCTCACCTTTGCTGTGACATTAGGATTTCCATCTCTATCACCCCCCATCCAGGAGCCGAACTTTATTGGGGTACATGTTAGTGGAAGTGGCTTTCCCGTATGCTGAAAAGGAAAGACAAATTAAAAGGAAAAAAGAACAATGAGACTGACAAAGCCAACAAATATTGTGTATCCATTCAAAGAGCCTGGTAGCTTCAGAACAGAAATTAATATCCCACTTTCTTAAGGGCATTGCTGACACGGCGTAAATAATGAGGAACGGCTTTCCAAAGGGATTGCTCCACTATGTTCAGACCTGATAAAAGATGATATTATTCATATAGAAGCATTTACAAGATAAAATGCATGTTAATATTTCTAAACTCCAAAGTGAATAAGTGATATACCAGCTCTGGCCTCATCCACAGGAGTAGGTTTGTGGCGTCTAAGCTCGTCAGTCTGCCATATGGACGTTATCTCTCTCACCTACACAGCCAAAAGGAACTTAGATAAAACCAAAAAAATGGGAGACATTTTTCCCATGATTACCGCAATAGTAAGAAAACCATGTCCCCACCCCCCTTTCCCTTTATTTTCCTGGAGAGGGTCCAGGACATATTGCATTGGGGAAAAGTACCAGATCTTCAATTAGCAGTTCTCGATCTTCATGAGCAAGATCAGGTCGGTCATTGTATTCTAACAGATGCTGCAAGAAGACAGGCTGACACTCAGAAAAATAGCCTCAAGACTCAAGATGATAATTTTCAGCACACTCTGTAAGGATCTTACAGCAATTCTTATATGTTTGTATTGTAAGGTACGGCGGTTAATTTGTGTGGGATGTGCTGTAAGAACAATCTCAACCTCCTGAAAAAAGGAAGGGAAAGGATTTTACAGTTAATTAGATTACAAAATAAAGAATCGAACAGCTTGTTTGCATGACTAAACTAATCGTTGCAATTATGTTGCTCTGCATTAGTTGAGACTGCACAAGAAAGCTCACATATGTCTGGCTTCACCGAGGTGTCTCACACTTTTTGGGAACACAATGAAAAGTTGGAGTTTCTAATGCTTAATATTCTTTGCTATTTTTCGTTTTAACGATTGAGGCACCAAAGAAAACTATATCTAAAAGCAATTATAAGAAATATACCTGCTTGCAAACAGTGTCATAAAGCTCATTTGGGGTAACGCCACCCTGTATCAACTGACTAAACATGTCATCACAAGACTTCGATAATTGTGTACCGCTTCGTCCCATACGAACCCTACACAAATTAATCTACTTAAATTAGTTTCCGATTAAAAACTATCATAAAAGTTGTTTTCCACAAAGAAAAACCAAAAATGGTAATAATAATCTTTAGCATGACATTTATTGTATGTCTCCTGATTGTTTTGCATTTTCTTGATTTTTATTAGGAAATCCAAAATGCAATGAACGCATTCTTGAGTGCGCACTTAGACAATAACATGGCCTAGTCTACCAACCATCGACAGAATAAATGAGACGGGCAAAGGAAAATGCTTGAGAAAGGGAACCATTTTCCAGAGTTTCAGTTTTTTCCATTTTACCAAATCAATAACCAAAACAGCTGTTATTCCAACATGTTAAAGACATGAAAGATGTAAAATGACAGCAAATCCTTCATTTTATCAAGTAAAGATAATTGAATAAACTAACAAAAAAGTTTGCAGCACTGAGAATCACTGAAGAAATTTTAAAATAAAAAATAAATAAATCTACCTGAAGTCATATACATGCATTATTCCCTTTAAACTGAAAAGTGAAAACTGAACTCGTGAAATATGAAGAGTTGATAAACTAAAACCCACTACCTGTGATAGGTCTCAGCAATTCCCATCAAAGTGAGATAATGGCTGAAAGCACGAGCCAGTTTCAAAGCTTCCTCCAATGTCATCTCTGATATCTCAGATGCTAGCTGCTTCTCTAGCAACTCTGCCATATCCTCTATCCCGGACAAACGCATATTAGAAGCACTCTACAACATTTAAATAAGAAAAAGTGAAGTCAAATTCCAGCATTCACTTGAAAATACACACGAAGAGAATCTAGCCATGATTCTGTTAACAATTTGTCTTTCATCCAAAAAAAGCAAATAAATAGTATCATACAAATGCAAAACACAGATTGTAATTTCCCTTCATTTTTCACTCCTGTTAATATAATTTCTGAGCAACCAAACAGACTCATCGGATAACATTTTCTAAAGAAGAAAACAATAAAGCAAAAAGAGCATAATATATAGTATATAGTTTTAAATAATATATTTTACGAAGAAAAACAACAATAACGATTTGCCTAAGCTGATTTCCGGTTTTCGATCTCTAACAAAAATGAAAATCAAAGTAAAACGTAAACTTCGCACACAATATATTTGTAATTTGATTTTTTTTTTCATTTTGAAGATTATTCATGTTCCTTGTCACAGTGAGTGTCTCTGCTTTACAAATAAACAACAAAAAATAGAAAAATCAAAACAATGAACGGATCATACAAAAAAAAGCTATAATGAATGGAGAAGAGAGGAAAGTGAGTGACCTGAGCGAGGAGTCGAATCCTCTCGATCTTGGCCATGAATTGGGAGCCGACTTCTCTCTGCAACACATCGTGGAGCAGATTTCCCAGCAGCTTGCAGTCGTCCTCGAAGCTCTGGAAAGAGATCTCCTCCGCTATATCGTCCGTGGTGTCCGTCATGGCTGTGCGCCTGCCTCAACCAAACAGGATTATATATATTATATGAAGGAAACAAATGTATGTGTACCGGCAGCGGAGCAATGATCTGATAAGATCATAAATGAACCAAAATATCTGTTAAATAGGTGTGGGGCCAGCAAGTTTACCGCTGTTGATGCCAAGCGTATCCTTCCACGTGGCGATCACTACGGTGATGCGGGGCAGTTTATTTTTCTCTGGTCTTCTTCCTCTTGTTGCCCACTCACTGATTCCCCTGCCTGGCCCCATTACCACTAGGTGAGTGACTCACTCACTGATGTGGGCCCTCCCAAACTTTTTTTTCTGTTTAATAAAAGCACAGCCCAAAAAGTTGTTTTAAGAATATAGCAACAATAGTATATTCTATTCTGTAATAATTCCTTTCATTTTCTTTCCAACAAGAAGATTCCACCCTCAAGATTTTTTGCCCTTTTATTTTTATTGTGTTTTTAACTTTTATTTTTATATAATTGATCCAAACATGATGAAATAATATTGACCTTTTAAAATAAAAATAAATTATTTTTTGTCATGTCATCCAAAAATTTAAAGTATTAATTAAGTATTGATATCAATTTTTCCATTTTATGACATGATAAAATAATTTATAACAAGATTTCAATAAGAATAAAATAGTATTATTGTCGTATCACGTTTGGGTTAATTTGATGGAAAAAATTCAAAGGCCAAAAGAAAATAAAAAATTAAGACTATATTTTATTCAAAAAATTAAGACAAATGATTAATCGGGTAAAGTTAAGGGGTCAAAAAAGTCATTTTACCTTTTCTAATAGGATTATGATATTATGAACTAATGCAGGACGAAGTAAACGGAGGCTTGTCCCCCCAAAAAAGAAAATTGTGAAAATATGATGAGATTTTTATTTGTTTGGACTCTCAATTTATAATTTATTTTAACTTCGTCTATTTTTTTTAATGATTACTTATATTTTTTCTAATAAAAATAATTATATTTGTGATTTATGGCTCTGTCACTAGAATTATGTGAATTTATTGTAGTGCATCGTAGGGGTATAAAGGAACCGAGTTTAAACGAACAAGACTATGTTCATGTTCGTTTATTTATTTTTAAAAGTGTTCATGTTCGGTCCGTGTTCATTTAAATTTTTAACATTGTGTTCGTGTTCGTTTATTTATTTTTGAAGGTGTTCATGTTCGTTTGTTTAGTGTTCACGAACATGTTCGTTTAAGTGTTGTGAATGTGTTCGTTTAAGTGTTCGCGAACATGTTCGTTTAAATATTCACAAATGTGTTCATTTAAGTGTTCGCAAACATGTTCGCTTACATGTTAAGAAATGTTAACTAAATTAACAATAAATAAATGAAACAAAAACAACAAAATAAAACTTACATTTCAACATGAACTTATATAACATCCTTGGCAATAACAAAAAACAGTATTTAGATACATCTACAAGCATTTTCATCCTATAAACGAGCTTATAAACGAGCTTGTTCGTGAACATAAACGAACCGAACACACCTATGTTTGTGTTCGTTCGTTTATTAAACGAACATAAAAATTTTGTTCATACTCGTTTATTTAGCTTAATAAACGAACGTTATACGAACGGTTCGCCGAACGTTCTGTTCATTTACACCCCTAAGTGCATGATTTTAGCTTGGCCAAATTTATTGTTGGACCCAATTCATAATTTATGAATTGAATCCTTATTATCTAATTTGATAATTATAGTCGTGTTTTTCAAATTTTAAAATTCCAATCTTGACATAAACGGTATTAGAACAATATCATTAAATTACAATGACTAAATGATGAATATACACAATACACGGATAAATAGCATAATTTTACTTATCGGATTTAATAGCTATATGGAGAAAATTGATTAAATTAGAGTATAGGTACCAAATTTACAATTTATGTATAATATGGGGACTAGTCGAAGAATTTGACCTTTTAGTTAAAAATGTATGATTCTTCCTTGTCTTATTCTGCGTGTATCTTTTAAGCTCTCATCGGAAATTTTCCATATACCAAACTTTTTTCCTTTCTTTTTCGGTTAAGATTAAGAATCAAACGTTTCAGTCTGAAAGTTTGTAGCTTTGCTACTTTCATCCTAAAGATTTCTTTCTTTCATTTGAAAGCTGTGACAACACATGAGCATCATGGAAGCTTTCTCTGCAAACTTTCCATTTCCATATGTTGTAATTCTTAAAAGGCTTAACAGTCAAATAAGTGTCTGAACTATAATTTGGGCTAAATATGTACTTAACGTTTCATTTCATGGCCCATTTAAGGTTTTTCCGTCAACGGTTAAAAAAATCCATTCATCCAATCAGAACATGACATGTGTCTTTTTTATATTTTTAATTTAAGAATTTCTTTAAAACTCTGAATTTCTTAAAAAATCTCAAAATTTTAATTTCTTTCAATCAAATCCTCAAATCACATCTCCCTCACTGTCCGACATCCCCCACAAGTTGGTGGTACACCGCTCACAGGCCAAAGCGTCGTGTAGCTCACCGTTCGACATCCGCCATCTCTACCCATCGGTGGGAACCCAATCAATCTTTTTTTTCATTGTTTCGTGTTCGTCAACGGTGCAATCGGAGGTTCATTCGTCGTTTTTTGACAACAAGATAATGGGGCTTTCAATAATGGGGGTTCCATGAAGACAAGGTTGGCCGGTGGTGGTTGAATCGGTAATCGGAATAGAGGAATTTAGCGATTTAGGGTTAGGGTTGGGGATTTTAAAGAAATTAAAGATTGTTGGGTTAATTAATATTATTTTATTTTTCTAATTTTTCAAATTTTAATTTCAAAAAATATAAACCATGCCACGTGTTTTAATTTCATTAGATAACGGTAAAATAACGTATATCACAGAAAAACCTTAAATGGGTCACAGAATAAAACGTTAGGCACCTATCTGGCCCAAAATATAATTCAGGCACCTATCTGAAAAAAATATAATTTTGGTACTTATTTGACTATTAAGCCTTCTTAAAACTTCCAAGCGAATAACTAAATCTGTTCAAGATTTTTTTATTGATAAATAGTTTAATTTTAGTCTATTCAATATTAGTTCAATTAGTATTGTTGCAAACTTTTTAGTATTATTTATACTGTTAGTAATTGTTCTCCCATCTTTAAGGGTGTGTATAATTAATTGTAACGGTTAACCGTTATAACAGTACATTTAATAGATTGATTAACCTAACTATTAAATACTAAATGGTTTTGATTAACTGAATCGTTAAAAATTATGGTTAATGATTAATCTATGGGTTAACCGTTATTAAATTATTTAAATATATATATATATATATATATATATATTTGTTTACAAAATTGACTACATTAATCTCGAGACCCTCTTATAATATAATATTGATACAATATTTATTAGAGATATAATTTTATTATTCTTACAAGACGTAGTGAACATGTGAATTTCTAGACTCGTGTGCATCTTATTCTGGTCAGCTAGTGTCAGTTTGTCCATGCAAAAAGCCAACTGCAGGTTAATATGTTAATCAAATAGTTTGGCCATTTTCCAGTGTCTGGTTGATCACACATGTTGCTTGTATGTGATTTATTTATTATTTCAGAACTTCACCAAAAAATATAATCAGCCTAATTAATATACTTTAGTTATCTTGAGCTTGGTCTGTCATTCCAGCCTCAATTTTCCAGCTGCTACTAATTAAAAGAAGTATCAAGTTCCCTCGAGTCTGAGGATTGAGCATGCAGATGCAGTAAAAAACTCTTTCCAGTTTTATAAACCATGGGTCTCATTAGCTATGGCTAGATTACAGTTTCTCTTTTCTCTCTATATCTAATTCATTAGATTTTTTTTCAAAAAAAAAACATTAGACATATCAGATCGAGGCCCAATTTAAGAAAAAAATCACAAGTCTCGTCCGACCCATCTAAACTTTCCATTTTTATTTAAAATATCATGAATTAAAATATATATATATATATAAATATATTCCGCAAACGAGTCCCAATTTAGGTTTCAGAAGTTTATATTGTAGGGTTTAAAGGTTATAGTTTATAGTTATTATTTAGATTTTAGGGGTTAGGGTTTATAATTTAAAGTTTTAGTATTAGGATTTAGCATTTTAATTTTTAAAATGAAATTAGTCAATCTTGTGGGAAAAAATTCAACTACGAGTGCATAGTATAATTACTCTAAATAAAATATAAAATTTTAAATTAATATATATTTATAAGAGTAATTATTTTATACGTTTTATACAACTCTATCTATTTAAACCTTAAACCTCAAATCTCAAACTTCAAATATTTTATATTAATAAATTTTACCCAACTCTGTTTAAGTGTATCAAATAATTTTCCATGCTTATAATTAAAGACAACGTAAAAACTTGTAAAATATAATTTATTTAACTTAATTATAAAATGTATTTCGAAGATTTTACTCATTTAAGTGGATAGAAAATTGAAAGAAAAAATTAGAGTAGAAAATAGAAAGATCGGAAATATACTTTTTTTTTTCTTACATTGGTATGGTAAGATGGAAAATTGAAAGAAATAATTTTCATTTTTATTCGTTGTTTGGTTTACTGAGAAAATAAGAAGAAAGAAAATAGAACTTTTAAAAAACACAACTATTCTGGAGTATTAAGATTTTTTCTTGCTTTTTATTTGTAGATTATTTTTATTGGTTGACTACGAAGATGATGTAGTTAAACTTAAGTCAAACGATTGTCACTCATACTTCATCATAATATTTGTTTTGATCACCTTTATATCCTCTTTTTTCTTTTACTTTCTTTCTTTTTTTTCTTTTTTTTAGTTTTTGACTTTTGTGTGTATGAGTTTTTGTTTTTTTTCTTGTTTAATAAGTCTTTTTATTTTCTAAAGAAAATAGTGGAAGTGTTTTTTGTTCTTATAGCATAGTTTTTCTTTTTTTATGATTGGATCTGATGTCGCCTCTATAATTGACGTTTATTTGATTATCTTGCTTAATTATCTACCCTTTATTTGGACCCTCAAATTGTTTTTCTCATATTGATAGGTGTTCGTAATCAATGTAGATAGGTCACGCTTAAATTGTAATAAAATCAATTGTCAACATGCCTATATTTATTTTTATGTTAGTGTTGATAATGTTTATCTTTTATCGTCAACAGTAATATTTTGTATCTTTTATTATCCAAAATATTTGGTTGGATTTTTTTAAACTCTTTCCATGTGGCCTTATTTTCATTATTTAGTTGTTCTTATTAAGTTCAAAAGATACATAATTTTGAATAAACATATATCTTTCATACATTTTCTCTCCTCTTAACATTCCGATTTGGAATGACTTTTACACAAGAGGATGGAAAATAACCATCCCTCACTTTTTTTTTTCATGTCAAACACACTCATTTTTTTATTTTTATACTCGCTTCTTTTATTCTTTAATTTTTTTCACTCAATCAAGCACATCTGAAGGTTTTACTTGGCAACGTAAAAAGAAATCGAAATGATAAAAATTTGAATGAGTAAAAAATAGAAAGAAAATATATTTTCTTTATAAGATTGTACTTGGTAGAAAATATGAAAAAATTGGAAGAACAATTATTTCTCTCTTCATTCATTGTTTCATAAAGTTGAAAAAGAGATGAAAGAAAATAAAAACTTTAAAATGTATAATATTAAACTAACTTACATCTCTTTTATATCTTCTCTCCTCTTATGGTTCTAATTTAGAATTATTTGTTTTTATAAATAAAGATAAAAAAATAATATAGTTTTTCATTTTTATAATCTCACTTTTCTTTCTTGTTAAATATTTTCTTTTCACATTTTCAACAATTCTTTTCTCCTCCCACATTTTTACTCAACCAATCACACCGTAAGACCAACGTATTTTTTTTTTTGAACTTGAAACCATGCAACTTTATTAATAAACGAAAGAAAAACAAGAACATAAATTTTCAAAGGTTTCACGATATTAAAAATAAAAAAATAAAACAACAAATCCAAAAAGAAAACTAACTCCTCCAGTCAGATTAGACGCTTCCTCTTTGTACCACAGCAAATCTCTGAAGTCCATTGCAGGAAGAGTCCCTGAGAAGTTGTCAAAACATAAACTAGATGAAATCCCCACTAGAAAACTACAAATACCTTTCGCGTCGGTTCCAAAGATGTCGATCTGTTTCACAGTTTTGATTATATCAGCAAACAAGCACAAAAGAGATGGAATTATCCATGACCACCGAAAAAAAAAACCAAATCAGAAATAAATGTCGTGAGAAACACTACACGAGCATCAAGCGGCCGCAAAGGTATCCAGAAAACGTGTCATGAGACAGAGACGTATCATAAGACAAAGGTGTGCCATAAAGGCGGAGAAAAGCAAGCGCAAGATGTGCGAAAATGAGATAACCAAAACGCATAGAATTTTTATTGAAAATTAGATAAAAAAAAACTAAAAAATATATAAAATTCAAATCAAGAAATAAAAAATATATAAAAAATAAAACATTGACGATGGACGACCGGCATCAAAACTGATGTTATCGACGGCGACCAAAACAAAAAAAAAAATAAACTAGCAGCTGAGTTAGAGAAAACCTATGAAACGGGATGATTGATTTGAGACAAGCGGCTAAATTATTATATTTTTAAATATTTATAATGAAAGCTAAAATGAAAATTAAAATGATTTGGATCCGGAGCCCTACCAGCCCTTGTAACTTGTCCCCTAAATGTATAAGCTTTTGTTTTCCAAAAATTCTCTATGCGAGTATTGAACCCATGATCTCAGTAATTTAGGTTTCAAAGCCAAGGAAAACCAAATAGACCCAAGGCTTGGTTCAAAAAAAGTTCACCCAAGGCTAATTCATAAAATGTATACATAGTCGTCTTGAATATTTTTTTATCTTGAATAAAAACTAAAAAATAGATCCATACAGAATAAAAGTATATTTTATTACTTCGAACAATTAATTTAATATTTTATTAATAAACCATAAAAATATTATTAAACTTTGTCAAACACTTAATTTTTTATTGTTTTGTTAAGTAAAGACCTTAAAATACAACAAAAAAATAAGAGGTAATCACTAACTTACATAATTTTCACTTGAAAAATCTCGTCCTCCTAACATTCTTTGAAGCAAATTCATCAATCAAATCCTCATAAACAACCTTATCCTTGATTACCACCAAAACTAGTCCATCAAACTTTTCGTTTAACATAGAATTACATAAATAAGATTTGAGCAGTGAAGATAGGTGGGGTCCCGAGCTGAATCTGGCCTGACTGTATATGCTCTAGTGTCCGGTAACCCAATGCTTTGGTTCTTTAGTTCATTGTAGGTGACTTGTCCTGATTTTATCTCTTTTTGTATGAACAATACAACAATATAGTAAGTGTACATCAAAATCGTATCGGCTTTCCTCTCTTTGTTTCTGTTTGGCTTTCGAGTGGTAAACGGTTGAGTTTTGGATTTAGATTTTTTTGTACTCAAATTTTTTATATTTAAAGTTTTTAGTTAATACCCCTATTTTTTTTAAAAAATAAACATTTTAAAAAATTTATCTGAGCCTTAAAAATTTTAAATACTTCTCCAAACCATTTCATCAATATCTACCAATGCCTCTGTTTTTAATTGTATTTTATAATTCTTGTTTGCTTAATCTTGTTTTTAATTGTATACAGAGTGGTTGAAGTGGCACAGGAAAAAACAAATATACTTGGTTGTTGATTTAGGTCAACTTCAACTTAACATATCGTCATGGGATCCTGGTTAGTTGATCCGTGAACTAGGTTGGTCCCATAATTTAATTTATTTATTTTTATAAAAAAAGGGTTAAACAAGCCAATTTCTAACAAATTATCATGTGGACGGGACTTAATCATGGTGATCCAAAATCTCAACAAAGGCTTGACCCTAACCTAAAACTGTCTGCGGCAATTGTGGTGAACGAGAGAGAGACAAAGTCTTCAATCAGTCTTTTATGCTCGAATTTTCAACCATATATACCAAAAAAATGGTTGCATTTGTTGTAGCTTAGCTCATTTCTTTTTGCATGAAATGTATTGGCTCAATGGCTACAATAGTCATCATGAGTAGGAGAAATTATTACATGGTCCCACGTCATCCATGGTCCTATCTAATGAGATTCATTCCTTTAATGACATGTAGGAAAGAGGTGAAGATTCACCTTGAAAAAAAATAAGATGAAAAATTATTATTGGATGAGACTATAAATGACGTGGTGAGCCAGACCCATCTAATAATTTTTCCATGAGTAGATACTAACTCATTAACAGATTATAGGAGCTTCCTTCCATTTGTTTTCTCGAGACTTGGTATTAATTTGTTAGTGGAGGACGGTTTGGTAGCATTGCATCAAGTTCCATATATTGCCTTTTCAATATTTTCATATTAATCAGTGGAAATTGAATTTTATTGTTAATATATATTTTTTTTGCTTTTCTGAAATATCTATTGAAACGAATTTAATGATTAATCTTTTATATTTTGTAAGTTCATCTAGGGATAGTCGAGTAGGCAATGACCACAAATTTTAAAATTGTTTCATAAATATAATATTTATATTAATTCTATTGAGTATTATATACATTATTTTTCTCAAACTGCAGATTTCGTTCTTTGTTATGTTTAAATTTAAGACTTAGATAAAAAAATTAGCATCATTGACTATTTTAATTAAATTATTTATATGATTTTTCTTAAAAGGGTTTTGCTACATATAACCCTAGGGACTCTGCATAAAAACTAGTAAATTCCTAATATTAATGCTCATTTATATTTTCAATGAAATTTAGTAGAATATTAATATATATTGTAGATGTAATAAACACTGAACATAAAATTTTGAACTCAATAATTTAACTGGTTTGCTGACATTTAATTAATGGGTTATATTTTGATACACAAGCTGTGTAAAAAAAATTTACACAACCCTTTATTTTTAAACTATAAAATCTAAAACTTAAATT
Source organism: Hibiscus mutabilis (assembly GCA_019671005.1). NCBI lineage: Eukaryota > Viridiplantae > Streptophyta > Magnoliopsida > Malvales > Malvaceae > Hibiscus > Hibiscus mutabilis. The sequence continues at coordinate 11,100,818 of CM033750.1, forward strand.
GTAACACCCTAAAACCGGTGTCACATAGGACCTCAAGCCCAAACCTATATACGAAAATTTTTCAAATAAGTTTAGCCCATATCCATAAGTTTCATAAATCAAACCAACGTTAAAAGAGTTATACAAAATATTCAATCGTTGTATAGGAGCTTCAAATCAAAACATACTAATTAAAAACATTCGATATGAATAATAGTTTAAAATGAGTTACAGATACAAAACATAAGGGTCCTATGAATACATTGCCCCAACAAGTCTAAGTAATGTACTCTTTAACATATTGATGCACTGAAGTCCTACTTCGATGGGCTCCTTGTAAAGCACGCAGCGACCTAATGATCTGCGTAAGGAAATAACAATTCCAAACGTTGAGCTCGAAAGCTCAGTGGATACACCTTTATTCTACCATGCTTCATGCAGTTCATAAACATAAGTATGTAGTTAAAGTAATGATCAAGCAAGCATGAATATCATGTGGCACTACTCTGATCGCCAAAACACATGTAATCAATATAAGCAATCAATCAAACGATCAAGGGTTTACAAGCCCCAACGTGTCACCTAGCATCGGTACATACACTCTGGGTAAGGACGGGTCACATAGCATCGAAACATACACCCCGCTTAGAATCATCCCCGAGTACATACGGATGAGGCTCAGGTCACATAGCATCGGTAACCTCTATCCCTCATCTTACCATGGTGTTGCAACACATTATTGGGCATCCGGGTCCCATCAACCACGTGCTCACAAGGCACGTGACAACATTAAAAGACCAAATACGTCTGTGGCTTTTACCACTACATGGTTCACCCAAGTCTCAATCATATTTTATTCTCATTTCATTCACATACGGGTTAGAATTCTGGTTTCTTAGTTTTACAATTCATTTTATACCTTTAGAGACCCATTAGGCCATTTACCTCAAATTATAGAACCCCCAAACTCAAAGTCAAAATTTTTGGGCAGATTATCCAGCGCGTACCGATACGCCTACATGGGTATCGATACACATCATTGGGTACTGGTACTCCCTCATCGAGTACCAATACTTGGCTACGCAGTCTGATGGTCTTGAGCCTAAAGCCGTACCGAAAGGCTCACAACGCGTACCGAAACCCTGTATCGATACGCATACATTGCGTACCAGAACCCAACCCGTACCGATACACCCCTTGATGTATCGGTACACACTTTAGCTACAGGAATCTAAAATAGAACAGTGGTACCAATACGCTGGAAGTAGTACCGATACGCCCCTTGTATTTCGTCTGGCCCCTTTGTACAAAGGGGTACCAATACGCGACTAACTCGTACCGATACGTGAGCTTAGAACTTACATTCTGAAACCTGAAAATCACTTCTAACTCACTCAAATAATCAAGGGAAACCCCAAAATTAATCATGCATATTATGGGAGGTGTTTAGGGTAACATACAAGGCATCTATAATACCCGAATTTTGACCGGGTTTATTAAATAAATAAATCAATATAAATAATACATAAGGGAATAAATAAATATAGTATTATAATAACCCAAATAAATAAATAATAGTCCAAAAACAGTCAAATTACATAGTTTAAATATCCAAAACCCAAGTCTACAAAAGGCCCGTTTACATTCCCTAACCTACTCATAATTAAATCCCCACCCAAATGTACATCATCAGCTAAAAGCCCAAACAAACACATTTGTGTTTCTTTAGCCCGCCCAAACTGACCATGTAGCACACCGCCATTGGTTCTCTTGCAATTCACCCGGATCAAGCCCTGCTGGAAACCAGTTGTCCACAACTCAATGGCCCTGGCGTCAGCATTTATTCCAACTATAAATACCCTGCAGAGAGAGAAAATACAGTTAATAATGACAGTAATAATTAGTGGCAATTATTACACCAATAATTGAGGAAAGAGAGAAGTTGAAAAGTTACCTGGGAAGTTGGAGAGTCACTGGAACGCCGAAAGTTGCCGGAATCAGACACCGGAGCAGTGAGATCGTCATTGAAAATACACCATAAGGTATATTTCCCTCTCAACTCTTCATTTACCTGCAAAAACACATGAAATAGGTTAGATGTATGCTTAAAAAGTATAAAAAAACAGTAATCAAATCAGAACCTATATCTAAAAAAAGTAAACACAAATCACACTAGGGTTTTGAGGCTTATCTTGAGTTGATCGGAGGGGATTTTGGTTGCCAGTCGGTTTAAGGGCAAAACCGGAGTTGAAGAGGGTAAATAGGTTCGGTTCGGGTAGTTTAGGCTTAAGATCGGGCGGAGATGGGCAGATTCGATTGAATCCGAGCTTAGATCTAGGTTTAAGAAAAAAAGGTTTTTTAATTTTTGGGGTTTTGGCTACGACGACCGAAAATTGCCTTAGGACGACCGAGATTCAGATCTCGGTGGCCGAAAAAAACTCAAGAGCTGCCGGAGTATGGAGGCTCTGGATCGAACGACGGATTTGAGGGTGGTTTGTGGCCGGAGTACTTGGTGTTCATCACGTTCGTGAAGAACGGTGATGAACACCAAGTGAAACTTGGTGATTTTGATATGTTTGGCTAAGGTTATCTGGGCACGGGGTATTTGTCTTAAGAGAAAAAAGGGGAGAGAGAGAGGGGGAGATATGGATAAATGGTCGAGTTGGCCCGGTTTAGGGGTATATATGGGCTGAGTTAAACGACACCGTTTTGGTGGCGGGTCGACTCAACCCGCGCGTTTTAAAATGGGTTGGGTTTGACCCGCGTGTTTTCATTCGGGTCCTGTTTGGTTTTTGCCCAAAACCTTGTTTTTTTTTAATTTAGTCCTAGTATCTCTTAATTTGTCTCCTGAGCTTTGTAATTCTCCCAATTTGGTCACCCGAATCTTATAATTGTTCCCCTTAGTTTGTATACCTTCAAATTGGGCCATATGTGATTTGTAATTGGGCATTCAGATTTTGTAATTGTTTTAATTAGATCCCCATATTAATAAAAATCTATTTTAGTTTACAATTTGTTTTATTTTAATTAATTATTTAATTGTTTTAATTAAATACAATTAATTTATATGTTATGCATGTTTTAAATTAGGCATGTAGAATTAAATATTAGACAATTAAATACACTCAGTTTAATTAATTATTAGAGCCTTAGTAGGGTTTATGTAATTAGGATTTCAATAATTAAATAGGATAGATAATTGTAGTAATGAAGTGCATATTAAATACAATTTTAAAATTCTAATTTGGATGATGTTCTATTGTTTACAATGGGGTGTTATCTCAACATGAATTTTATAATTATATTTAATATACATTATACTTAAAATTAAATACAAAATTAGTCCTTAATTAAAATTAGATAATTAATTAAGATACATTGTAGTTAATTAAATGTATATCAAATAGAATCTTTGAGGTTCAAATTTGGATGGTGTTCTATTGTTTACAATGGGGTGTTATCTCAGTCTTGGTCATAAAGGTGTATATTCGACATACATTTTCACTTATAATTAAATAATAAATTGTTAGAGCCCTAATTAGGACTAGAACTTTAATTAATTAGAAGAATTAATTAATTAGAAAAATGATTAATTTAAAGGCTTTAAATATATGGAAGGTGTTCAAGAAATTGATGTTTTCTCATAAAAGTCATTAAATTAATTAATATTCATAGTTTAAAATAACTAATTAATTAGAGCATGTTTAGGAATAATACTTAAAATAAACAAGACGATAAAAGGACATTCATAAAAAAACATTTTATGTTGGAAATTCATTTTTAAATATGAATAGGGGTGCCACCTAACGGGGTGCCTTTATCTTATATTCGAATAAAATGAATTTCCTTATAAAAGGATATATGTATTCAGAATTTAAATTCAATTAATAATTATGGGATAAATTAAATTCAAATAATTATTCGAAATGCCAAAATGCCATGTAAAATTAAAGGTACCGATACGAGCGTTCATAGGGGTGCTAACCTTCCCTACACGTAACCGACTCCCGAACCCAATTTTTAAAATAGAATCTCTGGATTGTTTTTCGGTGTCCGGCCTACCTCGAAGTGATCGGTGGCGACTCCAAAATGTTTTTTTAAAAATAAATAAAGGAAATTTTGATTTAATACGGAAACCCCTAAATTTTCAAGATTAAATTAAAAATAGCCAAAAAACCCTAATTTTCTAAAAAGACCAATCATCAGGCTAATTTTCCACACCCGATTTCAAAAATGGTCGCGACAGCTTGGCGACTCTGCTGGGGAATTTAAAAATCTGAGGGTTAGGCCTAATTAATTTTACGTGGCATTTTGGGCAGTAATTTGAACTTAATTTTCTATAATTATTGGATGAATTTTCTGGAAAATGCATGTAGCTTTTTCTTGTGTGATATAAATTGTCATTCACGCATAAGCTTTCTACCCGGGCTTTTCACCTTTAGGTGGGAGTGAGGCATAATTTACGTGAGTTATTCAGCTCCGTGATCGAATTTTGTCTTCATTCCGGTATACCAACCTTATACACCGTGAGGTTACCCCTCCGCTATAAGGGGTCGTATACTCTCGAATCGATGTCTTACTAGTCCAGTAACGATAGTTCGAGTACCCAGAGTCTAGATCAAAACCCACATACTGTAATAGAAGCCTACCCCACTAGAGCCAGACAAGGACCTAGGACAGGGTGTTTCTAATTTAAATTTATTTCTCTGGTTATTCTTGTGTGCAAAATAAAATGCTCCCTGGTTAATTTTACGTAATATAAATTGTTTTATTTTACATCAATTATTTTTTCTTACAATATTAATTCACCATACTGACACAATTTTTGTTTTGTCTTTTATTTTGTGTGGGTGTGTTTTATTCGATAGATGTTTCATTACATTACATTACATTCATGAGAGGTATCGGTTCGAGAATTAGTCGAGTAGGCAGTGGCCATAAGAACTGAAGGGTCTGATAGACAAGTGAGGGACAATATGTCATCGTGGACGTGATTCGAGAAGACTCAATACAAGAACAAAGACAATATCTGTAGAGACCAGGTGTCATTAATACAAGGTTATACCGAAATTTTTTGAACATGATGAAGTTTTGCTAGAACCAGTTTAATTTGAGAACCAAAGGATCAGGAATATGAAGAGTCATTTCCAGTAAAATTCATGAGTCATAATGTTGCTGCTAGACAGTCAAGTAGATCAAGAGTTGTTCAAAACCATGACCTGTTTATGAAACCTGATAATTGTTCACTTTTTGGGAGAATGTATGTGACACCAACGATAGAGAAATATGAGGCTTGCCAAGGGTCAAAAAAAGAAAAAAAAGAAAAAGAAAAGACAGGGTTTACACAATGCTCAACAACAGTTCAAGTTTCAAGATAGAGCCAGCGGTAATTAGGGAAATGATAAACTTTAGGAGCCAAGTTTCACAAATGATGAAAGTTGCCGAAGGATACCATAATTAGGGAAAATGCTAATAAAAATGATAAGATGAAAAGTGTCAGAATCAGAAAATGCGGTACAGTAATTGAAAAACCGGCTCGTAAGTTTCGAAAAGGTATTACGACGAAGGACAAAGTATTGAAAAGCAGGCTGATGCAGTAATCCAGAAGCAGAATGGTGAAATGATAAACTTTAAGAGCCAAGTGTCGAGGGTTGCCCATGTGCAGATTTCGCTCGATGAATTCATGAACCTACAACAACATTCTGATATTGACCATCGAGCTAGGGTAGGCGTTGACTCAAAGGCTGAACAAAGTGATCGACCAAAAAAGCTGGAGCTAGTGAACATATTGCCTTTTCTCTATATTCGACCTTTCAGTTAAATGGGTGTTGCTCTAATGGCTAGTTCTTGAAATCGATACCTCGTGCATCCATGCATTATAGCATTTAAATATTAGGTAAAATAAAAATATTGCATTTCTGTTTAAAATATTGCATTTCTGTTTAAAATATTGCATTTTGTTTAAAAAGTAACATTGCATTAGTTAAGATTCATGTTCAAAAGAAGAATGGGTTACATATTTGTTATGGTTAAACAGTCACAAAGATTGTCGATGATCACTTGGATCGAATGAAAAAAGGCTGATCAATCCAAGAACGAGAGGGAATACGAGCTATTACTTTGTTTGGGAATCAAAAAGGTCAAGGAAGGAAAGATTCTGGAATGAAGTATCAACGTGGGTGATCAAGATAGAAACTCGTCTCACATAAGGATTCAGTCTAAAAGGACTCTTCATGCAAAAAAAGAGAGAGCAAAAGAAAAAAGTCAAAAAAAGTCAAAAAGTCAAAAAAAGAGAAAAAGATGGAAATAAAAAGTTGAAAGAAAATATGAGCAAGTTCAGACCAATATAGCTAGGGCATCTGTAATTTGAGTTTGGTTTGTGAAGAGAACAGTAGAGTGCTTGACTTAGAGGCACTGGTGGATGTTGAAAATGCTAAATAAATGAAGCTCAGTGAACAGACATAGAAAGACTGAATGAATTCAAATTCAGGAGTTTAGCTGAAAGTTTTACCGATCAATGGTTCAGCAACAGTCAAAAGATATAATGATCCCAATGGAGACGAGGGGCATAATAGTCTTTCCTTAAAATGATGAATACCAGGGTCAGTTGAAATTTGAAGCTTATTCACAAGAGAGTTGATTGTAAGAGGAGCATAATACAGATACGAGATAAAGAGATAGAAGAGATCAGTCAGAAAAAGAAGACAATTGTTCTTATCCGAAGTCATATTAAGATTTGTGGCTCTGCTATATACAAAATCACATACTGATAATGGCTCTATTGAAGTTTTTGGTCTCATCAAGACTGATATTTTTGTTCTAAAAATAAAGAGCTTGGTCCAATTGAAGATTATTGTTTGCTGGAAGAGTTGAAACAAAAGAGAAAGAGCAGAAGCTATAACAAACTTTTGTAAATAACTCACTGCTGTATGGGTTGCTACAGTCAAAGTAATATTTTGGTATCTCTTTTGCAATATTTCCTTTATCGAAGAATGCTTCAAGATCAGATGCTCAAGATGCTCCGATCAGTGAAAAGTCAAAATCTAGATTGGATCTCATTCATGTTTTTCATTGTGAGATACATTTTAAATTGCTCGAAGCTTCGCAGTATCATGAGGAATTATCAGAGCCCATTAATTAAGTTGTACAATATTCAGACCATTGTGAGTTATGATTGATACATTGAAGATCGCTACATTAAGTGGGAGATTCTAGAAGTTGACGCTAAAGATCAGCTATTAAGATATGTAACTTAAGAAGTAGTGCCCTAATTGGAGAAAATGCGATTGGATTGCTCAAAAAGCGAGTACTGAAAATGTCAATGGAAAAGAGAGAAAGAAGTGAATGAATACAATGATCGGACTCCCTGAGGTCGTAAGAGAAAATGGTCAACTGACTCATCAGGTCAATCATGGAAGGTTCCTCAGACAAATGCAAATTTTGAGTGTCCATTTCAGACTTATTTTACCCATAGGCCGGTGAAGAAGATATCTAGCCCATCTGCCCATAGTTATGATCTCAATAGTATTGGAAGTTTCACATGGGAAACCAGGATGTGCTATCAAAAAGTGGAGGAAATAAAGAAGTAGGTTAGCCAGAGATCCAAAATGAATGCTTCCAAAATTATCTGGAATTTTGAAGTCTGACTCGTTCATACCTATGTATCAAGGGGGTATAGCTTGCAAGAATTGTTTCTGAAGTAGTATATGAAATCAACGTTGTTACTTTAAGCCCAAAGCTTCTCGTGTATTATTTCAGAGATGATTTCAAGATGTAAGGCCATGGTTACAAATGTTCGACCACTCATGAGGAGGATATGACTGGTATAGGGCAGTCATCTTCAGTTGATACATCAGCCAATTCAGGGGCTTAGCAAGTTTTCCCATGGAGTTTTGGTGGTTCTGTAAAATTAAAGATGAACTTGATGAAAGTTCAAGAACTTAAAATGACCAAGGACTTGAGCATTTGTTCGCCTTAGGTAATAAAGGTGGGGCAAGCTTAATATGGCAAGATACCAGTATAGTGATATTGAGAAATTTGGTCGCTGGAGAATTAAAAATCTGTTCAAAAAGAATGAGAGCACCAGAACATGAGCAAGAATGGGCATGTCTTTGTAATGGTGAAGAAAAATAAAGAATTGACGATAGAAGCAGAGTGACCAAAATTAACTCAAGTTTTCCTTGATTAATGACAACAGTAAACCACGCGAGATCTGTCTGTAATTTTAGGACCGTTGCAGAGTAATACCCTGAATTATCCCAATTGTTTTTGCCCGCGAGCATTGGGGTTCCTTTGTAAGGGAGGCTATTTTGGTTTATTTGTTTATGATGCTTGTTTTCTACACATGTTTCTCAAGTGGCAAACATTTTGCATACTTTGATTCTTTTAGTATTTCATTCATTTATTTGTTATGGGTTAGTTTTTGTTCTCCCATACGTATATGTATATATCTTCAATAACATTTTCTCACAGGTCCCTGGATATTAATTGTAAGAGTGACTTTAAATCAAATTCAGAGATCAACTTCAGAAATGTGACTTTTCTACTTTATTTAGGCCAATGAGAAGACATTAATGAGTGTTCAGAAATCACGGGAAAATCCAAATATAAATTTTGATTGAATTGCCTCTCAAGCATTGTTGGCTAAGGTCTTTGAATGAAGTGATAACCCAAAACATCATCCACCCGAAGACGGCTTTTCTTCGAAGATATCCAAGTATGAAAGGACATTTGGCATTCCTTCATCTCTCTTCACAAAGAAATAAAATAAGAAAAATATCATTTGTTGTCCCCTTTGAGCCTGGTGATTTTCTTTTGATTCAACCCAAACCAAGGATCACCCCTACACTGGGGGCAAAGAGAATGAAACTGTTCGGTTTTTTATCATGCTATGATAGTAATGCCTTGTGAATCAGGGGCAAAAGAAACAAAAGTGAATATATCAAGCGTAAAAGTCAGAAAGACAAGATGAATGAAAAATAATACTCTGAATTCAGTCAATAAAAAGAAAAAGAAAAACAGTGGGAGTTTGTGTTCAAAAGTCAACTGAATCAAGTTGAAGCAAAGAAAGCACTAAAGTTGAAAAGTACAAAAGGAAATCAATACATTTATGAGAGATCTTTCATTCAAACAAGTCTCTATCCAAATGAGTAGTGGAAGATCGATTTCAAGGAAAGAAAATGAACTCTAGGGTGAAAACTCAGAAATGAGCAGTCTAGAGCAATCCACCAAAAAGAAAAAAAAGAGAAAAAGAAAAAATGTTTCATCCGAACATATTCAGATCAGTGCAAAAATGATATTTCACTTGAAAGAAATGATCATTGGTTTCATCACCCTAAAATATTTATTTGAGCCTATATATCATTTCTTTGACAGCCGTGAACTATAGCCTACATTACAAGCCTCAAAAAGATCATTTTGACTATATAAGGGTATTGGAGCAAGATGAGTTTGTCTTCAGAATACATCTCGCTTATCAGGGTTAACTTTTCTTTAAAGGACTTCCTGACTTCTAATGCTTGATCGAGATTAGAAAAGAGGAAAGGATTTGGGCATGGTGAGTTAGTGAGGTGAAGAGTGCCACTTTAAATGGGATAGAATTAGGCATACGGGAAATGTTTCTCTCAGAAGTCTAATAATTTGGAAGGGGTCACATTTGAGTTGATCTTTGCAATTTGGTTCAAAGGCTCTGTTACACTTGATATTTAGGGGGGCTAATCTTGATTTTTGTTTTTCTCATGTTTGCCATGAATTATCAAATTATTCCAATTTCTCAAATCTAGTAAAATAATATTTTGAGTCATTCACTTATCTTTTCAACAAGCATCTTGTAGATAAATTGATTAGACACAAGAAAAGCAAAGGATTTTGTGGGTATTATTATGATGCACTAATCCTTTAAGTACAAGCAGAACATGAGGTGGCATCGATACTTGTTTAATGATAGAAAGTATGACGAGGTAAAGATGCAACTCTAGGTGTCAGTAACATTCAAACAAAGCCGTAAGAAAATGACACAAGTAATTCTGGGGCAAAAATGAGAGAACTAAGCTATTTTTTGGGAGCAAAGATGCAGCCATGTCAATCCGTTGAGGGTTTTTTCTATTCAAAAGTAAGAAAGTAAGGCGAATGTGAGCAAAGATAGTAGTCAAGTCAGGCCAAAATTGGGCATTGTTGCAAAAAAAGAATCATTACAGAATATCACATGCTGGTAAACAAGATCTGCAAGCTAGAACAACAATGAATCATGATCTCTTTTAGAGTTACAAGGAAGAATTTTGTCAAAGAAGCTGAATGAAGAAATACCAGGAGCGGCTTTCTAAGAAAAGAGCGGTCCATAGTGTTCAAATTGTGAGAAATACATGGTGAGGTATGGCAAAAAGGGTCCATGTCCTATCCATGAAGGCAAACAAGGTTCCATCAGAACAAAAAAAACATTGTTGCAAAAAAAGAAGAAAACGAGAAAAACAAAAAACAAAAAAGAGAGAAAAACTGAGGTGAAAACCCGAAAGGGCGCCTTGAGAAAAAAAGAAAAAGAAAATTCTACAGTGAAAACCTGAAAATGCGTTTTAGAGCAAAGATGCAGAGATCCTGAAGATTGAACCTGAGTGTGAGATGGGTTATGCTGTTGGTAGAATAAGTTACAATGAAAGACGAAGCGAAAAAATTTAGAGCTCCCCAGCAGATGAAAGTTTATCCAGGTCGTCCTCAAGTGACAACATTCATGCATCATATAGTTGGGCATCCATAAGAAGGAGCATGCTAATTCTTACATTCAAAGCATTTTTGCATACTTTGGCAGGAATTTGCAGATTCAATCAAGGAAAGGTGAAGATCAACTTATAGCTTCGAGTTTTGAAAGAAAGATCTAAGAAAGAATGAGCAGAGATTTCAAGAAAGATCCAGTTAAGAGTGAATAAAGATCTCGAAGAGAAAGATTCAGCAAGGAATGAACAAAAATCTCGGAGGAGAAAATTCGACAACGAGCGAGCATAGATCTTTGAGAAATAGACCTAGCAAAAATTACAGTTGTGTTTGTGAGAAATCAAATATATTAATTTATGATTTTTTATTTGCAGATATAGGTCTCAAGACATTTCGTTTACAGAGGCAAAATTCCCTAAAAGAAAAGAAAAACTCCATCTACAGAGGCAAATTTCAAGATATTTTGATTACAGTGGCGAATTTCTCTAAAATATCTCGTTTGCAGAGGCGGACCTCAAGATATTTCATTGGCAGAGATGAATTTTAACAAATATCCCATTTACAGAAGATTTTAGCAAGAGACTTCATTTTCAGAATTAGATTTCGACAAGTATTTCGCTTACAGAGGCATATTCAGTCAGATGTTCCGTTTGAAGAGGCAGATCTCAGCAAAGATTTCAATTCGTTTGAAGAGACAGATCCCAGTAAAGATTTCAATCCGTTTGAAGAGGCAGATCTTAGAAAAGATTTCAAACCGTTTGAAGAGGCGGATCTAAGCAAAGATTTCAATCCGTTTGAAGAAGTGGATCTCAGCAAAGATTTGCTAGAAAATGAAGTACATCACCTTCGGGAGTGATGTGATTGTGTGCACAGAAAAGGAAGTGCATTACAATTCTAAATCCTTCGAGTCATCAGTAAGTATTTCGAGCATGATGTTAAGTCTTTCGGGCTGACACCTTCAGAAATGATGAGAACTTTTTGAATGTTATTGCAATAAGACAGTGGGGCATGATATCAGCAGAAATATTAATCCTTTGGGCCCTCGATTTTAAAAAAAGAAAAAAAAAGAAAAAAATGAGAAAAAGAAAATGAAAATGAGAAAATGAGCAAGAAAAAGAAAAAGGAAAATGAAGAAAAAAAAGAAAAAAGAACAAGAACAAGAAAAAGAAAAAGAAAAATAGAGAAAAAGAAGAAAAAATAAGAAGGAAAAAGAAAAAAGAAGAAGGAAAAAGAGAAGAAAAAAGAAAGAAAAGGAAAAAATGAAGGAAATGTGAAAACCCAAAAGGGCGCCTTAAAAAAAGCCAAAGTGAAAACCCGAAAGGCCGCTTTGAGAAAAGTAACCTATAGTGAAAACCCAAAATGGCGCTTTAGAGCATAGGACCAGAAACACAGAAAGAGGGTTTAGAGGCTAGTCCAGAGTATGAGATAAAGTGTCAGAGTAAGCCAAGAATTAATGAAGAAACACCATCAAGTGGAGTTCGATGAGTCACCCAGAAAGTGGAAGCAGCTGCTTTTCATTTCCTAATGGATCATTGTTCATGTATCATATGTAGAAATTAGGGTCATACTAACCTTTATCAAAGCATTTTAATCTGTTTTGCCAGATATTTACTAAGAATGAAGAGCTCATAATGAGAAGAGTTCGTTCTAGAGTTCCTAATGAGAAGAACTCGCCTAGCAAAGAATGAAGAGCTCCTAATGAGAAGAGTTCGTCCTAGAGTTCCTAATGAGAAGAACTCGCCCAACAAAGAATGAAGAGCTCGTAATAAGAAGAGTTCATTCAAGGATTCCTAATGAGAAGAATCCGCTTAGCAAAGAATGAAGAGCTCCTAATGAGAATAGTTCGTCTTTTGAAGAATGAGAAAGTTCCTAATAAGAAAATCTTGCTTATTTGACACCTTACAGAAAGGTGGATTAGTAAAGAGTGAGGAATGAAGAATTTCATAATGAGAAGAACATCTTCAAACCTCAAAAAGTCAAGGATTTCAATGAGTAGTGCCAGACTTTGGAAAATGAAGAATTTCATAATCAGAAGAACAGCTTCAGACTCTATGGTTTGGTAGAAGATTGAAGAATTTCATAATTAGAAGAACAACTTCAAACTTCGGTTGTTAAGAGGAGAGCTTGTGAATCTGAGCAAAATTCATGTATTTTCAGTCTTTGCTCTATCCATGTTCCACAATAATGAGCAAAGAGGGGCAGCTATAATACCCGAATTTTGATTGGTTTGTTAAATAAATAAATCAATATAAATAATACAAAAGGGAATAAAAATATATAGTATTATAATAACCCAAATAAATAAATAAGAGTCCAAAACAGTCCAATTACATAGTTTAAATATCCAAAACCCAAATCTACAAAAGGCTCGTTTACATTCCCTAACCTACTCACAATTAAATCCCCACCCAAATGTACATCATCAGCTGTTTGGCCCGCCCAAACTGGCCACGTGGCACACCGCCATTGGTTCTCTTGCAATTCACTCGGATCAAGCCCTTTTGGAAACCAATTGTCCACAGCTCAATGGCCCTGACGTCAGCATTTATTCCAACTATAAATACCCTGCAGAGAGAGAAAATACAGTTAATAATGATAGTAATAATTAGTGGCAATTACTACACCAATAATTAAGGAGAGAGGGTAGTTGAGAAGTTACCTAAGAAGTTGGAGAGTCACTGGAACGCCGAAGGTCGCCAGAATCAGACACCGGAGCAGTGAGGCAATCGTTGAAAATACACCAGAAGGTATATTTCCCTCGCTACTCTTTATTTACATGCAAAAACACATGAAATAGGTTAGATCTAAGCTTAAAAAGTATAAAAACGGTAATCAAAATCAGAACCTAGATCTAAAAAAACTAAACACAAATCACAGTAAGTTTTGAGGCTTATCTTGAGTTGATCGGAGGGGATTTTGGTCGCCGGTCGGATTAAGGGCAAAGGCGGAGTTGAAGAGGGTAAATAGGTTCGGTTTGGGTAGTTTAGGCTTAGGATCGAGCGGAGATAGGCAGATTCGGTTGAATCCGGGCTTGGGCCTAGGTTTAGGAAGGAAAAAAGGTTTTTTTTTAAGTTTTAGGGTTTTGGCTACGGCAGAACACGGCAGCCAAAAATCGCCTTGCTACGGCCGACGTCGCCTATGGCGGCCGGGATTCAGATCCCGGTGGCCGACAAACACTCAAGAGCTGCCGGAGTATGGCAGCTCTGGATCGAACGGCGGAGTTGAGGATGGTTTGTGGCCGGAGTACTTGGTGTTCATCACGTTCGTGAAGAACAGTGATGAACACCAAGTGAAACTTGGTGATTTTGATCTGTTTGGCTAAGGTTTTTTGGGCACGGGGTGTTTGTCTTCAGAGAAAAAGGAGAGAGAGAGAGAACGAAGAGAGAGAGAGAGAATAAAATATGGATAAATGGCCGAGTTGGCCCAGTTTAGGGGTATATATGGGCTGAGTTAAACGACACCGTTTTGGTGTCGGGTAGACTCAACCCGCGCGTTTTCAAACGGGTTGGGTTTGACCCGCGTGTTTTCATTCGGGTCCTGTTTCGTTTTTGCCCAAAACCTTGTTTTTTTAATTTAGTCACAATCTCTCTTAATTTGTCTCCTGAGCTTTGTAATTCTCCCAATTTGGTCACCCGAATCTTATAATTGTTCCCCTTAGTTTGTATACCTTCAAATTGGGCCATATGTGATTTGTAATTGGGCATTCAGATTTTGTAATTGTTTTAATTAGATCCCCAATATTAATAAGAATCTATTTTAGTGTACAATTTGTTTTATTTTAATTAATTATTTAATTGTTTTAATTAAATGCAATTAATTTATATGTGATGCATGTTTTAAATTAGGCATGTAGAATTAAATATTAGACAATTAAATACACTCAATTTAATTAATTATTAGAGGGTTAGTAGGGTTTCTCTAATTAGGATTTCAATAATTAAATAGGATAGATAATTGTAGTAATGAAGTGCATATTAAATACAGTTTTAAAATTCTAATTTGGATGATGTTCCATTGTTTACAATGGATTGTTATCTTAACATGAATTTTATAATTATATTTAATATACATTATACTTAAAATTAAATACAAAATTAGTCCTTAATTAAAATTAGATAATTAATTAAGATACATTGTAGTTAATTAAATGTATATCGAATAGAATCTTTGAGGTTCAAATCTGGATGGTGTTCTATTGTTTACAATGGGGTGTTATCTCCGCCTTGGTCATAAAGGTGTATATTCGACATACATTTTCACTTATAATTAAATAATAAATTGTTAGAGCCCTAATTAGGAATAGAACTTTAATTAATTAGAAGAATTAATTAATTAGGAAAATGATTAATTTAAAGGCTTTAAATATATGGAAGGTGTTCAAGAAATTGACATTTTCTCATAAAAGCCATTAAATTAATTAATATTCATAGTTTAAAATAACTAATTAATTAGAGCATGTTTAGGATTAATACTTAAAATAAACAAGACAATAAAAGGACATTTATAAAAAACCTTTTATGTTGGAAATTCATTTTTAAATATGAATAGGGGTGCCACCTAACGGGGTGCTTTTAATCTCATATTCGAATAAAATGAATTTCCTTATAAAAGGATATCTGCATTCGGAATTTAAATTCAATTAATAATTATGGGATAAATTAAATTCAAATCATTATTCGAAATGCCAAAATGCCACTTAAAATTAAAGGTACCGATAACCGGCGTTCGTAGGGGGTGCTAACCCTTCCCTACACGTAACCGACTCCCGAACCTAAGTTTTTTAAAAAAAAATCTCTGGTTTATTTTTCGGTGTCCGGTCTACCTCGAAGTGATCGATGACGACTCTAATTTTTTTAAATAAATAAAGGAAAATTCAATTTAATACGGAAAGCCCTAAATTTTCAAGATTAAATTAAAAATGGCCAGAAAACCCTAATTTTCTAAAAAGACCGATCGTCAAGCGATTTTCCACACCCGGTTTCAAAAATGGTCACGACAACATCACATTTATGATATGCAGGAAAACAAGGGAATTGAAAGTGTACTAACCTTCCTTGCAAGCACAAGAAAACAACCCCCTAAACACTAGCTTCAAGATTTGCCTTTGCCTTGAGCCTTGGAATGCCCCCTACTTCTTTAACTTGATTTAGAGATCTCTAGATGCTGAACAAACTTTCATTCTTGACCAAAACGTGATTCACAATCAAACCTTAACGTTTTCACCTTGAACATTCAAACTTTGGGTAAGAGATAAGAATAGGTGAGAGAGGGAGCAAGGGGACAGTGGTGACTTCACCCATCTTACTATTCTGCAGAATTTTAAGTAGCCTCCAGCCCCTTTTTCTTCCAACCATGTTTTTACCTTATTAACCCTCTTAATTTCATCCTAACCCAAACCCAACTCAACCTAAGCAAGCCCAACAACAATAGGCCGGCCCAAAAGACACCCAAAGCCTTATATTTTGGCCCAACCTCGTGGCCCAAATGTCGGATTAACCCGACCCTCGGATTCTGAAATTCGTGTTGTTACATAAATTCCTAACCTTAACACCCAAAAACCTAAACCCCAAACACTAAACTCAAAACTCTAAATACTAATCATAAGTCCTAAATTCTACACCCTACAACCTAGATACCTAAATTCTAAACTCTAACCTAAAACCCTAAACCCTAAAATTGAAAGGTTTACACAAGCTTGTGTATCAAAATATTTTCCTTAATTAATACTCTAAACCCAAATTCCAAACTCTAAACCTCAAAACTCATAATCTTTAGAGTTTAGGATTAAGATTTAAGTTTAGGTTTTATATTTTATGGTGTAAGGTTTGAGTTTGGGGTTTATGGGTTAATTACATGTTACCAAAGCAACTAAATTAATGGGTTCAAATTTTTTTTGTCGAGTATTAATTACATCTATAATTAACTATATATTAAACATACTACTAAATTTCATTGAAGGGGAAAATGAACATTAATTATAGGAACGTGCGAATTTTCATGCACAACCCTTAAAGCTGCATATAACAAAACTCTTTTAAAAATACCGCATTTTGATTTCAAACAAGTACTTTTAAGAAAATTTTAAGTAAAAAATTATTTTATACAATGTTTAAACTATCAAGACATCTCCTAAACCCTTACATCAAAAGATATTGTGCACTCAAACGCCCGTCATCTTGAAAGTTTTAATAACTAACATGTCAACAGAACTAAGATTCAATTATCAGTTCAAGTCAAAATTTTAACTGAAATAGCCAACATTGCTCTAATTATAACATTATTAAATTATAACATTATTAAAATAGATGATCAAATTATGTTAAATTAGTAAAGTGAACCTAAATTTAGCTTTAATCCAGACAGACTTCAGACTATGCTGAATCGATAGAACCCAGCTGCTTTATTTGCAACAGTTAGATTATTCAATATTCCCTCTATCCCACTATTTGTGTCACATGTTGATTTTTCACGAAATTTTAAAAAGAAAAATTTTATATAAGATATGTGTTGTAAAATAATTTAAATGACAAATTTTTCCTTAAAAAGTTAACTTTTATTTTTGTTGGAAAACTAAAAAATGATAGAAAAATAATTTCTTAAAAAAGTTGTTAACTTTTTTTAAGTGACATTTTGAGTGAGATAATTTTAAAATATAAATATAACAATTTTATTGGAATTTTTCTCAATTTCAGAAAAAGACATTAAGGATACAAAACACAAAGGAAGGAGGCTGCTGCCTGAGCCCTAATGTATTGGTATTGCATTTGCTGGCTCATATAACTCACAGGCAAGAGCATTGAGTAGAAGGGCGATTGAGCTGGGGGCTACGGTAGGCTACTATTGCATTGCAAAGCAAAGGAGTTGAAAAGAACCCCAAGGGCCAGAATAGGGGGATGGTGCAGGTGCAGGTGCAGGTGCCAGGTGCAGGTGCAGGTGCTTATGGTGGGTAAAGTTGGTGAGTTTTTTTTTTTACCTGTCCTTTACAGTTTCCATGCTAGACAGAGTAGACAGTCAATTCTCCTTTTCACCCTCTGGTTTTTACCCCAAGCTCCCCTTATTTTCAGCCTGTTCTGCCCCACATGACAAAGAAATCACACACGGCTAGCGTCTCCTCCGATTCCCACTATTCTCTTACACTTCTCCTCTAGTCCCTTTTCTCTCTCAGTTATATTGTCCATTTGTTCACTCCTGTTACCAGTTAGGTGGGGCTGCTCAACTCCCCTTTTGTCAGGGTTTTCTTACAAGTCTCTGACAAAAAATAAAAGCATTTCAGACGCAAAGAATGAATCCACCCCAACAAACTACTGATATAAGTTGACAGATTTGCACACTCTTTGTTTATTTACACATCGAAACTTAAACATTGTTGTTTTTTCTAGTTCTTTCTTTCTTCTTTTCCAGTATGAAGACAATCACAACTAAGAACTCCCACTAATCTTCTTTCTCCTTCTCCAGGCGATATTTCAACTGGAAAAAGAAGGTTGAAGATGATGATGACAGCGAGGAAGAAGTCCTAAACTTCAGCTCCTCGTCTCATTTTTGTGATGAAGCCAAGGAAGCAGAGGAGCTTCGAATCTCGGTGCCCGTCAAGTTTCTTTAGTTCCAGCACCGAGAAAGAAGTTGCCGATTGTGTCGGTTTCCAAGCTTCGGTCGGCTCTGAGTGTGTTCGGTAAGAATCGTTCTGTATATCGTTCGGGTTTAGGCACTAAAGTCATAGGAACCCTGTTCGGATACCGGCGTGGTCACGTTCATTTTGCGTTTCAAGAAGAGGCAAAACTCAGTCCAGCGTTTTTAATCCAACTCGCAACACCAGCTAGTGTTTTGGTCAAGGAAATGGCTTCTGGGTTGGTTAGAATCGCCTTGGAGTGTGAGAAGAAGATAGGGAGGAAAGGGGTGAAGCTGCTGGATGAGCCTGTTTGGCGGACTTACTGCAATGGCAAGAAATGTGGGTTCGGAACGAGACGCGAGTGCGGACCCGAGGAATGGAAAGTGTTGAAAGCCGTGGAGCCCATTTCGATGGGAGCCGGTGTGCTGCCGGGAAACTGCAACGGGGATGGAGGTGGGTCCGAAGGTGAGCTGATGTACATGAGACCCAGGTTCGAGAGGGTCGTAGGGTCTAAAGACTCGGAAGCCTTTTACATGATGAATCCCGATGGCTCCGGTGGCCCTGAACTCAGTGTTTATCTGATTAGAGTTTAGGATCTTTTGTCTTGGTGCACTGAACTTTAGATTTTGTATTTTTGGAGCTGGAGGTTTGGGTTTTTTTTCCCTTTCCATGTAATATGCCTTACTTTCTCGTAATAATGGAAATGGCGAACATGGGTTATCATGTTTTCATCATTCTAATTCCATTTAAAGTATATAAATCAACCTCTGCGGCAATGGCGGATAGGGGTAAATGAACCGAATTTGAACGAACAAAATTATATTCATGTTCGTTTGTTTATTTTTAAAGGTGTTCATGTTCGGATAGTGTTTGTTTAAATTTTTAATATTGTATTCGTGTTCGTTTATTTATTTTTGAAGGTGTTCATGTTCGTTTGTTTAGTGTTCGTGAACGTGTTCGCGAACGTGTTTGTTTACGAACGTGTTTGTTTAAGTGTTCATGAACGTGTTCGCGAACATGTTCGTTTAAATATTCACAAACGTATCAATTTAAGTGTTCGCGAATATGTTCGTTTATATGTTATGAAATGTTAACTAAATTAACAATAAATAAATAAATAAAACAAAAGCAACAAAATAAAACTTACATTTCAACACGAACTTATATAATATCCTTAGCAACAACATAAAACAATATTTAGATATATCTACAAGCATTTTAATCCTATAAACGAGCTTATAAATGAGCCTATAAACGAGTTTGTTCGTGAACATAAACGAACCGAACACACCTATGTTCATATTTGTTCGTTTATTAAACAAACATAAAAAATTTGTTCATACTCGCTTATTTAGCTTAATAAACGAACATAAACGAATGTTATACAAACGGTTCACGAACGGTTCGTCAAACGCTCTGTTCATTTACACTCCTAATTATTGGCGGAGTTTATCCAAGTAGAAACATTTGCAGTATATCTGATACTATTATATGAACCTATGTTGCACGTACGGGTACAGGAACGGAAATGAGAAACGATAATTTTTAAAATTACAGGGTATGACATATAAAATAATTTTTAAAATTCTACATAGATATAAAAAAGTTATAACTATTCATTAAAATTCATACTAATAAATATATTAGTAATAATATAAATATGTTAATAATAATATAACAATTAATAAATAAAATATGTAAAATATTTATATATAAAATAAAGTTAAATATATAAATTCTGTCCATTTAAATATTTATTAAATCTAAGATCCATCCCCTATTAACCCACTAGCCCACTTAAATTCAGTCCATCCTAGTTAACTCATGGCCCAGTGAGCCCAAAAGTTAAATCAGACTAACCTAAGAGAACCCTAAACCTAATCCCTACCAGCAGCTAACACCCACGCTTTGCAGCCGTCCCTCTCATCTCTCCCAAACCTCCCTCTCAATCTTTCATGTCCTTTTCCAGTAAAACTCCGACCAATCACTTGTCGTCAACGTTTTACTCAATGTGTCACGTGCCATCCTATTTGAATTTAAAACATTGTCGTTTTGTTTGTTATTTTCAATTACTGCACTGTGTTTTGTATTGTTGATACGCTGTCGTTTTCATTCATACTGATACGGCATAGTTTGGTTGTAAGGCTAAAGGCAGACTGTGTTAAGGATTTTGATTATTGATGATTAAATTAAAAAGTTCTTATTTTCTCTCCTCTGAAATCTCTTCTTTTACTTCTAATATCCTTTCTTTCATTCTCAGAATTTTTTAATCTTTCGTTTTTCTTCTGTTTTCGTTTGGGTCATCACACACCGCTTCCCTCATTGTGATTGTCGTCCCTTCGCGACTAACCTCCTCGCATCAGTTCTCCTTCTTCGCCCGCCGTTTACGAAGAAGACATCAAGGTCGTCCGTCGTCGCGTTTCGTTTCCCGCACCTTCGGTTCACGTTCCGATAAACTATGTTGGGACGCATTTGAAACCCACATGCCATCCCTGAAACATCCCCAGAAATATTTCAACCGTCCCCGATTGCTTTAGTCGTACCTTGATGTCTTCTTCGTAAACGGCACTTGTATGTAGGGGTAGGCGTTCGATCGAGTCGAGCAAAAAAATTTTAAGTTATTCAAGTTGAAGCACATATTTTACAACTCAAACTTAATTTAAAATTTTTTTATTCGAAACGAGTTTTCTAGTTCCTATACAAATTTAATTGTAATTATTGACCATGTTATAGTACGATTTGATTTCAATTTAAGCAACTTTCTCTATCTATATAAGATATGCATATATATTTTTTCATATTATTTTTCACATGTATAAATAAGGTTTGTAATTGTTATTTAATAATAAAAAATATCATCTAAACTTATAAAATATATTTATAATATTATTATTTTTAAATAGGAACTTTTGGAGATAAAGTATTTATGGGAGTATAAATGAGTTAATAATTTGATGTTAAGAAAAACTTTACAAAATATTTCAGTTGAATAATCAAATTGAATAAAATATAAAGTAAATGGATTAAATTACATAAAATAATTTGTTAAAAATATAAATTGAAGTTACATACATATTATATAGTGTTAGTGAATCACGTGGTTTAATTTTGGTCAAAAATAGACTTAAAACAAAAGATGAATTGAAGAAATAGGAAATCATTCAAAATTGAGGGGCTAAATTGAAAAAATACGAAATTTATTTTAAAAATATGAATTGAAGCTAAATATATATTCTACAGTAATTTAGGAGCATGTGGTTCAAATTTGGTCAAAATGGACTTAAAACGAATGAGAGATTGAAGAAATGAGGAAGTCATACAAAGTTTAGGGGCTAAATTGCAAAAGGATGAAATTTATTTTCAAAAATACTAATTGAATCTAAATAGGTATTCTAAATTGGTTTAAAAACATGTGGTTCAAATTTGGTAAAAATGGACTTAAAATGAAGAAGAAATTAAAGAAAAATTAAAATCAGGGACTAAATCGCAAAACTGTAAAATTCATTTTTCGATTTTTGATTTTTTTTGTTTTTTCAAGTTGGCCAAATTTCAACTCGATTCGAACTCAAAATTTTTTCGAGTTACTCAATTTGACTCGAATAACTCGATTCAAATAACTTAAATTGAAAAAAATTAATTTTTTCAAGTCGAATTTTGCTTACCCCTACCGGTACGTACCTCGGTCGTACCCTTAGCGAAAATATTTTGAGTACTTGAAACGGCATGAGTTTACCGTACCCGTGCTTCCCAGATATGAACAACATGATTAACAACGAAGTCAACTGAATTTTAATTCATGGATATTGCAATATACAATAACATATTTATTTGAACACTGGCGGATTCATTGCACACTTTGAAATGCGAAATTTCTTCTATTAGTTATTTATTTTACTGATGGTATATATTTGAAATTTAAATTTTCTTATGTTAGTTATCTATTTTATTAGTTGTACTCTTATAGATTTGTGTGATCAGGGATGAACTGAAGGGGCGGTCGCCCCGAAAAATTTAAAATTCGTATATGATTTAAAAATTGTTTAGAAATTTTTTATGTAATTTCGATTGAAAATCTATTTTTGCCCTCTAAAATTTTATAAGTTCGCTCCTCTCGAATTTTATAGGTTCTTCACCCAACATAAAATCTTATGTCCGTTCCTATGTGTGATATGTGTACCCACACTCAAAATTATTTCTAGATTCACTGTATTTGAATGTGTAATGAATTTGAGAGAAATGTGAATAGTTTAATTATTTATATAAAAAAACAGAATAACTTTGAAGCTGTTAAATTAGGACATAGGGGCATGTACCTGATCATTGTACGTACTTCATGTACATATTTTATATACTCTGTAGGAATGTATGTGTGTTCATTGCATTTCAAATTTAAAACCAGAAGACTGGACCGAATTGTTGTTGATTTCAAGTGGCTAAAACAGAGCCAAAAATCCATGGGAATTTGGAATGGTCAATTACGACTGTGTTGATGATGTTTTGAGAGGCTGTTTTCATACAGAAGAAGACGATCATGTTTTTCGCTACATGCTCCAATAGATCTTATGGAGTTTGGTGCATTAATTTGTTTTATTTATGAAATGGCGGCAATGTAAAACGATTTTGGTTCACGTGTTCGGAGACCTAGCCCAAGGTATAATTGCATATTGTTTCTTCCAAGGCACAATGGTTTTATGCTAGTCTTTTATGTATATATTTATACCAATTTTAAATTTAGTCTTTGGACTCATTGAGTGATTTTAGTGAAAAAAAAAGTATTGTTATTTTTATGAGATTTAAGTTCGAACAGTTTATTTATATAATGTGTGTGCATTTTTAAAGGGATACAAGTAAAAAACAGATATTATCATGCAATCATACTAAAATGTTCAAAAATAAGTAAATTTAGTCCTCAGCATTAACTATCCTAAAAAAACACCTATCATTTATATTTTATAGAAAAACATTATAATCCAAGGTTAAAATTATATTATTAAGACTAATTATCATTTGGTCTAGCATAATGAGATATTAAATCTAATAAGAGGACCATCTTATAAATATTCGAATTAGCCTAATCGAAATTATATTCGTAAGGCTTAATAGTCAAATAAGTTCCCAAACTATACCCTTTTTTTCAGTTAGGTGCTTAAACTTTGTTTTGGGATAAATAGGTGTCTAACGTTTTCAACGTTACTCAAATAGGTGGCCCGCCGTTACTGTATGTTAATTTTCACCGTTATCTGACGCGTGTCATCTTCTTAAAATTTTGAAATTATATTTAAAAATAAATCAAAATTAATAAAACAAAATAACCCCAAATCTCACAAAATAGCCCCAAATTTTAAAATCCCTAACACCTCAAAACCCAAATTCTGATTTGACTGATTTCGCCACCGATTGCCACGCTTCTGCCTATCACATCCGTCGCCGGACCATCACAACCATTTACCCCATCATCTCGTGGCCGAAAATTGACTGACGCCGTGCGAAACGCCGAAATCGTCAAATGGTTCATTCAAATGATTCGCAATGAACGACGGCATAACGGATGATGAACGGTGTATGGGTCATTCGACGAGGGGATGTCGCTTCATTTCATCGTCGAAAACGCGACCAACGCCGTGAGAGTGGCCGGATTTGGGGGTTTAGGGATTTGGGGACTATTTTGAGATTATTTAAAAATTTTAGAATATTTAAAAAAATTTGATTTATTTTTTAAAAAAAATAAAATTCAAAAAGTGTTTAATAAATCCACGTGTTCGATTTTGATTGGATAACGGAAAAAATTAATGTCCATCACGACTAAACTTTAAATGATTCATGGAATGAAACGTTAAGCACGTATTTAACCCAAAAAATAATTTAGTCACCTATCTAAAAAAATGTATAGTTTAGTTACATATTTGACGGTTAACCTATTCTCAAAACGTGTTAATCTAGTATTGGGAATCGGGGGGTAAGGTTGAGTCCATGAAAACAAGTTAGAAAAAACTATGGGCTGCTAGGAAGTTGATGAGCCCAATATAAAGACAGCTGCTACTTCGTTTCAATTCAGGTTTGTTTTTAAGTGGACCAAGCCCTGTCATTCAATCTAATGTAACCTAATTGGACTGTTTTACTGGGCTACACTTATATCCTATTACATAATCACAAAGTCTTCAATTAAAATTAGTGGTATAATATCATATTTAGTACTTGTATTTTAATAAAATATTAAACATGATACTTGTTTTTTGATTAAATATCTAATATGTTACTTGTATTATGATAATATGTCCAATGTGATACATGTAAAAATGTTCAGTATGATACTTGCACTATATTAAAATGTCAAATATGACACATGAACTATCATTTAGTGTATTATTATGGTACTTGAGATAACATCGTTTGCAAGGGTTGTACTTGAACTATTGTTTCATGTATTAGTATGGTTAACATTGCTAGTAAGTGTCAAATCAATCAATTGAAATTCATGAATACAGTAAGAATACACAAAATGATAGATCAAGTACAAGGATTGCTCAAAAATACATGACCCGTTGATCTGGTAAAAAATATCGAGTATTTTTACTTAAAAATTTTCCCGGGTTAGATACCTAGCATGTTAAATATCATGGGTTTACGAGTCGGTATGGGTGTTGATATTCAACTTAGACGAGTTCCTGAAAACTTGGTTCCATTTTTTTATTTTAGATTATATTTTTATTTTAGAAGTTAGCATTGGAGAATATGGAAGAAAATTAACTTTTGATTTCGAATTTATTATTTTTATTTTGTAATACTTATTTTTATAGTTTAAATATTTACATTTCTAAACATGCATTGTTGTTGTATATTTGAAATGTTTTATGTAGGAAAATGATTAGACTATATTTCTTTATTTTTTTAGACATTTAAGTTTTATCTTTGTACTATGCAATTTGATTTTTTAAATTCAATATTTGGATAATTTTATTTGATTTTCTAAGTTTTGAAGTTGTCATTCGATTTTTTTAAAATTGTATGGTTTGTAAAAAATATATATAAATTTGTCTATGGTACATTGTGACCCGATTACAGGCACGGTTGAGAC
This sequence comes from Hibiscus mutabilis, assembly GCA_019671005.1. NCBI lineage: Eukaryota > Viridiplantae > Streptophyta > Magnoliopsida > Malvales > Malvaceae > Hibiscus > Hibiscus mutabilis. The sequence goes on from CM033750.1 coordinate 11,126,182, forward strand.
ACATATAGACTTTTTTACAATTTGAATAACTGAATACCCAATTGTGAACACTACTATCAAGCATCACATTAGATATTTTATCAAAATAAAAATATTATTTTAAATATTTTAAAATAGATATCACATTAAACATCTATATCAAAATACATGTAATATATTAGACATTTTAAAAAACAGATAACCATATTATACCTTTAGTAAAAAAAAATGTAAAATTACGCATTAAAATTTTTAAATCGTTTAAGTTAACTTGTCGCTTGGATAAATGAACTATAAATAAATAAAATAATGTAGCAAGCAAGGAAGTGGAGTTTTTTTTAACAACAAGAACACGCGGATATTTCATTGAAGCTTAAAAACAAAACAAAAAACAAGAAAACGGGAATACAAAAAAATCACGAGTAGAAGAACAAAGAAAAACAATTTGGTATAATTAAAAAAAAGAGAGTAAACAACTAAGTAAAGCATGACCCAAGGACACTAAAACAACACATGAACAACATGGGAAACAGATCCCAGCAGAAACAACACAAAAAATAAAACAACGGGAATCAAAAACAAAAGAAAACACAAGCAAACAACATAACGGGGGAGACCCATCAGAAAACACAACGACAAGAGAAATTGAGACGAGAATCAAGCCAGCACATTTAATCTTTACTGCATGTAGCTCTCGAGATCACGGGGAGGGTAAGGTCGGTTGCAGGAATCAGGGGCGGTTCAAAGATTTTGGGCCCGTGTGCAATTTTTAAAATACGCCTCTTAATTTATAATCGATAAGAGATATAATTTTTTTCTTTCAAAAAATTATCATAATAAAAAAATATTATTATATTATTCTCTTGCGCAACAAAAAATTGACTTATAAACATCTAAAAATAAAACATTTTCACTTAAAAGGTGTCATTTTTTACATGTTTAAAGTTTTAGGTAATTGTTATATATGTGAGCACTCAAATCCGTCCGGCGCTCACTTTTTAAAATTCGTTCGGGTTTGAAAATTTGTTTTTTCGTGTTTGAAAAATCCCGCCCGATTTTAAAATTAAGAACGTGGAGTCGCCACCGATCTTTTGAAAATGGTAGACCGGACACCAAAATAAAACCAGAGATTCAAAATTTGGGTATGGGAGTCGGTTACAGATGGGGAAGGATTAGCGCTCCCACACGGCCCAAAATTGGTACCTAGTCGATTATTTAATGTCTTGGTGTTGGAAATTTGCGAATTCGATTAAAATTTAAAATACGATTTTTAAATGTATAAAAATATTAAGAGAACCACATCCTTTTACGCCCGGGACACGGCTTCTCGCTTTATTGGAAAAACGTTAAAAAATATTACATCCATTTACGCCCGGGACATGATTTATCGAGGTTTAAAACATTGGTTTAAAATTCATTTCTTTAAAAAGATTTCTAGATGATAAAAAAAATGATGACATGTATAAATAAAATATGAAGCATTAAATGACTAATGAAATAAGTATAAACACCTATATAAAATTTACATATTAAATACATATAAAAATATAAAACTAAATATTATAATGTATATGTACATATTTAAAACTATAACGCATATATATACACGAAAAAGAAAAAAAACTCATAATATTAATATAATATAATAGCATATGATATTATACAAAAAAATACATATATATATATAATGTTACAATATTTAAAATATAATATATAATAATGCACATAATATAATATAAAACATATTTTACATACTAAAAATACATGCATGTTACAAAAACACAATATAACAAAATAATATGGCAAAACACATTATAGTAACTAATGTAAAAATACATATAAATACTACCATACTACATATAATATAAGATATAGTCACTAAGTATAATATAAAGGACCAAAATGAAAAATATAAGAAATAAAAAGGCTAAAAAAAGAAATGAATTAAAGCATTAAATAAAAAGACAACGGCTAAATTGAATGGAAAGTAAAATAAAAGGGCGAAATTAAAATAAAGAAGGATGGAAAAGGGTGTGAGAATAAGGATCAAGGATTGAAAGCGTAATTATACCACGGACGGAAATGTAAACAGAAAAAGAAAAGGGGACCACTTTCGTAATTAACCCATTAAACAAATCAAAACATTTTTTAATCAAAACATAATATACAAAAAACCTTAATGTTTTAATGCTCTCTCCCCCTTTTCAACCACATGAGCAGCGCCGCTCACCCTCCCCGCTCGCGACAGCGCCGATGAAGGCCGATCATTAGCATTAAAGCCTCACGGCGAAGAGGGAATGACAGAGCAACATTGGATCGATTGGTAAGTCTTTCAAAACTCTTTTTTTTTATTCGAATCGAAAATAAAAACAAAAAAATAGACTTTGATTTCAAAATAAAATAGAGTTCGAACAGATCTATGATGTTTTACCTCTAAAATTTTTACTATTCTTGGAATTTTTTTGATCTGAAACCCTTTACAACCCTTTTTTTTAACCAAAAATCCCCTAAATTTCTCTTTGATTTCTTTATCATCCCCCCCTTTTTGCGATTTTCAGACCCCCTTTTCCGATATCTCTCTTCTGATATTACTTCGGTTTTTGTAACCGATCTAAACTAATCCCCCATTTTTTATATCTTATAGATCTGATGATGGTGTATAGGGATAAAGCCGGATTCGTAGGGCGGCGACAGCTTCAAAAGTCGGTAGCATCAGCTAGGGTTCAACAGAGTAGATTAGGGTTGGTTTTTAATTTTGTCAGATTAGGGTTTGATTGGTTTGGGATTAAGGGTTTAATTTAGTTAGTTTTTAGGGTTATTGGTTTATTTAGGGTTGGGTTGCCAAAGAAGGTGGTCAACGAGGCAAGGGCGGTGGCGGCAATATTAGGGATTTAGGGTTTTTAGATTTTGGGGTGTTTTTGTAATTTTGGCCTTTGATGGGTTTGGGTTTGTAACCGGGTATGGGTTGTGGGTTTGAATTTGAATTTGGTTACCCGATTGAAAAGAGTTATTATAGCTGTCCCTCTTTGCTTGTTGTTGTGTAACGGCAACGAAGCAAAGACTAAAAATGACTTGTTTCGTCCGGTCCGGCTGAGCTTCTCCCCTCTTGACGTATGTCTTCTTTCTTCTGTAGACCTTCCTTCTCTTTGACGCATGCCTTCTTTCTTGTCTTGGTTTATCCACCTTGCCACCCTTGGGAAGCAAAATCTTCATAATAAGGGGTTGTCTGTTGGGGAAGCAAAACGAGTTCAACTTGCTACATTATTGATGATGAACTAATACCTAAAGAAAATTTGACCCAGCTGCAACACCGACGAAGAAGCAAGGTCTGCCAAATTCGATCCAGCTGCAACACTTACGAAAAGGCATGACCGATGGATGAAAGCTCCAATGTCTGATCCAGCTACAACTTTGATAAAGAGGCAGTATCAAAAAATTGAAAACTTCTTCTTCTTTTTTTCTTTTTTCTTTTTTCTTTTTTTCTTTTTCATTCTTTTTTTCATTTTTTAGATAAAACATTGATAAAACTTGAAAGACAGCAAATTTTGACCAAGCTACAACACCGACGAAGAGGCATGGTCTAAAGTTAGTAATGTTAATCCAGCTATGACACCAACGAAGAGGCAGGATCAAGAGTTAGTGAATTTGGTCTAGCTACAACACCGACGAAGAGACAAGACCGAAAGTTAGTAAATTTGGTTCAGCTACAACACCGACGAAGAGGCAGAACTAAAAGTTAGATTTGACCAAGCTACACCACCAACGAAGAGGCAAGGTCTGAGGATTTGATCCAGCTACAACTCTGACGAAGAGGTAATATCGAAGATTTGGTTTCTTTGCGATCAAGCTACGACTCTGACGAAGAGGCATGATCGGAATTTGGCAAACTTGGTTCAGCTACAACACCAACGAAGAGGCATAACCAAAAGTTAGGTTTGACCAAGCTAAAACACCGACGAAGAGGCTTATCAGAATTTGGCAAACTTGGTTCAGCTACAACACCGACGAAGAGGCAAAACCATAAATTTATAAAGTTGGATCTACCCACACCATCAACGGAAGGGCAAGATCAGATTTCAACAACTTAGATCTTATTATACCATCAACGGAGGGGCAAGATCGACAAATGATAACAACTTGATTTTCATTTTTATTTTTTTATTTTTGATTTAACCTTTTTTCATTTTTTCTTTCTTTTTTGATGACTTTTTTTATTGATGTTTTTTTTTTTTTTTTTGAAATTTTGATTTTTTTCTTTTTTTTCTTGCTACAACTACAATAAAAAGTATATTTTGAGTAAAATTTTGGTCTAGCGGCAACATTGACGAAGAGGCAAGACCTGGAGAGGATTTGATCTGCTACACGACTGACGGAGAGACTAGATCAACAAAATATGAGATCCACTACACCACCGATGGAGAGATAGGATTCATATGAAAAATTTGATCTATGTCACCACCGACGGAGACAAGATCTACATTAAGTTTGTCTACCATCACTGACGGAGGCATGATTTGCAAGATGTTGAATTGTTGTGCCATTGACAGCGAGACGATGTCTGAAATAAATTTGCTCGGTTTCTCTATCGACAGAGGGCATGATCTGAAATGAGTTATTTCTGTTGGCAAGAGTGATAATCTGGAAAATGTTGGTGTCCACCACACCATTGTCGGAGAAATCAAATCATACAAAGGAAAAAAATAATTTGTCAGTAATTGTTCAAAAAATTTGTCACTGGTACCTTTTATTTAGATGTTCCAGCATCTTTTGTTTGACTTCCTCCATGACTAAGGTTGGCCATCGTGTCGTTGCCCCCATGTTGAGGATGTTCGGTCTTTTCTTTGAGGACATGTTTATATGTACAAAAAAATGCATGAATGCATCTAATATTATGCCTAAATGCATGTCTCTATCTTAAATGCATGGTGATTTTGGTGTATGCAATTAATCTAAATGTATGACGTGTGCAAAAGTGATTCAATGCAAGATGAATGCAACTAAATGCATGAATGTGATATGATTTTTCTGGCCCTCAATGGGATTCCCTTGACTCCTCACTGGTCTTGTCAGGATCTTGGTCTTTCGTATATAGCAGTGCCCCAACCTCTTCTTAGGTTTGATCACCTTTCTTTAAATCTTACATCAGGGTGCATGCCCCAACATCTTGTTCGTTCTACGTCATCGTCTGAAACTGCTCTTGCAGCAAATTTGAAACTTTAGGGAGATGTTATTTATGCATGTTGGATATTCAAGACTCGGGTACGAACAAAATATACTTGCATTGCAACTTGTAGTTTTGATCCCTTACAAAATATTCTCACTATTATCGTACTTAAGTCAGTGAGATTGGTTTTACAAAAACATTACTCTGAAAGTGATAAAAACTACAAGGGGACCTACAATGGTCAAGACATTGCAATATTTAATCTAGATAATCATGGTCTAGTTCAAAAAACACCTTCGATACACCCCTAATTGGCATCTTCGTGCTTTAGCAAAGGGTCTTTGTTCGTAGCTGTTCCCGCTGAGTCATCAAGGTTTATCACCCCAAGCTTAACAATTTTTTCCACCAACTTTTTGAAACCAAAGTAGTTTTCAATTGTGTGGCCAACTTGTTCCGCGTGATAATCGCATTTTGTGATGGGATCATACCATTTCGGGAAGGGAGGTTGTACCAGATCTTAGTAAAATGTGCCACCATATGGATGTCGTACAACTATTTGTACAATTCTCCATAAGAAATAGATAATGAAGTAAACTCTATCTTTTCAGTATTCTTCGTCTGACCAGAATCTTGACTTGAGGAACTGTGAGTACTTGTGGCTTTGGGTTGTATCACCGTCACCGACTTTGAATAGCCAAAATTTAAAATTCCATAAGAGTTCACTTCATTGTACCTTTTTGCATACGACAACTTCTTATGAGACGAACTTCCACCAGCATCGATCCTTCCACTTTTAACGGCATTTTCGATGAGTTCACCAGATAGCACTAGATCAGCAAAGTTAGTAGTTGCATTACCTATAAGGTGATCTAAGATTGGACCCTCCAAAGTCTGGATGAATATGACCACTGTTTCCTTCTCACCAAGAGGGGGTTGGACTTGTGCAGCTATATCTCTACAGCGTTGCGCGTACTGTCTGAAGCTTTCATTAGACCTCTACTTCATGTGTTGCAGAGTCCAACGACCAGGTACCATATCATTGACGTGTCGGTACTGTTCCAGAAAAGCTCTAGCCAAGTCTTTCCAAGATTTTATCTGATGACGGGTTAATTGATTATACTATCGGGTAACAGATCCTGATAGACTATCTTGGAAACAGTGTATCAGTAGCTTGTCGTCTCTGCCGTATCCTGTCATCCTCCTATAGAACATAGTGAGGTGAGCGCCAGGGCAACTGGTTCCATCATACTTTTCAAACTCTGGATCTTAAATTTTGGAGGTAACACCAAATATGGGACAAGATTGAGTTCACTGGCATCGAATCCACTGGAGGTATCCTTTATCTCTATGGCTTGTATTTTTTCTTCGAGTCGTTTGCAACGCTCCTCGATCTCTTTCGATGGCTCATTTCTTGATTTGTTAGATTCAATCAACTAGCCCATCTCGGAGATAAAATTTTCAGCCTGAATGCCCCTAGTTTAACTTCTGATGCGGCGGGCAAATTTGCCGGGATAGGGGCACTGGCCTGAAGTGTTTGAGATTTTTCTATAGAAATTACCACTCGTGGGTTGGTTTAACTTTTAGCTTGAGTAGGGGTAAACCCTGGAGGATATATAAGATCTTCATTTTCTTCCCTAGGACCTGCCCCAGAGTTGATAGCAGAGGCATCTCCTTGTCCAGGAAACTTGTGTCCTAGCACCTGAGCTAATTTCACTAGTATGACCTGTTGAGATTTCGCGAACTGGTCCATTATCTCTTGCTGGGCTTTGGCTAACTGGTCCTCTAGTTTTTGGGTTAAATCTGCCTGCAAAGTCTTCTGGTTCCGCTCAATCCTATCAAATCTGTCTTCGTTTGCCATCTTTATCTTACTCATTGTTCTGTACGGATTTTGAATCAATTGATCTTTCGTCTTTCCTAGTATTGTTGTCACATGGCATCCCGAGGACCAGTCTCAAAATGAATACATGTAAAAAACAAAGTATATGTCCTATATGCGAAAACACCAATGCAAAAATCAAGATGTCGTGATATGAAATGCAGTGAGTGCCAAAATGAACAGATATGATGTGATCACAAAAAAATGGGCCAGTTTAAAATAATCAAATGAACAATTGAAATGGTAATTAAGGTAAAAATAAAACAGATAAGAAACTGTACATAAAAAATGCATCAAATCCTAAAAGGGTAACCGCTAAACGGGCAGACTTTCGCATGGCTCTAAAGGGTTGGCTCATACTGCTCACTATATGCGGTTTTGGTTCTAAGGAAGGGTACCCGAATTGTCATCCATGTCCCTTACTAAAGGTAGCAAGGTCCCTGATCTTCACCCATTATAGGTTTCAAACGGACCAAGTTCAATTCAAGGGGATACATCTGCCTATACGGAGGTAACCCACACGAAAGCATAAGAAATATATCCCGAAAGCGATTCATCAACCTATACGGTGGTAACCCACACGAAGGCGGTATGACGCTTCCATTTAAAAGGGCAGAGCTCGGGTAAAAAGCTCATGGAATGCAGGAAAATAAATCAGTTATATTTATAGAAAAAATGCATGTCTTATTAAAAACAGAATCATATTTCAAATTAAAATCGAATTCACCAATTTCCAACGACCAAGACTAAAGGATAATCAACTCGTGGCTTGACTATTTTTTATTTTAAAATCCCCAAACGGAGTCGCCAGCTGTGAGCACCCAAATCCGTTCGGCACTCACTTTTTAAGATTCGTTCGGGTTTGAAAATTTGTTTTTTTTGTGTTTGAAAAACCCTGCCCGATTTTAAAATTAAGAATGTGGAGTTGCCACCGATCTTTAGAAAATGGTAGACCAGACACCAAAATAAAACCAGAGATTCAAAATTTGGGTCCGGGAGTCGGTTACGGATGGGGAAGGATTAGCGCCCCCACAACGCCCAAAATTGGTACCTAGTCGATTATTTAATGTCTTGGTGTTGGAAATTTCCGAATTCGATTAAAATTTAAAATACGATTTTTAAATGTATAAAAATATCAAGAGAACCGCATCCCTTTACGCCCGGGACACGGCTTCTCGCTTTATTGGAAAAACGTTAAAAAACATCACATCCCTTTACGCCCGGGACATGATTTATTGAGGTTTAAAACATTGGTTTAAAATTCATTTCTTTAAAAAGATTTCTAGATAATGAAAAAAATGATGCGAATAAATTAACATGTATAAATAAAATATGAAGCATTAAATGACTAATGAAATAAGTATAAACACCTATATAAAATTTACATATTAAATACATATAAAAATATAAAACTAAATATTATAATGTATATGTACATATTTAAAACTATAACACATATATACACGAAAAAGAAAAAAAAACTCATAATATTAATATAATATAATAGCATAGGATATTATACAAAAAAATACATATATATATATATAATGTTACAATATTTAAAAATATAATATATAATAATGCACATAATATAATATAAAACATATTTTACATACTAAAAATACATGCATGTTACAAAAACACAATATAGCAAAACACATTATAGTAACTAACGTAAAAATACATATAAATACTACCATACTACATATAATATAAGATATAGTCACTAAGTATAATATAAAGGACTCAAATGAATAATATAAGAAATAAAAAGGCTAAAAAATAAATGAATTAAAGCATCAAATAAAAAGACAGTGGCTAAATTGAATGGAAAGTAAAATAAAAGGGCGAAATTAAAATAAAAGAAGGATGGAAAAGGGTGTGGGATAAGGATCAGGGATTGAAAGCATAATTATACCACATACGGAAATGTAAATAGAAAAAGAAATGGGGGACCACTTTCCTAATTAACCCATTAAACAAAAACGCGGTTCGTCCCCGGGTCACGAGTCACACGTGGGCCGGGCTGCACCAACGGTTCCGTTTTGAGCTTTGGCCTGTTAAAACAAAAATCAAAACATTTTTTTAATCGAAACATAATATACAAGAAAAACCCTAATGTTTTAATGCTCTCTCCCCCTTTTCAACCACATGAGCAGCGCCGCTCACCCTCCCCGCTCGCGACGGCGCCGATGAAGGCCGATCATCGGCATTAAAGCCTCACGGCGAAAAGGGAATGACAACAGCAACCTTGGATCAACCAGTAAGTCTTTTGAAACCCTCTTTTTTATTCGAATCGGAAAAAGAGACTTTGATTTCAAAATAAAATAGAGTTCGAACAGATCTATGATGTTTTACCTTTAAAATTTTTATTATTCGCAAAATTTTTTTGATCTGAAACCCTTAGCAACCTTTTTTTTTGAACCGAAAATCCCCTAAATTTCTCTCTGATTTTTTGATCCCTCCCCCCATTTTTTTTTGCGATTTTCAGACCCCATTTTCCGATATCTCTTCTCTGATATTACTTCGGTTTTTATAACCGATCTAAACTAATCCTCCATTTTTTATTTCTTTTAGATCTGATGATGGTGTGTAGAGAAAAAATAGTTTATTTAAATTGAAGGAACTTCACCCATATTGCAAACATGTTTAATTTAAATAAACTCTAGTTTTTTTTTTCTCATCTTAAGTTTTTTTATTAACAAAAAAATAATAAACTTAATCGATTATCTCCAATACGATCTAAAAATCAGTTGTTGGACCCTTTCATCTTCCCATATTCCTTCCTTCACCTCATCTTTTTATTTTCTCTTTCTTACCTCTAAGTTTTGTTTTGTACATTTGTTTTACAAATATGAATATTTAGTTTAATAGATCTTCTCATTTTGTTTAAAACAACGAAGGATGTTTTTTTATTGTATTATAACACGTTTTTTATGGTCTTGTAGCAAGATTTGAAGGAAAATAAAAAGTGACAAAATTTAAGGAAAATGAAAAAATATTAAGACTGAAATGAAAAATCACATAAATTTTGTTCAAAAGGCAGAAACGCCATCATTACATGTTGTAGACACGATTTAATACGAGTATGAACCAAGCGGAAACGAATGCGTATAGGTTTTGTCTTCAATCACTCAATGAGTATATATTTAAAATATTATATTTAAACACTTAAAAAATCAACATCTAAACAATGTGAGATTTGGTAATGCAAATAAGCAAATAAAAAACGCATTTGTTTAGATATTTATTTTTCAAGTAGTTAAATAAGAAAAATACTTTGATACACAAGTTTACACAAGCCTTTCAATTTTAGAGTTTAGGGTTTTAGGTTACGGGTTTAGTGTGTAGGGTGTAGAATTTAAAGTTTATAATTAGACTTTAGAGTTTAGGGTTTAAGGTTTAGGTTTTAGGGTATTAGGACTAGTAATTTAGGTTTTAGATTTTATAGTTTAAATATAGATGGTTGTGTAATTTTTTACAATGTTTGTGTATCAAAATATAACCCATTTAAATATAGCCTTTTAAGCATGCACTTATTGAGTAATTGGTGAAAAGGTTTGTACACGTGCGTCGTTGCCCAACTCGTGCTAATAAGTAGATGTGTTCATAACCAGGTACCCAGCTCTTCGAGTAGTAAAAAAGTTACCCCCTGAAAACCTGGTACCCACAAATTGGGTACCCAATACCAGCAAGTCGTCCCGTCAGCTACTCAAGATAAATTTGTATTTTTGTTGTTGTTGCAAAATCATACAATTTAAAACAATTCAAATACAACTAAAAGTCTAAATTATATAATTCAAACATACTTAATCAAAACTAAATGAAAAATATCATTTGATAAAAATAAAACTTAATCAATGCTATCTTAAACCCAAATTTTTAGTACATTCGTTAATTCGGTGAATAATTAATTTATAGATTTATTTTTTTAATTTAATCAAACTTTGTTAATTAAGAATTTAGAATGTTATGGTCAAATAATTTTAGAAGGAAAAAAATATGAGTTTTCAAGAATAAAAACTTAATCTAAAAGAATTTTTTTAAAAAAAGAAATTGGATAGCAAATAAAATAATTAAACTTTTTAACAAGTGTTATTACAATAGTTCAATATCAATGTTTAGATTTATGTGTCGGTAGCACATTAAATATAAATACATATTTTATATGTTTTTGTATACATATTTATTGATTAGATTGTGATGTTTAAATTTTCTAAATCTCTTATAGAAATCTTACTTGGCTAAACTTATAAATTTAAAAAATAAATTTGTGAAATTCTTATTTTTCTTTTTATAATTATTCTAGCACTTAATTCTCTATTAATTTTTCTTAATCACCCATATTGTTTTTACTCAATCTTTTTAATTACAACTTGATAAGTACTAACTTTAAAATTAAAAAAATTATCAGACCGGGCCGGGTACATATTAAGTCTAATAATGCATCCCGAACCCGACCCGTCAACTCGTGATATTTAGCAATTTATTTTTTTAGGAAAATACTCGATTATTTTCTATTGGATCAATAGGTCAACAGGTTGGATATTCTCTAACATCCCTACTAATAAGTGTCTATGACATGTAAAAGACATGTTTCTACTTTTTGGACAAAATTTATGTGATTTTCCATTCCAGTCCTGATTTTTTCAAAGTAGTTTACGTAATTTTCAAATTTTCTTTAATATTATAATATATGAAATATATTGACTTACATCATGATAAAATATAAAAATATTTTATTAAAAAACAAACTTATTACGATTGTATGTGTTCCATGAAAATATATAAAATTTAAAATATTTTTATCGAAATAATTGGCATGATGAGATAGAAAAAATTTAAATCCACAAATAATTCATTTATCAAATAATTATGTCTTGATAAAAAAATTAAAAGCTTATAAACCGTAAATAAACACACCATAAGATAACAAATGAATGTTAAAATTGTAATATTAACTCCAAAAAATACTTTTCAAACATAAAAGTTGAAATTTTTAACTTTTACATTTAGGTAAAAAGTACAAATTTCAAACTTTTTTTTACAAAAGTTATCTTTTCTTGTTGCCCTCCCGGTTTCCTAGGGCTTTGCCCTGATTAATCCGGACCGACCCACGGCATGCACCTGATTCTGGTAGGTGAGTCTCCCAACATGAATTTTATGCATACACAAAGCCTCGAACTCGAAATATGCTTGAACGATATCAAACTGATTAACAATTGGACTAACCCGCTGATACAAAATTTATCTTTTTAACATTATTTATGACTCCAAATTTTAACCTAAAAACACTTTTGAGCAATAATAAAGGGAGCTGTATCATATGTATTTTCATTTGAGAATTATTATTTGATGTGAGTGCATGAATTTCAAACAAAATCAATTAATTTTCATATAAATAATAAGCCAGAATATCTTACCTAATAGGCTTCTTACCACTAAGTCAAAATATTGTTATATCTGAAACTAAATATATCAATAAACAATTCTTTGAAAAGTCAGATTAGCATGCATGTGAATTGTGACACTTGACTTTATTATATCTTTATTTTATGGTATGCAGTTAAACATGCTGCTTTACTTCTAATATACCATATACATGAAGGAAACGGATAAGTTTAGCCAATATAATTTGTTATTGTTCCGAAATTGTGTGAATAATTCGTATTTGTGGTTTGTTTGCAAACTTATACGTCTCACCATCATCTAATTTAGCCAATGGTAGAGTCATGATTTTCATATAGTGAGATCAGAATAGAGTGTGAGGTACAAGGATTCTCATACTAATATAATATAAAAATTGTTGACCACATACCAAAACAAATCAAGTAGGGTCAATTCTAACATTTCCATAAAAAAAATTTATATTAAATCCTTAAAAATCCATTTAATTCTTTAAAAATCTCATACCCCAACAAATCAAGTAGGGTCAATTGACCCTCGTAATCTACATGTGGCTCCCCACTGAATTTATGTTAAGGTATAAACATTTATATATATATATATTAAAAAATTAATTAAATTCCTTTTCTCATCTAATTAAAATTTTAAACTAATAAATTTCACCAGTCCTTTGACCGATGATTTCACTATTAACCGTTATTGTACGACCTGATCAATAACATTGTTGGTATGACGGTAAACTTGTGAATAACGACCAGGCTTAGGCCCTGTTTTTGGTTGCGTTTAGGTGGAAAAGCTAGTTTGAGAAGCCAGAAGCAACTAAAAATACTCAACTTTTGAGTGTCAAAACCTTAGTTTGCCCCAAACTTTGATTTTGCCACCGCAACCAAAAACAAAGCCTTAGTGACTTGACAGATTTCTTTTGAAAAGTTAGAGGACTTAAAAAAGTTATAGAAAATAAAAACTTTAAAATATTCAAAAAAATGTGTGAATTGGATTTAAAAATGTGTATATTGAGTAATAAAATACTTAAAATATAATAATTCTTATTATTTCTCAAATTCATAGATTTGTGAGATGTTTATTTAGTAGTAAATCTTAAATTCATATTTTTTAATAGTATAAGGTGATTAGAAGATAATAATTGTTTATACATAGTCTTAATCATTAGACAACGTACACATATCTTGCAGATAAAGCAATTTGAATATGATCTCTTAGGATGAACATTATTCTCTTTTTTACTGAGACCACTTGTTAAGTTCATCTGAAATTCATATTTAGATTTGATAGTTAGACAATTTATACATTTCCTTTCTATCATTTACATAACAAATAAAATCTAAGCTTAAAAGGTAAAAAAAAAACAACTCTTGTCGAAAAAAAAGTCTTTATGAAAAACTTGTATCCAATTGAGTCCCTTTCGTTAACCCGAAAATCAATTAAGTTATTTATTGACGTTTTCTGTTAATAGCATTTTGATTAGGGATGTAAAAATAGGTAATCGGATGGGTTTCAGGTCGGGTCCTGTCAGGTCGGGTCAAATTAGATACATGTCATTTCAGGTCGATTTAATGTTTCGACTCGATTCGGGTCGGGTGCTTGTTAGTTTCAGGTCGGGTTCATTTCAGGTCGGGTTCATTTCGGGCCGAGTTCATTTCAGGTCGGGTCAAAACGGTTCGGGTCTGAATCAATTAATTAACGGGTTAATTCGGGCTCGGGTTCATTTCAGGTCGAGTTCATTTCAAGTAGGGTTCACTTCAGATTAGGTTAATTCGGGTTTCGAATTCGTATTAAGTTTGAGTTTGGTACAAATAATCAATAGACTTTGGGTAGGGTCATTTCAAGTGAATTATTTATCGCCTTGCACAAACACGAATCACATTAAAAATAAATATTAGGCACTATAATGAACAAAAATATCATCATATTTAAAATATTGGAGCAAATTACAAAAAATAGAAATTAATAAGGGTCAATTTCAGTGAAAATAAAATTTTAGGGACTAACATGAACAAAAATATCATCATATTAAAAATATTGGACTAAATTACAAAAAAATGAATAGGGGTCAATTTGGAATAAAAATAAAGTTTTAGGGACTATAATGAACAAAAATATCATCATATTAAAAACATTGGACTAAATAAAAAAATGAATAGGGGTTAATTTGGGGTAAAATTTAAATTTTAGCTACTAGAATAAACAAAAATATTGTTGGACTAAATTGCCAAAAATATAAATAAATATGGGGCACTTTTGAATAAAAATTAAATTGTAGGGACTAGAATAAACAAAAATATTATTCGACTAAATTACCAAAAATAGAAATATATATGGGTCAATTTCGGCTAAAAATAAAGTTTTAGGGACTATAATGAACAAAAATATCATTATATTGAAAACATTGGGCTATATTAGAAAATTTTAAAATAAACAGGGGTCAATTCAAATCCCTCAACCCCAAATCTCAACCCCTAAATCTTACAATCACTAATAAATAAAGTGCAAACTGAATCCCTAAACTAGTCTAATAACTCATACCAAACACTCAACTTGACACATTTACCCCTAAACCCCAAACCCCTAAATCTTACAATCACTAATAACTAAAGTGTAAGCCTAATCCTTGAATCTCCCAATCCCTAAACTAATCCTATAATCCAAACACTCAACTTGAAACATATATTATACCCATAAACCCCAAACTTCAACCCCTAAATCTTACAATCACTAATAATTAAAGTACAAGCATAATCCCCTAATCCATAAACTAATCCCATAACCCCAAACACTCAACTTGACACATTTACCCTTAAACCCTGAACCTCAACACTTAAATCTTACAATCACTAATAATTAAAGTGCAAGCATAATCCCATATTCCCTAAACTAATCCCATAACCCCAAACACTCAACTTGACACAATTACACCTAAACCCCAAACCTTAACCCCTAAATCTTGCAATCACTAATAATTAAAGTACAAAATTAATCCCCTAATCCCTAAACTAATCCCATAACCCCAAACACTAATATTTATAATTTAATACATTATAATTGTCGACGCCGTTTTTCATCATTGCTGAAATAAATTGGGCCTTCAAAAGCCCGTCAAAAGTTTTAATTATTAAACAATTTTATGAAGGATGATCTAATTAAAAAAGAACCTAAACCTAAAGGTCTAAGGAAACTAAACTCAAATTGGGACTAAAATGAATCAAACTAAAACTAAAGAATAAAAAAAGGACTTAAGTGTAAAGCTCCTAAACTAGTAATGGCCTAATCCACTAATAACCCATTAAAAATGTGCGGGCAAGATTCCCTCCATTTTTACAACAATTGGCAATTACTTTTTAAATATGAGCGGGCTACAGGCAGGTTAACTTGAAAAATGGGCGGGCATTTTTTACTTTTTAGGGACTACAATAAAATACAAAAAATGAATAGGGATTAATTTGGAGTAAAAATTATATTTTAGGGACTAGAATAAATTGGACTAAATTTTCAAAAATATAAATAAATATGAGGCAATTTTGACTAAAAAATAAATTGTAGGGACTAGAATAAACAAAAATATTATTAAACTAAATTATCAAAAATAGAAATTCGACTAATTCCCTCCAAAATTTTGGGTGGCTTTTATCCCTTAAAATTTTTTTAGACTAAAAGTAAATTAATCTCAAACCTAAAAAATAGGTAGCTTATTTCTCTCCAAAATTTTGTCTTTTTCTCCTTTTTTTACCAATTGTCTTTTTCTTTTTCTACCAATTGTTTTTGTTTAATTCAATTGAGTCCCAACTTAGATTAATTTAATTGAAATTTCATATTTAGTTTTAGAATTCTTTTAATTATGTCCGTGATTTATGCTTCTAGATTTTAGTTTAGCTCAATTAGATTCTAAGTTTCATAAGTTAATTCAATTCAGACATTATTATTAGTATAACATATAATAAACTTTGATTAAATATAATTATACACAAAGTTTTGATATGGATGTAAACATGTAATTGTGCACATGATGACATCAACATGAAAGTTACAACTTTAATTTAGTTCAAACTTAGTAGTTCAAACTTGACAAATAATTTATATTGAATGAGTTACTAAGCATATTGAATTATTACTAAGCATTGAATTATTTAATAAAATTTCAAACTTAGTAGTGTCAAATGAATATCTAAATCCAATCTTTCTTTCTTTTTGATATTTTTAATTGATTATATATGTATATATAACAAAAAAATTATTCAACACTTTAAATTGATTTAAAAAATTAATAGTTGACATTTACCAACACTTAATAGTTTACATTTATCAAGACTTTAAATTCATCAAATCATCAAATCATAGGCTTCCTCAATTACATGTTAGGTAAATCAAGTCAGGTCAATATTAGGTCGGGTTCAAAATAGGTCATGTAAAATCGGATCTCGGGTCGATTCAGTCGGGTAATATCGGTTATCTGCCAGGTTAGTCTCGGGTTCGTGTTCGTTTCAGTTGGGTGCATGTCGGGTTTCGGGTCCACAGTAACAGGTTCAATTCAGGTTCAGGTCGTTCTCGGTCGGATGCAGGTCGGGTTTGGTTACTATAGTAACAGGTCCAACTCGGGTTAGGGTTAACAACAGTCGGTTACAAATCGGTTTCGGGTCATCGCATCCTCGGGTCAAACCAGGTTCTGACTCGAGAAGGTTTCAGTCGAATTTTCAGGTCGGGTCAGCTTTTTACATCCCTAATTTTGATCATACCAACAATGATGTGTCAAAACATTGTGTACTCTGGGTTTCTCACTAGGGCTAGGCGTTTGAGCAAGTCAAGTTGATTCGAGTAAAAAATTTAGAGTTATTCGAGTTTACAAGTCCTATTTTACGATTCAAATTTTATTTGAAATTTTTTCAAATCGAATCAAGTTTATGAAATTCGAGTTGAGTCGAGTTTCGAGTTTCTATACAAATTTATTTGTAATTATTTATAATGTTATAATACATATTGATTCAAATTTAAATGACTTTCTATATCCATATACGATAAACATATATATTTCTTCATAATTTCACATGTGATATACATAATATATTAGACAGAATTGACAGACTCAACTCGAACTTCAAAATTGATCAACTAATTACTAAAAATTTCGAGTTATTCAAATTTTTATTTTATAATTCAAACTTTATTTGAAATTTTTTTCGAGTCGAATAATTCAATTTTTTTCAAGTTGAATCGAGTTTTGCCCCCTCCTAATTCCCACATCATCAAACCGTTTAAATCATAACACAAATTAATAAAAATGTAAAAAGCATAAAAAATCACGAAATAATAAAAAACTCAGGAAAATCATATAAAAATTATAAATGCTCACGAAAGTTAAAAAAATCATATAAATAATAAAATTAGTTACAAATATTTATTAAAAAATGAATTTGAACAAATAAAGTATAAAAAATCACAAAATAGAATATAGAAATGAATGGAAATTGAATATATATACACATATACCTCCAACAAAATCGATATAGATGTGATCACCTTATTTGATTTCGTGAATTGTTATTGTCTTTCATCTTTCTTGTTAAATTGGATATAAAGTTTTATTTGAATTTAAGTATTTTTTTCATTTTTCAATAAAAACTTTTTTTTATCCTTGAACCTAAAATATAAAATTTTAAATTTATATTTCCAAACTGAACCTATAGAAAAAGGGGGAGAGGGATAGTTGACAATGATGTTAGCTGTATTTCTCCCTGTTATTGGAGAAATTATTACATGATCCCGGCTCATCACATCATCCATGATCTTATCCAATAAGATTCATTCATTTAATGACATGTAAAAAAAGGTGAAGATTTACATTGAAAAAAATGAAATAAAAAATTATTATTGGATGAGACCATAGATGAAGTGATGTGTCAGACCCATTTAATAATTTTTATGTTGTCGTCACCTTCGACTCCAACGATAGATTTTAAAACGGGGAAAATTATAAAGCCAAATATATAATTTCTAAATTAGAATACACCATCGCATACGATAATAGAAAAGGAAAGCGTGGAAATTTCACTTTCCATAATTGAAGCGCTTATTGCATGGAAACTGCATAATTGCACATTCTTTTATGCTTACGTGCGTTCATGACAAATATTGTTTTCTTAATTTATTTCTTTCCAAGCACCTACAGTTATCAGAAATATAAATTATCTGTTCCTTTTTAGTATATTTATTTATGCTTTCGTACTAAAATTTTAGATTTAGAGTTTAGGTTTAATGTTAGGGTTTAAGGAATTAGGGGTAAGATATATTTTTAGAGTTTATGGTTTAGAATTTAGGACTAAGACTTAAAATTTAATTTTTTTAATGTTGGGCCGGCAAAAAATTTTGAGAGCGAAAACCTTTTCGTTCCCTTAACAATTTCGTTCCATACATATCAATAGTTGTATATATATGATTAAACTAAATGGATGACTATACTTTTCCTATACATGTCTAAAGGTTAAATGGTAGAGTAAATGCCTGTGAACGTCTTTTGTTCTACTTAAGGATCCCTCGTATGGTTCTCAGGAGTCTAATGTTATTGGAAAAAGTAAGTTGTTAAGTTACAGTACACAATTATGTTTTTATATACTTAAAGATCGAGTATTATAGATGTTTGATTCTTATAATTTAATTTGTTTCATCTAGAATATCAAGATCTAAACTCAAAATATTACTTAATCTCATTCCATTAGATCAATCGATAATTAATACGATGCACTTGTATTTAAGAACGGTGAAAGTATTGTCCTCGTAGGTTATCTTTTAATAGTTATCAATTTTTTTTACCTTTATTACATATAAAAAAATTTAAAAATGGATTAATATAAATTTATCTCTCACTTTTAAAATACTTAGATTTACCTCTAACCACCAATCTCGACTTCGTCCCTAAACATGTGTGTGTCCATGTGAAAAGTATCCGGTAAATACAATATTGGATGTCACGTTAATCTTCTACTATGCATTCTCATGTTTGAATTTGGAATTGGGACAAATCTGGCAACAGCTATATATATACTTGCCCTGCCTGCCCGCCTTAGGCCGTTAATAGCACCTAAAATATTTTACTGGAAAGCTAAATATTGAAATTTGACAGCAAATCCTGCTGTTTTTGGAGTTAAGCCAGACAACAAATTACAAATCCGAGCATTGCAAAAGAAAGGCCACGCAAAGAACAAAAATACATACTCCTCTGCCTATGCATGGATTTGGAAATCCGGAGCCACCTTAATCCCAAAAGTCAAAACTCGGATATTATTGAAGAATGACATGGCATGAACATCGTGAATTCTGCTAGCCGCCTACCCCAAACCAAACTCATTTCTCATCTCTATTGTAACATGGAAATTAACTGAAAAGGGATTGATTAACCATGTAGCGAATTAAAATAAGCTCGAGATTTGTGTAAATTGTAAGAATTTATATAACTATACAAATTCTTACTGAGTAAGAATTTGTGTAAATCCACCTCATTTTAGTTGTACCATAAGGGGTCTCACTCTACAAATACCCAATAGCAGCCATGGGATGGGAGTTCTCTCGGCTAACGCATTCAAAGTCGATATAAATGCTGGCTTTTATTGACAATCTAAAGTCAAAACAGAGCCACCCGAGTTTGCAAAGAGAAACGAGAAAACAGAACCAGATTTGATTATATAATTCATCACAAAATTGAATTCATTTCAACCGAGTCTACATGCATCTGCATTTCTTCTAATATTGAAATGAATACCATTACAAAATTCCAACAAACAAATCTTAAATTCTATACAGTATTATGTATATCTAAGAATCCCAAAAATCCGAAAGGAGACGAGCTCTGTTTTTGACCAGAACAAACCCTTTGCTGCAGACAATCCTAACAACTACATTAAGGGGAGAAAACTGAGAAATGATTGAAGAAACAAAACTTTAGACTACATTAGAAGGGACGGTTTACTCAGTTTCGAGTAGAATCGACGACAGAGTTGTGCCTTTTAGATGGACCAGAAGGTGGTATAGGGATCCCTTTGGGGAAGAAGTTGAACATCTGTCCTTGGTACCGAAAACCCGTCTAGTACTTTCTGGGGAACGTGACCGGTGAAACTCTATCGTCGACGACCATGGTTTTTCAGGGCCTGGTGGCGAAACTAGAACCAGCAAGAAGTGTAATTAGAAAGACGACGTATATTTTCTTCGGGGCCATTTTAAGATGAAGTGAGAACAAAGGGCTTTGATCTTTGGGGAAGTGGCAGTAGGGTTTTAGAAGAAGAGATTTAAAGGGGAGACTAGTTGGCATATAAGAGGTGAAGTATATATATAAATATATATTGAATATTCTAGTATGACTACACTGCAGTATTTGTTAATATTTTTTTCTTAATCTTTTAACAAGACACATAACTTTGTACACTTAAGTGCCTGAATCTAAATCTTTTAGGGTAAACACGAGAAGCCACTCGTATTTATATATACATTATAATTATGTTATTTGGTGATTTGAGGAAACTAGAAGAGAGTGAAACGCACGCTAAATGACTGTAGAAAATTTGATAGTATAAGATTTGTCAAAGCTAAGGGCGGTTCAAAGATTTTGAGGGTTTTGTTGGGCCTTTAATTTATAATCAATAAGAGATATATATTTTTTTAATAAAATTACCTTAATACAAAAAATATTATTAGATTATCCTCTTGAGCAACAAAAATTGACTTATAAACATCTAAAAATCAAATATTTTCACTTAAAAAGTGTCATTTTTATGTTTTAAGTTTTAGATTATTGTTATATACACACACATAATTATATATATAAATTTATAATTTTTTACAAAGATTTAATTTAATTTATGTTCTCTATTTTTGAAATCCCTCTCTCTTTAGACCCTGTGCAATCGCTCCTATCGTGCATGTCCAAAACCCTACTGGTCAAAGCTTGTGATAGACTTTTTCATTTTATTTTCTGGTTTCTTGTTTCCCAAGGTTTTGAACTTGCAAGTACGAATTTGTGCGAGTTTAAGCAGGGGGGGTGCTGATTTTCCTAGTAATTGTGGTCACTCTGGCGTGGCAAATTCAAAAGTAAACAGGTGGAAGATGAGAATTGAATTAAAAAAAAATGACCCTTTTATTATAAAATTCTAATTCAATTCAAACAATAGAAAAATGTGTATATACTATACTGATTGGTCCAATCCCAATCCAAAGCCTGCGGTATGGTGTACCAAACAATTCTGTTTGCTTGGCAGACAGGAAAGTCTTATATGAATTTTCTTCTTATTTTTCTTTTTCAATGTTAGTTGTATGAATTTTGTTGACAAAAATGATGGTCTAGTTGGACACGCTGATGCAGAAAAAATTTGTGGTTTTCATAGACGGCAAGCATAGGTATATATGGTCTAATACATATGTGTGTATGTGGATGAGTTTAGCATATGCATGACCTGATGAATACATGTCAATAAATGTTTTTTTCTTAAGCCTTTTCGAGCCATTAATTTCAAAGAATTTTGTCAATAAATGTTGCATATCAATTGAGAAAGCAATATATACTTTTAAAACCATCTAATTCACCAGAAGCATGATTATATAGCATTATGTATAAATGTTTATACAAGGGTATAATACTTTTAGAGGATATCAACATAAGAATTAACCCATTAAAAAACTGAAATAATGTTATCTTTTCGAATTCACTAAAGTAAATGTCTTTCATCTCAAAATAATCGAATAACAACTCAAAAATTTTAAATATGTTCAAATAAAGACCTAACGTTTTCGAATTCGACCAAAACATTAAACTCACGAGTGCATTTAACCTATTACAACAGTTGTCCTGGTATCCAATATGTCTGGATTTGACCATCGGAAGCTCATGATTGATATGAAGAGCTGTTTTGCAAGGCATAATTTTGTATGGTTCGTAGAGGTAATAATGATATAGGGAAGCTAGGGTTTTATTCCATGTGAAAGGAAAGTAGACATAACAGACATTGAAAGAAAGGAACATGCAAATCGTAATAGAAAGTTATTCTGATTGGTCTATTTAAATCTGCGACATACTTTTAGGCTAACAATTATTTCTAACCCAGACTTGTATCCGGGCAGTCAATTCCCGATAGAAAACGGTCGAATTCGTAAGTAAATCAATATAAACTCTCTTTATCTGATGGACAGCCAGAGGGTGCAACCTAGCTTGGCTTAGCTACATTTTATTTTATTATAAAGGGAATAACCTAAAAGTAATAAAAGAAAATGGGGAAAAGTCAAGACTTTGAACAAGCCTTGCGCTTTGGGGCAATATTGAACATGTGCCAAGTGGGTAGGTACCCAATTCAAGAGGTGTCATTTGTCAAATGTCAACGTGGTTTGCAATTGGCTTAATCCGGAAGCACGGAATTTTGGCTAAATACTAGGAATATGCATCGTCACCCGATGAGACCGACATTCACTTTCCGCAACCGCACATCATGGAAATAGTTGGTCAATAATCAAAGATAATTATTTCATCGTTTTTATTTGTTTATATAACTATGAAGCTTTAGTAAATAATCTCTAGAGCATAGGAATAAAAGTTTCCGGTTGATATTTTTTTAGATTAATGGGTTGATTATTCATTAGAAGCAAGTTTCTCTTTCCCTCTTCTTAGAGGTGGTGAACAGACCATTCAAGTATATTTCAGTTCGGGTCATTTTGAGTTTGAATATATTTGATTCAAGTTCAGTTCGGGTCTATTTTAATTTTAGTTCGGATCTATGGTGATTCGGGTCGTTCGGGTCATATTAGGTCGGGTTAATATCAAGCCAATAGGAGATTGGTCAGTTTCAGTCGAGTTTTTAGGTCGAGTCAATTTTTTACACCCCTATATATGGCTTTAGAAAGCTGGTATATTTGGCTTTTTGGTGAGTTGTGTGGTAATTCACATCTCATTTTTTTTTATTTCGGGTTACTTTTGGCTCAGGTGAAATCGGTTCAAGTCTATTCAGTTTGGTTGAAACCGGTTCGGGTCTATGTCGGTTCAACTAAAATACAAGTCATTTTTGGTTCGATTCAGTTTGTTTCGAGTTTCGGATCAAATTAAGATCATCATGTTGGGGTCGATATCAGATCTCGGATCAAGTTTATCAGGTATACCTCCCCTAGGTAGGAATTGTTCAAAAAAAAAACTATGAAGCTCTATCTGTTAGGGACGACACAAGATTTTATGTTAGAATGAATAAGAGATATTTTCATTGTATTTTCTATTATAAATGTAATGAAAATATCTAAACTGTATCGGTTCATCCCTGCCCCTTAACTATTTATTTCTTCGAAATACATTTATAAACAAAAGTATTGTTCATTATTGATTATCAATCAGTCTAACAGGATAAGGTTCTAAGTCTCTTGAGCAATGTCCAAAACTCAAATTTACGTCTTGGCTTTAAAGAAAGATGGATCGGAAGAACCACCGTTGTAGTGATACTTTGTAATATTTAATCGAAATTAATTAACCATAATCTAAATATTAATCATTATAAAAGAAAATGCAAAGCTATTCTTGAGCGATTCCTATAAAATTCTTGTTTGACAAACTATGAGATTTTGGTGATGCATTTAGCTAAGCATGAAATACACGATGTTGGCTTTGGCTATGTTGACACTTGAAAGATTACATCGCCATATGCCACGGATTTGTTATGCGAAAGGGAAAAAAAATGAGCAAAGCCGATGCCATATGGACGATGAGTCGTGGTCATGCCGGCTCCCTATGCTCTCGGCCAGCTTAGCTCTATCTCTCTCATCCCATGTTTTTTTTTAAAGTCACATTGATTTTTTTTCTTCAATTTTCTGTTAAGTAATGTATTATATGTAAATCGTAAGTTTAGCTTTTATATTCGAATTTGATCATTTTAATATTTTATGAGTCTTTCTAATAATCAACGAACAACGACGAGAAGCAAACGATTGTAAAGTAAAAATAATAAAAATAAAACACCAAGATATACGTGGAAAACCTAAAACATAAAAAATCACGTACAGAGAATGAAAACTTTCACTGCGTCGAAAAATAAATTATAAGAAATTTTGCATCTAAACGCAATGTAGAAAGAATTTCACTCAAAGTGATTTTTATACTCTTCATCTAAACGCAATGTAGGATTTGTTTCTCCCGCCATTGCAAACCCTCACTTTAACCGCTGCTTCTTTATAAATATTTTGGGCCGGATCAAAATAGAATTAGGGTCACAGAACTCTAACAGTCCCTATAATATTTTAAAATTTAAAATGTAGTCTTTGTACTTTATTTTTCTAAAACTTGAGACATTGCATTTTTTATTTAAAAATCTTGCTCCCTCCCCTGATTTCTATTTAATTTTATTGTCAAATGTTATCTTGTCGGTTATAAAAGGGCAAAATAGCTTTTCCAGACCCCTTACATTTATAGTTTTATTAATATGGTCCTTAATATTTAAAAATAAACCCAAAAATATTATTAATTGAACGATACAATTTTTAATTAGCTACGTTTACAGATTTTTAGGGGTCAAATTGATAAAAATTGTAAATATATAGGATTAAAAGATTTATTTTGCCTTTTTTATGGTTGACATGTCAACAATTAGCGGTAACATTGAACAAAAATTAGAGAAAGGGACAAATTTTTTGAATAAAAATACTATAGGGGCTAATTTTTAAATTTTGAATTGGTACTAGGACCATTGGCATATGTAAACCAATCAATTTTTAAAATCCATTTCTGACCCAAATAACACAGAGACGACATGAATAAATTACATGGCTTAAAATGATGAAACAGGGAATAATAAATTAAATCTACAATTTGCACATAATACATGAACTGATGACAGACTTTGACTTAATAGATTTCACGACTATTGTTTAGATGAGGACTAAAAATGACTAAATTATAATATAAGCATTAAATACAAAAGTTACAAATAATACATAGATTAACATAAGAGAACTTTATTTTTTAAGTAACACCTTTATTTTTGTTTTGTTTTTTAATCAGAAAAAAGGTTTAACCCCTTTACTTATTTATTTTATTGATGTAACCCGAGTTTGCTCAGTCTTTGTGCTAAACATGTGAAGTTGAAATGCTTTGGAAATATAATAAAAAATGTTTTAGCCTTGCTTGATCTAACCAATTACTTTCATACATTGTAGCCTTGGGAGCAGCAAAAGTGACAAAATTTCTGCCCTTTTTCGGTACTTATGTCTCAACATTAAAAAACACTAAAAAATTAAATTTGAAGTCCTAATTCTAAATCCTAAACTCTACTCCCTAAAAAATGTACCATGCCCTAAATTCCTCAAACCCTACCCTTAAATGTAACAACCCAGGTTTTAGGAACCCGAGCGTCGGGCTAACCCGAGGCATGGGCCTCGTCATGTTGTTGGGCCTAAAACTTTGGTGGGCTGGTTTTGGTTTTGGGCTTGAGTTATGGGGTTTTTGAGATGGGCTTTGTGGTAATTTCATAATTGAAGAAGATGATGAGAGGGGGGAGTTATGGGGCTGCAGATTTTTGTGGGTTGATGAGGTCATTTTGTCCCCAAAAGTTCTTCCCACCACTCCATCCTCTATTCATTTGAGTTTGAAAGAAAAGGCACCATTTTTGCTAGTTTTGAGTTGAAATCCCAGATTGGTGTAGAAGGGGGAGTTGTTAAGCAATCAAAGATCTACAATCCAAGGTAAGTTTTGTGGGAAATGGTGGAGGTTGAGGTTTAGTGGGGGTTTTAGGGTGAGAACGAGAATGGTGTTTTTAATCCCATTTCTAGTTGTTGAATCGTCCTTTGAACTTCTTTTAACCTCTCATCAACGTTGTAACTTGTTTACAACACTTCCTTGTAGTTAAGGAGGTTGGAGATTGCTCAAAGGCTCAAGGGAAGAAGAAAGCTTGAAGTGAAAGGTTGAGGGCTTTTCTCAATTGTAAGTCGAGGTTAGTACACTTCTAACTTCTGTGTGTTCATGTGCATCATCATTTTGGTATGTGTTGCTTGATATATGGTGTTTTGATACTTTAGAGCTTGAATGATCATCAATGGTGAATCTTGTAATGGTTGATGTTTAAAGGTAAAAATGGCTAGAAACTCACTTAATGACTTCAAATAACGTGTAGGAACGTTTTTGGGACTTAACCATGGAGGTTGAGGAAGGGTTTGATACAATCCCGAGCTCCAGGTTTCGAAATCGGGGCTCGCGTAACGGTACGGGGTGGCTGCGTACCGATACTCCTTCATATCTCAGGGGTCGAATTGTGCGTATCGATACCCCTCGTTAGAGCAAAATTCCAGTGAGGCTTTGGTGTACCGGTACACTCGGGGCGTATCGGTACCCACTGCTGCATTGCCTAAAAAGGCTTTGTGTACCGGTACGCTAGAGTAGGCGTATCGGTACAGGTAAGGATCAGTACGGGGCAATCCCAGTACCAATATAGGGTACCAATACGGAACGTAGCGTATCGGTACGGGGCAAGGGCCAAATTCTTTCGAAGCTAAATGGTGTATTGATGCTCAGAATGAAGTATCGATACCTAGAGGGGAGTACCAATACTCACCTGAGAGTATCGACCTCGCTGGGCCATCTGCCCAAGTTTTTACGTTTTGAGTTCGGGGGTTTTATAAATTGTGATAATGGTTCTAATGGGTCCCTTATGATATAAAATGACTGGTAAAATCGAGAATGTATGTTGTAGCGATGTCCCTCTCGTTAAAAAAGATGTGGTTTTTTTTATTTTTTTAAATATTTTCTTCCGTGTGGAATTTTAGAAGAAACCCGTGTTTTGTTTTGAAAATGGAGTCGCCACCGGCCACTTAGGTAGGCCGGACACCGTAAAAACCCAGAGATTTAAAATTGATGGGTTCGAGAGTCGATTACGGATAGGGAAGGATTAGCACCCCCACAGCGCCCAAAATTGGTACTTTAATAATTACCGCTTTATTAATATTAGACTTTCCGGATTAAAGTGACGGTTAAATTAAAATTTGATTATAAGTGCGAGTAGATTTTAAAGGCCCCGTTATTCGAGAGTAAAAGCCCAACCACTATCACTACGCTTGATACTGGCCCCGTTTACGATCGAATAAAAGGGCACCGCATTGACAAAATATATGTCAGTTATGCAAACTTAAAAAAAAACATGGCAAATATAAATAAATACATTGCGATAAAAATATAAATAAATACTAACATAATAAAATACTAATATAACATAAATAAAATACTAATCTAAAACATACATACATAACAATTAATTTAACACATAAATAAAAACAAATCTAACATAAATAAGACACTAATCTAAAACATACATACATAAATATTAATCTAACTCATAAATAAAAACATATCTAACATAAATAAAATACTAATCTAAAACATACATACATAAATATTAATGTAACTCATAAATAAAAACAGATCTAACAAAAATAAAATACTAATCTAAAACATACATACATAAATATTAATCTAACTCATAAATAAAAACAAATCTAACATAAATAAAATATTAATATAAAACATAAATTTAAAACATAATAAATAATAATCTAAAACATAAATAAACATACAAACTAAAAACACAATTTTAAATTAACTACTACTTTATTAAATCATAAAAATTACAACATAAATAAAAAGGAAAGAAAATATACCTAACTAGGAGTTCGGATGACGAACCCCACCGAGATCTACCACGACCTCTCCAAAAAATTAACTAGATCGGATCCAAAATAGGACCCCGATCGAACCGGTTAGGAACGAGGACACTGCCCCGGTCCTTGGCTACCCAAGAGCCAAGCTCTCTTATTTGGGCATGCCGATTCATGCTTCTCAATTCCCCTATACCTTTATATAGGCAATTGGGGTTGTTAAAGGGGGGATGAGGAGCCCTTAGCTCCACACAAATTTTCCCCTTTTTTAATTTTTTAATTTTTTATATTAATAATAATATTATTACAACAATACTAAAAACCCGGACAAAATGAGTGATTACAGTTGCCCCGCTTTGCTTGTTCTTGTGAAACGAGAACAAAGCAAAGATCAAAAACACTCATTTTTGTCTTATCTGGCTGAACTTCTCTCCTTTTGACGCGCGTCTTCTTTCTTTGGTAGATCTTTTTTCTCTTTGGCGCATGTCTTCTTTCTTGTCTTGATTGATCCACCTTGTCACTCTAGGGAAGCAAAACTTTCAAAATGGGGGGTTGGTTGTTGGGGAAGCCAAACCGAGTCCCACTTGCTACATTATTGATAATAAGCTAATACCTAAAGAGAGTTCGACCCAGCTGCAACACCGACGAAGAGACAGGGTCTACAAAATTCGATCCAGCTGCAACACTGACGAGGAGGCAAGACCGTAGGTGAAAGTTCTGACGTCTGATCCAACTACAACTCTGACGAAGAGGCAAGATCAGAAAACTGACAACTTTTTCCCCTTTTTTCTTTTTTCTTTTTCTTTTTCTTTTTTTCTGCTTCTGTTTCTTTTTTCATATTTTTCTTCTTTTTTTTCTTTCTTCTTTTCTTTTTTTGATTTTGATTTTTCTTTATTTTTTCAAGAAACAACATTGATAAAATTTTGAAAATTAGTAAATTTTGACCAAGCTACAACACCGACGAAGAGGCATGGTCTAAAATTTGTGATGTTGATCCAGCTACAACACCGACGAAGAGGCAAGACCGGAAGTTAGTGAATTTGGTTCAGCTACAACACCGACGAGGAGGCAGAACCAGAAGTTAAATTTGACCAAGCTACAACACCGACGAAGAGGCAAGGTCTGAAGATTTGATCCAACTACGACACCGACGAAGAGGCAGGATCAGAGTGTTTTTTTGTGTGATCAAGCTACGACTCTGGCGAAGAGGCATGATCAGAGTTTGGCTGAAAACTCATTTTTTCCATTTTTCTTTTTCTTTTTTCTTTTTTTCTTTTTTCTATTTTTCTTTTTTCTTTTTTCTTCTTTTTTTGATGTGTTTTCTAGCTACAACATTAATAAAGAAAACTTGAAAATCAGTAAAGTTGGATCTATCAACGGAGAAACAGAAACATTAACTGGAACCCTACTACACCATCAACGGATAAGTAGGACAACAACAACTGGGACCTAGCCACTCCATCAGCGGAGGACTGGATCAGATAATGACGACCTAGAACCGGCTACATCATCAGCGGAGAGCAGGATCTGAGGGCGACAGTAGCTTGGACTCGGCCACTCCATCAGCAGAGGACTGGATTGGACAATGACGACCTATAACCGGCTACACCATCAGTGGAGAGCAGGATCTGAGGGCGACAAGAGCTTGGACCCGGCCACTCCACCAGCCGAGGACTGGATTGGACAATGACGACCTAGAACCGGCTACACCATCAGCGGAAGGCAAGATTTGAGGACGACGAGAGCTTGGACCTGGCCACTCCTTCAGCGGAGGACCGGATTAGACAATGACGACCTGGAACAGGCTACACCATCAGTGGAGAGCAGGATATGAGGGCGACGGGAGCTTGGACCCGGCCATTCCATTAGTGGAGGACTGGATTGGACAATGACGACCTGGAACCGGCTACACCATCAGCGGAGAACAGGATCTAAGGGCGACGGGAGCTTGGACCCGGCCACTCCATCAGCGGAGGACTGGATTGGACAATGACGACCTGGAACCGGCTACACCATCAGCGGAGAGTAAGATTTGAGGACGACGGGAGCTTGAACCCGGCCACTCCATCAGCGGAGGACTAGTTCGGATAATGGCGACCTGAAACTGGCTACACCATCAACGGAGAGCAGGATCAGAGTACGACTACAGCTTGGACCTAGCAACTCCATTAGCGGAGAGTAAGATTTGATAATGACGACCTGGAACCGGCTACACCATCAGCGGAGAGCAGGATCAGAGGACGACGATAGCTTATACCTAGCCACTTCATCAGCGGAGAGATTAGATCGGGCGATGAAAGTTGATAAATTTTCTTTTGAATTTTCATTCATTTTTCGATTTTTGATTTTTTTCGACTTTTGATTTTTTGATTTTTTGATTTTTTCAACTCTATTTTTTTGATAAATTTTCTTTTTCCTTTTTTTGAACTGAGAAAAAATTAGGTCTGGCTACACCGTCAGCGGAGAGACAATACCTGAATAGAAATTCGATCTGCTTGGGAAAAGGTTCGGATCTGTTGCACCATCAACGGAGAAACGAGATCTCCAGGATGTCTATACTGTTGCACCATCAGCGGTAAAGCAAAATCTGGAAATTATTGGCCTATCAACAATGACGAAGGCAAGATCTGAAAAAGGCTACTTCTGCTGCTCTACTGGCGGAGAGGTATGACCTAAAATGGAAAAAAAAACATTAATCAGTAAATGTTCACAAAATTTGCCACTGTTACCTTTTATTGATGTTTCAGCATCCTCTTCGTGTTTGGCCTCCTCTAAGACTAAGGTTGGCTGTCGTGTTGTTGCCCCCACGGCTGAGGATGTTCGGTCTCTTTTTGAACCTGTTTATATGTACAAGCAAGATTGCATGAATGTATCTAATTTTATGTCTAAATGCATGTGTCTACCCTAAATGCATGGTAACTTTGGTGTATGCACTTAATCTAAATGTATGGTGTTTGCAAAAATGATGAATGCAACTAAATGAATGAATGTGATATGATTTTTCTGGCCCTCAATGGGATGCCCCTGACTCCTCACTGGTCCTGTCAGGATCTTGGTCTTTTGCATATGACAATGCCCCAACCTTTTCTTGGGTTCGATTACCTTTCTTTGAATATTTCATCAGGGTGCAGGCCCTAACATTTTGTTCGTTCTATGTTGTCATCTGAAACTGCTCTTGAATTTGACACTTTGAATGCGGATTCTGTTGCCCCCTAGGTTGGGTTCATAAATTGTCTGTTGGTTCATGGCAGCTCATTATTAATATTATTTTGGACTAAGTGCAATTTTGTAGACTGTGGTCAAGGATGCGAGAGTTTGACTCGGCAATGAATGTTGGACCTTGGCAAAGAATGCCCCCGGACTAGGACCTAACCTTGTTAGAGGCACAATATTTGTAAAAGATGTGGAGGGTGCTTTTGGACATGCCCCAAGACCAGGCTTTTGTAGAGGTTCTGTAAGGTGCTAGGTTGACCAACTTTGTTGTATTTAATGGGGTAGCCCGGGGCCCAGTCTCAAAATGAATGCATGCAAAATGTGTCCTAAATCAATGCAATGCAAAAGTAAGATTGTGATGATGTTGTGCACTGATGCAGATGAAATCGATGCGATGAGAACAAAATAAAGATGAAACGAGTTATTACCAAATAAAATGATTAAATAAAACAAAAGATAAATATAACAAAAATATAGTAATAAAAAATGTACATAAACAAGAAATAAGGTACTAGAGCCTAAATAGGGTGACCACTAATTGGGCAGAGTTTCACATGGCTCTAAAGGGTTGGCTCCTACGGCTCACTATATGCAGTTTTGGTGCTAAGAGGTACCCGAATTATCATTGTCGTCCTCTACTAAGAGTAGCAAGGCCCCCGGTCATCACCCATTATAGGCTCCTTTCAACCGGGTTCAATTCAGGGGGATCCGTCCGCTTATGCCTGCACGAAGGAACGATATCCTTACGAAAGCATAAGGTACTCGAGCCCCGAAGGTACTTACTAGGCCTACACGGGAGAACGATATCTCCATGAAAGCATTAGCGTTTTCACCCACTTAAAAAACGGGTTTATATGCCATATTTTAAATGCGTTAAAATAAATGTGCAATTATAACCGAATATTAGTTTAACAGTCACTTTAATCCGGAATTTCCGATATTAATAAAGCGGTAATTATTTGAAAAAAGCTCGACTCTCATTTGTTTTTGAAAAACAAAAATGTCCCCAGCGGAGTCGCCATCTGTAGCGATGTCCCTCTCGCTAAAAAAGATGTGGTTTTTTTTTAAATATTTTCTTCCGCGTGGGATTTTAGAAGAAACCCGTGTTTTGTTTTGAAAATGGAGTCGCCACCGGCCACTTAGGTAGGCCGGACACCGTAAAAAACCAGAGATTTAAAATTGATGGGTTCGGGAGTCGGTTACGGATGGGGAAGGATTATCACCCCCACACCGCCCAAAATTGGTACTTTAATATTTACCGCTTTATTAATATTAGACTTTCCGGATTAAAGTGACGATTAAATTAAAATTTGATTATAAGTGCGAGTAGATTTTAAAGGCTCCGTTACTCGAGAGTAAACGCCCAACCACTATCACTACGCCTGATACTGGCCCCGTTTACGCTCGAATAAAAGTGCACCGCATTGACAAAATATATGTCCGTTATGCAAACTTAAAAAAACATGGCAAATATAAATAAATACATTGCGATAAAAATATAAATAAATACTAACATAATAAAATACTAATATAACATAAATAAAATAGTAATCTAAAACATACATACATAACTATTAATTTAACACATAAATAAAAACAAATCTAACATAAATAAGACACTAATCTAAAACATACATACATAAATATTAATATAACTCATAAATAAAAACAGATCTAACATAAATAAAATACTAATCTAAAACATACATACATAAATATTAATTTAACTCATAAATAAAAACAGATCTAACATAAATAAAATACTAATCTAAAACATACATACATAAATATTAATCTAACTCATAAATAAAAACAAATCTAACATAAATAAAATATTAATATAAAACATAAATTTAAAACATAATAAATACTAATCTAAAACATAAATAAACATACAAACTAAAAACACAATTTTAAATTAACTACTACTTTATTAAATCATAAAAATTACAACATAAATAAAAAGGAAAGAAAATATACCGAGATCTACCACGACCTCTCCAAAAAATTAACTAGATCGGATCCAAAATAGGACCCCGATCGAACCGGTTAGGACCAAGGACACTGCCCCGGTCCTTGGCTACCCGAGAGCCAAGCTCTCTTATTTGGACATGCCAATATGCCGATTCATGCTTCTCAATTCCCTCCATGCCTTTATATAGGCAATTGGGGTTGTTAAAGGGGGATGTGGAGCCTTTAGCTCCACATAAATTTTCCCCTTTTTAATTTTTTTTTTAATTTTTTATATTAATAATAATATTATTACAACAATACTAAAAATACTAAAAACCCGGACAAAAATGAGTGATTACATATGTTCATCTTTGCTTATATGGACTAAATGGTTAGTTGAGTATTGAAATGAAAGTAAATTGCTTGGTAAGCGAGTTTTAGGGATCCTTGGTGGATCATTTGTAGTCGTGCCAAGTAAGGGCACTTGTTTGGTTATGAGTTATTGTTTGATGGGATCCGGATACCCAGTGAGTGAGTGTTGCAACACATGAAGGCCATCCGTTGTGAGATTCCGGGTGATGATATTTGCTCGACGTGAGATTCCGAGCCCCGCTTGATGTAAGTTTCCGAGTGAAGACTCGATGTGAGATTCCGAGCATGGGTGGGTCTCCTAGTGTCAGGTGACTTGGACCTCACTCCTGATTTGTTTACTTTTATGTTGTTATTGGAACAACTAATGGTTTCAGACTCAGCTGCCACACACAACCTTTGCATTACTTGTCTATGCTTTTTAAAGTACTAAAAAGCCTTTGTTTTAACCCCTAGTCAGGTCCCATCTCTCATATCCATCATCTTTAAACACACCGCACCCCTCCCTCTATAGCCTACAACTCTAGCCTGCTTCGCTTTCATCGCATTAAAAATTCGTTAACTGCCATGGAAATCCAATCATAAACTCTACAAACTGAATCCCAATGAAAGAAAAAATTATTATATGGCATGGCTCACCACGTCATCCATAATCTCATCCAATAATATTTTTTCAGCTCATTTTTTTTCAAGGTAAATCTTTACATCTTTCCTACATGTCATTAAATGAATGAATTTTATTAGATGGGACCATAAATGACGTGGTGAGCCGGGACCATGTAATAATTTTTCCAATGAAAGATTTTGATAGTTTTAGATTATAACTTGGGTTAACTACACCAGTGACCACCGAACTATTTGTGCGTACTTATTTTGACCACCGAACTCGTCAATCAGACCACCAAACTTATTAAATTGACCTATTTTGACCACCGCCGTTAAAAAAACTAACAAATGGGTGACGTGGCAGTTAAGAAAAATTTGTAAAATTGCACATTTCTCAACCAAATGACGACACGTGTCCCATTTATTTTTAAGTTTTAATTTATTTAATTATTAGTTTTAACCAACCAACCAGATGGTGACGCGTGTCACCATTTGATTAGCCATGAACAATGAGAGGAAATAAAATTGGAGAGAATTGCACTTGTGAGGAATTGAACCCACGCCAATAGCATGGAAAGGTAATGCTCCAGACACTGAGCCAAGTTCACTAATATGATATGAGATACTAACATATTTTATTAAAGGATTACTTTGTTGGTGAAAACTAAAGAGGGGAATTAACGGGATTCGAACTCAGGACTAATTGTACGAAATTAAAATACTAAACCACTAAATAAACCTTATAACATAGGAAAATGTTCGAATATTTTTTCACATTTAAATCAAATCGAATTTAGATCACTTGAAATGTGTATAATCACACCAACATTCGATTTAATTTAAATATAAAAATTATTAAATATTTGATTTTAAAAAATATTCGATTTCAAAGAAAAGAAATTCGATTTAAAAAATTCGAATATCTTTTCTTTTTCATATTTAAACTAATTCGAATATTTATTAAAATGTTAAATCGAATATTTATTAAAAAATTAATTCGATTTAATATTTAAATCGAATATCAAATATTTATTAAAATATTAAGTCGAATATTTTTTTCATATTTAAAAATTCAAATATTTTTTTATTTTTCATATTTAAATTAAATCAAATATTTATTAAAATATTAAATCGAACTAATTTTAATAAATATTCGATTTAATTTAAATTTTTAATAAATATTTGATTTAATTTAAATATTTAAATATTTGATTTAATATTTTAATAAATATTCAAATTAATTAAATATTTTTAATAAATATTTATTCAATTTAATATTTAAATTAATTCGAATATTTATTAAAATATTTGATTGAATTTAAATATGAAATAGAGAAAATATTCAAATTTTTTAAATCGAATTTCTTTTCTTTGAAATCGAATATTTTTTAAAATTGAATATTTAATAATTTTTAGATTTAAATTAAATCGAATGTTTGTGTGATTATACACATCTCAAGTGATCTAAGTTCGATTTAATTTAAATATGAAAAAAATATTCAATGGTTTAGTATTTTAGTTTCGTTCAATTAGTCCTGAGTTCGAATCCCTTTAATTCTCCTCTTTAGCTTTCACCAACAAAGTAATCCTTTAATAAAATATGTTAGTATCTCATATCATATTAATGAACTTGGCTCAGTGGCTGGAGCATTATCTTTCCATGATATTGACATGGGTTCAATTACCCACCGGTTTTATTCCTTTTAATTTTATTTCCTCTCATTGTTCATAGTCAATCAGATGGTGTCATGTAGTTCGTTGGTTAAATCTATTAATTAATTAAATAAATTAAAACTTAAAAATAAATGAGACACGTATATTCATTAATTTAATAAGTAAATAACATGGACTAAATGTGCAATTTTACAATTTTTTCTTAATTGCTTTTATCTTTCCAAATAAGTTTCTAGCTGCTGGAGACCATTGGGGTTAGATTAGAGCTGTTGGGGACAAGTTCCAAGCTGAATTTTCACTTTTGATGCTTTCTGTATCGATACACAAGTTTCTTAATTGCCACATCACCAACTTTTTGCACGTAAAAAAGGGTCAATTATGAGGCCTAGGATCTACGGAAAAAGACTCAACAGTAGTTGTACTGTTATTAACTGCCTAACCCCATGGATTCCATAGCTTGGGAATCCCGATGAGGCCACGAAATGGGAATTGTTGATATTCAAGTTTCCATCCCCCAACTTGGCCGTGGAACTTGGCTGGAGCAAAGGGACACCTCGTTGGCATGGTTTTACTCCATATGGAGCTTTAATTGTTGTCATTGACCCAACCGGATAGCAGAGATTCGGGTTACTCCAAGCTATTAATTAAATAAATTAAAACTTAAAAATAAATGAGACACGTATTTTCATTAATTTAATAAGTAAATAACATAGACTAAATGTGCAATTTTATAATTTTTTCTTAATTGCTTTTATCTTCCCAAATAAGTTTTTAGCTGTTTGAGACCGTTGAGGTTAGATTAGAGCTGTTGGAGACAAGTTCCAAGCTGAATTTCCACTTTTGATGCTTTCTGTATCGATATACAGGTTTCTTAATTGCCATGTCACCAACTTTTTGCACGTGAAAAAAGGTCAATTATGAGGCCTAGGATCTACAGGAAAAGACTCAACAGTAGTTGTACTGTTATTAACTGCCTAACCCCATGGATTCCATAGCTTGGGAATCCCGATGAGGCCACGAAATGGGAATTGTTGATATTCAAGTTTCCATCCCCCAACTTGGCCGTGGAACTTGGCTGGAGCAAAGGGACACCTCGTTGGCATGGTTTTACTCCATATGGAGCTTTAGTTGTTGTCATTGACCCAACCGGATAGCAGAGATTCGGGTTACTCCAAGCCCCAAACCGTTTTCCCATTTTCCCATAAAAGACTTGAGAGAATTGGAGCACTCCTGTCAGATTGTTGCCATTTAGATAAAGTGCATAAAATCAGGCAAAGATGCAAGCTTTGGTGGGGGATTGCCTGTGAGATTGTTGTTACCAAGACCCAGATACCTCAGTCTCTTCAATCCGGATAGTAATTCTGGGATTTCACCTATCAATCCTGTGTTGGTGAGGTCCAAAACGACCAGATTTTGCAAATTTTGCCAATCCAGGCTCATGATATCCCCACCTAGTGGATTACAAGACAGCATCAACTCTTCCAAAGAATACATGTCCAGAACATGCTGGCTTAATCCACCTGAAATCTTGTGTCTCAAATCCAAAAGGGTCAAATTCTTCAGACATGGAATATGTGCAAACAGCTTCCCCTTCAACATATTGTTACTCAAATCAAGCTTCAATAGCGATGTCAGACCACCAAGGCCTAGAGGTAAATGACCAGAGAGTGAATTTCTACTTAAATCCAAGATTAACAGCTCCTTTAATGTTCCTAAACTATCTGAGATTTTACCGGTAAACCTATTTCCGGCAAGGACTATTCGTTTCAAGTTAGTTAAGTAGCCGATATCGGTCGGTATTTGTGGATTATACCGTATAAAATAGAGTTTTTACTATTGTAAATAACTAATTAGTTTAGATAATTAAGTAGTTTAATATCTAACTCTTATCTTTTAATAGGATAGAATTTGTTTATAGTAAGATAAGATAGAAAGTTTGTATATTTTAAATGTTTTGAATATTTGTAATCTTTTTATCTCTTTAGATAAGATAAGGCTAATCTAGAGTATTTGATTAGTTAGGAACACTTATGTAAATAGCCTATAAACAGAGATATTCTCAGATGTATTTTTTTCATCAAGTGAGAATAAGAAAACTCAAGTCTATTCTCTCCGATCCTCCTTTATTAACAGTATTTCTCCTGCTAAACCGTTCTCTAGTAAGACTAAAGATTGGAGCTTTTTGAGGTAACCAAAGCTAGCAGGAACTTGGCCTATGAGACGCAGGATTGGACCGAAACTCTAATGACACCAAATTCCCAGCAAGTTCTTCCCATTTATCTCCAGGGATGGTAATTGGATCTCTGCTAGGAGATATAAAACAACTGAAAAAGCTGAGAGATTTCAAGTGCTTAAGCTGGAAGAGCTGTGGCCTAAACTCCACATGAGTGGCACAAGCAAGAGAGTTTCATGAACAGGACCAATGCTTAAAGCAGTAATATACCATATGTCATCTATGATATCACAGGAGACCCCCTGCAGAAAAATAATAAAAAAAGTATTACCACTTAATCAAATAATTAAGGTGAATCAAAACAAGGTTATCATTTGCATTCAACTCCAGCCTCAGTCAAATATTATGAAGTATACATGCCCACATGAATCATACAACTTTTCTCCGAAATATTTAACAGTAAGATAGTAAATGCTATTCCACCAAGGTTACTACTTAAAATTTGAAAGGATATAGGAGTCCAACCACAAGGATCCGGATAGAGATCTGAGCCATTCCACCAATTACCTACAAACCCTTGTATTGCAGAGTACAAAGCAGCTTTCTCCATGGGAGCTGCTTCTGCTTCAGTATTGCCTGCTTGGCCACAGCACCAAACACCCAAACATAAAACACAAACAGCCAAAATGAAATGATTGCCCCTGATAAGCATCCTCGTTATTAGATAATTCAAACTCAGAAAGTTGGAAAACAAAGTGTAGCTCGGCTTAAACCACCCCAAACGTGGTGGTGTCTGAAAAATATGTAATATACAAGGTGGTGGAAAGCCAGAAAGTGTTGGGGAATGTAAGTATGGGGACAGCTTCGAAAGCCAGAAAGTATTTTGGGGAAAGCTGAGAATAGAATGGGAGTGTTCGAGAGTGAAAGATACAAAAAGATGGTTAAGTGAGAAAGAAATAGGAAATGAAGAGAGCACAGAGGGAGTAGAATTTGCTTTCTATGTGGTTAATAGGAAAGCTAAGCTACGTAATATAGCAGAGAGAACACAAAGTTCTATAACAAGCACGGTTGTCCAAGCCAGGAAAGTTAAGGCAATAATAACAAGATTAAAGACAGTAGAAAAAATAGGAACTGAAGGGGGGGCTTTGGCATTGAATACTGAAAATCTGAGGGTGAAAGCGATAGGAAGAGTGCCCCTTTGTGTGTTTGGTATATACGGCTCCACTTTGGTATATGCACTTTGCTGCTCCTTGTGATTCTTTCCGCAGACTAGTTTTGGTTTATTGTATTGTGTATATAAACTAATTACGACTGATAATTGTTGTTACTTTTCTTGTTCAATTAATGTAGTGCAAGAGATAAGATGGCTTAAAGTTAAAGAGGGTGGTGGTTGAGGGATTTATTGGTGGAGACGACTGTGACTGACCAGAGATGGGTTAAGCTGTAAGGATTAGATAGGGAGATGGGATTTGTTTTAAATTTTTTATCATTTTAGTGTTTGGGAAGGCGGGGGACCATTGCCATTTTCCATATGTCCTCAAAGGGAAAGGAAATGGATCTGTAATGGTAAATGCAATGCAACAAGACAGAGTTGAGTTTTTATGTCTGCTTTGCTTTTACTGTTTTTTCTTTGCTTTGCTTGTGGGGCTTTTCAAACAGTATGCTGCTGCTGCTGCTGCAATTGCAAGGACAAACAGCATTTGACTTGGTGGTAAAAGTGAAGGATCCATGGCGGATATCAGTAATGTGTGCTAAGAGAATATGGCGGCATCTTAGTTTTATTTTAGTATACCAAGTTTCTCGTTTATCTAGAAATGATATTAAATCAAGCTGGAAATAGACCTTGCTTTCAAATTTATTAAAATCCTCAAAACTGGTTCATTGAATTTCTTTGCATCTTTGATCCAGAAAAAGAAAAAGAATTTCTTTGCATGAAAATGACAGGAGAGCAAGAGAGATGTATGTCATGATCAAACTTTGACCAACTTAGGAGAGATCTGCGGCCTCGCTTGACATGCACACTCCATGCTAACAACGCTCAGTCAATGTAATGTATCCGGCTCGAAAGGATTAATCTTTGCTTAAACTGTTAAATAGATAGATAGGAACACTCGTGGTTCACACAAAATAAAAGCTGCATGATTTCTCATTCCCTACAAATGGCTGGGGTTACCTTGAAAAAGCACACATGCATCCAACTAATCCTAATCAATCAAACAAACATGCATCCACAGTCCTGCATTGCAATTTGCAATCCAATATAATCTCCAGCAACGGGGAAGAAGGCAAAATTGGGATCTGCAGTAATTTTGCAACAAGGGATGTGACGAAATTGAGGCAAAACTTACTTTCAAATAAAGAACCTAGTATACAAAATGAACTAGAATTCAATTGTTGTTTAACACTTGCAAAATCACTTTCCTATGGGGAATCCAGACAGGAAACATTCCTACATAAACCACACACAAAGATACCATACAAAGGTCTAGCATAGCAACTAAGTAATATCCATCTCCAATCTCGAAAGAAGAAAAACAAAGACAGAATAGGAGCCTTCATGAGGTAAAAAATGTCCAAATTTTCTTTCTAATTGATACATCACCTGGATGTTCTATCTCATCATCATCCTCGTATTCTTCATCATCCTCGTTGATTATGTCCCCACTCTTTGTTGCTGCAACATTTACTTCAATCAAATCCACATTCTCAACTGACTTTGCTGCTGTGTTGTCATCAGCATCCACACTTGTTTTGATCTGCATAACAAGGTTTGAGGTATAAGAAGAAAATCGATGACGTAAATCATATCATCCCAAGTTCCCAACACAAATGGTTTAGGCAGGATTTACCTTAACTGCCTCGGTTTTTAAAACCTCCACAGTTTTCAATGTTGTGACCTGCACTAAATTAGATCTTCTGTTCTCAGTATCCACTTCTCCCTCCAACTCACCATCATCAGGCTCCTTCCTAATCTTCAGGACATCAGATGAGGCTTGTGCCACTGTTGCAGTGACTGTACTGTGAAAATATTTAAAAAGATGTTTCGAAGAATAAGTGTTTTCACCAATTTAATCATATCCAATACAATCATGTAAGACCACAAAAATATGATCCAATTATAGAAAAACCTGGTTAAATAGAAAACCAGTTTCCTCCACAAAAGAAACTTTCTATTCTACACTATTAAGTAGAACAATGGACCACGATATCCTCCAGAAAAGATCATTTCAATGTAACATAATTAAATATGCATAAATGGGTTCCCTTTTATGCAATTCGGCATTCCAGTATCATCAACATTATCCACCACCTGAAGACGGATCTTAACATTCAATGTAATGAATATAAAAATAGACTTGAAAATTTCAGTAACTTTCTATGTTGTGAAGGAATTTTTATTTATCTGGTATGTACCATTGTCTTCAAATCTGAACAATATAGTCGTGCTTGCACCATAATCCAACACACAAATATGGAATGACCTCCAAACTTGAGCATACATTGTCATTTTAAACAGTAATTAACAATTTTGGAAACCTTTTCGAGGATATTCAAGCAATAACAATGTTTTAAAAAATAATGCAACCAAAAAGTTTTTCTTTTTACCACTTTTAATCCATTAATTCCACTTCTAACACTGTCATATGCAGTTAAATAGTATGACCGGATCCCTAAACTTCAATTGTTTTATTTGAATCCTAAACAATGTACTGATATATAGCTCTCTTTAGAGAGGATTGGAAAGTGCTGATGAGAGAATTAACTCAATTTATTCGTAGTTATACATTTATAGCATGCTATAGTATACTATTATATAATATCATATACTATATTTCAATTTCAAATTATTCCCTCAAAAAATGAAAGAAATAATAAGCTCAGCAAAATCAATTTAGCAGCTAATGCTTGTCAGTCCACCTTTCATTCCAAATATATACTTTCTGCTCCAAGAAAGAAGAGTGGTAGCCGAACCATCTGATTTGCAGAAGACCCTCAAAAGGGCTGATAAACTCATTTTTATTTCAGTATTGACTGCCAATCCGGTTACAGGTTCAGCACAAGCAAGTTCAACGCTCAGAGGCAGACTTAGCACTCAAAAAAGCTTAGAATAAAATTCTTTTAAAAGATAATTTTATAAAACAACAAATTAGCATTTCTTCCCTTTCAATTAATTAAAAGGGAAACTTATGTAAATCTAGTCAAAGCATCAAACCACATTAAAGGCAACATCGTACAACTTATGACTAGAAGTCATTGAGAATATTACATATACAATAAAATGGAACTTACGTCTTGGGTCGCCTGAGATTGTATCGGTTTTCTCCTGGGGTTTGGAGGCCTGGAGCAACTGTTTGTTAACTCTTCCTTCTCCCACCAGCCATGACACTCTCAGAGTGTCCTTCACTTTCTGCAGCATCCAATTCACTATCTCTAACTTTGGAATTTTGTGGGTGTTGGCGCTTTCTTGCATTACTGCTTGCTCTTGCACCCTTGGCAGTATGACTAGAAACACCAGCGCTTTCTTCACTTACATGGCAAGTTTCATTTGGCTGCACCTTACTAAGCTCAGGTTCTTCAGGGCTTCTGCCGAGGAATAGTTTTGCATCTTCAACTACAGCCTTCACAGAGCGTGTTCGACTCAGTCCAGATTTAGGTTTCCTTCTAGGTTTGCGGTGATTACTCTTCTGCTCTGACTGCAGAGAATCTTCAGGAATTTCTTGCACCTTACTCTCACTAAAGCTATGACCAGCAGATGGGACAGATCCATCACCCACCTCTCTAATTGTGTTAGATTGAAGCAATTGGTTACGGATAGAGTCACCTGGAACCCCTAAATACGGCTCTCCTGCCTCTTCTTGAATATCAGATCCCGCTGATGTAGCAGTAAGCATACTAGGTCCTTCATCTTTACTTTCATTTCTCTTGGTCGGTGAAACGCCAAAAATCTTTGTAGTGCATTTGCGAAGCCAGGACACGTGCCCGGCAGATTCTGGATATGCGGCGTCAGCTTCAGATCTCTTGATATTGGTAACACCAGAACCACCTATGTAACCT
The DNA here is from genome assembly GCA_019671005.1 of Hibiscus mutabilis. Lineage (NCBI taxonomy): Eukaryota > Viridiplantae > Streptophyta > Magnoliopsida > Malvales > Malvaceae > Hibiscus > Hibiscus mutabilis. The sequence goes on from CM033750.1 coordinate 11,169,313, forward strand.
TGTTGATGGCTTAAGATTTCATCAGCTAGTCGAGGAAGAGGAGGGATTTCCCTATCCTGCAAATCAGGAATTTGGGAGTTAGAGAGTATGAAGTCCCTTGTTGCTTCTCCACAGTTCTTGCATGACTTGTACTTCTCAACAAATTCAAGGAAGCTCTGCCTTTCACGGATAAACAGTTGCCGCTGGTCTTTGAGCCTGCTGCTAAGGATACCAAGTTCATCAATATCCTTTCGCATTTCCAGCTGCTGCTCTTTCAGCCTATCCCTGTTAACTGCAACTTCATTTTTTTTCCCTTTCTACAGCACGCCTAGCAGATTTTAGTTCTTCCACTTCCCTCTCAGCATCTTCTTTTGAGCATCTCATAGTAGCAAGTTCCCTCTCGTTCATCTCTTCAAATGTGCTGATCCTTCCTTGCAGATTTTTCTGCATTTGATCAAGTCTATTCTGCATATCAGTTTCAAGATTCATTTTCTGCACCTCAAAATCTTGAAGCATTTTAATTCGCTCATTCTGTGCTTCTTCCAGTAAAATTGATTTCTCATGCTTCATTGTGGCTTCAAATGATTCTTTCTGCAACCTGACTGATTCCATCTCCCTAGATATATAATCTTGCATAGCGGATTCTTCTTTCTTCAATCTTTCCTCTTCTGAATGTTGCAACGTTTCAAACTTTTCCTTTTCTTCATCAATTTGCTTTTGCCGCATAATGATTTCAGCTCTTTTTTCATCCAACACGTCCCACTCTTTCTCAAAATTTTCCCTTTGCTGTTTGAGGTCTTCATGTTCCTTCAAAAGTAACTCCTCCTGACGTCTGCAGTTGACTATCTGCTGCTTCAATTCAGATTGCAAGCGGATAAGTTCAGCTCTCTCATGTTCAGTAATTTTAAGCTTTTCAGACTCTTCTCGAATTCGTAACTCTTGTTGACTAGTTTCAGAGCCTATCTTATCAATCTCATCTTTGAGAGCCTGTAAGTTCTCTCTAGCAGTATACAGCTGTTGTTTTTCTGACTCCAACCTTTTCTCCTCAGTTTTCACAAATTTCTCGTTGTCCTTGACAGTTTTCGACCTCACCTCAAGGTCCTTTTCTTTCTCCTTCATTCTCTCGGATTTCTTATCCAGTGCCTGTTCTTGCTTCCTCAACTTTTCTACCTTGTGATTAACTTCAGCTTCCTGCTGCTTTACTGCATGGATCTTGCTTTCAAGTTCCTCATCAACAGACTTCCTCTTTTCTTCTAGTTCTGATTCAAACTCCTGCATTTTAGCATCTAGAATAACCCTTTGCTCATCAATAAGTTTCTGAATCTCAACCTATAAAGACCCAAGGAGTTAAAAAAACTTGAGGCTGCGAAATAAAAAAATAAATAATATAACAAACTGATTCTCAGCAAAAGGGAAAGAAAGAGATTATTCTCACCCTATTTAAAGAATTCATAAGTGTATTGCTATATGCACAGATTTATACCAACCAAACAAGCCAAAAAAAGGGACCATAGACAGGAAAGAAGGGGGGCATAAAATCACGCACATGCATACAATAAAAGAATATATTAAAAAATGTAGCCGTATACAAGAAAAAGGGAGACATAAGCATCTCTGCTTTAGAGAATACTAGGCAATTTTTCAGACTCCGTTGCTTGCCTCAAAAAATTAGGAACATTGCAACTTACAACTGTAATAGAGCACATGTGATGTGAATATGCAATCATTTATCAATTTTATAGTGCTTAATTGCAGTTCTTTGCATTTGTCAGGAAAAGAGAGTTACCTACAATCATTATGGAAACTTTTAAACCTCGACTGAACTGAAGCGTGAAGAAAGTTTTAGCATCATTATCATTACTTTCACGTCTTAAGGTCTCATGAATGGAAATAGGACACCACAATCTAGCTAATGTGTCACCAAATTCCTCATGATCCAATTAATAGCATGCTGGTTCTCTCCAATACATGCTCGGCGTGTTTCTTATGGCATGGAAAGTGCAGAACACAATACAAGGTGCCAAGTGAAATGGTAAAATATCAAAGATATTGTGGCCAAAAAAGGAACAAGAAGAGAAGACAGATTTAAGAGTATCAAGGAATTATAGCATTTTTTTTTTTTGCATTATTTATGAGCCAAGAAAAAATGAAAAGTATTTTATCTCACCCTTTCTCTAGCAGTAAGCATTTCTTCCAATGCAACTAGATCCTTCTCTTTTGACTCTAGGGTACTTCTCATGGACTCAGCTTCCTACAATATTTAACAAAATGCAATAATCAGAATTCAGGAAGAAAATCAGAATGAAATAGTCAATAAATTTGGCATAAAACCCACCTTCTCTTTTGAAACCAAGTCAGCAAAACGTTTGCCTATATCATCTTCCATCTCCTTTAACTTCAATGTGGATAAATCAATCTTATTTTGCATCTCTTCAAGGCTCTTCTCTTTCTGCTTGAAAAACCTTTCATTCTCATTTGCCTTTTCCTGCCTCTGGTTGAGCGTTCTCCGAAATTCAGTCAACCTCTCTTCTTCTTTTTTTAGTTTCTTCTCCCACTCATTCAAGTCTTCCCTCTGATTGTAAAAAGTTTTCTGATGTGCTTCTCGTCTAGAAGTAGTTCCAAATGCATAGTGAGAGAAATTAATCATGAGAAGTGAGCATAATCCAAGAAGGTTCAAGTCAAAACAACCATTTAAACATATATTAAAAAGTTGATTAAGAGGAATACTCTGCAACTAAGGAGAGACGCTCTCTTTGAAGCACACTTTCACGAGCCCCTATCTCTTGCAATTTCAATTCCAATTCTGAACTTTTTCTATTCGCCTCAGCAAGCCTACTATCAGCATCACGCAGCTTTTTTTCCACCTCTAAAGATTTTCCCTCAATTCCGGAAATCAATGCATTTGCATTAGCCAACTTTGTATCAGAACTAAGCTTAACCTGGACATGTTCTTCTTGAATATCACGTAACGCTTTTTCAAGCTGCAACCAGTGATATCACCATAATATCAATTTCAATAAGTTAGAAAGACAGAGGGTTAGACAGGTATACAAATAAAGAGCATTATGGATGATTCTAACAAAAACATCATATTCATTTGTATAAGTAAAAAAATGGAAGAAAGAACATACATCTACCACACACTGCTTTTCAGCAGCTAAGGCTTTTGCCAAGTTCTTCTCCCGATTTTCAACTTCATATAATGCAATCATGTTTGCTGTCTGCTCACGTCTGAGCATCTCCACAACTTCAGCAAGTTCTTGTTTTAATTCTTCAAACTTGGATGTCCATTCTTTTTTCTCAATGAGGAGCAGCCCCATATTGTACTGGTAATTAAAAAGCTACAAAGAAATAGACACGTCAAGCAATTAAAAATTATTTAGCAAACTTTATATGTGCAGCTTCAATCATGGACTCAACATAATCCCACAACAGATGAAGAATAAAACTCAACCATAAAAAATCAACTGCATAGCCAATTGAGATGATGGCACTTAATAATAACACATAACTAAATAAAGGAAAGAATACAAAAGATTAAAGTTACACAAATTTACAATGAAGCATGATAATCTATGTTATACACTTGGATCACAAAAGAGGGCAGCCAAGTGAAATTCAACAGAAAGATCAACGTTTCACCAGTACTGCAGTGATGCACCGATGCTTGATTAACCTATTCAAATCACCAAGGAGGGTAGCTTATTGATGGGCATCAGACTCCTACAATGCTAAGACTGGGAAAGTTCAACATGCAAGACCTGAACCTGAGCTAACAGATGGAATGATTCCACGACATGAACACAAAAACTTCAGGGTCCCAATGAAGCAACCTAAATGTTACACAAAGGCTTACCAATTCAAAACAGTAAATAATTTTTTATATGTAGGATGAAAGAAGAAACAAAAATATTCAACATGCCATAAAATGGTTAGCAATAGCACCTAATAGAAGACCACTTGAGGAGTGATCAAATGTCCTAAAAGTCCTTATACCTCGAATACAGAGCATTAACTAGCACAAAGCGGCAAAGGATGGCAAGGTGCACACGACCAAATACAAGAAGAAAATGAAGGCCAAAACAAATAAACCCAGTACAAAGTCAGTGTTGTACTGAACTTAAAAAAATTTAAAAAGCAAAATAGCCGCACAAAATATGACAGGTTTTCCTAGAGAAAAAGATGCCATTCAACAAACTTGGTTATGCAGCGGATGATTACAACACAGGCATTTAAACTAAAAGCAAACGCTATCGAAATTAATAACAATTTACCTCTCCTTCGAGGTTGGAGAGCCTTTCAACAAGGGCCTCATGGTCCCGCCTTTCCAAAGCGGTTTCATCCAACAACCCAGCTTCCTTGAACCGTCTCCAGTCCATGTCGTCATCTTCCGCCCCAAAGTTCAGGGGGGGCTTGCCGCTAAGAGAAGCAACAGGAGGCGGTGGCACTTTCTTAGTATCATGGACAAAAGCAACTGCTTTTCCCTTACCGCGAATTTCACCACTGCTAGTGATCGGAGCTCCCGCCGCTTGTGGCTCAGTGGGCGGAGTTAGTGTTAATGCAGACCACGCCTTCCTTCGCGGCGTGAGCATGTCATCAATAACCAGAGGGGAGGGGGACAACCAAACTGAAAGGAAATTACCCTGTTGGAAACCCTAGAGACCAGAAAAATAACACTTTAAAGCGTGGGCCGGATTTCGATCTGACTGCTTAGTTTTACGGTTTTCTTTCTAAAAGAAAAATACTATCGTAATTAGTAGAAGTGTGCATTATTTGATTTTAATCAAATTAATTGATCGAATCGAATTTTTTCAATTAATTTAATCAGTTAATTTTAGATTAGTTTGGTTAATGATTTTTTTTTTGAAAAATTCGGTTATCGGTTAATTCGGTTCGAAATCGGTTAATTAACCGAATTAACCAATTTAACAGAAATTATTAAATATTAAATATTATATTTATTTATTTTTAGTCATTGAACTTTTTAAAATTATAAAATGATAATTAATTTTTTTATATATTATAAAATGTTCATTAAACTTTTATCAAATTAGTATAAAATGAAAGTTTAGTGACTAAAAAGTCCATTTTACCATAATTTAGTGACCAATTGTGTAATTTACCCAAAATTTTATAACAAATTTCGGTTAATTCGAAAACCAACCGAATTAACCAAAATAATTTCAGTTCGGTTAAGGCTAATTCGGTTCGGTTAACGGTTAAAGTCCTAAAAATTTCAGTTAATTTGGTTATGGCTAATTCGGTTCGGCCACCGCCCGAATTAACAGAATGCACACCCCTACTACTTAGCATATGTATTTAATTATTTTTTTATTAAAGGACATCAAATATTATTGAATTTAGGGTTGTATACGATTCAGTTTTGTAAAAAAAAATAACCTATCCGTTTTTTCTCAATTAATCTTGATTATCGATTTCTTCACATTGATTTTAAATTTTAAAATTTTGTATTTTATTTTAACTAAAATAATTTTATTAGATGACTTTTAAGCATTAGTTGATAAAATTGTAATATATTTTTATAAATATTTCTTAAAAACTTAAATTTTCAAGTATATAAAAAATAATTGATAATTCATATATTATTATGAATAAAATAAAAAAGAACAAGAAGAACAACAAAGAACAAGAATAAAAGAACGAGAGAAAGAGTGAAATATGTATTTACTCTCGTTAAAACCCTTACTAAGATAAAAATTCAGTGAAAAATTCTTTAGTGAAGGAAAAATCTTTGATACGCATAACATGTTGTCTCATTAAAAACTTTACCAAAAAAATCCATTTGGACAAAATCTTGGTTAAGGGAAAAAGAGTGCAACACGTATTTACTCTCCTCATGAAAACATCACATAAGATTTTTGAATCTTCATAATTTAATCTTGAATACAATCTTCAAATGTTGAAGTTGAATATGCATTGATGAATAGATCTTTCAAATTACTGCTTGAAAGGATTTATCAAATATTATTCTTTTGAAGATCATGAGAGACGAAACTTTGGAGAAATATGTTTCATTTTGTCACATTTGATGTTTCCACCTATCAATTGGTATATAAATTTTGCATTATCTCTGCACAAGATGCATCTTATCTTGTGAAAGTAATTCACATATCTTCTAGATATGTTTAGCCAAACACATTTTTTTTAGCTCAACAATTGGTATCAGAACTTTGTCTCCTTCAAATGACTAATATCTGAGAGTAAAAATTGATTGCTCGAAGTTCACCGATTCAAGTTTTCAAATGGCAAGTGGTTCTACAATGATTTCTTTCGAAGAAGGCCGCTCTATCATGTGTCCTCATCTCTTCAAAGGGGATGGTTACTTCCAATATAGCAATGTCATGAAATATTTCATCCAAGACTTCGACCTTGATATTTGGATGATTATCGAAGATGGACATTTGGAAGCTCCTAAAAATAAGAAGAAAAAGAGTGTCAAAGACACAAAGAATGACCAACTTAATGCAAAGGCTATGCACATTCTTCTTTGTGCCCTAAATGAAGAGATTTCCAATAAGGTATCCTCATCCAAAAGTGCCAATGAAATTTGGGAAAAGCTTGAGAAATTCTATGGGAAAAAAGAGAAGGAAGATAGAGTCCCATCAAGTGCAAACCTCATCTCATCAAAGGCGGATGATGTTACGGCTCTCGATGAGCCCAAGGTATCTACTAACTCAAATGAATTAAATTCATATTCTTTTGATGAGTTACAAGATGCATTTGATGAATTATTTTTGGAATTTGAGACTATGAATTCCAAATTTAAGAAAATGATTTCAAAACTTGAATTTTCAAATGATTTTCTTTTGAAAACAAAATTGGATTTTGAAAACCAAAATGAGATTTTGAAGAATAATTTAGAGTTTTTAAAAATGAGCAATGGAGTTTTGAAAAAAGAAAATCTTGATTTAAAGGTTAAGCTTGAAAGCTTAACAAAAGAAAATGAAATTATTTCAAATAATTCATCTCATCCTATAATGTCAAAATGCTCACATTATCATTATCATGGTCACTCTTTGCATACTTGTCCTGTAAAGAAAAGAAAATCTTTTAGGATTAGACAAGTTTGGGTTTCTAAGGGAACTAAGGACATTAAAACTAATGTCAAAGGATCCAAAGTAATTTGGATACAAAAAATCAAGTAAATATCTCTTGTAGGTGTGTTGGAGCAATGACAAGAAAAACAAAGATATGGAAATGCTCTAGTCACACAAGTGAAGAAGATGAGTAACCTCTAATCTTAATGTATTTAATTATAAATCATTTGGTTGCCTATTTTGATGATAAATGTTCATGCATCATTGTTTATTTATATTTACAAGTGCATGGCATTTTATGGTGCTTTATGCATATGAATCATATTGTTTCATTCATAAGTTTGCATAAAGTTTTAGAAGTCTTGGATACATTAAATCTCATATGTTCTTATATTGATTTTATATTGAAATTCAATATCTTTTAAGTGTCAAGCATTTGAACCAATTTTTAAAATGGAATGCTTTGATTAAGGGGAGCTTTTGATTTATTTAAAAAAGGTTTATCTTACTCTCCATTATTATTTTGAACTAACATTTGGTATCAAACTTTTGTTTGAATTTTTTATTTAACAAAAAAAGGGAGATAAAGGTTTGAAAAATTCAATTTCAAAAAGAAAAAGGGGAAGCTTAAAATATTTTCCAAAAATATATTTTTGTAAAATTATTTTCTAAGAGGGGGTTTTCTAAAAAATATTTTTTCAAGTGGTTTTGTTATATCAAAAAGGGGGAGATTGTTGAGATAAAGATTTTGATATAACTTTTATAAAAAATGTTTTTGGACTTAAACATATTTCAAAAAAATTTCAAAGTCCACAAAACTTGAAAAATATGTTTAAAATGTTTTGACTTTGTTCCTATATCGAATATATATTTTTAAGTCAATTTTTAGCCGGTTTTATATGTTTTTAATGCAGGTTTCGAAACCCTCTATAAGTGGTTTCAAAACTAGTGAGACAGTAAGGTCTGGAAAGCAAACCTAGGAAACAGGTTTCGAAACCCCTTTCATGGTTTTGAGACCTCCCTTCATGGTTTTGAAATTCCCTGCCTGTTTCTATCACAGGCCCCTATAACGGCTAGTTTTTCATTTGAGAACATAATAGATTTAAAACCCCTGCAATGGTTTCGAAACCCCTGTGCAGGTGAGAATTTAATACTCGGTTTTAATGGCTTCTAACGACTCCAAAACATCCCCAAAGGCTATAAACGGCTAGAATATCATTCTACGCTATTAAAGCAAGATTGGGACACTTGAAGATGGTTAGAGAGAATATCCAAGCTTCATGATCAAGAGAAATAACATTTAAGTCTTTTATTCTTCATTTCTCTTGTATATATTGTATAGAGAGTGTTTTTCATTGTTTTATTCTTTACACTATTGTAAGGTTTTTATTGTTTACACAAATTTACCTTGTAAAAAGGAGAGGTTCTAGTTTAGCCTAAGGAAAAACTAGAGTGGTTCTATCTTAGCCATTGAAAATATATGGTTGTAAGGTTATCATTTTGGCCTCAAAAAGAAGAATTCATAGTAGTGAATTGGGAAATCCTTAGTGGTGTGCTAAAGTAGTAGATGTAGACTTGGTTGAGTAGTTGAACCACTCTAAAATCATCGTGCAATATTGTCCACTATTTTTTCGATTTTAGCCAATTCATTCGAGAAGCAAATTCAACTCTCTTGGCAAATTCGGTTGAATGATTACGAGCCCAATACTATTCAAACACGTATCAAATATAATCATATCCTTATATGTCATTTTGCTTGTTTAAATAATCTAACAACTATCATCTATGAATTAATTTTACCAAACATTATACAATTAGCTAATTCAATCCGCTAGTCAAATCAGCTCATGCAATCAGCTATCATGTAACACCCCGATCCATATTCAGATCCGAAGTACTACATTCGGGTCACCATAAAATCGACCCATCAATTTTCCAATTTAAAACCATAAGTTTAGCCATCATTTAAAAGCATTAAACATCCATAAATCCAGAAGGTAGATAATCATTTAAAATGAGTTTACAAAACATGAGCTCCAAATTTAAAACATTGTATACCAAAATAACATTTCAAATAGAGTTACAGACTCAACGGTGGTAAGGCCTTATGAATACATTAGCCCAAACTAAAATAAAAGTACTATACTCTGAAGTGAACGCGGTGCTGGGAAATCCTCGCCAATGTGCTCCTCCAAAAGGGTGACCTGTCAACCTACGCACGAAAAACAACACATCCGCACGTTGAGCTAACAAAGCTCAGTGGTACATTTTTACTCTACCACAATTCGTGATTATTATAAAATAAGCATGCAAGATAATATAGTCAAGATAGAATAGATAAAGCTTTCACTATATATGAGTTATCATCTAGCCTACACTAGCTAGAGTTCTTAGATCACCTATCTCAAGGCATCAACAAGTCTACAAGAAGTCATACATGCTTCCACAAAGCTTTGCCATACTCGAGGTCACATAGCCTATCGATATACTGAAGCTCACACAGCTCATCGAGTTAATACATACTGTACCCTGATCACTCAGCCATCAGGTATATAAGCTATCATCTATAGCATTCACACAATATTCATAAGTACATCCATGCATCATCTATATAATTACCAATGAAACCTTACTTTACCTGTGCTCACACAGCCGTTGGGTTACCCGTGTTCACACAACTGTCAGTTTAGATAGACCATATCTGGATCACCATAGCCACGGATACGTCCTAGACATACTTAGATCACATTAGCCATAAGTTATCTTTACCAGAAGTCACTCAGCCTATCAGGTTACTCGATCTCACTCAAACCATTGAGTTTATTACCTTATTTGGATCACCATAGCCACAGATAGGTTTTTAACCGCACCCAGATCACTCAACTCGTGTGTACGTCGGATGTACTTGATCACTCAGTCTGAAGTACACATCCTCTTATATAAGTACCGTAGTATTGACTCTAGGGCATCCAAATTCCTTTTCATCAATCATAAGATAATACATGCTCCCCAAGCATTCAAACACCTCACCAAGAGGTAAGTGGCACCAAACCAAGCCATCACAAATGCCCCAAGGCATAACATTAACCATCATGATTATCTCGATTCACCACGTACTAAGCTATTATACGTTATTCTTATCCATGAGGGTTAAACCTTGGTTTTTCAGTTTTACAACTTATTTTAGGCCATTAGGGGTCTATTGGATCGAATGGTATAATTTTTCATCCCTCAGGGTGAAAGTTGACATTTTTGGGCATATTGCTTAGTGGGTATCAATATCTCTATCTTGGTACCCCTAACTTGGTATCGATACCTCTAGTATCGATACCCTCATCTTGGGATCCTTTTTTTGGTACCGATACTATTTTTCACTACTGAAATTTCAAAGGAACATGGGGTATAGATACGACCCTAGCCCATACTGACACTCCCTTTAAATTTTGCCTATTTTTATCGTTTATAACACAAGGTAGCGATAAGGGATCCCCGTATACCGATACTGAAGCCCAAAATAGCTTCCAAGACTCAAGAAATCATTCCCTAAGCCCCGAAAACGTAATTATTAACCCCTTAACCTAAACCTACTTCTTATGGGAGTTGTTTAGGGTGGTTTACTACCCTTTTTACACCTTATTAACATCTAATCTGAATTTCACCATTAACAAGGCTCTAAGCTACCAAACACCTAGCTATCAATCATAAACTACAACATCAAGCAAAACAATCACTTTATGATCTTCATGAAGAGTAGGAGACAGAGATGTACTGATCTTTTATCAACTAACCCGGATTTGCTTCACACACTCACAATCCTCAACTTATTCTCTTTGGCTCCCGCTTGAATAAACCCCAAAACACCTTCTTTTTACCTTACAACAAGGAAACACGTCAAGAATTAAAACCAATCTCTACCAGAGGTGTAATATCCCAATTTTTGGCTAGTGACCAAAATGTAAATTTTGAAAGTTTTGTGGCTAAAGTATAAACTTTAAAAAAGTCTAAGGACCAAAGTGTAATTTTCAAAAGTTGTGTATTTTAACCACATAAATGAATAGTTTACCTCCAAGAATGAAGTTTCTGTGTTATTCAGATTTTTTATACGAAGTTTGCATTAATGGCTATAAAGCGATAAAGTACAGAAAAATATTCGGATAATCGGATCGAATCGAATATCCAGGATATTTTGAAGAATGATAAGTTAAGGTTAATTATGTCATTTTACATGTCTAAGATATTTTCTTTGTGTTGGAAGAATATGAACCCTTGGATTTAAGTTGATTTTCCATATTAAATATGAGCTGTTGGATGAAAATGGCAAGATCGTAATTTTGGAAACTTTTAAGGGCAAAGTTGGTAACTACTAACTAAAGATTAAATCTAGGACATTGGATGAAGGATGATGACATGTGGTACATTATGGATTCATTGGATTTGAGGGCAAAATGGTTATTTCACTATTTGGAGGATTTTCGATAATTATCAGAATAATAAACCGAGTTAGGAAAATTCAGTCTAAGTCCTTAAGAAAGGAAATTTTTTATGAGATAATAGTATTTATTTTCCGAATATGAAAATATAGAATTTTCGAAATAGATCCGATAGCTCGGTAAAGGTAAAATTGTAGTAGAAGTATTTAGTGAATATCGGGAAATCAGATTGAATTGAAATTTCAGAGGTTGTTCTATAAGCCATGGAAAATCATAAAATGATATTTATGGAATAGTGGCCAGTTGAGAAGAAACTAATTTAGTTAGATTATAATGGAATGACAATTTTGAAACAAACTAGTAAATAAATACTAGTGGGGGCAAATTGGTCATTTGGCAAGGATGGCAATTTTGAAATATTTTTAAATGTTGAGGACGTTTTTGGAAGATGAAATATACATGGATTTAATCTTATCCCTTGATTTTAGATGAGATTAAATTAGCCATTGGATTTAAAGGCTAAATTGGTAATTTCAGTATTTAAATGAATTTAAAATTCATTTAATAGTTACAAATGTAAAATAATAGTTAAAAGATGAACAAATGTTCATCTTTTTCCAGCCATGTACCATGGGAGCTAGAGGAAAGAAGAAGAAAAATTTTCCAAGCTCGATTTAAGTCCCGAATCTCGATTTTTAGGTAATCTTTCGAACTACAAAGTTGTTCTACTCTTCGAGCTCTATCTTTTGATGTAAATAATTCATAGAATACTTTCTTGGCTGATAAGATTTGATATGAGGAAGAAATTAGGGTTATGTGAATTTTGGGAATTTTGAAGATTTAAGAAACTATGTTTGATTTTATGTTGTTTCCATGCTTGAGACTAAATTGGATTGATGTCTAAAGTTAAGAGACTATTTTGTCCAGCATTTAAAGGTTAGGCGCTGGTGTTTAAATCTGAATTTTAAGAGTATTTATAGATTTGATGATAATTGAAGCTTGAATTTGATGTTTAGAGGTTGAAAATCTAGTTATTTCAACTAGTGACTAAATCAACAACTTGGAAATCTTTATGGACCTATTCGGTTTGATTGATTAATATTAGGGACTGATGTTGTTTTGTATTTAATAAGTTGTTATTGATTATATAAGGTTTTGCTAAGCATGAAATTGAAGTTGGAATGCTAAAATTGGTGTTATCTTGTTTAGGGGCCATTTTAGCAATTTGTTAAATTGTAAGAACCAATTCGGAATGATGGTAATTGAAAAGGATAAGTTCTGATTTTTGAGTATAATGATGATTTTGATGAATTAACAGTGATTGGAGGATTAATTGCAAAGTAGGAAGCTTGAATACTTAGATTGTATTTAGTGACCAATTCGGCAACGTGAGAAAATGTAAGGACCAACGTGTAACAATCTAGAAATCAGGGTATTTGTGTGTTAGAAATGTGATTAAATGCTGTAAATTACATTTGAATCAAAATGAATTCGAGTTTAGGGACCAAAATGGCATTTCGGCAAAATCAGGGATTTAGGGACTAGAATGTATAAAAGTTGTAAGTGAAGAATTTATGATGAATGTTATTAGGTAAAAATTATATTGGTGATAAATATATTGAAAATGCCATTGAAATGGAAAAGATTTTCATTTTAGTCCCTAAACCTTTAAGTAAATGAAAATCGAATGGAATACTCGAATTATGGAATTTGAAACATTTTGTATTTAAATGTTAGTTAGCAAGCTCGGAAGAATTATTGGAAGTTCAAATTGGTCACTCAGGACCATAATGAGTTTTTGAACAGTACAAGGAAAAAAGGAAAAATATTTGGAAATTTTATATTCAAGTGATTATATTAAACAACATGTTTAAGGTATTGTTAGATTTGAATCTAACAAATATTTTATTTTATTCATGTGATTAATGAAGTCAAGTTCGAATCAAAGAAGGTTCGAGGTACTATGAAAGAAAGGATCGAACTAGGACTTAGTAAGACATTGTGTTAAGTGGCCAAGGTGAGTGCAATGCATACATAACATGATACATAGATGTTTTATACATCATTAGGAAGACTCGCGACGAGTCTACCTTGTTTATTTTGGCATGATATTTATATCATAATCATATATTTGACATGTTCTAAATATGTCAAAAGTTGAATATAAATGCATGGATCACTAGTTATATATGATGTTATGTTATGAATGTTATTTCGGGTATGAACTGCCCAATGTTAAATTATGTTGATATACATTGCCATGGATGAAATAAATATGAAAGATATGCCCAAGTAAGTCATTGAGGGACAGGGTATAGTTGGCATGCCATAGAGTCCAGAGGTTTAGCACTTTGTGCGGGCACTATAGTGTATATAAAAGACACTTAGTGCATATGGTTAGCACGACCTTATGTGCGGATAAGGACGAGCTTATGTTTATTCTCGTTAGAATGACCTTATGTGCAATTTTGACTCGCGTACTCAGAGTCCTCATAGGCTTATATTTGGGCTATGGTTTATGGTTAATAAATGATAAACAGGTGAATAAGCTTATGAGCTTTTGGAGTAAATGGAAAGTATATTGGTAAGAAATTTATATGTGATTTATATCATGTTAATATATGAATAACATGATGGATTTACATGTCTAGTGATCATGATGCATTTATGCATATAAAGCATATTATGACAAATAAACAAGCATAAAAGTCTTATGACATTAGCATGTAGTAAATCATTACTAATGCAATGTGAAAGTTTATGCTTTGACATATATATCATGTTATATAAACATAGCCATGAAGTCTAATAAAGTTTAAATTATTTTTATTAACTTCTTTTATTGCCTCACTAAGTTCGTCCTTAGCGTGTGTTTGATTGTGCACACGTAGGTAAATCAAGATGAGAGTGAGAAGAGCATTGCATCAATATTGGAAAGCTCAACATGTAATCACAGTAATGACATCCTAATTGAGAATTGATTATTATAGTGACATGTATACTTGCTAAACTTAGTCGAGTTGTGATTGGTCTTTAAAGTTCGTTATGGTTTCATGATAATTGGCGCTTCTGAACCTTAGGTGATGAGTTGCATGCTAAGATAATTGAGAGCATATATATTTTATGATAGTCAATTGTTCCCTATAAGCATACATAACATTTGAAGACATTTAGAAATTGAATTAGTATGAATTAGAAATATAAAAATGCAAGAATGTGCATTTTAGGACAGGGTGTACCAGTACTTAAGATTTGGGATCAAAAATAATCAAAGCTTGAATTTTGTTTCAGATATCATTAATATTTAAGGATAATAAAGTTGTGCCATTCCTGATTCGTATTCGTCATATGGATACGAAAATGGGTGTTACAAGAGGTCTAGCCATAGATTAACAACCTTGAAAACATGAAAGAAGCCCCAAAAGCTAACCCCCCAAAGAAACCCATAAATGGAGAACTCACCTTTTTAAGAAAAGAAGACCACTTTCATGAAGCTCTTGGAATGGTGATTATCTTGAATTTCAAATCTTGGATAGAAGGAATGATAAAGAAAGCTTGGATTTTTAAGCTTTGGTGGTCTTTGGTTCTATGGAGAAGATGATAGGCAAAAATGGAATAAGAAAAGATGAAAAAAGGGTGATATCACAAACCCACCTTTTGTCCCCCCATATATACACGTGAAGACAAAGAGAAATTAAGGGAGATCAGCCTTTATTTGAAAAAAATGTGAAATTGTAACATAAAACCCTCCACTTTTACCCTTGTCACAATTTGGTCACTACCCAAGCCTATGTAGCTCAAATCTCATCCGCTAGGGCCCAAACTTGACCCAATGGGTCTAAAAACCCAACTCAACATGAAGGTCCATAACCTGAGTCAACGTCTAATTGTTGACTTAAAAATTCAGGTCATTACATATTAGCTAATAGGGCTATTTGGTAAACAACTTTTTGAAGAGCTTTTAGCTTATTTAAGCACAAATGGCTTATTGGTAGTCAAACCCTCTATTTCTAGTGTTTGGTAAACACCTTTTTGAAAAAGTTGATTGTGCAAAATAAGCTAAAATAGAAAACACTGGAAAATCCAACGGATTGGAAGAGCTGAATGCAAAATAAGATGTTAAATGACATACTTGACCCTGTTATTTCCATAATTACATCTTTGCCATAAAACCTAATCTAATAAAATAACCTCATTTATAATCCACGAAACTCTTGTCACAATATTCTCCATCGTCAAACTACAACATCAAGCAACCAAACCATGGAGATTCTTTTGCAAGGTAATTTTACCTATTAAGATTAGTTCTTTTCTTCTATGCTTTTAATAAGTAGTACTTGTTTTTTCTTGTATAATTTTACCCCCAAAAAAATCAATTTACTGAAGTAATTTACACAAAAAAAATTGATATGCTAAAATACAAATGTGAATCGTTTCTTTTTCCTTTATTTCTTTGTGTGCATTTCATCAATTTTCCATGTAATTTGAACTTTTGGTCTCTATGAATGTAACTTTTTTGTCTTTGTAGTTGACTTTTTTTCTCTAGTTAAATAATTTCCTCCCTTTAGTTCGAATTTTTTCTTGTTAAATTAAATTGTTGTCATGTTATTATGAAGATTTTTTAGTTGATGTAGTTCGTTATTTCCCCTGTAAATTGGTCCTATTATTTCCCTCATCAATTATGATTATTAGGAACTCATCTCTGCCTCTTATCATTAATCAATTTTTTTATTTGGTGATGTGATTTTGTATAGGAAATCTTTGCATGATAAAAGAAGAGAATCCCTTCAAGTTGAGATTACAATTTAAGATTTGAGGTTAGTTTCCAATCTCTATAGTATTTGTTACCTACTTGTTCAAATACTTGTTTTTGATGCTATATGTTTCACATTATTGTATCGTCACTTGTCTCTAATATGTATACCAAATTACATGGTTATTGGACATTGAAGGAGCAGATCGGTTTCAACTTGGCATAACATTATGTATTATTATAAGTAATATTGGTTTACATGTCCAGTAAAGTGATATGAGATCAATTTCAACAATTACACTAATTCAAACCCAGTGACATTACATTATGTGCTGCTTGATATGTATTATTATAAATAATATTGAATTGGAATGTTATTCAATCACAATGGTTATTGGACATGTTAGTGTTTTGCTTCAAAATTTTTAAGAGGTATATAAGTAAAATAAGTGAATTTAATTATGTTATATATTGCTTAGATGGCACCAAGGAATAAAAAGAACAATGAAGAAAGTGAGAGCGGGGGGAAAGATGTAAGTAGGGCTAGTTGGTCGAAATAAAATGTACAAATATTTTATGATTTCTGTATCCAATATGCTGACAAAAAGTAAGGGAAAAAGTGGTGTGACGATCTCACGATGAGTGCCACGGAAGATGATAGAATTGCAATTTAAAAAAAGACAGCTTAACATATGAGAAGACTAAGCTTAAGAACAAGTAAGATTGGATAAAGAATAGATGAAGTCTTTGGAAAGCCTTGAAAGGAAAGGAAACGAGATTAGGTTGGGATCATGAAAAGGGAAAAACAAGCGTTAGTGATGAGTGGTGGACGAAGAAAATTGAGGTTAACATATTTATCTACACTTGCTTTATTACTTTATTGTCAAAAATTACACAAACTAAGTTGGTTTAAATTCTTAGAATTGATTTTATTTATCTTACTTTATAGGAAAACACACATTTTAAAGCATTTCAAGATAGAGGGACTGAACCTGAATTGGAATATAAGATGGAATAATTGTTTAGAGTTTCAGTTGCACAAGGGGTCCTTAAGTTTACTCCTGCTGAGCATGAAATGAAACAATATATTCCCATTCTCCTCAAATTATAATATTGGTAGTGTTGTTTCTGATTATGATGATGAGTGGAGTGAGAATAATGTCGTAAACCATACACGACCTAATATAGAATGGAAAGAAGTTTAGAATGATTCTCGCTCAATTCCTTCCCCTTCTCCTAATTTTAATGGACAAGACGTTGGAAGAAGGGGAAGCAAATGAGCCTCTGAGAATGATGCTTTTGAGAGTAATAAGAGTTCTAAGGTTGAATCGTCTAGGAGAGTTGGAGGATCAACACTGTTACTAGAGGAACTCAATGCTATGGTTTAAGTTGTTACTGAGAGGAACATTAAAGATATGAAGTTAATAAATTTTAAAGCACGCTCACTCGTTGAATCTTCACATTCAAATGTTGAATCTTCCCTTACACTTGCTAATTCTTTAACGAAATTAGTATCTTTGTCTGGCTTAATATCTAGTACTCCAGATTTTTTTTGCTTGTACCTTGATTGAGGATCTTCAGAAAAGAACTTTTTTTAGTGATCCGCCAGATGACGATGCTAGACTTAATTGGATTAAGTACTTGTTTGAGAGGAAAAAAAGAACACCATAACAACTTTAATGCAAGTTGAAGTTAGTTTTATTATCCACTTGTAAACACATTTTGAAGTTAACTTTCAGTTAGTATTTAGCGAATTTTTGCTAACTTTTGGTAGTTGAACTTATTTGTAATGTGAAAGTGGCTTATCATAGTAGCTTTAATGAACATCACAATAGCTTTAATACAAGCTGATTCTACATATACCTTTTGTACTGAAACTTATTTGTAATGTGAAAATGGCTTATCTAAAGTTAAATTATTATTTTTATTTTTTTTATTTTGGCTTTCAAAACAATGTTTGTTCTCTTAATTGTTTGATGTGAGTTGCAATTTGGAACAAGTATAATTTATTTATATATACAAATATTTGTATGTATGAATCTGCAAGTTATCCGCAATAGAATACGTAAGAGACGAAGAAATAGTGAATTCTAAGACTTGATAGCTTGTGCATTTGGTTATATATCTCTTTACTATGTAAAGTACATACACAAGAAACTATGCATGAATTCTTTTTAAACAGGATAAAAATAGATGCAAGAATTGTTGAATGGTCATAAAAAACGTTGTTTTAACATGTTTAGAATGACACAATGCACATTTCGTCAGTTATGTATGTATTTAGAATGCATGTATGGGTTGCTTCCTTCAGATGGAATATCTACTTTAGAGAATGTGGGTTTATTTGTATTTACTCTAAGTAAAGGAGCCTCGAATCAGGATGTCCAAGAGCGATTTCAACATTCTGGTGAAACTGTAAATAAATTTTTTAAAGAGGTTTTAGATGCCATGGATGGCTTGTCAAAGGACATAATAAGACCAAGAGATCCCAAATTCAAGTAAATTCCTTCACAATTTGCTAATAACACCAAACATATGCCACGTTTTGAGGTAATTTTTAATGAATGTTGTTATTTCATATATGTTATTCTATAGTAATAATTTACATCTCATCCGTATGCATATCATAATAAATTATTTTATTTTAAGATTACATTAGAGCAATTGATGGTACTTATATAGATGTTATTCTTCGTGAGGAAGATTAATTACGTTATAGATGAAGGATATGGACATCCACCATTAATGTATTAGCGGCATGCGATTTCATTTTGCTTTTCACATATGTGCTAAGTGGTTGGGAAGGATCGACTCATGATTCTCGTATTTTCCTAGATATAATTGAGAACCCAAATTTAAATTTCCAAAATCTCCTCCATGCAAAATGCCTTCATTTTAGTTAATCGTCTATTCTTATTTGTTTATGCACATTCATTTTTATTTTTTAAAATAAATGTTTTTTTTTAATTTTGTGACCTTTTTTATCATGCTTAGGCAAATATTACTTAGTAGACAAAGGATACCTCGAAAGACAAGGCTACTTCACACCATATTATAAGACAAGAAGTTGTATTGAAAGGTCATTTGACATTCTGAAGGCACGTTGGAAGATTTTAGCAAAAATGCCTATATATTCGTCTCAAGATCAAAATAGGATCATTTGTGTTGCATTTGCTTTACATAACTACATCAGATTAAGTAAAATTCTTGACCCATCTTTTAGGGTCATAGCTCATAGATTCAGATCTGAATTTTATTCCTCCGGAAGTATTTTCGAATACTGAATTCACTCAAGAAGTTGAGCGTATGAGTACTAATGAAATGTCAAAAGTGCGTAATGACATCACTACCAGTTTGATGGTAGTTAGACGAGCACACCGTGTTTCTTAAATACTCCTATTTGTTTATACTTGTTTGAATATGTATCTCTTTCTTGAATATTTAAGTAATCTTAATTATTTTCATGAACTTGTGTAAAATAATTTTTATGCAACGTCTAATGATGAATTAGTAAAATTTTATTTTATTATTCTATTTTTTAGTTGTAGATTCTCAAGTATATTTTAGTTAAAAAAATATAGCAAAACATGAAGTGAAGAAAAAAATTGCAGTGTTGATATTTTATACAAGGTTAATATAAAAGTATCAATCTCCACAATGTTAATATTTGTAAATATTAAATTTAAAAAAATGTTTAAAATTTTCAAAAATATTCACTAATTTTTCTTAAGGAATTTTTTAATTCTTTGTCAAAAGCATTTTATTCGAATAATTTTACCCCAATAAACACTAAAGTATTATAAAACATATATATGTACTTAACAACTAAATGTATCATACCCTTATTTGTCATTTTACTCATATCACTATCAGCTATGAGCTAAGTTTTACCAAACACTTTTATATAAACAATTAATCATATTAGTTTTTGAAATCAGCTAATAAAATCAGTTGGTCAAATCAACCACTGCAATCAGCTACCAACTATCAGTCGTTTGTCAAACACCCTCAATCGCTATCAGCTATCAACTAATTGCCAAATAAGACTATAATAATTTCGGTTAATTCAGTTAACCGATTGATTTCGAACCAAATTAATCGATAACTAAAATTTGAAAAAAAAATCTTCATTATTAATCGATTATATATAAACTTAATCGACCAATAAACTATCAAATAAAATTTCGTCAATCAATTAATTCGGTAGTATGAACGTCCTAGTAACAGTGGAGCGAGTAGTTGCAAGAAATGTTCTCTACAAAGGAAAACGGAAACAGTAATTAATTGGTAATACGAGTGGGTAAGTAGTAAGTTCTGAAGGGTTAATCCATGGAGCCATACATCATTATTCCGTAGGAAAAAGAATGGAAAACCCCGACAGTTCCAAAGGGAAACAAAGGTACGCAAGGGTTGAGACAAGTGGTACAGGGCAGCAGCTGAGTGAGCCTGAGAGCAAGCGTAGACCCCAAAGCTCACATCCTATATATTCCTATTCCTATTCCAATTCTAATTCAATCCAATGCTTGCTGTTGTTGTTGATGTTGATGTTGCTTGCTTCATCGTCCCTTTATTCATTCCAGACCCCCAATTTTGTTAAACGGATAAGGATGAGCTCAACAACAGCATTCCCTTCTTCTCTCTTCATCTCCTCCGAAGCCCCATCCTTTCTTCTTCGCCGTGGCAGCGGCCTCTCCTTCTTTACATCTCCAACTTCATTTGTCTGCTATCCCAGATCCTCCAACTCCCGAATTCTCCGCGTCTCTGCTTCTCCTCTGCACCCAGACGTCGACATTTCTTGGTTCCCTCCCGACCCCAATTCTCCACCGGACAACTACGGGGGTTGGGCCGTTGTTCAAGCTCCTCCGACTCACAAAACAAAGAAAAAAGGTTTCATTCTTTCTTGAAGAATTGTTCTTTGTATCAGAGTTGGGTTGAATCAGAAATGAGTTCTTGCTGTTCTGCAGGGTTTTCTTCTATTTTTGTTGGGAGTGTTATTGGGTCTTCACTTGCTACTGCAATTGCCATTGCGTACTTTTTATTCTACGGAAAAGGTGGGTTCTTTCTTTATTTAAGACTTGCAATCTCTCGACATAAAAGCACCTTTTGATTTCCAAGAATGGATACAATGGGTATTTTTGAACTCATGTTTAGTGCATTTTGCTTTGAGATTTGCAGGGTTTAAGTTTGAGTTTAGGAGTCCATTGAATACTTTTCACGAGGTCTTTAGCTCCAGGGAGGCAAAAAATGATCAAACTGACGCTAGGGATTATCTTGAATCTGATGAACAGGCTGCCGAGGCAATACATTACTATGTACCTGTTGCGGTTACCGAAATTGTTCCTTCAGGTGTGGCAGTCAATCATAGATCCTTTTTAATTCTGTGTCTTTCTTTATGTATTACCTTTGTTGGACATATAGAACAAGATAAATTATTTCAACCGAAGTTTCTAATTTTAATGTGTTCTTCAGGCATAACGTTCAATCTATTTGATTTATTCACCAAATTCTTTGGAAAATTTTATTGTTCTTCGTTGAAACTTTCAGCACATAGTCATAATCCCGAGCGCATTGTTGTACCTGTTGTTGTGGATTCTACTCAACAGGAATCTTTGTTGGTTCTAAAGAATCTGACGGTTTGTCTCTTGAAGCCTTCTTTAACGTAAAATCATCTCAGGTCCTTTTCAAATGAACTGCATATGGCTGTATCAAGTAATCAAGGCTTGCAGATCATTGAAGTTGATGTGAGACCTGAAGAATTATGCACAAGAAGGGAATATGCCAGATGGCTTGTTCGTACGAGTTCCTTAATAGAAAGGTAGCAGTTGTTCTGTGCTTATCTATTGGGAATGGTTTGAAATTGAAAGTAGGAAGGTCTAACCGTATTCTTTTGCATGATCTGATCTGATCGGATTTGGAACCTATTATCTTGTAGGAACCCTAGGCACAGGATTGTTCCATTCATTGCACTCTCTGGGTCCGAAACTGCAGCCTTTGATGATGTTAGTGCCGATGACCCAGATTTTGAGTTCATTCAAGGTAAAGTTCAATTTGACATTCTCCATGTAATTTCAGGTTTGTGGTACCCTCAACCACACACACACTTGAAAAAAAGGGGATGGCAATTAATAGTTTTTTTCCTTGGAATTTTGGATTTAGCTTTGGCAGAAGCAGGTATCATATCATTCCGAGCAAACTTTAGGACAGGAGCATTGCTTCTGATGGTTCAAAAGGAGGAGTCAACTTCTTTCCTGACCGGTAAAGCTGCACAGTAATTCACAAATTTCATCAATTCTTGAAAAGCACTTTTTGACTCAGTGAAATATACCTGGTGTTCTAGATTCATTTCTCGGGAGGATCTTATAAACTGGAAAGCCTTGGTCGATTATGACTTTGAGCCAGGAGTAATGGAGCAGGTACAATAAATCTCTCCGACCATCTGCTAGAATTTCTTTTATTTGCTTCTGGACTATTAGACTGATGCTTCACCAGTCTTTTCATAGCTCTTAAAACCTAACTTGTGTACAGTCCAGATATCAAGGACAAAGTTAGATTTTATGGATTTGAAGGATATCAATCCGGATTCTTCACCAGGACTTTTTATAGACATGTTGGCTGCGGAAAAGAGCATACACAGAAGAGTTTTTGGTACAATTCTTATTTTGGTTTGTTATTCCCATTCGTATGCAATATCCCCTTCCACTTTTCTTCTTCCCACTGCTTTAACTCCCTCCCTTTCAAGTAAGTATTTAATATGTAAGTGGTAGGAATACTCTTAACATAAAATTTAGGAAATCATGAGTGGTTTTGGCCAAGAAAGTGTGAAGAGCTAGTGGCAAACTAACTCAAAAATAAGAATAAGTAGAATGTGAGGAGTTACTCTTGTGATACAGTCATTAATGTAAATAACATACTGTGCCAATTTAACGCCAAAATAAGAACGAGTAGAATGTGCAGAGTTATTCTTGTTACACTGCAATTAACATAAATAAGATACTGTGCTAAGTTGCTCATTTTTTAATGATTTTAAAAAGAAAACTTTGTGCTATTCTTCTGTCTAAGATGGCAAATCAAGCACTGCATTCTCATACTGTGCTTTGTACAAATCTATTCCTAAATTTTGTAGGACAAAGCAAGCGTTTTCAATCAAATAAACCTTCATCAAAACCACAAGCAGCAGTGGCTTTGACAAGTGTTAGGATCGCAGACACAATTTCCAATGAGTTGTTGAAGCTGGAAATGGAGAATTCTTCAAAAAGGGCTGAAATGAAAGAAATCAAGTCTGCGTTGCTTGAAAAGGGAGAAATACAGAGGTTTTGGAATGAAAAGTTGGATGAAGAAAGAGCCCGAGGTTCTGAGGTGAAGGAGATTTACTTTTTGGCAGTTCAGGACCTAGAACAGGAGAAGATCGTCCAAGAGAAATGTGCTGCTGAGTCTTTGAAGGAAAAGGCAGCAATGGACTGCCAGAGGCAACTGGTTTCTAGTCTGAAAGAAGAGGTTGCTGAGATGTCCGAAAGGCTTGCATCTGAAAGGACCATTTATGTTACCGAGCGGACTAAGTTGCTAGATTTGCTCAGTGGTTTACAGTCCAAACTAGAAGGAATGCTTGATGCAAAATCCATACTGGAAGCTGAGATTGAAGCAATCAAGATTCTCAAGTGCTGAATTTGCGTACCCCCTCCACTCTTTTCCATACCATATTATAGTTAGGACTCCTTGGGTCCGGACCTATCTCATTACCTTGCATTGTAGGATGTAGTTATACATAGTTGTAATTAAGAGAAACAATGAATTCAATTGCAGATCCTGGGTAGAGGATGAAGCAAGAAAAAGCCAAGTCCGAGCTAAGATCCTTGAGGAGGTGGGACGAAGATGGAAATGGGATGACCAAGCTTGATTGTCAAACGATTCGACACTCGACAGCTTGAAAATGCTGAACATAGGAAGACTACATAAGAAATTCCCGGGACATGAAGTGCAGTATGAGAATCTTCATTGTTTTGTTAAGCATTGGTCAGAGTGTTGATATTTGGATTTTATCTTCTCATTTTTCATGTTCTGACCTTTTCGTATTTGGTTAACTGTCGAATAATTAAATGGGATGAAAGAATTCGGGAATCAACATCTTTCACAAGTGCATTCGGGTTGTATCCTGTTTTATTTATTCATTTACTTTCATCAAAATAACACTTTTTTATAGTGTTACTTGCAAGAACAAATACAATTATAATCCATACAATTCGAACAACTACAATCAAAATTAATGCATAATCAAGCTAATTAGTTTTGTGGCCTTTATTATCATCCATATCGTATGGTAGCCTTTATCAACGCCCATACCGTATGGTATAATCAGGATGGAGTCAGGATTAAATATTAAGAGAGGTTGGAGTCGGGATTAAATATTAAGAGGGGCTAAAGTATTAAATTTAAAAATACAATAATTATTTAAACCCAAAATTTAGAAAGTAATACCTAATTTGTCTAATGTTTAAATTTATAAGGACCTTGGCCAACTATTAGGGGAGTAACATAAGCGATTGCTCAGGGGCCTCAATCAGCCTATGGTCTCTAAAATTTAATTATTCCTCTTTTCTAAATTTATTTTTTAATTTATCAAATGAATAAATTAATCTAACATTAACATTTAATTATCTTCCCCAAATCTTAAAATTTAATATTTTGCCAAATTTATTTTTTCTCCTTATCATGCTCCAATCTAACGATAAAAAAACATATGATACAACATTCTTCAAATTTTTTATATTTATTGTTCAAAATCAAACTCCATATCATATCGCAGTTCAATTCCTTCAAATTTTCTTAACAAAACAATGAAAATAATGTGTTTGACAAACTTTGATCGTGTTTCTATGGTTTATTAATAAAATATTAAATTAATTTTGGGTCCATTTTTTAGTTTTCGCTCGGGGTCTCGAAAATGTCAGAGATTACCCTGGTAAAGACCTAAATTGTTATTTGACTAAGAAATTTGAGAACACGGACCCATCCTTCTTTGGTTCATCCATAATTGATTAAATATTTAATAAATCTCTGTATTTTTTAACTTAAATACTTATTTTTACAGGGACTAAAATACTATTAGACCAACGTTTATCTAATGTATAAAATTTTAACAAGGGCCAGGGCCCCAACATAGCTCCGCCACTAGGTATAACAAATATTTTTCTTTATTTTTTTAAAAAAAAAAAAAGCTTAAGGGTATCTAAGCCCTTAAACTTTTGAAAAAAAATCAATTAAGCCTCTACATTTTTTTGCACCCAATTAAGCCATTATACTTCAAAATTTCATCAATTCACCCCTTTGACCAACGTTGACTATTAAATTAATAGTTTTTAGACCAGTTGGTGCAACATGTCGTGTTACAGTGTTGTTACTTGGCATTTCTATATTTTTATTTTATTTAAAAAATTCTTTAAAAGTTCTAAATATTCTAAAAAACTTATAAAAATTATAAAAAAACAATTTTCTAAAAAATCTGTAAATGTTACATAACAGAACTGTACTATATCACATGACAATAATATCTCAAGAAGAAAACTCGTCAAAAATTGATGGTCAAAGTTAGTCAAAGGGCTTAATTGATGCAAATTTGGAGTATACGGACTTAATTAAATGCAAAAAAAAAAAATTTAGGAGCTTAATTGATTTTTTTAAAATTTAAAGGCTTATGATACCCTTCATCCAAAAACAAAAGTAAAAAAGTTTTTTGAAAACTGGATTGTATTCAAAGTGAAAAGGTTACAAAAGAATCACACCACAAACATTGAAATTTCTATGCATCAAATAGAACAATAAAGCCCTAAAGGTGTAAAAGTCAATAAAGTACAAGGCTTATCACTTTCAAAAGATCTAACAATCATCTGATAAAAATCCAGCAATACTACTACTTTGACCATAGTGCTTTAAGAAGAAAGTAATTTTTTTCGCTGCTTGATCTTGGCAAAACGACAACACCACAAAAGGGAATCAAAACTTTATTGACCACCGATCTTCGTTGCTAACAACGTTCGAGTGATATTCTTCATACGAATTTTAAACTAATAAAAACAGATAATAATGTCATAAAGACAGATTAACACTGTCACAAAGATAAACACTGTCATAAAAGCAGACGAAACAACTGCCATAAAAGCAGACGAAAAATCTACAAAAAGCAGATATAAGATAAAACTGACAAAGTAAAAAACAAAAAAAACATGCAAATAGAATTCATCAACAAAGATAAATTTTTATTTATATACAAAATCAGTAAAACGGTCAAAAACTATCTCCGAAAAAGAAAAAGTCTAATAAAATTTTTTTAAAAAACTTAAAAACTCTTTGTAACGGTCTCAGAGTAAAGTAAAAAAAAAAGTTGGATTCACACCTTGGTATTAAGCGGGAGAGTGTTCGAAAAGTTAATAAAGACTCTCATATTGCACTTCATGTCCTTGGAACTTACGAACTTTCCTTTCTTCGTTGGACACTTACTATTTCTCTATGTTCTGTTCATTGCTTGTTTGCTCGGTGACAGATTAGAATCAGGTATGTTAATGTTACGGTTGGTCGATATTTCAGTTGCTGTTTTTATGTTTTCACTGTTCAATATTCTTTGAGTACGAGACTGCTGTATTGCTGGATAATATATTGTCTGCTACTGCCAACTTGATCCCACTCAAATTTCGCCATGAAAATGACTTCCCTCGGCATTTTGTTCCTCTAAAATTTGGCATTGAATAGTTAACACCAAAAAATTCCTCGGCCAGAAAAGAAAGGAGTCTTCTGGGTTATATTTATCCATTCCCATATATAAAGTTGTCTGCTCTTTCATCTCTCATTATCACCATATTAACAGAAATCAATTGCTTATTCCCCCCCCCCCCTTTTTTTTCTTTTACCAATATAGAGTTATTTACATAATGCTACTTCAATTTTCAATTCTACTAATTCCACCAAAACCCCACCACTAGTTGACAAAATTCTGGAAGTCTGGTATAGTTGATACATGCTTTGATGTATATTATCCATACATTATTACAGCTGCAGATAATTTTATTTTTGTGGCCTAGAAAGAGAGACATGGATGTCTTCCATTTCATCAAATTTATAAAACCTACCAAAACCTAAGGAAAAAGCCGAAGAGTCCAACCATGTCAACCACCAAAAAGTTGGGTTTATATTGGTTTTTGCTTGGATTCACCTCTGCATTCGCTTCGGTCCATTAAGCAAACGGCTGAGAATCAAGTTCCAGCCTTCACTAGGGCT
The DNA here is from genome assembly GCA_019671005.1 of Hibiscus mutabilis. Taxonomy (NCBI): domain Eukaryota; kingdom Viridiplantae; phylum Streptophyta; class Magnoliopsida; order Malvales; family Malvaceae; genus Hibiscus; species Hibiscus mutabilis. Next base: position 11,196,798 of record CM033750.1, read on the forward strand.
TGGGTCCATAAAGTTCCATTCTTTCCCCTTATTCTGTCAAAAGCTTGATTTTTGGTGATTTAATTGGATAAACACCTATAAATTAGTTGGAAAAGCAACATTGAATTAAATGCATTAGAAACAAGAGTTTCCCCCCTTGGTTCTTGCCCACATATTATCTCACTTGATACGTAGTCCCTAAACCAAAAAGGTAGCAAGCTTGCCTTTTTGTTCAAATTTACTGTTTCTGGTGTCTTTTTCAGCTTTGGTTATGGTCGTGTTTTTCACTGTACATCATTTTCCTCAGGAAAACCGCAGGGTTTTAGTCCTACCCTTGAGTAAAATTTCATTCTTTTCGGAAATAAAACTGGCCACTTGTTATTGGATGGTGATTGCTGTAGCTCTTAGCATGACATGTGTTTTGGATTATACTTAGCTTTGTGTGTACTCGAAAAGTTTTTTCATTGAAAGGTAGACGAATCTGATAGCATGATAATGCTAATGGTTTAGGAACGTTTCTATCTGGATATGGCTAATTGGCTATTATAGTTCAACCATATTTTCAACTCTCAAACTAGGGTTCTTCTGCTTGAATCTGCAACAGGATATCATTTACAAAAGTTGCTGTATTTGCATTTAAAGGATCATAATGGTTTAAGACAACAATGATGGGAGATGAGGAGAAGTGGACTGGGGATGTCTATGGGGTATTTTTCCCTGTAGATGAGTGGAGGAAGAGGTTTTTTTACACAAATCCTACATGCTAGTCAGAGTCCTTCTTGCTGCTTCAATTGCAGCTATTGCAGTTAAGCGGCTCAATGCCAAGTCATCAAAACCTTCAGGTACCAACTTTTTAATTTCTTGTTTTTAGAATCCCAGGACATATTTCAATTAGACAAAAAAAAAGTGAGAGATTGCATGCTTATTCATTGATGTTACTTTCCCATTTTATAAATCTACTTTTTCATGGCTTATTTGAATTGCTAAGTGCTAACTTATGGTATTTGGGTTTCATTATGTTTTGTTAACTTCTTCTCTGATGACACTGTGACTCAGAAAATGAGGACAACAAGAAGCAGTTTACATATCCTAATGATGGCCTCAAAGGGAAGGATGTAAGTATATGTGTAACTTCTTCAATCGAAATTATTGCACAAGAAATATTAGCTGGTCTTTGTTAATTATTTTCTACCAATGATTGAGATGTGATACATATTGCAGGGTGAGGAAGAAGCGGAGGAAGAAGAGGTTAAGTTGATTAGCAGCATATTTAATCGAGCTAATGATAACCGATCGGATTTTGGTGATGAAGATTTTTTACCTGAGTTTGAAGACCTTCTCTCAGGGGAAATCGAATATCCATTACCTACTGACAAATATGACAGCGCGGAGAAGGAAAAAATATATGAAACTGAGATGGAAAACAATGCGAGTGAACTGGAAAGGTTGCGTAATTTAGTAAAGGAACTGGAGGAGAGGGAAGTAAAGCTCGAGGGTGAATTGCTTGAGTACTATGGTTTAAAAGAGCAGGAATCAGATATTACTGAATTACAAAGGCAGCTCAAGATCAAGACCGTTGAAATCGACATGCTGAACATTACCATAAACTCTTTGCAGGCCGAGAGGAAGAAGCTTCGAGAGGAGATTGCTCACGGAGCTTCTGTAAAGAAGGAGCTGGAGGTGGCAAGGAACAAAATCAAGGAGCTACAAAGGCAAATTCAACTTGATGCTAACCAAACAAAAGCTCAGTTATTGTTTCTCAAGCAACATGTTTCTACTCTTCAAGCCAAAGAGCAAGAAGCCATCAACAGTGATGCTGATATTGAGAAGAAATTGAAGGCTTTGAGGGAGTTAGAAATTGAAGTTGTTGAGCTTAGGAGAAAGAATAAAGAGCTCCAACATGAAAAGAGGGAGTTAACTGTTAAACTGGATGCTGCTGAAGCAAAAATTACCTCCCTTTCCAACATGACAGAGGTAAGTCCCACGGAAATCTCCTATGTATTGTATTCTGAACTCATGTAAATGGTTGGGAGCCTTTTAGTCTAACTGTGTAAGAATTTGCCGAGTAAGAGCAACATAAGAAAATTGCAGACTGCCTGAAAACTTACATTGTTGCATCTTAATTTTATTCCAATGATTATTAGTCGAGTATTTGTTGATATTTCCCTACCTTTCAAAAAAATAAAAGAAAAGGTCAACAAGCTAGCAACATGGTTTAGAAGATTTTCAGAGAAGGATATGATACATATCAGTCCTAGGCTCTGTGACCGGTAATAACATAAATGTTCTAGTTTCTAGTTTTTGCTTATAGGTGATTCTTTTTTTCTTTGTCTTATGCTATTGCAGACTGAAATTACAGCCAAGGCAAGAGAAGAGGTAAATGCTTTAAAACATGCAAATGAAGATCTGCTAAAGCAAGTGGAAGGACTTCAGATGAACAGATTTAGTGAAGTTGAAGAGCTAGTGTACCTTCGTTGGGTTAATGCATGCTTGAGATACGAACTCCGTAATTACCAGACACCTGGAGGAAAAATATCCGCTCGTGATCTCAATAAAAGTCTGAGCCCCAAGTCCCAAGAGAAGACTAAAAGGTTACTATTAGAATATGCAGGTTCAGAACGTGGGCAAGGTGACACAGATCTTGAAAGCAACTACTCTCATCCGTCCTCTCCGGGAAGTGAGGATTTCGATAATGCTTCCATTGACAGTTACAACAGTAGATATAGCAGTCTCAGTAAGAGACCTAGCTTAATCCAAAAGCTGAAGAAACGGGGCAAGAGCAAAGATGATTCGAGTGCCCTTTCATCACCAGCTAGATCCTTTTCTGGTGGCTCTCCAAGCAGGACTAGCTTGAGCCTCCGCAATCGGGGTCCATTGGAATCACTTATGCTAAGGAATGCAGGTGATGGTGTTGCAATCACAACTTTTGGTAAAATGGAGCAGGAAGCCACCTATTCCCCCAATGCTTCCACTCTTCCAAACATTAGAACTCAACCTTCTGGCGACTCTTTGAATTCTGTTTCAGCATCATTCCACTTGATGTCTAAATCGGTAGATGGAATTCTAGAGGAAAAATATCCTGCTTATAAGGACCGCCATAAGTTGGCCATGGAGAGGGAGAAACAAATTAAGCATAAAGCAGAACAAGCAAGGGTAGAGAGGTTTGGCGAGAAGTCAAACTTTGAGTCTAGAGCAAAGGCAAATGTAACTTTACCACCAAAACTTGCTCAAATAAAGGAGAAGGCCATTATTTCTGGTGATACAAGTGAGCAATCCAATGATGATAAGACTGCTGACTCCCAAACTATAAGCAAGATGAAACTTGCTCACATTGAAAAGAGAGCACTTAGGGTGCCTAGACCACCACCAAAGCCATCCAGTGGCGGTTCTGATGGCACAAATACTAATACAACAGGACAACCTCCTGCTCCACCTCCACTACCCGGTGCACCACCTCCACCGCCACCTCCTGGTGGACGGCCACCTCCACCTCCTCCTCCAGGCAGTCTACCTAGAGGGGCAGGCAGTGGTGATAAAGTTCACCGAGCTCCTGAACTTGTTGAATTTTATCAAACATTGATGAAACGGGAGGCAAAGAAGGACACTTCAAGTTTGATTTCTACAACGTCTAATACATCAGATGCTAGGAGCAACATGATTGGAGAGATAGAGAATAGATCGTCATTCCTGTTAGCCGTAGGTTAAAGTTTTCCTTTCCTTTCCTTTATCTGTTTATCTTCAGATCAAGTGTAGGTGTTCTTTAACCAAAATTAACATTTAACAATACGAGATCGAACGAATTCATCCAGGTAAAAGCTGATGTGGAAACTCAAGGTGACTTTGTTCAGTCCTTGGCAACTGAAGTTCGAGCGGCTTCCTTCAACAACATAGAAGACCTGGTGGCTTTTGTAAATTGGCTAGATGAGGAACTTTCCTTCTTGGTATGGAATAAAATGTTCATGATATAAAATATGTATTTCTTTCGGAGGTAATATGGCAGAAGATGCGTCTTGGAACTAAGCCATGGGTCTAAGACACACTCAATTTTGTTCTCCGTCTTCATATCTATTATTTTACCACTCATCGTGAAAGACTAATGTCGTTGCTTTAACTCATATTGTGTGGCAAGATGTACTTTCTATATACGAACCCCGTTCATTTATCGTCAGAGAGATGGTCTGTCTAGTGTGTACTTTATTTGCTAATTGCTGAATTATCTTTCTGCACCCATCTAGGTTGATGAACGATCAGTTCTCAAGCACTTTGATTGGCCTGAAGGAAAGGCCGATGCGATAAGAGAGGCATCTTTTGAATACCAGGACCTAGTGAAGTTGGAGAAGCAAGTCTATTCCTTTGTTGATGATCCAAACATTCCATGTGAAGCTGCTCTAAAGAAGATGTACAAGTTGCTTGAAAAGTATGTCAATTTGGATTCATTTAGCTTAATTCCCGAAGCCGTGGGCAATAGTCTACTTAAAGTAATAAAACCTAACTAGGATAGCATTTCAGTATTAATTAACGATCTCTTAGGAAGGTAGAGATGAACTTTCTCTTGTCATATTCTAATTTCCTATTTCATCTTCTGTTTCTTCAGAGTGGAACAAAGTGTATATGCACTCTTACGAACGAGAGACATGGCTGTTTCACGATACAGGGAGTTTGGAATTCCTGTTAATTGGTTATTAGATTCTGGGATTGTTGGCAAGGTATGTACCATAACAATAAATTAAAAGGTTTGCTTTGGTAATTCATGCAATTGTAGTTTTATACATGAGACTTTCCACTGGTAAATAATATGATACATGGAACATAGCTTGATAAGTGGCTCGTTGTTATGATGATGTAATCTCAAGTACGGATGAAACTACCACCAGAAACAGAAAATTAGTATGTAAATCTTTTTTCCTGATAAACAATGTAATTATAGATTTATGTTTTCTGACTCATCTTGCAGATCAAGCTTTCATCTGTACAATTGGCAAGGAAGTATATGAAACGTGTAGCATCAGAACTTGATGCATTGAGAGGACCTGAGAAAGAACCAAACCGAGAGTTTATACTTCTGCAAGGGGTCCGTTTTGCGTTCCGTGTTCATCAGGTATTTAGCTTTGCACTCGGTTCCCACGTTTAAGATGTCTAGTTTAGTACCTTTAACACAAATTCTGATCGCAGTGTAATCAAAAGAATTACTCGTACTACATAAAGTAATGATGTCTGAATCTTTTTTCCCTGCCAGTTTGCGGGTGGTTTTGATGCGGAGAGCATGAAAGCTTTCGAAGAACTTAGGAGCCGAGTGCATAGTACACAAATGGGAGAAGAGAATAAGTCGGAGGAGGCAGGATAAATATATACTACTATTTTTGGCCTTAATTTTTTTCCATTTGTTTCTCCACTGCTCTGTTGTATATTGCATTTATGCTACTACTGGTACTGGACAATATTGCATTAGAAATGACTCCATACAGAATGTATATTGTACAATGAAGCTATCCAGAGACAGAGACAGAGACAGAGACAGAGACAGAGAAAGGAAAAATTAATATTACTACCAGAGTAGAGCATTTGTTTTAAGGCTGTGGTTTCAAGTTTTATCAGAAAGCATTGTTTTAAAATGCTGATGTGGCCCAATAATTTTTTTTAAAATTTTAATTAATAGCAAAATTTCATAAAAATATTTTAAAAAATATTACAAAATTATTTTTTTCCAAACTATATATCTTTTAAAATGTACTTAATTACTTTGAAAATAATTAAAAACCCATAAAATTATCCTTATTCTAAAACTTTATGAAGTCTAAAATAAGGATATACTATTTATGGATTTATATGTTTTTCTAAATGTAACAGCTTTTTTTGGGCACCTATTTTTGTAATGATAACAAGTAACGACAAAAGGACTAAAATGGCAGACAAAATGAAACTTCAGGAGTTAAATGGACCGAAAATAATAAAAATGCTAGAGTGAAAACTTCACTATAATATAAAAGCTAAAGTAAGTATTAAACCTAAAAGATTAAGGGTTATATTTTGGGAAAAAAATTTTGATACACATGCTGTGTAAACTTTAGTTTACACGTGCTTTTTAGTTTTAGGGGTTAATGTTTTAGTTTAGAGTTTAGGGGTTTAGGTTGTAGGATTTAAAATTTAAGGTTAGTGTTTAGAATTTAGGGCTTAGGGTTTATAGTGCGGGGTTTAGTTTTTTAGGGTTAGGGTTAGAAATTTAGGATTTGGGATTTTATAGTGTAAATACACATGTTTGTGTAAAATTAATTTTACACAGCCTGTATATCAAAGTTTAACTATATTTTGATATACAAATTGTATAAAAAATTACACAACCTTTCATATTTAAGCTATAAAATCTAAAATCTAAATCCCTAATCTTAACACCATAAAACCTAAACTTTGGACTCTAAACTCTAAATTCTAACCATAAACCTTAAAGTCTATCCCATAAAATCTAAACCCCTAAACTACAACCTAAATCTATAAACTCTAAAGTTTACACAAGCTTATGTATCAAAGTATTTTCCAAAAGAATAATGGCCTAAAACATCCCAAACTATAAAATTGAATTTTATTTATAAAGAGCCTCTCAAAAGATTATTTATAAAGAGAGAAGATAAAAAAAACTATAAAATCTATGTAAATGAATATATTTAATAATTATTTATTAAAATTTAGTTAGAATAAAAATGACATGATTGGAATGATATTAATAGTATGTGTAGTTAACTAAAATACTTTAAAATTTAAGGACCAATTTTAAAATCTTATCCATAGTTTGAGGATGTTACATTGAATTAGTCCAAAATAAATTAAGAAAACAAAGCAATATATCAATAAAGAGCCGATAATAAAGTTGGGCAAAATACGATTTCTGGTATCCAAATCAGAAAAGAAAAAGAACAACAAGAAGAAGCCAAAACGAGAAGAAATCATGGTAAGCAAATCATTACCCTCCAACGTTTGAGTAGGCTAAATAACGATTTGCTGCTTTGATTCGCCCCCAACAATTAGGGTTTTGCGTTATTGAACGGTTCGTTGTAGATCTTACAATCCTTAGATAGTGATAAAGGCTTAGTTATTTCGATATGATTAAATTTATATCTAATTTTCTTGATTTTATTGATTACCCTTCCCAATTCCCCATTTTATATTGCAGAATTGATGCGGTTCTGTTGATTTCATGATTTTAATGTGGTTTATTCATATAGCTGAATAGGATTTATACAATTCCTCAAAAAAAATCTTTTAGAGCTATGCTTCTAGGGAATATATTTAGGCTGATTGCTAATATAAGTTGCTCTACTAACGATTTATTTTATGGTGGCTTTGAATTAATGCCGTTTCGTTTTTCTGTTGATCAATATTAGTTTAATGCTTGCTTTTGCCCCTCCTTCCATTGTCAAGTAATTAGAAAAGGGTTAACCTGCTTTCTTTGTGCTTCTGCAGTCTTCACTTGCAGCTGCTAGAGCAGATAACTTCTACTATCCTCCAGAATGGGATCCAAGTCAGGTATGCATAGTTTAGATTTATTTGCTTTCTGCATTTTTTTCGGTGGGTTTTAGGGAAATCTTTTGCTGAAGTTTGTTATGATTTATGGCATTTCTATCTTTAAATTTTGGCACTGCTCTTCTTTTCAGGGTGGTTTGAACAAGTTTCATGGGCAACATGCTTTGAGAGAGAGGGCGAGAAAAATAGATCAAGGCATTTTGATTATAAGGTAAGATTACATTACTTTTGGATATTATATATATATATATATATATATTGGCATGTTCAAAATATTTATATTAGTGGGCTTCAATGTGGCTAATGATGAAATAATAGGCTGAAAGAAGAATATGACTGAGCCTTTTCAGGTTAAGTTCGTTAAGGATTTTTTCACCGTATTCTGATAAGATTGGTTGGCAACTAACTAGGCACTGGCTTGTCATTTTTCTTGACCCAAAGTTCTTTAATTATTTTCTTTACTTAAGAAGGAAATATCTCTCTATTCTTTTTTTTCTTTCTTCTTGCAAAAAGAAACAAAAAGTTCCATTCATCTCTTTGACTTGTAGCTGTGATGATCTAGCCTAAGGTGTGGCTTTATGGATTTATCTTAAAGTTGAATGGTTCTAGCATGGAATTCATATCTAGGAGATAGTCAATGAGCCTTTTAACTTTATAAGTGACAGCAGACTTGTTAAGATCGAGTATGGATCTGTATATGAATTAAATCCATAAGTTGTTTTGGTTTAAATTATCCTTGCCAAATTTACTTTTGCTGTGGAAAGTTTCTTTGTTTAAATTATCCTTGCCAAGTTTACTTTTGCTGTGGAAAGTTTCTTTCTAAATGTTAAATGTGGGTCTGATTTTCATTCTTATTTTTCTTTAAGGTTCGAAATGCCTTTCAATATATGGTGTGGCGGGTGCAACTCTATGATTGCAAAAGGTGTACGGTTCAATGCTGAGAAAAAGCAAGTGGGGAATTATTATTCTACAAAGGTATCTCGATTTTACTAATTACATAAGTTACTCAGTACAGTAGTTCATTTTAATCTGTTCTCGTGTAAATGTTTTTCTGTGATTTGCTTTTTGTTAATGGGGATATATTTTGTTAATGAATTTTTGCTCATCACTGATTTGGTATTCCTAACAATCACTTGTTTCTTTTAGATATGGAGCTTTACCATGAAGTCTGCATGCTGCAAGCATGAGATAGTCATTCAGACGGACCCGAAAAATTGCGAGTATGTGATCATTAGTGGGGCTCAGCGGAAAACTGAAGTGTATGATGTTGAGGATGCTGAGACATTAGAACTCCCTGCGGAAGAAGGTATGTCGTAAGTTACATGGATTTATTAATTCTTATAAGATAACTACTTTTAACTATAGACCATAGGGTTGCCTTTACTTTTCTTGAAAACATAGTATTTTGGAACAATTTGCACCAATGTCAGTGAACAAACTTCTTCGGATGTTGGTTTTTACGGTTAAATTTGTTTTACAGAAAGAGGCAAGCTTGCAGATCCATTTTATCGTCTTGAACATCAAGAGGAGGATTTGCAGAAGAAGAAAGAAGCTGAACCAGTACTAGTTCGGCTTCAGCGTGTATCTGATGCCAGGCATTCAGATGACTATTCCCTCAACAAAGCTCTACGTGCCAAACTTAGAGTTTGTTACTAAACTTAGATTGGTTTGTCAGTTACATATTCTGATGAACTTGCTTCCTAATTTTACTGCCCTGTTCTCAGAGTCAAAAGAAGAGGGTTCTTGAAGAAGAATCTGCTTCAAGGAAAATGGGCCTAAGCATTCGACTCCTGCCGGCAAGCGAAGAAGATGGTGCTTCTGCTGCAGGAGTCAAATTTTCTTCCAAGTTTGAGAGAAACAGGAAAGATAAGAGAGCTTTGATTAAAGCTGCTTCAATCTTCCCCGGATCATCTGGGTCATCCTCGTCCAATAAGAAGAGGTTGGAGCTAGAGTCCAAGAGAAGAAAAATCTGTGCAGCTGCAGCTTCTAACTTGCTGACTGGGGGATTCAAGCAATCATCATGGTCACACGATGCCAAGAAGAAGACTGCATCCTCCAATGCACGGAAACTTTAGCTAGAGTTTTGATACTGCTGTTTCAATTCACATATGTTTATAAGACAGCTGGGATGGATGGATTCCAATATCTGGTTTTTCTTGTGCTAGATTTTGGTGGACCATGTATATAAGCATACATCTACTGCTAGTTAACAATGCCTTTGGTCAATAACAAATCAGTTAGATGTCATATAGGTGTTGTATGTGACTTGATCATGTTAAGAAATTGGAATGAATTGGATGATTTTGCTCCCACTTTTACATGTATTGTTCGAGTTTATATAAACATCATGCCACTTAATTCTCTGGGAAAGACTCCTGGATCATGTTGTTTATTCTTATCCTTAGGCTTTCCAATTCCCTTTTAATCTTCTTATGGTGGATGTTAGGCCTGGCTATGTTGATAATAAGACCGAGACCCGTCAGCACCAGCCTGCATTCACAAGAAGCAAAGTTTGACTAAGCTGGGTCTTAGTTTTTCTCTTTGTCCTAGCAGGTTAGGTTTTCGTCCAATACATGAATCAATTAAGGTCTGCTTATCACGTTTAGTTTAATGAATTTCCCATTTGGTTATTGCTACAAGAATCGGGAGGCAGATTGCAACAGGGAATCATATGATTCTCTGAAAATGGCAATGATTTGGGTGGCTATAATAAATCTTCCCTACAGCGCATGGCTCTGTATGTGGGTGAGTCTGGGTACGGCACGGTTACGGTGTGGCACTAAACGAAATATTATAAAATACGGAATCTAAAATGTTACTCATCAACTTAAAATATTATATTTTTTTTATAACATTTCATGTTGGTGATTAAGTATCGAAACTTGTCACTTCTGATAATATTTTATGTTGGTGTTAAGTATCGAAACTTGTCCCTGAGTATTAATACTTGTTGTGAGATCACCAACTTAAAATGTTAAAAAAAGTGTAACATTTTAGGTTGTTGGGTAACATTTTAAGTTCCGTGCTTTGTAACATTTCAGTTAGTGCCGCACCATAATCGTACCGTGACCTGTTGTATGTTAGATTCCCTATGTATGTATAATTACAGAAATGGATTTATAATGCACAATAGTTAAAGTGAATGGATTATACGGTAATCCCAAAGAGGCAAAAGTACATATAATGGAGATGGGTAGTGAAAGTGAAAAAAGGATTATATGGTAATCCCAAAGAGGAAAAAAGATGAGTATTGTAGTCGCAGTATGGCTGATGCTACCTGCTGCTGCTGATCAGTAGTACAGTAGCAGAGCCAAAGACTGATCATCGAGAGGCTTAAATTTCGGTTCAGAACACACCTTAATTATTACTATAAATAAATATAAATATATATATGCCACTCTTAATTGTACTTGGAAAAAGTATATGCAACACTATAAGTTGTAAGATGTTCATGTCTCAGTTATGTTCTGTTTCATTGTTTTTATAGCCCTCCACTTTCCGAATTCACTTTTTCTTTCTGCAGTATCAAGGGGATTCATTTGATGATGAGCATTGAGCTTTAAGAAACTAGTTTATATATATAGATATATATAATCCGTACTTGCCTTTAATTTGTAGGCCATGTCTTATGTTCATCTTTTTGCAGTCTATCACTGCCAGAAGATCAAGCAAAACTGACTCAAAACACCACCAAATCCAAGGTAACTAACCCCTTGTAAGATATTATTATACAAGATTTCACCGTCAGTACAAAAGCCATCCATCTCTTATATAACCGTATCCTCTGCCCCTTTCTTTATTTTCCTTTGCTTTCCACCCTCCTATTGTACTCTTGCCAAAAAAGAAACAACTAGCGTTTCTCGTTGCAGGAGTCTCTTTTCCGGGTTTGTCGCTAAAATAGTTGAGCCTCTTCATACTAGTATTTATTTCCTCTGTAAGGTCTCTTTCGTTGGCTTTTCTTTTCCTCCAGCTCTCATCGTTTATTTGGCATTTTAAGGGCAGTTTACTTTGGCTGCTTTCGGGATGTGGGTTAGTCTTAAAATCTGAAATGTTTGTCTTGACGATATAATTGATATTTATTCATTTGCTGGTTTTCCAGTGTCACAATTTGCACTTGCTTTTCATGTTTCGTCTCTACTTTGATACTGGAGCATTCAAGGAACCAATGGGTCAAGAAACACATCATTGCAGAAACCAATCATCTTCAGGTCAGTTATCTTCTCTGTAAATTTGTTTCCGAGCACGCATTTACATGTTGACGTTGTAGTTGGAGATAGATCCAACACCCAACACTGAGAAAAATGGTGTAAGAAAGTGAGTGCTGCTGTTTCATTCAAGTAAACATATCTGGCAACCCATATGTTGCTTTTGCCATTCTTTTCTTTTTACACAATCTGCATGCATGAAAACGTTAGGTTTCAGATTCAAACAATTGTGTTGCTGGTATTGGTGCATGTTAAGTATGCAATGCATAGATAGCTGAAACATCGACTGTCGTACCCACCACATCTCCGCACTCCATTAGGGTCCCACAGTTAGATGGATCCTCCATATCCATAGGATCCATATTCAAAACAATGGATGCATGCAGTTCAACATCATGTTTTTCTCTTTTCTTCTTCCCGTGGGTCAGTGTATTGTCACGAGACTATTATTCTCTCCACAAAAATGTATCTATAAGATATACAATATTACTATTTTTTTATCTTAAAACATTCCTCCTTTTTAATATGAGATTAATATACTCGCTTCTTACAATATACTAAAATACTAATAGTAGGGAGGGGAAAAGGAAAGAAGAATAATAATGGTCCACTTTACGTACAGTGTCTGAGAGGGGGACAGAGTCCATTAAAACAAGCAAACAAACTAAAGTTGTTGACTTGTGGTACTATTCTACTTTTAACGACTAACCGCTGATCACACCCTGTGAACTACAGTTGCTTTCATTACTCCCTGCTGCTCTGCCCCTCTACCACTACTCTCAACTCTTTTCTTTCTTCATTAAATCAGTCTTAGTGAGATGAACAATGATTAGCATTAGTATATACCCCTTTTTATTTACAAAATCAGATATCTTGGACTCTGCGCGCTCAAGGTGTTAGACTTTCTGTTGAAGTTTTATTTCGATTTAAATCTCTTTTTGTTATCAATTTATTCGTATTTTACTACCATCAGTTATTAAAAACTCTCAACACTCGATATTACCGTTAAGCGACAAAAATTTCCCAACACTTACAAAATCAAATCTTACTCATAATCACAAATATTAAATCTTAAATCTTATATTATAAAAAATATACTATACACTTAATACTTTAAGCTTTAACTTTAAATTTATTTTTTTAATAATAAATATAAGTAAAAGCACCGAAAAAATAGATAATTTTTACTTACGGTTAGGAATCAAAGTATAAAGTGGGAAGAGGTAGCCCAATGAAGTCCAGAATGGCCCCCACTTAGCCCACTTCTCATGAATATATATGATTGGAGGATAGTCGATGTTTAGCTTGATGCTTTGAATAGGGGATTGGAGTAGACAACAGTAGACACAAGGATACTTGTTACTGAGTTCGTACAACTCGAGCACTGAATAGGATATTAGTGAAATAAAGGATAAGACCACCCAACACCTCTCTCGGTGCATCGATGTACCTACAAACTATCATTCACTTATTGAAAAGAATCAAAATATAAAGGCTTAAAGGCCCATTTGCCCCTTAAATTATGTATTTTTTTAAGTTGGCCCTTAAAATATTTTTTTTGAAATATTTTACCCCTTAACTAAAAACATGACCCTATATGGTCCATCTGTTTGACGTCGTTAAAAAAAATCTTACGAGCCAATCATAACGTGTCACGTGTCATTTTATTAACAAAAAATAAACTGACTTAAATAAAAGAGGTAAATTGCACCTCAGGTATGCTAGATTTTATTTTTTATTCATTTTATTCCCTAAAAATCTTTATCTCCTCAAAATTGACCCCTATTTTTTAATTTTTTATAATTTAATTCAATATTTTTAATATGATGGTATTTTTGTTAATTTTTGTACAATATAGTATCGGCACCAAACTAATCGTCGATTATAATCTACGAATACCAGAATTACCACGAAATCATCCGAAGAACTGCATTTAAAGGAAAAAACTTTGATACACAGGCCGTGTAAACTTTAGTTTACACGTGCCTTTTAGTTTTAGGGGTTAGGGTTTAAGGGTTTAGGTTGTAGGGTTTAGAATTTAAGGTTAGTGTTTAGAATTTAGGGTTTAGAGTGTGAGGTTTAGTTTTTTAAGGTTAGGGTTAGAAATTTAGGATTTGAGTTTTTATAGGGTAAATACAGGCTTGTAAATATCAAAGTTTTACCCGCATTTAAAAGTCTCAATTTACCTAAGAACAGCCGAGCATTTACAAATGAAAACAAAGTTCCAACAACTTAAATGGGCAATTAACTATGACCACACCTATTGAGGTGAAGTGCCCATCTTCAAATCAATAATTTCATTCTTTCTTACAAAAATTACCATGCTAAACAATAAAGTCAAAGAATTTGAATAAACAGAACACTGAATATGAAAATTAAAATATCAGCTTTTACCAGGAAATGCATACAATGCTTCAATGGCGGCTGCTTGGCTCAGAGGATCAGCTCCAAGCATGATTACATGACCACCCTTTAGCCCGTCTTTTTTGTACAACTCGACAAACTCGGCTGTCGATTTATCGGATTCGAAATTGGTTACAAGCGCTAATTCATCCTCCTTTGAATCTCTAAGAGTTGACCCAACAATTTGTTTCACTTTCCCTTGAGAATAAATCACATTTGAAGTGTTGGAAACGAAAGCAAAATCACAAAGCCATTGATTTGTACTGAATTTACCTTGTGGATATCAATGCAGGGTCGAAAACTGACAGCGTAACGAACGGGGGAATGGCAAGATTCTAAAAAAAGAAACATTTTAAGGGTAAAAAATGTGAGTTTGAAAACCCAGCAAAGAAAAAACCAAAGACGAAAATAGTAAGAAGTTGGAGAAATACTGAAACTTAGTGAAGGGTTGGCTCTTGGAAATGGATGGTTTGCAGAACCATAAAAGGAAGAATTGAAATTGGTGCCATGGGAAATGCTACTCAGTTTCATTATCGAACAGCGCGACCTAGATGATGGGGAAAGGGACTTTTTTTTTTCTTTATAGATGTTCTTAGCGTAATTGAAATCTTACTTAACATCGTTTTTTTAGTTTTTTTATAAAAATATTACGCTTAAATAAATTTTGTTTTTTTCTTTATGGGTTAAATACCATAAGGAAGTTGGAAAATACCATCATGTTAAAAATTTGAACTAAATTATAAAAATTAAAAAGAAAAGGGGTTAATTTTGGGGAAAATAAAAAATTTTAGGGACTAAAATGAACAAAAAATAAAACCTGGCATACCTAACGTACAATTTACCCCTTTTATTTAAGTCAGCTTATTTTTTTTGTTAATAAAATGACACGTGGAGCGTTCAGATTGGCCCCTGAGAATTTTTTTAACGATGTCTAACGGAGGGACTATATAGAGTCACGATTTTTAGTTAAGGGGGCAAAACGTCCCGAAAAATACTTTAGAGTCCAACTAAAAAAAATGCATAATTTAGGGGGCAAATGGGCCTTTAAGCCAATTAATAAAAAAATTAAAGCTTTAAATACACATTTGACCCTTAATTTCTACCCTCGTTCCAAAGTGATTTCTAAACTTTTTTTTTAATCTTATATGCAAATAGGGATGGGAGACGGGTACAGTTTTGCAGATTTCACACCGTACCCGCCTCAGTTGGTGTGAGGATGGGTATGAGTTTGGTGGATAGTGGGCAGATGGTGTAAAAAGTCATACCCGCTGTGGGTAGTGGGTAGGTAATGGATTTGAGACCTTACCCGCACCGTATCCGCCCGCATCCACCCGCCTCGCATTCGTCCGCCCGCTAAATACCCACCATATGAATTTTGGACCATTTAAGAATAAGTTCACAGATTATTCTGTAAACTCTAAGATTTTAAAGGACGAGCCTTATAATTTAATCAAATATGCTTTAGTTAAGTTAAGTAAAATTTATACCGGTGTAAATATACTTTTTGTCCAATAGTTAGTTAGTTAGCTGTAATTAAGTAGAATTTATATCGTTGTAAATGTGCTTTTAGTTAACTTAGCTGTAGTTAGTTAGTTAGTTGTAATTAAATTAATACCGATGTAAATGTATTACATATAAGCACTTGATAAATCAATAAAGTATGCAAAGTTTCACTCTTCTTTACAAAATTCTATGGTTTGTTTTTACATAATTCGATATTAGTGGATGTTCGTCAGGCGGGTATGGTCGGGTACATGCGAATATGAACGGGTATAGGCGGGTACGAGATAGATAATAGGTATCAAGTTAGGTAGTGGGTGTGGGGTGAATTTGAGAATGTACCCGCTTAGGCGGGTGTAGATTTGAAAATTGTACCCGCCGTGGGTAATGAGTGGATATGAAAATTTTAGATGGGTATGAGTATGCGGGAAGGGGTATCCGCACCCGTCCTGCCCGTTTGCCATCCCTATATGCAAATATGATTTTATTAAAAAGAGAATAAAATCATACAAACTCTAAACCTACGTTGTGTGCCTCATTAACAACCTCTCTAAATTTAAATAAGGAAAAATAGTACAACACAATTAAATATAAGTTAAATCACAAAGTCCAACAGATCAATAACACTTCGGATACCAATACAACCAAAAGAACTATTTAAGCACACAACCTGTACAGCTCCTATTCAACTGCCACCATGCTTTAAATAGCTCTTGCTTATCACTTCTTATTTGGCTAGATGATCTGCCATTACGTTCTAGCTTCTTGGCACATACATTAATTGCATCATTGAAATTGTTCGGCTCATACCATTAATTTCATCAAATATATTCTACCAACGCCACGATTTTAACAACGAGTTTGTAATCCAGTTCAGAATCACTTAATAGTCATATTCCACAATGAGCTTCGCCTTGCCTACCCACTCTGCTTCTATGAATATTTTTAGAGCTGTTTTAATTGCAACCAATTTTGCGAAATCAAGACCAAAACAAGAAACAGGGCCCCAGAACATAATTTTGATATCCCAAGAGGATGTTTTTAAAACACCCCCACATCTTCTTTTGAAGCTCCATCAACATTAAATTTTACCTCTCCTTCTAGGGTGGAATCAAATTGACGCAGGCTGAACCCCATTTTTGGTTGATCCACCAGTTCTCTTCACACAACAACACATTTTCGTTCACTGCCTTGATCCAAATATAAGCGCGCACTTTAGAATAAAAAATCAGATCGTTAAGAGGAATTACTTTAGCATTGAAGATCTTCTCATTGCGTGCAAGCCAAAGGCTCCGCCACAATATGTTTTTTTTTTTAATATTTTAAACTAATTTATATCTCTTTATTTTCTCTCAATTTTTCTTCTAAATTGGAGTGATTTGTTGTTACACACGAGGATGGAAAATGATATCTCATCTCATTTTCTTTCACTTCATTTTTTTTTCATACCAAGCACATTTAAGATTTATTTATTTTCACTCTTCCTCTCCCTTTCCCTCCTATTTTTTCACACAACCAAACAAAATCTTAAAATTCAGTATGAGATAAAAAAAATTAAACTCACTGTAGGAGAAAAAACATACAATTAAGCTAAAATTAAAGTTCAAACTCAAATTTATTATATCAAACAATTTAAAGAAATGGAATTAAAGTTTTAAAAAAAATTGGGTCAAACGTATTCGTAACTCAATTTCAATACACGGTGTAAATTGCTTATGGTCTGATTATATAATAGTATCGTATTTTTTACTCTAGGTTTGTAAAAACGCACATAACGTACAAATAAGCTGCTCGAACCCAAATCTCCTAAGGAGAACAATACTCCCTTTTTCACTGGGACTATTCAACGAGTTCTATTTACACGATATTTAAATTTAAGGGAAATACAATTTAACCTTATTTTGCTTTAATGATATAAAGCTTTAATGATAAAAAGTATATCAAACACAACTTTAAAATCTGTGAAAAGTACACTCTTATATGAGCCAATAGAATACAAAGATTAGTCATTTGACTTACTCCGATCAATACCTTAAGAAACCAAATAAAATATTTGCTCACTCGTGGCCAAGGCACCTGCTTGGTTCACCTTTCATCTTGCCCTTCCATAAAGAATATATATATATAGGAAAATACTTTACTACACAAGTTTGTGTCTTTCAATTGTAGGGTTTAGAGTTTTAAGTTAGGGTTTAGAGGTTTAGTGTATAGGGTGTAGAATTTAAGGTGTATGGTTAGAGTTTAGGGTTTAAGGTTTAGGTTTTAGGATGTTAAGGCAGTGATTTAAGTTTTAGATTTTATAGCTTAAATATGAAAGGTTTGTGTAATTTTTTTACACAGCTTACGTATTAAAATATAACCTTATAGTAAGTTTGTGTCACATTAGGTTTAACTCGTGGACATATGTATAATCGTCGATGTTAGTATTATTTATCAAGATTTGTCATCAATTTACTTTGCAATCATATAGATTAAAAAAACAAATCATTATAGACTTAATTAATATACGCGACAATAAACACATATTGACAATAGACATCACCAAACAGAGTGATTAGACTGAGATTTTCAAATTGAAACCAGGGTTTAACTTTTTTTTGGTAGATAGGGTTTAACTTTTTGATATTTTAAGGTATAATATCAAAAAATGTCCCTAATGTTTGACTGAATAATCATTTTGACCCATATTCTTTTTTTTGAAACAATTTAACCCTTAAGATTTTATTTTGGTCAAAATGACCTATCTACGGATGAAAACTGTTAGTCAACTAACCATAAATGACTTGAAATGACGTGACAAGCCAACGGCTACATGGCAGTGCACGTCGCGATAGCAATGTTATATAGGCAAATATGCTAATTTTACAGAATGAAACATCAATCAAAAAATAATATTATAAAATTGTATAAACTATAAAATATTTTTTCTTCTAACGTGTCATTTTTTCAAGTTATTTATAGTCAGTTGATTAACAGTTTTTATTCACAGAGGGGCCATTTTGACCCAAAATAAAACTTTGGGGGTTAAATTATTTCAAAAAAAGAATAGGGGATAAAGTGACTATATAGTCAAACATTAGGGGTATTTTTTAACATTATGCCATATTTTAAATACAGAAACTAAATCATACTAACAGAATATGAACATTTTGAATGGACACAAAAGATATGCTAATAGATAATATAGGTTGGCCGAGGGAGACAAAAGGAGAATACCTAAAAGCACCGAATCGGAAATAGGACAACAGTGCGAGCAATATTACTGCTCCAAACAAGCCGAATACATCGGGAATATTAGGCACTGGCAGGGTCCGCAATCAAGGAGATAATGATTGGACTCATATGCATGCTCGGTTAAGATTTGAAATTACTGTAACATATCATGTTTTGCATCACCCATGCCAATTACTCCAAAAACTAAGGCCCGTGGATGTTTTGATTGCTGAGGACAAGCTATTCATTTAGCATTTAAGTTTTAACCCATCTGGCGGCAGCCGGTTGGGGGGTACAACTGTCGGGTAGAGGATGGTTATGAATGTTAAGTTGTTATCTTCCAGGGTTTGGGTTTTGGTTTTAGAGATACGTAGTTATCAGCATTAGTTGGCAGATAACATATCACAAACCCCAGGTCCCAGAGCGGGTCGCTAGTGTTCACCTCTCGCCCCAACAAAGATAATCTTCTTTCCCAAGGTGCGGTATATTCTATATATTCTCCATCCAACTCTTCCACAATTCCCCTTTTTTTGTATTCTATGATATATTCTTCATGGATCAACACCAGCAACCAGAAGTTTCAACTTGCTATGTCCACCTCTATCAGTCACTTGTTGAGCTATAACGTCTAGGCCAATGCCGCCTAGCCAAGTTTTTCAGGACATTCTGACATTGTTCATTTAGACACGGGAACGAACTCAAACTCCCATACCTTGGTTTGTGGTACGAATTATGAATATTGTTTTTTGGTTCCTGTTTTCTTTAGTCTTCAACCAGTACTATCGCAAGGAGCTTGATATTGAAAAACAGAAGCATAATGCATGGTGAGATGAATGCATTTGAGATCACATATGATGTGAAAGCTGAGAAAAGTTCACGAAAACAAGCTGGAAAGCCATCTAACTTGACGTATAGGGACAGAGCAGCTGCTATTCTTCCTTGTGGCTTGCACATTAATACACCGCAAGAGCGCATATGTTGTAACTTATGCATTAGCTGTAAAAATTTCACCTAGATCAAACATGATTGTTTAGTTTCTCTTCAGAGTTCAGACTTCCATATAGAGATTGAGTCGGTCGAAATCAAATGAAAATTACCAGTTTTCCATATAGACATTGAAGATATGCTTTTACTCCTTTAGCAAAACAGTTTATTGGTAGGAATGGATTCTCGGGTAATTAGCAAAATAAGTGCATACCTGCATTGCAGTCTTCAATAGTATTGATGCATATGTTCCCTAGCCCAACCAACCAAAGCTTCTTCGAATGACTTTTCAATGCCCTCATTTACTTTCTTGCTATGACTATTTATGCGTGGCGTGATCGACTAATATACAGACATGGAAAAGGTACTTACTATATAAGTTTGCTCTATGTTCCATAGGGCTTCCGTGATCTTATAGGTTATAAGTGCAATACGTTTACAGCTAAAGATCAACATAATAAGGCTACAAGCAGTTGGTCAGCGGGACAAAGAAATAAAGTTGGCGCAGAAGGACCATTAAGATTGTCAGACATTAAGGTAAGGAAATAAAACTCAACTGATCAACTGTATAAATGTAAAGGAAATCTGATGTTTCACAGAAGCATGTCATGACTCGATAGTAAACAAATTTTCTGCACATAGTTTTCTGTTTTCCTGGTTTGTTCATGTGTTCTTGCTACTGTAACATCACATTTACTATTACAGGTCTACCCTCATTACCTCTGTTGTTTTCTATACCTAATGTACAGTCAAAATTTCAGCATTAATTTGTTGCCTTATGCTGTATATTGTGTTATCAAGAAAGAAAGAATTCATCAGGATAAAAGAAGATATTCTGAGAAATATAAACATTTCTATCTGTGATAACTAACTCTAACAGCACGTACGCCCTTGTATATGAATTCTTGTTGCAATGCGACCTGTAATTGAGATGGTGAAAACTACACGTATAAATAACCAAGCCTTTGCATCCGGGGACGGATGCAAACTATTAGAGAGTTATATTAAAAATGTAAGGGTGCGAAATTACAAAATTTTAGGGAGTGCGAAATTAGATTATCAATAAAAAATACAAAGTAAATATCTAAACTATAAGGGAATTTAAAATTTTTAGGGGGCGTCTATTCTCTCTAGCACCCCTAGATCCATCCCTGTTTGTACCTTGCACTGCACTGAATCTCCAAAAATTTTGGTGATACCAATGTCTTGCTCATAGCTATCATAAGCTGCATTAGAATAAATTAGCTCTATAGGGAAAGAAAGTGGAAGAATCCCACGGCTCTAATTAAGCCTATAGCTAGTTACGGAACAGATTTAAGTCTTTCCTAGGCTCCTAGCTAGCTAATGCAAAAGGCACCAAAAACATGAGCATTCCTTTGATCAATGATTAATTATATTTCTTTTTCTTCTTCTTTTCACCCTAAATCATATACATATACAAATAATATGAATGTTGATCTTCCTCACTAGTGGAAGATAAACAGGATATACGTGATTTGTCTCTGATTTAGTGGGCAAACTTTATATGACAGTAACAAGAAGAAACAGTCAGAAATACTAGAATGATGACAAACCACAAAGTCAAATTCTGATAAATTTGATAGAAGAAATACAACAATATTCAATCCATTCCACCATTTACTTAGCAGAGAGGATTCATCACACAGAAATCAAATTGAAAGAGGGACATTTTTTTTTGTTTTAACACAATTAGTAAATAGGAAAGGGTTTTATGAAGCAATCTTCATTAGTAAAAATTGTGGAATTTGCTGGCAACAACAGGATTTTCTTGGTAATCTGAAGTCAAGCCAATGCCTGAGGTGGACATGAGAAATGAAGTAGGGTTTCTTCCTTCATGGGCATTTGAGGGGTTCGTCAAGTCTGAATTATGGTTCATTACTTTTGCATATGAGTTGGTGTTGATTATATTCGAGCTAGATTTTTGCTCTGGCCCATTTGGGTTCGTCATGAAAATTATACTAGGGTTTTGTTCTTGGGTATTACCTGTTGAGTCCTTGATGCTTGTCATTGCACAGTAACTGTATTGGATCTTCTCATTGCTCATGCCCCAATTTCCTGAAAAAACTGGACAATTCTCCGCTGAGTATTCTGCGATTGAGTCTGAGATGTTGTTCGAGTAATTAAACGTGGACGATGATCTTGTAATGCCCAGAAATCTTTCAATGGTGCTTACATAATCCATTTGATCTTTTTCCTCGGCCACTACCTTCAGACTATTGTTTGTTTCAGTAGAGGGACCCGAATTTTCGCCAATTTCAAGAGGACTCGAGGACTGCAATTGTATCAATTCATTAGGGTTGGACTCATCTGAACAGTTTTTCGTTTTCTCAAGCCCTTTCATCTTCATTTTCTCTCTAGTTCTCTCCCTTGCTCTTGCTCTCGCCTTGTCCCTGGATTCTCTCGCAACATGATTGAATGAAACTTTACGTGGTTTTCTTTCCTTGGCCACTCTAGCTGTAGCGGTACTTCGCATGGATTCAACTCTTGCTACGACACCTTGCTGCTCTCCCGTATTGTCTTGACACTTGGCTGCCGATACCACTTCGCTTTCAGAGGTGGATGACACGCTCTTTCCACCCCCAGTACTGCATCCGTGCTTCAGTGCTGCCGGGAGATTCTCGGTGAGTTCCTTGATAGCAGCCTTGGATTTAGAGAAGAGCCATTCAATAGTTTTGCTCGCCTTGTCGAACCCCAACATGTCCTGGAGATCAAAAAACTTACGGGCAATCTGAAGTGACAGCCTCATCCGCCGATCTCTCGGACCCTGAGCAGTATAGATCTTGCTGTGCCTGTCTTTCTTCCCGGTTCTCTTCCGAGGAGTCCCCTGCTTCGCACCTTTACCGGTACTTCTCTTCTGGTTACTCGGCACCTTTTTGGTTTCCTTAATCGGAGAAGCCGCATTGATCTCGGAATCCGGCGGTGCCATGTTGCTAGTTGACCCCAAGATCTGTTGCTGTGCTTGGGATAGAAGATGACTCATAAGCAACCCATCATCATCATCGTTATCAAAAAAGGCTGCAGGAAAGTTAATGAAAGAAGGGGCATGCTGCTGCTGCTGATCCTCCATTGAAGAGCTTCCAGGCTGATAGGGACAAGAGTTGTAGCTATTGCTTGAAGGAAACATGACAGAAGCTGATAAATCATGCAAGTAGAAGGTATTTATCGGAGACAAAAGTGGTTGTTCATTTTTATAAAAAAAAAAAGGAAATGGAAGAAGAGGGAACAGTGGAGTCAGAGAAGCTATGAAAGTGAGGGTGAAAAATTGATAATTGAACATGAAGTTAGTAGTAGGAAGCCCCAAGTTCCGGAATTGTGACACTTCACGTGGGTGTGGGTTAGATGCTTGATAGCAACACTTCATACTTCTTTCTTATTCTCTTTCTTCTTTTCAGATAGAAAGGTTGAAAGATGCGATGAGAGGAAGAGTATCAGAACGAACAGGAGAGAGAGAAAGAGAATAGTCATGGCCTCCTCCTCCTCCTCTAGTAAAAACCTAGCTTAGCTACCTCGCTAGGGCTACGGGAAAGAAAGCAAAGCAAGCAAGAAAGACAATAATTAATTATAGCTAGCGAGTGCAATATAATATAATATGTATGATACGAATGTATTTTTTTTGGAGTATGATATGAATGTACAACGTAGAGATAGGGGTAGAGTCTGCTTTTACAGCCCATGAATGTGCATTTGCAAAGAGGACTTTGTTTGACTGGAAGACCAAATGTCGCTTTCGAGGTTTCATTTCCCTCTGACTATTGTCGTTGGGATCCTTTCTCCTTAATCTACCTCCTAATTATTTCCAAATCAAGTTACTCTAATTATGCATGAAACTTATAACTTATTAGTGTGAGCTAATTTTAACCATTTATAGATGCATTAATCATGAGAAACATATCTAGTCAGTGGCAATTAAGTTCCCGTGCTCATCTTTCTTGCAGTTGCAGCTTTGGCTTTGTACATATGCAGCCTGCAGGTTTCAGAGAGAAAAACAAAAGTTTGATTATTTCATTTCCACCAAATACGTGTATATATATATCTGCATGGATAGCTAGTAGTAGAAGTAGTACAATCCTGTATCCATACCAAAAAACCTAATGCACGTGGGATGATATTTAAGCACACATATATTTCCCTCTGTATAGCATCCTGATTTGCTAGTTTACAACCAGGCCTGCATTACACTTTCTCAATGTTTACTTCACCTCTTAATTCATTTATTTCCATTTCTACATGAAGAAGGTTCACTCAAAATTTGTTAGGAATTTGGTACGCGGTAAAATAACTAAAAGTGATAACGATATAGACCAAGACATGCACTGAAGACAAGATTTAACGTGGTTCAGCATAGCCTACCTTCACGGGTGAGAGAAATGAACAATCCACTAATAACGTAGAGAACCCAAAGAGTACAAATACATGATAACCCATGTAATTCTAAAACTCGGTGTACAAATCTCATGACCCAGTAGAACCAAAACACTCTTCACAACATCCCTACAATACAATCTCCACAATAGTTGTAGAGATCCTAAAAGTGATTACATCTCTCCAGAGTAATTCTCACTCTCTCTCATTCTTTTGTTATCTCATAATTCAAAAGGTTAAACCTAGCCTATATTTATAGACCCAAATATTTGGTCACCAAAAAACCCTATTCAATAAGATGTCTACCTAAAATAGATATTTACACATTGAAGTAAATCCTAATTACCAAGTAATCTTCAACCATTAAAATTATAATAAAACTCAACTTAATTATCAATTAAAATTTAAGTCAAAATATAACAAAATCAAATTACCAGCAAGCTCCATCCCTCTCGCATTGCATAATTTAATGGGACATTTTCTTTCCCTTATTCTTGGAGTATGCAGAAGATTACTGTGAGAATAAAATATTGGAGGTTTATCCGATAGTGTCCAACGAAGCAATCATTTTCATCGAAAAACCACCGGGTGAAACGTTGCCACTTGTCTGGTTTTCGGGTGCTCTCAAATAATGGGACAGTGGCTTGGTTTCTCATAACAAGAGGCGAGGGGTAATTAAGTGTCAGGGAATAAACTACTTTGCCAACTAAAGTAAAAAAAGAAAATCTACAGTTTTGTGAAAATATATAGACTCAATAATGTTTCTATGTATCTCATTGCTCTACCTTTATATATATACCATATTTGGCAAACACACAATGGCTGGAAATATGCTTTTAAAAAAAATGGTATTTGTGAAAATATACTATTGAAGTATTTGAATCAGAAACTATATAAATACAAGCAAAACAAGATTTTGGTGGTGGGTGTGGTATAAGGTGTTGTCCCTTTTGGATTGATCTTTCTGTGTCCATGCACTGAAGTTTGAAGCAATTTTCATATTTAGATCCCACCACTAATCCTGCATATATGTGTATCTATATATGTAGCAGTAGTTTCCATTGCTTAGATTGGATTTAAAGATTACTGATAGACCATCTGCTTTATGGGGGGGGGGGGTTCCATATTGCCTACTGTCACACAAAATTGTTTCCCAAAAGCAAAACAAAAGTGATGCCCCATATAATGCAAATCATGTTTCTCCTTTTATCACGGTTAACAACTAATACTTGTCTTGATGAATTAACAAGCAAAGAAGAATAGAGAAAACAGGCAAGTTGATGCCTGATGGGTAACTATATACATGTCGATGTCGTCTGCTTTTTAGTTTTATTTTGCCTGGCATGTGTCCTTTTAACCCCCGCCATGCCAATTTGCCAGGGAACTGGCCCTGGACTTGGATCTGAGAAAAAAGCCATTCGAATAACTTTTTTTTTAAATGATTATAAAAGCCCAACAATGGCTACATAAAAGCTAAATAATGACAATACATGGAGGATCTTCAACAGCAACACCTTAAAAGGTGGGTTTAGGGTTAGGGTATTAGGAATCGAGGATATGATGTATTTTTTAGGGTGTAGAATTTAAGATTTAAAATTTAGGGTCAGAATTTAAAATTTAACCCTAGACACTCAACTTGAAACATATATTATACCTCTAAACCCTAAACCTCAACCCCTAAATCTTATAAACACTAATAATTAAAGTGCAATCCTAATCCCCGAAACCCTTAATCCCTAAACTAATCTCATAACCCCAAACACTCAACTTGAAACATGTATTAAACCCCTAAACCCCAAACCTCAACCCCTAAATCATACAATCACTAACAATTGCTACTTGAAAGCCTAATCCCCTAATCCCTAACTAATCGCATAACCTCAAACAGTCAACTTTTGCATGTTTACCCCTAAACCCCAAACCTCAACCCCTAAATCTTTCGATCACTAATAATTGCTACTTGCAAGACTAATCCCCTAATCCATAAACTAATCACATAACCTCAAACACTAAACTTGACACATTTACCCCTAAAACTCAAATCTCAACCCCTATATCTTACAAACACAAGTAATTTTAATTAAATACATTATAACTAAAATTATAATAATTTGATTATTAAATTAAATATTAATTAAAAATATTAAAAATATAAATTTTAATTAAATATCAATTTAAAGTTATAATTTAAATAAATTAAATATACACTAATAATTTAATTAAATACATTATAATTAAAATTACAAGAATTTAAATATTAAATTAAATATTAATTTAAGGATTAGGATCCACTTACGTGGTGTAAAACTCATTTAGTTTTACACTAATTTTAGACCGTTGAATGATGGTAATAAATGAGTGTAAAACTAAATGAGTTTTATACCATATAACTGGATCCCATCCACTCATTTAGTTTGCTTCTAGTACCATCATAACTTTATAATGTTCATATAACTGGATCTCATCCCTTAATTTAAATATTAATTTAAATAAATTAAATATACACTAATAATTTTATTTAAATACATTACAATTAAAAATTAATTTAAATATTAATTAAATACATTATAATTATTAATTAAAATTAAAATAAAATTATTAAAATAATATATTTACCCTAAGTATAAATGCACCCTTAAAAGGGTCTGGCTGAAGCCCTAGTCCCCTAAAAATATTATATATATGATCCACTTACACATAATGTAAACAATTATAAGTGATCAAAACGTTATTTTTTAAAAAATTTAAAGAATAAAAATGAAAAATTATAAAATATAAGTGACCAACCATTTTGTTTACCCTATAAGAAAAAAATCAATGGCATTAGCGCCAAAATCCTAAAATCTTCCCGCCATTTATAATATTAAAATATATAATTATAATCATAATTTTATTGAAATCAAAGGCAAAAACTCTTCCCGCCATTTATAACATTAAAATATATAATTATACTCTCAAGTTTACTTCATTTTCATCAAAATTATTTATCAACAATTTTAATTTGTGTACAATAATTAAAAATTACGGTATTATAATTACAACTATGAATTTAAAACAATAGAAAAGTTTAACCTTCTAATATTTGGATTTTATCAAATCAACAAAAAGTTTTCAATCTTCTCCAATAAAATTTGGTCAAATTAATCAATAAAATTTGGTTAAGTTAATAAAAAAGACAAATGAATATCTATACTTAGTAGTGTCAAGTGTGATTTGGTTAAAAGAAAGCATAAATACGCTTTTTTCTTTCTTTTTTTTAATTTTAATTGATTATATATGTAGGGACTAGAAATTTGGAGTAGAATAAAATACAAAAAAATGAATAGGGGTTAATTTGGAGTAAAAATTAAATTTTAGGGACTATAATAAATTGGATTAAATTGTCAAAAATATAAATAAATATGGGGCAATTTTGACTAAAAATTAAATTGTAGGAACTAGAATAAACAAAAATATTATTAGACTAAATTACCAAAAATAGAAATTCCACTAATTCCCTCTAAAATTTTGGGTGGCTTATTCCCCTAATTCCCTCCAAATTTTGGGTGGCTTTTATCCCTCCAAAATTTTTAGACTAAAAGTAAATTAATCTCAAACCTAAAAATGGGTGGCTTATTTCCCTCCAAAATTTTGTCTTTTTCCCTTTTTTACCAATTGTTTTTTCAACCAATTGTTTTAGTTTAATTCAATTAAGTCCCAACTTAGATTAATTTAATTGAAATTTCACATTTAGTTTTAAAATTCTTTTAATTATGTCCGTAATTTATGCTTCTAGATTTTAGTTTAGCTCAATTAGATTCTAAATTTAATGAGTTAATTCAATTCAAACATTATTATTATTATTATTATTATTATTATTATTATTATTATTATTATTATTATAACATATAATAAACTTTGATTAAATATAATTATACACAAAATTTTGATATGGATGTAAACATGTAATTGTACACATGGTAACATCAACATGAAAGTTAAAACTTTAATTTAGTTCAAATTTAGTAGTTCAACCTTGACAAATAATTTATATTGAATGAGTTACTAAGCATGTTGAATTATTACTAAGCATTGAATTATTTAATAAAATTTCAAACTTAGTAGTGTCCAATGAATATCTAAATCCAATCTTTCCTTTTTTTGATATTTTTAATTGATTATATATGTATATATAACAAAAAGATTATTTAACACTTTAAATTGATTTAAAAAATAATAGTTTAGGCTTCCTTAATTACATGTTAGGTAAATCAAGCCAGGTCAATATTAGTTCAGGTCAACAGCAGGTCGGGTTAAAAACAAGTCAGGTCAATTAATAGGTCGGGTTCAAAACAGGTCGGGTAAAATCGGATCTCGGGTCGATTCAGTCGAGTAATATCGGTTATCTGCTAGGTTAGTCTCGGGTTCGGGTTCGTTTCAGTCGAGTGCAGGTCGTGTTTCGGGTCTACAGTAACAGGGTCAATTCGGGTTCGGGTCGTTCTCAGTCAGATGCAGGTCGGGTTCGGTTACTACAGTAACAGGTCCAACTCGGGTTTGGGTCAACAATCGGTTACAGATCGGTTTCGGGTCATCGCATTCTCGGGTCAAACCAGGTTCTAAATCGACCAAATTTCAGTCGGGTTTTCAAGTCGGGTCAGCTTTTTACATCTCTAGATAAAACAACCAAGTTGTTGGGTTTTTTTCTCCTTCTGCACCTTCCTTTTCCAGCTTGAACAGATTTTTACTGATTAGAGCCTTAAGACTAAACATTCAATCCTCTTATTCTAATACAATTTCCATATTACATATTAAATAGATAGGAATCAAGAATAAATCACACCACGTGAAAATTATCTTGATAGGATAGCCCTTCATCACGAATGAAGTAAACGTTAAGCACATGTCGCTGTGATCGCGAAGGCTTCAACCACTGGCTTCGGGGCCTGGATTTCATTGCTTTGCTTTGTGTTTTCATCTTCAGTAGGAAGTCATCGAAGCATTCGTCCAATGTTCGAAACGGTTTGTTCGGGTACAGGCTGCTCACTTCGGTTTCGTTCGGTCCGTGGATTGAAAAATTGACTTGACATCCCTTTATGAAGAT
Source organism: Hibiscus mutabilis (assembly GCA_019671005.1). Lineage (NCBI taxonomy): Eukaryota > Viridiplantae > Streptophyta > Magnoliopsida > Malvales > Malvaceae > Hibiscus > Hibiscus mutabilis. The sequence goes on from CM033750.1 coordinate 11,226,060, forward strand.
GTCATGGGTGAATGATGCAACAATACTCTGTGGGAGACGATTCTCTGCAAATTCAAGGATGATGAGAATGAATTAACTATTAGTTTAAGTTTAGCAATGCAGGGGAGATTCAGATAGAACAGGACTGGTCTATGAGAATCGTGGACCTGCCGCAACCGAGAGAAGGTCATTTTCGGTGATGGTAACTCGAGGGAGTGTTCGTCGGATTTTCCTTTCCCACAAAGCTGCAAGCTCGTTCATGTTATACAAATTGCAGGGTGGCCTAAAATGAACCGACTTGTTCACGGTCCTAATGTCATCAACAGTTTTCATGGTGAATTTGCCTATATCGGTGCCCGCAACAAAGTAAGCTGCAACGGGGGGCATACACATAGAATTCATTATTTGAATTTGCAGAAAATTTAGCACCAACATTGAATAAGGAAGTACCGCTTCATACATTGAATGGTCAGAACAGAAAATATGAAATCGATAATTATTGCGAACTCCTACAAGGACAAGGAGGGGGACCAGACATTAATTAGTTACCCCATTTATTGTCCTTCAGTTTGTCTCAAAGATGACGTGATTAACACCTTTAAAGGTAAATTGTTGATAATGTAAAGAAATGTATTTTATATTGGTGAGATATTAGTTTTCTAAATTATATACATATAATCCTTTATTTTTATTTATATTAAATAATTAAAGACAAAGTCTATACACTCACGACGTATGTTTTTTTACATTGTTCGCGCAAATTATTTATCAAACAATTATTTTTTTCTTTATCAGATTTTTCAAATTTGACCGAGTCTTTATCAAATTATTTTGAACAGATTACGTGAGGCTTTACTTCATTTGCAGAACACACCGACATAATTAATATGCTCTTCTCTCCCTTCTCACATCTCTCTTTCCTATTTACTCTTGTAACTTATCATTTTCTTTTCTATTTATGTCATGTCCTTCTTAAAAAATTATTTCTATTCGAGTTACAATATTCATTTTCGAGTGTATAAAATAAAAAAAATATTATGTTAATTTTAAGACATTCATTTTTCAATTACATCAATCATGTCAAATTCACTTTTAAACATGACGAAACGGAGATTAAACTACGAGGAGACAAGTCAATTAATTTTAAAACAAATAAAATCTAAAAAAGTAAGTAAACCACAAATAAAATCTTCATTTGCAGGTTATCAAACCTCGTACCTCTCACATGCAAAGCAATCACTCTACCATCTGAGCTACATTCTCACACAAAAGTCTAAATTAAACGAAAAACATGAGGAGTCGAGGTTTAATTTTATTAATTTTAAATGCTAGAGTCTTAAAAAAATAATAAACCAAAATGTTTTGGGAGAGACAATAACTTAATTACAATTATTTCAAAACTATTAGGGCTTAAAATGCAATTAACCAGTCAAGTTTGGGAAGGCAATTGTCCACTTCACCTTATATATGTGGGAAAATTCTAAAATAAATGTTATGTATCGATATGTACCACTAATCATGTGTATCGATATGTACCATTAACTATTTTAGTACATTTGTAAATCACAAGAACCTAAAACGTGATTATTTATTTTTGAGAAGAAAAACTATTAAAACACTTTTTATGTTACTTTATCAAAATTTTTAATTAAAAAGAAATAAAAAACTGAAAAGAAATATAAAAAGTGTTAAATAGATTTTATTCTAAAAACTAGTAATTATGTTTTAGGTCTTTATGATTTAAAAATTTATTAAAATAGTTAATTGTGCATATTGTACATATAATTAGTGATACATATCGATACATAACGTTTACTCTAGACTCTTCTGCTCATACTTAACAATGATTCTATTATATCACGATAATATTTGTATTTTTTTTGATAAAATGTATGTTACTGTCTTATTTCATTAGTATTTGTACTTGTTGTTTCTAAGTGTTTGTTTTACGGTAAGAATTTTCCAGCATTATCGTCATGACCTATCACCATTAAGCTCATGTCGGACCCCTTTGAACAAGTGCAGTGAACACTAGGGTGTTCAAAAATACCCCGTCGAACTACTTGGCCAGTCAATCCGATATAAAATTATTAGATATTTATAATAAAAAATTTTAAATTTTTAGATCGAATATCTAATCTGTGGTTTTTTTGGGTAGTCGGACCGTGTTTGGGCTGAAAATTTTTTGTAACCGGATATTCTACCTGTACTTTTAATATATATCTATATATATACTATTTTAAATTCTATTTTTATTTTAGATTTTTTAATATTTTTACTCTAAAACTAAAAATAATTCTCTAAATTCTTTCTATGATTGTATTATGTACTTTTAAGTTTTAATTTTTCAAAAGTATTTATATTAATTTATCAATATGAGATTCGATGGAAAAATCACGATCGAGATTAATATTTGTAATGTCTTCTTCTGATGATAAACTTTAATATATATATATATATATATCCAAATATTTTTCTCTTAAAACCAACTTCAAATCACTAAATTTTGTGTTTGAATTATGTATTATAAATTTTTATGTGTTTCCTGTGTGATTTTTTTTAATTTTTTTTAAAAAATGTGAATTGAATACTCGGTACCCATTTTTTTTTGAGTTGGTTCACATGCCAAATTTTTAGTACCCGAAAATTCTGAATATCCGAATATGAACACCCCTAGTGAACACAATCCAATATTATCATGGGTTTGATTCTCCCTATAAGCAACTCTTCATTTTTATGTTAAAAAAAACAATCCAATATTGTCCTCTTTGAGTCATACTGTCCCCAAAGATTATATATCTCAATTTTAACCATAACTCCTATACAAAAACGAAAGGTCTTGGGTTTGGGTAAAAATTCTTTTCCCCTTTTCGGTACTCTTTTTTATGCTCTAACACTAAAAAATTAAATTTTAAGCCTTAACCTTAAATTTTAAATCATAAATTCTAAACCCTAAAAATACATCTTACCTCTAATTTCCTGAACTCTAACCTTAAACCTAAAACTTAAATCTAATATTTTAAACGTAGAAATAAGCATAAAATTTCTATTCCTTGGGGTTCGAAACTACAAACCTATAGGATCTAAAGAGAACAATATTATATTGTGCTCGCTATACTAGCGTAATAAAGTTTGAAACGGTTTGAATAATGTTAGATCGTGACCATTATTCCTCTTAAAAAATATATATAGTCTCTCGTCTTATTTTTTTTTATCGTATGTTGATTTTTTAAGGAATTTTAGAAAAAAACAAAAATTTGTGTAGTGTAAAACAATTTAAATGATAAATTTATTTTTAGAAAGATAATTTTTTGTTTTTATTAGAAAACTAAAAAAATATAAAAAATATCTTATAAAAATTAGTTGAATTTTTAAGTGACAATTTAAGTGTGACAATTTTATTGAAAATAGGGAAATAATAAATTATATATCACTATCTCATTCTCATCCCTATATTCAACACGTACGATTGATTCGTATCTTGATAGTTTTGATAAGTATGTACGTTGATGGCACTTATCATTGTGGACATTTTCGTGGACCACCTAACCTTTATGTCAAGTGGTAGAAGAGAAGATATAGTATTACTGTATTTATTACCTTTGACGCTTCCATCTCCATAGATTTGAAACTGGTCCAACGGTGGAATCACCTCCGATGGATGCCTGTTGTCGTAGTAGGGCCAAGAAGCAATCGAATTACAACATACGTAGGTGTACGGAATGTCCAGCTTATCAACCAGACGCCTCACCTGCTGCTTCTCTTTGTACATTCGGAGCCCCGGCTCCACTGGCTCTGCCCTATCCACGTCGTGTCCGAACTCCGACGGCAAGAACCTCTGCAAAAAACAAAAACAACCCCAAAGCTCAGTGAAAGAACTAGTTTCACGTTTTAAATGAATGCCTCCGACTCCGAGCTGCAGAGCTAATTGCCTCGACTAAAGCCAGTTGATCCAGTATTTTTTCACCACCCACAATTGATATCACTATCTCAATGTGGTGCTCTTTCAGCAGTTTCACAATTAACTCCTTGTCATTTGCCAGTCCCTGGAAACAAAATTCAACCATCAGAAGAAGAAGCCATCTCTTTCTTTTACAAAAGAATATTCAATATATGATATACATTCAACAATAGGGTGCCTCTGTCTTGAAGGGCTTTGGCTACTTGGGTCTTGGAATGGTTAGCCGAGCTCGGCCTGACCAAAACATAAGTGGGTCGACCAGCATCTAAGCTGGCTTCAGCCACAAACTGACCGATGAAGCCGGTTGCTCCTACTATGAGAACACGGCCATTTGTTGTTGAGACAGTCATGCTTGCGAATTAGCCGTGGATCTTAATATGTTCTTTTCGAGCAAATTAAGAGGAAAGGCTCTTTTCGGTTTGGCGTTATTGCAAGATATAACAACTGAGAAGAGTGGTTGGTCTATATATAGAGAATCAGTGGCCAGTCCAACTACCTTTCAGGGATTCAACAAACTTCAGGCCATATCAAACTCTCCGATCCCTATGCAATTTGCTTCAAAACATTCCACTAAGTTTGGTCCGATTGTAAAATATAAAAAAACCCTAACATCAACCGTTGTAGATTCCTTTGTATATCTCAGATTAATTTTATAGATTTTCATCTTCAAGAAATTAAACACGTTTGACTGATAGATAAGAAACTCGTGAGTGGTGACGACGATGAGATGAGACTTTGTACAAATTAGAATGGGTCGTCCTTTCAATTGAAATCCTAGGTCTTCATTTTCTATAGATTTGATATCTTCAGCCTATGAAAGCAAGCCCTACCTATTTTCATTTTACTTTTTTATCAGTTTAATTTACAATTCTTATTAACGTTCATGGGTATTCGTCTCAACATTATCTTCTTTAAGATTTAAATTTGTTTTTTATCCTTAAAGTACAATGTGATTTATTACTATGGTCAACATTTATAAATGTTTTTATATTAGAGAAGAGAGTATGCCTTATAATTAAGAACCTGTGTAAGGACAGATTAATCAGTTAAATTGGTGGGATATTGTACTTAATTTTTTTATTATAAATGTTTTTATACCCTACCTCTAAATATCGTCTCAACTATAACACAGACCACTCTCAAGTGCCCTGCTCAAGATAGGAATTTGCACCCCCTCCGCTTTTAGTATTGAACACGATCATATACTCTTCGAAAAACTCATTAACCAACTGCATGCATGGGTCATCTCTAACCACACCTCCTCGCAAAACCTTCTTTCAAGTTCAGAGCTTCATCTGTACCTACGTTTCCGGAGCCAGGTTCAATGAAAAATCCATTTTCCAACCACAAGTACAAGCGCGTTTTAACCTCGTCACTTTTTCGGATGTTGTAGGCGAACTCTCATATTTAAACAATCTAGATTTTCACCTCTAACTACCCAACATATAAATTTTTGGTAAGTAGAATTTATACCGGTGTAAATATACTTTAGTTATGTAGCTATAGTTAGTTAGTTGTGGTTAAGTAGAATTTATATAAGTGTAAATGTGCTTTAGTTAGTTGTAGTTAAATTTATATCAGTGTAAATGTATTATATACATGCACTTGATCAATCAATAAAGTATGTGGAGTTTTACTCTTCTTTACAAAAGTATGGTTTGTTTTTACATAATTCGATATTAGTGGCTGCTTGTCAGGCGAGTACGAGTGGGAGCATGTGGGTATGGGTGGGTGGTGAGTATCCAGTTGGGTAGTGGATGTGGGGTAGATTTGAGAATGTACAGATGTAGGTTTGAAAAATGTACTAAATCATGTAATTGAATTAAAATTCAATAATATTTTAGCATTACATTTTAATTTAGGCTTCAATTATACTATTGAGCCACTAGGAATACCCCCTTCCTTCTCTTAGAGTCTCTCATTTTCCTCTCTTCTAGGTAGGATTAGAATTAGAATTTATCAAAAAAACATAGAATAAAATAAAACTACATGCAAAACATTAATATATAAAATAATCATCTTATATTTTATATAAAAAAACAAAATCACAAATAGCAAAAGAAAAGTGAACTCTTAACAAGGTGAAAAAGGATCGATGAGCGAGCTAAACTATCAGGCAAATTTCGATGTTATCCAAATCTACTTACATCGGCAAACAACCATCAAAGAAAATCAAGCTTTCTATGACTACCGACAAATCCAAATCATAAAATAAGAGTCGTGGGGATCTTTGTACGAGAACCAAACGACCGTAAAGATATGCGAAATCGTGTCAAACGACAGATTAAGCATGTCACAAAAACAAAAGAAAACGTGTCATAAAGGTAGAGGAAAAACGTGCCACAAGAGCAGAGATTTTTATTAAAATAAATAAAAATTCAATAAAAATAAAAAATAATAAATAATAAAAACAATGAACACCAATAATCAACAACCGACATTTAATTGATATTGTCACTAATCAAACTAAAAATGAAAAAGAAAAATAGACGACACTAAGGTTGAAAGAAAAGCAGCGACACTAGGGTTGAAATAAAACCTAATTCTTCCACTATCACTTTTAGTTTCAAAAGAATTATTTTATTTAAATTTTTAATAGGTGAAAAGTAATTACAAAATAATATTTATTTATAAATATTTTTAACTTTAATCCACATCATTTTCTTGTTAATACGGCTGAGCGTTCGATCGAGTCGAAACAAAAAATTTTGAGTTATTCGAGTTTGCAAGTCCTATTTTACAACTGAAACTTTATTTGATTTTTTTTTCGAATCGAGTCGAATTGAATTGAATCAAGTTTTTGAGTTTCAGTACAAATTTAATTGTACACATATTTTTTCATATATATTTCTATATGCATATACTTAGGGGTGCACATATATTTCTATACGCATATTTTTAGGGATAGGCGGTGCACATATTGATTCAAATTTTAACGGCTTTCTATATGCAAATATAATATACATATATGTTTTTTCATATTTTCACATGTGATATACATAATATATCATGCGGAATTAAAAAAATCGACTCGAATGTGAAAACTGATCAACTAATTACTAAAATTTTCGAGTTATTCAAATTTCCATTTCATAACTTAAACTTTATTTGAAATTTTTTCGAGTCGAGTCAAAACGAATCAATTTTTTGGCCTTGAATCGAGTTAAATAATTTAATTTTTTTAATCAAGTTAAGTTTTGTCCATCTCTAATACTACTTAAAAGAAGGAAAGGAAAAAAAGAGTCCAACTAACTTTCCATCTAAAGCCGCCCCAATTATTATAAGACTGTTGACTAAGCAATGCAATCAAAGCTATAATTTCCGGTCTGCAAAATTATTTGTAATTTATAAATGTAATCCATGCCAAGAAAAATCCAAACCACGTAATCTTTCACGGGTCCAGTGTAGTGGTGATAACGAGCTTGACGGCTCCCAAGCTACTCATGCTAAGTTCGGTTAAAATTTGATTTAAATAAATTTGATTCGAGCTTGTGTTTGATTCGTTATCTTAAAAAGTCAAGCCGAATTGATTCAAGCTCAACTCAAAAAATTTGTGAACATGCTCAAAATAACTATATATATACACTACATATATATTTGCATATTTTAGTGTTGTTAATTTGTTATTATAGATAAATACCCTATTTTTCTTGTGGACTTGTATAATTTGAAAAATGTACTACGATTACTTGTAGACTTCAAAAATAAATATTATCTTTTTCCAAATAAGTTTTCACATGTTATTTTTCAAAACTTCAATAAAAATATTTACTATAAATCAAATTTTAAAAACAGTTAAATCAAATTCAAAATAAATACCTCATTTTCATATGTTATCATGGTTAAATTCCCGCCACATCATTCGTGGGACCAACCAAGAAAAATTATTCATCTAATTAATTTTTATCATATTATTTTTTACTAAGTGAATCTTCACTCATATTTACTGTAAATCAAATTTAAAAATAATTTTTATCAAGTGAAGATTCACTTGGTAAAAATATGACATATAAAAAAATAATAAGATGGATGATTTTTATTAGTTGATCTTATGGATGACGTGGTGAGAATGACCCATATCCCCTCAACTCAATTTTTTTTTACCTTTATGATGTAGAATTTATTTAAAAAATGGAATATTTGAACATTTGTTACCCTCGCTTTTTAAATATTTAAATTTGTCCCAAACCTCAAATCCTGACTCTGTCCCTAGTTATATGCATATTTTCAAATGATACAAAATATAATTATTGAGATTTAATTTATTAACTGGTTATTTAAATCAGGTACTACAAATGTCTCTTACACGAAAAACTAACATCCCAATTTAGTTTGTTACCTTCATAATGTTAAAATTTAAATTCTAAAGATTATTTGAAGACTTACTATTCTAACTAAACTAACTAATTGTTAATAAAATTTAACTATCTTATACTATGTCTTAGACCCTTTGTCGAGTAAACACTAAAGTTGATGTACATGGTAAGACATTGAAGTCGAATAAATTCTTAATTTCTATGCGGAGTAAAAGAAATACCGCAACTATCGAAAATGAAGTTGGTGGGGGGTTAATTATCTACCTAACACATCCGGTCTCCATAACATAGCATACAAGGACAGAGGCATTAAGGTATTGGAAGGAGATGTGGTCCCTCAATTTTTTGGCATAATCTTTAATTACATTTTAGGTTTTTTTTAGTTTGAATATTAGTTAAATAAGTCGTTTGTCTCTTACAATTTTTAAATTCAAATATTTAATTATGATGTAAAATAATTAGTTTATTCCTATATTTGATCCTAACTTCTTCTCTAATAGCATAGCATTTAGGTATAATGTCAAAAAATGCCCTTAACGTTTGACTAAATAGTCATTTTAATTCATATTCTTTTTTGAAGCATTTAACCTTTATTGTAACTCATTTTTGTCTGGGTTAGACCCACAATAAGCCCAATATCCCTACCTATTATGCCCGGTTAAAAAAAGTCCTTTATTCAATTCAAGGTGTCGCATTTTGCATACTCGAAAAGCAGGAAAGAATACGTTATCACCCGAAAATTTTTGACCTGTAAAATTAATGTATTTACTTTTTTAAGTATTTAATACCCAAATTTTTTTGTAGGAAAGCTCTTATAGAATGAAATTAAATAAAAAAGGGGCAAAAAAACACACAAAAAATTGCTTCCCACCGCCCATTTGCCTATAAATAGGCATGGAGAGCTGCCAAATCTCACAACCAAATTGGAAGCCAATTTTGGCTAATTAATTGGCTCTCCAAATTGAGAGCCATGCCGGCCGACAGGCTGCCCAGGGTTGGGGCAGTCTTTTCGATCTCAGTTAGTTCAATTTAATATTTGATTAGAGATTTTTTTGTAGTCTAATTAAGTTAATTTTAGGCCATAATAAAGTGGTGTCGGGATTTTAAAGGGGTCGTTTAAGTTTTACATTCGAATTTTTAGTAGAATAGAATTTGATCTTTATTTTTATATTTATTTATATAATAATATATAGTTTTGTTGATTATATTTTATTGGTATGTTTTTTTATGTTTTGTATATTATATCACTTTTAATTTTAGCATTATTTTTTACTTTCTTTAATTTCAGTTTTTTATATTTGATGCATTTTATTTTATTTGTGTATTTATATATATATATATAATATTATACTTATAATATGTATATAGTATAATATTTACTTTATATAATATTTGTATAATATGTATATTTATATATAAGATATGTATAAAATATTATTTATGTATTTATGTTTACATATATATATTGTATAGTATTTTATTTGTTTTTATTTTATTACTTTATATTTATATTATTTATATTAACTTTATGTTATTTATTATTTTACATAACTATCACATATATTTTGGCCCAATTATTTCGATATTTCTGTTGGGAGTGTCATCTCGGCCATTTGGGTGTCATCTCCTTTGAACGTCGTGAATACCAAGGTAAATTTATATTGTTATGCATGTATCTTGGAAATTAATTATTAAATTAAATAGAATTTTCATTTTTCTTAATAAAAATAATGCGAACCTTTAGGTATCAATTTTGGGCGTAGTGGGGGTGCTAATCCTTCCCCACTCGTAACCAACTCCCGAACCCATCTCTGGTTATCTTTTCGGTATCCGGTCTATCTTATCCAATTGACCGGTGGCGACTCCATTTTTTTTTATCATTTTTCTATTTAAAACATGTGGCTTCCCACCTGAGAACGGGCCGCCAAGGAAAGGCCCAGATGAAAAAGGTCGCTACAACCTTCAACGTTTCATTTTGAGTAAAAATGACCCCACTACGAATGAAAATTGTTAGTCAACTGACGATAAATAACTTAAAATGACACGAAAAACCTACATGGTAGTGCACACTGCGATAGCAGTGTCATATAAATAAATATGCTGACTTTACATAATAACACATGAGTCAAAAAATAATTTTAAAAAATTGTATAATATATAATTTTTTTGACGTATTATTTTGCCAAGTAATTTCAAGTTGTTTATCGTCAGTTGACGAACAATTTTCATCCTCAGAGGGCTATTTTGAACCAAAATAAAACGTTGATGGTTAAATTGCTTCAAAAAAAGAATATAGGCAAAAATAACTATTCAATCAAACATTAAATGTATTTTTTGGCATTATGCTTAGCATTTATAATAAGGTGAAAGATACGGAGGCAGTTGAGGTAAACCTAAAGAAAGGGACGAAAGAGATGGGATCGATGTATGGCGATGGTGCTTATAGGACTGTAGGTCGACAATCGGTACAAATATTGATATCGCCGCCGATTAAATAAAGAAAAAATGAAAAAGAAAGCAGCTATGTTGAAAGAAAATGAAAAAGTGTAATTCATATTTGGTAATATAAATTTTAATTATACGATAATATAAGTTTAAATTTTTAAAATGATCTTATTAAGTAATTATTTTCATTTTAGTTCCGTCAGCCGAACAACCCAACAAGTAATTGAATTCTCCATTTCAGACATGAACCTGAAATGTTCCATTTCCCCTATAAAGTCTAAGATTAAGGCCGTGATTCAATCTGAAGCCCAATGAGTCAATCAGTCAACGTGATTAAAAACAAAATGTTTTTTTAGGGCATCGCATAGAATCCTACCATACACTAGGCAGAGAAAAAATAGTACTTCTTCTGTGCTTTAAAAGTTGTCCTTTGTCAACTTTTTACCCATTTTAAAAAGAAAATATTTATGTAAGAAATATGTTATAAAATAATTAAAATAATAATTATATATATAAAAAGTTAAAACTTATTTTGTTAAAAAATTTTAAAAAATAAAATTTATCTAGTAAAAATTGTTAAAATTTTCAAATAAACAATTTAAAAATATAAAATGAACAAATTTTATGGTACAGATGAAGTAATGTTTTGAACAAATTTATAATCTATAAGTTTAAAAATTGTGGAATTTTTTAGGATAAACTACACCAGTAGACACTCAGCTAATGCTTTTTTTATTTTGGTCACCAAATTATTTTTTGACAAAATCACCATTAATGTTATATATATTTTTTATTTTGGTCACTGATAGACAGTTAAGATTTCGTTAAATTTTAATGGAAATAATGACCTGACTTGGTATAATATCAATTTTAGTCCCTAAAACTTATGTATTATATTTATTAAGTCTTAATTCTAAAAAAAATCACCAATTTTTTGGGGTCAAACCTCAAATTTTCCATCCTCTTTCTTCTTCCTCTCTGCAACAACATATTTTAACTTCAGAATGCACTTAACAAATTTGGGTCAGAATGAAAATGAGAACAAGAAACAATGGGGTTTTTTAAGGTGTCTAAAGTGGGTGTTTAATGCGTCGGGTTAGGAGCCAAGAGACCCACCATGAACGCCGCCTCCATGGTGCTCCATCAAGATCCCAATTCTCCTTTCTTCGTCTCATTTCCACAGTTCATGATTTCATTGCAAGGAACACAGGAAATTGATACAAAATCATGGATTTTTCAATATTACCCAAATCTTTCTTTACTAAAAATCAAAACTCCTTATTAATAAAACAGAATTAAAAAATCCGACCTGTAACGCTTCCATTTCGTATTTTACTTGTTCCTCAATCTCCTTTAATTCTTAGGTTCCTCATTTCTTTGATTTTCTTATCCATTTTCTCCCCCAAATATGATTACGTTGCCACTCTCCCTCTCCCTCTCCCTCTCCCTCTTATTCTCATCTACAAACAGACCACTGGGCAAAGTATATACGCAAAGCAATGAATATAAAACAAAATTTCCACCTTCACCATTATCATCTATTCTTAGCACAATAGAGACATATTTCAGTAATTAATTCCAATAAAAGAGTGATTCTGAAGAGTGATTCATGTGCTCATGATGTAAGTGGCCATTTAAAAAGATGTCCTGGTGTCTTTCTCTCGGGATTTTTCAGCCAATCATCCTACAATGCAGTATGTTGAAGATGAAGTTCAGGCCGAATGTGAAAATTTCAGTCATGATGATCTACCTGGTCAAAAAAATCATGTTAATCAGATATTAGATAATGATAATGACAATGCTAATCATGCTGAGGAAGATTCAAAATGGTGGGATGGTACATCACAGTTTTTGTTGGATTCACAACAGCTAGTGGAAGGGCTGTCTCTTTGTGGTGAACTCCTTCAGAGCCAGACACCGAAGAGGGATGCTAATGGTAATGATGGAATGTCGGAGGCAAACCCCGTCTTTCTGATTATGCTCAGTTAGGAGCAGAATATCTCAAAAAGGATCTGGAGGAGTGTCAAAACCTGGAAGATGATCCAACAAACATAGAGCTTGATACGCCACCAGAGTTCGGCTTGAATCAGCTTGTATGTTATATCCTTTCCTAACCCGTTTTACCATTCAGTTAATATATCCTTGTCATAATAAACTTGTTAACTGATCTTGCAGGACTTTGCATCACAAGATAGCTATATTGCTTGGGGTTGGAGCAAAGGTAACTGACTAAATACATTTGTCGTGGATCATGGAGAAGCATGTGGTAGAATATTTTGTAAAAACTTTATCCTATCAATCTTCATTATTTTGGGGCAATGTCAACTGTAAATTTTGGTGGGAAGCTTGAACCATGTTTAGTGATGGTGGAGATACTCTTGACATTTTGCCCGTGGAGGTTGCTGTTTCTAGAACTTGAATGCAACCATTCTGTTTCAGCTACGGATCGAAGACATCATTAATAGCTTTGATTATGGGAAACTAATGTACCTGTGATCTGTATTTTTAATCGCAGCAACAGAGCCTTGTGTTGGTTTGGTTTATAAATCTAGCTAACAAGTTTGCTTCTAGTACCATCATAACATGCTCTGAAAATGTTCATCAGTCTAGTCTGATGTATCACCCCATCATTATGTATGCATGCATGCATCCATACATGCTTATCCATCAGACAGGTTGTGTTGAAGAAAGAATCAAAAGTACCCAGGAAAATTCAATGCCGTGTGGACCACATTTGATCAATGGGGGGAAGTCACGACCTGTCAGAATCAAGTAAACTTTAGACGTATGATTGCACAAACCAACCAAGGCCAATAAGGCATCATCACACACAGATAGATGAAAGGTTCATGAATCTGTGGAGCTTTACAGATCAGTAGAAAGTTGGATTGAAAATGGCTTAGAAAAGAGACCACTATGCCTCCCTACAAAAACTGATCAAACAGGTCCACAGGAAACTTTGTTTCATCGTTCTTTAGGGAACATGATTGCTTTTGTGAAAGCCCTGCAACAAACTCATGTTGGCTGGCACCTTGTCTTAAGGAACCGCAGTTGCACTTACAGAGGCAGGTCTGCCATAAATATTTGATGAGCAAAGCACATGAGCCTTGGAAATGGGCCATAGGAGTGGTGTTTGAAGAATTTTAAAATATATAACTCGGGGGTATTAAAACTCGTTGAATGTCATGAAGCAAACTGAAGAACAGACATGAAGGACCACAACAACATGGCCAGTAACCATCGGTAACATGCTGATTTTGACTAAGGTCAATACTCTTTTTTTTAATACATTGATGTGATTACAAGGTAGTATTTGTTTATATTTTTTTAACTTTTAGTAAGGCATACACAAGTGCTCGAACTCGGGTCTCCTAAAATGAATATCATCATCTTTTTCACTGGAGGCACTCATTGGGTTCCTAAGGTCAATACTTAGTCCATGCTAGGGGTATAAACGAGTTGAGTCTACCCCAAGTAGTGTTGAGATCGACTCGGCTCGTTAAGAACTTGAGATAAGTTCGAACCTAGTAGTGCTAACCTCGACTCGACTTGTTAAAATCTCGAGCCGAGTTCGAGCTTGAGTTGAGTACAATCGAGTCGAGTATTAACCGAGCTTTGACCTAGTCAGACTTGAGTAGCTCGCAATTTACCTCGTCTCATTTACAAACATATTCATAATAATAATAATAATAATTGTTGAGTGAATTTATTCAACAACAATAATAATAATATCCAACAATATACATTTTAGTTCACTTTAACTTTAAAAAAAATTAAAAATTTTAGTATATTATATTTTCGAGTAGCTCGCGAGCTTTTCGAGTTGGTATCATCGAGTAGTTCAACTCGGCTCGTTAAGAACTCAAGTTGAGTATGAGCTCGAGTCGAATCCAATCGAATCAAGTTTGAGCTCGAGTTGAGCTTTGACCAAGCTTTGACTAAGTCGGACTCGAGTAGCTTGCGATCTGTCTCGTCTCATTTACAGCCCTAGCCCCCTCTCTTTTAACCAAAAAGCTTCCATTATTGTACCAGGTAAAGAGCAGAGAGCCAAAGGATCGAGTTGTTTTGCTCGATCTTCATCTCAACAACTCTTCCAATAATAATAGTTTAAGAAAGAATCCATCAAATTGTTCTAATAACTGAAGTTTAAGACCAACAGTTATAACATGCAATTAAGGAATCTTAATCCATGTTTTGTTGGCTCAAATCACTCGATAAAAACTAAATTTAGATTTTGATAACTGAAATTATATGATTGCCAATGACAAAAAATGATTCAAAATCCCCTAACCTGCACCCCTGCCCTGTGTCACGGCCATACCTTCGTTCACTCGACAAGTATGTCGTGCGGCACTTGAAAGAGACGTTTCCCGACCAAGTCAGCCCTTGTTCTCTGTGTATCTTTGTTCACTCGGTAAGTATACCATGCGGCACTTGAAATGGACGCTTCCCGACCAAGTCAACATTGTTCTCTATAGATCTGCTCAAGATAAAACAAGCAACGCGTCAGTTCTTAAGCCACAACATAATCCCTCAAGCCACGAGTCGATACCGTAGGGCATAGCAGATGCCCATAGTCGACCCCTACCTTCCCCGAAGGAAAAAGTGGTTTTATTAAATAAAACAAATATTCGGGTTACAAAAGAAGACTCACCCACACCATCGACTTGGGCAGTAGGGGCCGCCTCGATGGTGTGTAGGATACGTACTTGTACCAGTGGATCAGTCCAAACTCTGCCAACTGTCCACCCCCTACATATATGCGAAAATAACTTTATAGAAATGACCCTAGTAGACACTAAAATGCTTGAAACGAGGACACTCTTCCCTAACTATGGAAATACAGACTCTTTTCCCTAAACATAACGATGATTGAAACGATGACAACTTATTACCTACCCAAACATGGGGCCTTATACATAGCTGGCCATGATGTATCTACCCGGTTGTGGCCCTATACAGGGGATGGCCACAACATTCTTCCCTACCTAATTTGTCGACGTTCTCGTTGACTTGGCAGACTTGAGCTCCACGCTTCCCGAAAACATCTACTCCATCCCTATATAATTGCATTGCGACAACGTCTTCCCAGTAGCCTTTGGAAGAATCTTGGCCTCTTCCACTCCTGGTTGCTCCCCTTGGAAGATCAAACAACTCGCCGAAGGGACTGGAACGACTTTCACATATATCATGAAGTCCAAACCTATGACGACATCAAAGTTATCCATAGGGACTACTGTGTAGCTAATCTTTCCGTCCCATGATCCAATCTTGGTCTTCACATTCCTTACACTTCCCCATATACTTGATGCTTCAGAGTTCACAGCTTTTATTCGCCCCGCATCCTTGGTCAGAGTCAGATTGCACCTTTTCGCTTCCTCTAGAGAAATGAAGGAGTCAGTTGCTCATATGTCTACTAAGGCCTTTGTGACTTTCTCATTCAAAACTATGTTCACATACATCAAGCCTCTCCTTGGTTCTGTCCTAGCCTTGGCTTGTTCTTTTTGCATAGAATACAAGAAACGGATAGAACCCATTCTAGCTGGTTCATCCCTCTTGTCTTCCGATTGGTGGCCAACCTGGTCTGAACCTTTTGGAATAGTTCTCAGCGCCGATAGTGCACTCCTCTGTGGACATTCTGTCATTCGGTGAGGACCCTGACAAAGAAAGCAACATAGCCCTCGCCTAGAGGAATCATTATTTTGTCATCTATCTCTTTCCCAAGTTGAAAGTTTCTCTACTCGTGCCACTTTGTAACTTGCTATCCCACTGCCATTGTTGTTACCATGGCCAATGCCATTACCAGTACCATTGCCATTGACATTATCATTCCCTCCGCTGTTACCGTTTCCATTGCTCCGACTACTGCCATCACCACTTGCGGGTGTACCCTTACGCTTTGTGGAACCTTCACTATAATCACTAAGTCGTTCGGCAGCATCCATCGCCTCAGCCACATTTTGCGGTCTTTGTCTCTGGACCTCTGTTCTCGCCTACAATTTGAGTCATTCTAGAAAGTAGAACATTTTGTCTTGTTCGGCCATATCCTTGATGTCTAATATTAACGCGGCAAACTCTCTCACATACTCACGTACTGCCCATATGTGTGAGAGATCTCTCAACTTCTTCTGTGCATTATACTCCACATTCTCTGGGAGGAATGCATTCTTCAATTCCTTCTTTATCTCCTCCTACGTCTTGACGGAGCACATATTGCCATCAAACTTGGACCGCCACCACAACTTGGCATCCCCTGTCAAATACATCGAGGCAGTGGAGACCTTGTCCTCGTCTGATGTCGTATGCACTACTCGAAAGTATTGTTCAATGTCAAATAAGAAATTCTCAAGTTATTTGGCATCTATGTTCTCTTCAAACAGTTGGGGATCTGGGATCTTGGCCCTTTGGCCCCTGTCACCTGCAGCTGAATTGCCTACAGCCACTTGGACTAGGTTGATGAGACATCTGAGTTCAGCCAACTCATTCTTAAGGTCACTCATAGCTTCTTTTGCTTCATTATTGAGTTCCTTTATGACATCCGCCAGTTCTTGTTGGGCTTCCTCAATTTCCCTAACACGATCGCTCGTGACCATATGTGCTCTCATGGCAGCTACTGCAGCTTCCAGCTCTTCAAATTTAGCAGGATCAACCGACCTATTGCTTCGAATTTTAGCCATTTTGAAAAGTAAGTATGCACCGCTGTATCCTGCAAACACAGCCAAGCACCATTGTGCCAAGAAAAGAAAATAATTGCCAGATTCCCAATGATCAAGTTAGGCCCTATTGTGCCACAAAACCAACAACACTCTTCTTTTCAACACAACAAGCGCCTCTGCGCTGAACATAAATGAGCACCATATTGGGTTACTTCCTGAGCGACATCATGCTAGGATAATCATTTTGGTTAACGACAGGCACCTCCGTGCACTGATTTCACTATGACAACCCATCTAAGACTCCAAGACATATTGAGTGCCTCTACACCCAAACAACCATAGTGCGTAACGTCAATCACCTCTGTGAATTGATGACACTATGTTGAACTCGTTGGCACCTCTGTGTGATAAATAATAAGTGCCTCTGCACTGAAACAACCATAGTGGTTAGTGTCAGTCACATCTTGTGTACTGATCCCACCAAGTCCAACTCGTTCGCACCTCTATGCAATAAGAAATAAGTGTCTCTTGCACTGAAACAACCATAGTGGTTAACGTCAGTCACCTCTTGTGTACTGATCCCACCAGGTCCAACTCATTAGCACCTCTGTGCAATATAAAGATCAAGCACCGCGTATGCTTCGATCGCTATAGTGGTTACCGGCAGACACCTATGTGCGCTGGCTCCACTATAAAACTCACATGCACCTCTGAGCCATAAATTCATAATCGAGCACCATTGTGCTAAAAGGAATGAGCGCCACTGCGCGGAGATAATAAGCAAGCACCTCCGTGCCCGAAATAATAGTCAGGCACCTCCGTGCACTAACCAACCCTCAATTTGTTTAACATTGTTGACTCACCCAACCCACTCCTTTTACGAGGGTGCTTGGTGTGGAGTCCAACAATCTAACGTCGTACAAAGTTTAAATTCACATCAACCCTGATCGAAAGCCTTGCTCTGATACCACGTGTCACGGCCATACCTCCGTTCACTCGACAAGTATGTCGTGCGACACTTGAAAGAGACGTTTCCCGACCAAGTCAGCCCTTGTTTTCAGTGTATATTTTGTTAACTCGGTAAGTATACCGTGCGTCACTTAAAAGGGACGCTTCTCAACCAAGTCAGCCTTGTTCTCTGTAGATTTGCTCAAGATAAAACAAGCAACGCGTCAGTTCTTAAGTCACAACATAATCCCTCAAGCCACGAGTCGATACCGTAGGGCATAGCGGATGCCCATAGTCGACCCCCACCTTCCCCGAAGGAAAAAGTGGTTTTATTAAATAAAAGAAATGTTCGGGTACAAAAGAAGACTCACCCACACCATCGACTTGGGCGGTAGGGGCCGCCTCGATGGTGTGTAGGATACGTACTTGTACCAGTGGATCAGTCCAAACTCTGCCGACTGTCCACCCCCTATATATATGCGAAACTAACTTTATGGAAATGACCCGAGTAGACACTGAAATGCTTGAAACGAGGACACTCTTCCCTATCTATGAAAATACAGACTCTTTTCCCTAAACATAACGATGGTTGAAACGAAGACAACTTATTACCTACCCAACTATGGGGCCTTATACATAGCTGGCCACGATGTATCTATCCGGTTGTAGCCCTATACAGGGGTTGGCCACAACACCCTGCAGGTTGCCCAGTCCGTATGAGAAACTTTATTCTTCGGTTTGAATATTAAAATGAAGGAGACAAGAAATTATGAAGCACCCTTTCATGTAGACAAAGATTTGACATATCAATTTCTTTCTTTTATTTAGTAATGAATCAGTAGTACCTAATGTATTGTATATTTGTTATCAAGCACCAAAAATATATATGTATATGTATATAAAATAATAGATTAATGAACTACCAACAGTCACCTACTTAATTATTGGAAAAGAAAGCCACTTAAAATGATGATGATTGGTGCATATATCTTAGTTTGGATATTGGAATCAAATGGATGAGATGTTTAGGAAACTTTTTAAACATTGTACAAAAGCCAAAACCTTCTGAAATAATTCAAACCCATATTCCAATCCTTTTTGTGATCCATAGGGCAATTCTTGCCTCAACTTTGCAGAACACCATCCCCGATGGATCTAACTCTCAGCTTAGCTTTATTTTGAAGAACTTCAGTCCATGCATCGTCATACAGACACATGTTGATTCATTTTGTAAGTCCATGGAATTTGGAGGATATACAGCCCCTTTTTCCTTCTCTGGGATGCTTTTTGCTGTTCATGCAAGATTAAACGAATTTAATGAGTGATTTCAGTAAAAATAATATATTTTTTAAAAGATTTGAGTTTAAATTATTTTATTTATAACGAATGTGTTTTGTGAAAAGATTAAAAAATAATCGAACACTGTCTCGTAATTATAATAAAATTAATACTACCTTTGTTCTACTGAAAATGTCCAGTATTGACTTTTTTAAGTCAAAATTTTTAAAATTGAACTATTTATTACTTTAAATATATTATTGATAAAAATACGAAAAAAAATATGTTTTGAAAACCTTATATCAAGTAGTTTAAAATATATATTTTATAAAATTTAATTAATTCAAATATTTAAAATAATTATGATCAAAATTAAAAAATTTAATTTTTTAAAAGTCAATACTAAATAAAATTAGTGGGACGGAGTATTAAAAAATGTTTAGCAGAAGGATAAAGAAGAGAGCAGAGGGAGTTGGTTCGAAGGCGTAAAGAGACATGGTGGTGGGGTTAGAGGATAAGGAGGCGCACGTGCGCCTTTGTCTTTTGACCATATTTTTAACCCTTGTCTGTCCCTACCACCTATCCTTACAATTACCATAAAGTAGTCAGTGGCAAACTGGCAGTTGAGTTTGAAAATATTACCCCCCCCCCCCTCCCCCCTATCCTATCTTATCTTTGATGTGGCCGACAACGGAATATTAGATTTCCCTCTAATCAATCTAAACTTCGAATAATTTAAGAGTTATATTTTAATATATATTTTTTATTAAAAATATAATATATTTTTAAAAAAAATCTAATTATTAATCTTTTAAGTTCTTAAATCTTAAAACATTAAGACATTAACTTTAAATTTTAAATTATGTAATTTAAATTTTTAAATTTTAAATTAATCTTTTAAATCTTAAATTTAATAAATTTACATAAATTAAAATGTACACAATTTATAAATCAAAATTTTATAATTTAAATTTGAGTTCAAATAATAAGAATTCAAATTAAAAATAGTTTAAAAAATTTAAGACAAATTAATAAAGGAAGTCAAATTCACACATGTGGCCCATCTGACTAGATTCCGTAACTTGGCTTTGAGTTTTACTGATGGTAGTGGCACGTTTGAGAGAGGTAGGGCCGTCTTTACCGTTCGGGAGGCGCACGTGAACGTGGGTTGTGAATTGTGGTCCAATCATTCAACTCACCACCATGTAGTCTTCACCCACACTCCACCCATGTTTATTTTGAAGAAAAAAAATCCTGTCCCTACTATGTCACTAAACTATAAAATAATTATAGAATAAAATATTAAACATATATGTGAATCAAAAAATACTATATAATTATTTAAAAATATATAATTTAAACATTTTTTACTATTATACCTTTATTTAATAACTTTACCATTAGTTAAGGAAGTTCCGATACAGTTGATGAAAAAGTTGAGGTTTTGGGTATGGATTTTTTAAGTAAAAAAGTTATTTTTCTGTTAAAAAGTAATAATTTAGTAAATATTTATTAAAAATAAATCATCCTGACATTAAAACTAAAATATAGTACGACATAATACTCCATTTGTCCTACAAAAAACGTTCATTGTTGATTTTTCACGTAGTTTTAAAAAGAAAAAGTTTATGTAAGAAGTATTAAGTAAAATAATTGAAACGACAATTTTATCTTTGAAAAGTTGAATTTTATTTTGTTACGTAGTTTTAGAAAGAAAAAGTTTACGTAAGAAAAATTATGTAAAATAATTCAAACGACAATTTTATCCTTGAAAAGTTGAATTTTATTTTGTTGGGAAACTAAAAAAGGGGTATAAAGGGAAATATGCCTTTTAAAAGTTGTTAATTTTTTCAATGAGATATTTTAAGTGTGACAATATTAAAATACAAAAAGAACATATTGAGTGAGACAAAGGGAGTAACAATCTTATTTTTAAAATATATGCATTTTATTAATTTGTTGCTATTAAAAGAATTTAATAAATTTAATATTTAATATTTAAAAAGTTCGACTACACCCTCCTGAACACCCTTTGACCACTTGTATTTTATACATTTTTACATTAGTTAAATAACCAACAAATGTGATAGCTTGATAGACACAACACTTCACTACTAAGTAGCTGACAGACTAATGGAATAGACTTATTATGATCTTAACGTCGCTTGCTGGTGGACACAATCACTACACTAATGAAATTTAAAAATAAAAAAAAAACAATTTATTGAATTATTTTAAATTAAAATCAAATCAATAGAATATATAAGTTTTAGGACAAAAATTACTATTATATCAAGTCACCCATTTCATTTCGTTGTTGTTGGTGATGAAGACACTTCAATCAGAGAAAAAACCAACGAGATCTATGTCACCAAACAATCATCGTCTAGCCCCCGCGCCAAATTGAAAAGCCTTTTGTTGCATAGAAAAAAGTTTGATACAATTTATCGGTTAAATATATACAGTTGGATGTAATATCTAAATTATATAGATTCATTCGTGTTATACCCCTAATCAATTGTATGGGATCCGCTAATTCACTAATCTTCCCTAAAAAAAATGCCTTCTCAAGGAAGCTTTAGAGTTCATTCCCGATGAAGCTTTGGGCACCTATATAATGGGCACATTCCCACTAAAAAGAGGTCTCTCCTCCGATGATGGTACCACCACTCGAGTTGTCTACCTTGTGGCTCATGGCCCCAATCCAACCAGGGGTGAACCGCTAAATTCTACAGTTCATCAGCACTCACTGTGGCTTTCCGTCCGTCCCACGACGAATGAACCACCACAAACTACCACCAAAATTCTCTCTGATCACCGCCTCCACCTCCTTGTTTGGTGTCGCCCAAAACGACATCAATAATTGGTGCGGTGAACGTAGAGAACGTCGATGATCAGAATCAGTTAGAAGGTGTAACCCGAATTTCCCTCGCACTTGATCTTTCTGACTGATGATATTAGTGTGAAGATCGACGATGACGATTAGAATACTACTGTCATGTTCGAAGATTGTCTAAAAAGAAGGAAAAATAGAAAATAGATGTGTGACACCGCCTGCTTGGCTTTTCTAGCTAGTAACGAAGAGAAAGAAGCCATAACTTTCTTCATAAGAAAGAAAAATAATACATCTAGTGTCTATCGTCAGTGCTTGTAAAGTGCGTCGAGGCTACGCTCTGATGGACTATGAAGAACCTCCACTATCAGCCTTCGTAAAAGTGTTGTAAGTCCGTATAGTAATAAAGACATCTGATATGTCTATTTAAGTGTTTTAGGAAGAAATACTACGTGTCGTTTACTTTGAAATCTATAATTGATGGCACTATCCTTCGCAAACGTTTTTAGCCGACATAAGCGTTGATTCTCTGCCAGACGATATTAAGTTGTCCGCTTCAGCATTAAGCACTACATAGGCGTTACCACAAAGTACTATGCTCTTCTACAAATGATTTTTCAACAACTATTCTTTTACAAATGAACTCTGCCACAAAACTATAAGGTACAAGGGCTAGCCCATTGGTATACAAAATACCCCGAAGAATTAGTACCTCTCAGACAAGTACTTAAACTACTATGAATGAATTAATGTGTGGATGAATGAATGCAAATGAATAAACCTCTATTCTCCTGCATTGTCGCCACACGGGTATGCTGAGTCGTCTCTGTCTATTTAACATATCTAAAGCACAACTGTTTCTACGAATCTCGAAGCACCTCTACTTAGTTATTGACTGTCACTACAAAAGCTATTGATTGTCTCTACAAAAGTTCTTAATTGTTTCTACAATAATAACAAGATGCCTCTATTCAGTTTATGGTTGTTTCTCCAAGGTCATCGAGATAAGCTCCGCTCATAATGTGATTGTTTCTCTAAGGGCATCAAGATAAGCTCCGGCCATATTATGATTGATTCTCTAAGGGCATCGAGCTAGGCTCAGTCCAATATTTTCAAAATTTATCTATTTCTATAATATCTCCGAATTACGTCTAATTCTATAATATTTCGAAATGCTCAACTCGATAAATGTTTGTTTTTAAAAGAATAGTGATATTTCTGTCCATCTAGTGCCGTTAGTACTGCGTTTCTACAAGAACGTTGAGATATCTTAGCTCATCTACCCAGACTTTCGACTGATTCTCTAAGGGCATGATTCTACAAGAGTGTAGAGATGCATCAACCCAAAAAATATGACTGACACTCCAAGGGTATGAGATGCCTCTGCGTAGAGATGTCTTCTCCCTTCTTACAATTGATTATATAAGAGCATCAAGATGATCTTCGCCCATTACATGTTTATTTCTATACGGGCATGGAGATAACTCCGTCCAATACTCATATGGTTCTATAAAGGCGTCAAGATGACTCCGCCTGATCTTCATTTATTTCTACAAGGGCATCGAGATGACTTTCTCCCATTACATGTTTTTTCATACATGGGCATAGAGATGACTCGGCCCAATACTCATATGGTTCTACAAATGCGTCGAGATAACTTTGCCTGATCTTTATTTATTTCTATAATGGCATCAAGATAACTTCCGCCCATTACATGTTTGCTTCTACAATGATATTATGATGCCCACATTCTATGCCGATTGGGGCATGAGGATACTACGAACACACGGATGCCTTCGAATTCTTTCTTAAATACTGTGAGCATTTGTGGGCTTACGAAAAATGGAGATACCTTCATACAATTTACACTTGTTTCGACAAAGGTGTGAAATACCACTCAATAATCGACTGTCTCTCCAAGAGTATTGCCCCAACCCCGTCTACGGCATAATTGATTCTACAAAAGGGAAAGCCTTTACCCAACTCATGACTGAATCTACAAGAGTGTTGAAACAACTATGGCACAACTACAACTAATTATATGAGAGCACACAACGATCTTACGGACTGAAACACATATCTTTCTTACCCCTAATCGCTCAAAAAGCCTCTACAAGGATCCTCAAGAATTATTCACACCCTAATTACTACAGAGTGTGCAACACCCCCCATTCAATCCACATCTGGGTCCACAACACATCAAGATAATCAGACTCGATTTTTCAAGGGCAAGAAATAATTTAAGGAGAACACAAATATTTCTCTCCCCTCCAAGTATTCTAAAAGGACTCCACAAGATGGGTGGCCAATCATTACAAAGCACGCAAAGATAACCTCTGCCAAATCGAGAACTAACTCATCCGAAAAGGAGCGTGACTCAGCATAAAATGGCTTAAATACGTCTATCTCTATAGAAGAGATGTAGACATGGATAACAACATATTACAGACTGTAAACAAAAATGCCACCATCTCGCATACACCCAAAAATAGGGAACAAAATAAAAAGAAAATTTTTCGGAAGGGTCATTCGCTTTAACCTCGGAGGTGTTAGCTCTCGACTAAAGGGAGAATAGTGTTATGCATCCGCCAAAGATAATTAGTATCGGAGAGATATCAACGCCTTTGAAGCTAATCAGTATCGGAGAAACTCCTCCACCCACTACGCCCCAAGTCTGCATCCTACGTCCTACGTATACAGAACGCACAGCCCCCGAAGCCGTTGCCCTCAAACTACTCTTGACAGGACAACCATCAAATCCCCAGACCTGACAGCTAAGCTAGCACCTGTCAGCCTATCAGTAGTCGTGACTGATTCTCCATGATAACTTCCCAGGGTTGAGGCATCCCCTCGTTCTACATTGTTTCTCTATTGACTGTGACTCTCTGCCCCAAGCTTACAGAAGGTGAACCACCATGATTTTATTTGCGACAATATATTTTCTCCACATACAACTACAAGCCAGACTTCAGCTACACGTCTCGGCTCATGTTACTTATGACATTCCCTTCAACTAAAGGGGGCAATTGTTATACCCCTAATAAATTGTATAGAATCCACTAATTCACTAATCTTAAGAAGCTCATTCTCAATAAAGTTTTGGAGTTCCTTCTCGAGGAAGCTTTGAGCGCCTATATAACGGGTACATTCCTACCAAAAAGGTGTCTTTCCCCCGATAATAACACCACCACTCGAGTTGTCTACCTTACGACTCTCGACCTCAATCCAACCAGGGATAAACTGCCCGATTCTACAGTCCACCACCACCCAATGTGGCTCTCTTCCCGTTCCACTACGGGTGAACCACCATAAACCGCCACCAACCTCTTCTTTGATCATCGCATCCACCTCTTTGTTTGGCGTCGCCCAAAAACGACATCAACAATTCTCACTCATAAATTAAAGAATATTAAAATGTTTAAACATATCTTATCCACCTCTTTTTTTTGTTTTGTACCGATAAAATATTATCTAAACTAAACTTAATCGAGCGAGGAATTGTTGCAATACTGCACCTGGAAAAATTTCCTGAAATGTGGCACCTCTCTTTTTATTTTCAAATCTATGACATTTGCTACGGTAACAATGAAGTCAGATCACCTATAACCCGACTTTGAACAGTGTTTTCTTTTTTATTAAAAAATTGAAGTCGAATCACCTACAATCTAACTTTGAACAGTGATTTCTGTGTAAAGTGTATTCCCACCGCCTATCTTCGTCATTTTTAATAAAAAATAGAATGAACAATGAAGTCGGATTGAGTGCACGTCGATTTCACTTTTACCATTCAAACTATAATATTTGTGTAAATAATTTTGCTTGTGACATTTGTGGAAAAAAATCAACAACAATAAAAATCCAAACCTTAATCAAGTAAAAATTTTAATTTGTAAATATTAAGATTCTAACAACAAATAAATACGGTTCATATAACATGGGTTAATGTTGTTAGGTCCAAGACAACAAAAACAAAACAAGGGGGTTATGATGGAGACCTCATAACAAACTTAATTAATGTAGGGCATAATTGGTTTAATATTGTGATTGTAAAAAATATTTTGAAAAATATAGCATCTTCTAAATTATTTTTGAATCTATTGCACTTTCTACAGTATATTCGACCTCATAAAAAAGTAAAAATATTTGAAAATCGGTTACTTTCAATCCGACCTCATAGAGAAAAATAATAAAAAAATTGAAAGTTACTAGCTTTGAATCCGACCTCATGGACCAAAACATAATAAAAAATATGAAAAATTTTAAAAAAATGAGAACCAGTTGCTTTCGATTTGACCTCATGGGGAAAAATAATAAAAAAATCTTAAAACCTGGTAGCTTTTAATCCGCCCTCATAGACCAAAAAATAATAAAAAATATGAGATCCCATTGCTTTCAATCCGCCCTCATCTTAGAAAATAAAAAAAAATTAAGGTCTGAAACCTCATGCTTGTGGCAGTGTGCAGGGAATATTCAGCGAATATAATAAAAATAAAAAAACTTGAAATGCATGAGGCCGGCATGCTTATCTTCCGTCTTCATAAAAAAAAAGCAAAGACCTCATAGGCGTGCTTGACCGGTTATGCAGTCTAAAAAGAATACTGTTGAAAAAAGCAAAGCATGCATGCAGTCTGAAACAAATACTGCATGCTTGGAGTCGTGCAGTCTGAAAAAATTGTGAATGACAGGTCATGCAATCTGAAAAAAATAAAGACTGTTGAAAAATGGTGAATGACCGGTCATGGAGTGCTGAAAAAAATACAAACCCGCGAAGAAATTTTGAATAATGCATGGCAGTATTAATTTTTCGGAAATAGGGTTTATTTATATTGATTGAATGGTTGGGTGTAGGATAAATGGTTAAGGTTTGAATTTTTAGTTGTTAAATAGGAGTTGAATGTAAGGAATTGTAGAAGAAAGTTTGTGAAGAAATTGGGTGAAGAAGTAGAAGAAAGAAGAAGATTTAGAGAAAATATTGTAAGTTTTTAAGTTTATATATTTTATTTTTAAATTTAGTTTGAATATTTTTAGTTGTTTTTTCTTTATAAAATTTTAAAGTAGTAGTTACGATTAAATTTAGTGGTAATTATTTTTACTAATATTTTCTTACTTGTCATGTATGTAGTTTTGTTAGAAGGATGACCGATCAAAATCCTATGTTGAGATTACAGAATCAACACGTATCTAGTGTTACGGTTGATGATATGGTGAATTTTTTTTTAAAGAAGTTAATTCAAGATTAGTAATATTTTATTCTCTTATTTGTTATTATTAACAATTTTTTAATTTAATGCAGGCAACCGAGGAAACTTTTAAACATCACCTAAGCATGTGGAGTAATGACCCACCCCTGATATGGTCTAATGGTTGCAAGATGCGGGATTCTATCATACCACATTTATTCGTGGCTACAAGTTGATTCCCGGTTTAATTACTGCACTAATTAAACGCTGGAGACCGGAGACTCATACATTTCACATGTCGTGTGGTAAATGGGAGTCCATTGGTTAAGAAGACGGAGGTTTCAGCTGTAAAGCTCTGCTATGATTACCTCAACCAGATTCCAACTGGAACCGATGTGAGAGGATCCATTATTAAATTGAGATGGTTGCAGAGAGAATTCAAGCTCGGGCGCAATAATACACCGCAAGATATTAGTTATGCAAGTTGAGCCTATATTTTAAAACTCATTGGGGGATACTGGGGCCGGATAAATCTAGCAATTTTGTTCACACACGGTATCTACCATATCTATCATTGTCTTTAGAAGCTGGTAATTATAGTTGGGGATCAACAATATTAGCTTGGGCATGAGAACGACTTCCATTTTTTACACCGGTTACTCGAAGTTCGAGAAAATTTCCTCTTGTCAGTAGGTAATTTTTTTACTTCGATTTGGAAGTTTAAGTTTACTCAATTTTAAAATATTTTTATTTTATCAAAAAAATAATCAAACGACTGTTATTTAGATGTGTATGCAGATGGAATGCGAAAAAAGCTCATACAGGGTTAGCACACAACAATGTGAGAGTGTTTAGAGCTTCTATTGATTTATCTTGCAAAAATAAGGTATCAGAATTAAGTTACCATTACATGTTATTTTTTATGTAATTAATTTATTTTTAAGTTAAATTTATATAATTTTTGCAGTTTATTTGGAGGCCATACATCAGTGGACGCGTAAATGTACCGGAAGCATTGATGCGTGATTCTTATCTCTGGTGTGCGGTTACACCGATGATCCACTTTGCTTTTGTAGAGTACCAGTTCGGAGATAGGGTCCTAATACAGTTTTGCTTCTATCAGCCCATTCCGAGAGATCCACTGAATCATGACACCCTACACCGTGTGGACTTTCGCGGGAAGGGGCATCATGCATGGGAAATAAAGCATGTCAAGTACGTTGATATGTGGAACAACACGTGAATTGTTGCCATCTCGCTCTCCAATTCAAGCCGATAATTTAGAGCTAGATAATTCAGAGTACATGTTCTTCTATTGTAATAATGGATGACCGTACTTGACTACTGCGGAAGAACGAGAACAATGCCGAGTATTTCTAAAAAAATATGGTGGTCATGGTAAATTATCTAAGAGTGCAGCGGGCCGGAGTCAAGCGAATGAATCCTAAAGTGAATCTAGTACACCGAATATGTATGGTGATACTTCTCCAACCATATATGAACATCCAGCAATGACCGGGAGCTCGGTAGCAAATCCAGTGGATGACAGATTTGATCATCCACAACCACCTATTTACCATCCAGTTGTGGGCAAGAACTCGTTTGCAAATCGGTGGATGACAGATTTTATCATCCGCAACCACCCATTTATCATCCAATAATAGGCGGGAGATCGGTAGCAAATCCAGTGGATGACGGATTTTATCATCCACAACCACCTATTTACCATCTAACTGTGGGCGGGAGCTCGTTTGCAAATTTAGTGGATGACAGATTTTATCATCTACAACCACCCATTTATCATCCAGCAGTGGGCGGGAGCTTAGTTATGAATGATTATGAAGCATACGTACCTGATTTTTATCATTCACAGCTACCCATATACCCGAGCTTTGGTGGAAACATGGACTATCAGTGGATCACAGATTTTATGGCGTATACGTCGATTAGCAGTCCTACGTTTTCACCATATAGTAGTGACTATGTGTTTACAACGCCACCTCCTATGCCTCGGATGATTGATGATGACGAAGATGATGCTGAAGAGGTTGATGATGAAGATGATGATAATGATAAAGATGATGATGATGATGTATCCCAAAGAGCGTAACGGGATCGACCACACCCCAACATGGACAAAAATTACATCGAAAATGATTGCATGTTACTCTTTTTCTATGTAATATAAATATTTGAATTTGAATATTATTGTTTTTGTTATGTGATGCCTATTATTATTAGTTATTTGAATTTTTATTTTAGAAATTATGTGATATATGTAATTCATTACCAAAATAAACACCGAGCATGCTTAATCATAATCAAATAACTTACTCATAATCAAATAGAAAATGTTCATTTGAATACAAATATAAAGAAATGAAACTACTTCTAGCACGAATAGTTAATGAAATCACCGAGGCATGGCCATGTAATTCGGTCGATTTGGACATTTGTTTTTGGAATGCCATGTACCCCTACATTTCGTACATATCTTTGGTTCTCCCGCCTCTCTATAATGAAGATCCATGCTGGTATGGATGCGAGTCGATAGAGGTCGGCCGTTTGGTTCTCTTCGGAGTGCTGGATTTGGTAACCATTTGTCATACTCTAGTGGCAGCCAATATTGTAAATTTGCGACCAGTGGGAACTCACATCTATAAATATTTATTATCATGTGCAAGTTAAAGCATTCATCCTCAAAGCTGTACGGGTCAACCCCTTTAGACATACACACTGCAGTTACATGCCTACATAGATATCGCCATGCCTGGAACTCACCACAGTCGCACCATATTTGCCTAAAATTGACTCGAAATGTTTGGCGGTACCCTCACTTGTTGTTGCGCACAAAATCAACAACATAAAAAATATGTCCATTTAGGTCGAACCCGTGAACAACCATCGATCTTGCCGGTTCCACGTTCTTTTCCATTTTTCTCACAAGATTGGGAGACCAAACTTGTCCCATATTTATCATAGCTTAGATTTCTGACCCTTTATCGGACCAAACCTCATAACACATAAATAATCGAGTATGAGAAAACAAAAATTACATGCCCATGCCTAAAATTACGCTGCAAAGGTTAGGCTTTTTCCATCTTTCAATAGCGTTCTTGCCAATATGACGTACACAATACGCGGGATAGGCGTGTGGAGGTGTCCATCTACTGTTCTATCAATCAATTGTTGCTAGAATGCCCGATGCTCTATCAGAAATCAAGCAAACCCCATCTTCATAGATAACATGCTTACGTAAATTACTTAAAAAGAATTTCCAAGAATTCGCCGACTCTTTATCAATAATTGCGAAGGCAATCAGAAAGATATTTTCATCACCATCTTGCGTAACGACAATCAACAGTACATGTTTGTATCTTCCATACAACCATGTGCCATCGACTTGGACCATACGTTTGCAATATGGAAAGCCGTCAATGCATGGCTTGAACACCCAAAATAATTTGTCGAATATTTTCTTCCCTTGAAGAAGTTCACATTCTCGGTTGCATGCATCCAATGTTTTATACCTGACTATGGTCCCCGGAACGAATAATATCATTGTGTTCAATAAATTCGGTAGCTCATTGTATGACTTCTTGTAATTACCATACATATTTTTCAACGCCTCTCTTTTGCATACCAACCCTTACCATATTCTATTTGATACTCAAATTGTTACTTAATAAATGCCATAATCGTTGAAACGGTAACCATTGGATTTGCTTCAACCAACATCTTCATGTGTCTGCTTATTACATCCGAGTCTAATTTACGGTGATCTTGGTTGATGGAATTTCGTAAACAAATGTGGCGACCATTGTACTTTGTAATCTCCCAACGATTTTTCCTCTGAAGTTTAGACACTCGGATCTTTCAAGTACAATCTTCTCCATATTTAACACATTTTGCAAACAGAGTTCTCGGACTGGATTCTTTAACAATGAAGTCTACATACTTTCTGATGGAATACTCTTTAACTGCCAATGTAGCTTCTTCCTTATCTGCAAATTGCATCCTAACCGATAATTCATTAGAGGAACCCGAACATATTTATGGCATGATCGGGTATTCAGGTGCCCTTATCATATCATAATATATTAAGTTCATGTGAGCAAGAGGTTCATACCATGTAATGTCATCCCCACCCGAAACGAACTCACCACTACCAAAAATAGGCTCATCACCAAGGTCATCACCACTCAAATTCAGATTTACGATTTCTTCATCTTTATCTTCTTTAGAATCAGCAAGCGTTTGCCCCCATCGGCCTTGGAGATTTTCAACGTCAATGCCAACACTCGGATCAACCGTCGTCTCAACAGTCGGGAATGTCGAAGGCCATGCATATGGATGAAATGCACTCGATGTCCTACTTTCCAACAGCGTAACAAAGCTGTCTCCAAGCCTATAAGGTTGGTCGTCAACCGCGCTGCCGAAACCCATTTGAGAAGAACTTCTATATACATTTTTGGATGAGCCCGAAACATCATATCTCCCACGCAACTCAACATGTAATGCAACACTTCTTATACATGTTGAATCATGCTATGCAATCATGATTCCAACATCACTATCATCTTTAAGAGCTATTGCAGAATATCTGATCGGATCATCACATGTCTTCCACCGATACCGCAAATGAACAATCCCAGCTCTTACTTTTTTCTATGTCATGCTTCAGCTCTCGAAGGGAAATGTCTTTTAAAAATCTCATCTTTGTAGCGTTTTCCGAGTCAAATACGACACTGATATTAGTTTTTACAATTTCTCCATCGTAATGGATAAATGCCATAAAAACGTTGCTCATTGTCTCTGCGCGTTCAAAAAAATTACATTTTCGAATCAAAATATAGAAATCAAAACTATCATAATGCAGTAATATATCGCTACGAATTTTTCCCATAAACAACATTCTAAAATACAAATAAACAAACAATATACACATTCAAAAGAAAATGTAGAAATCAACTTACTCTAAATTTCTTCAAAATTTCTTTCTCCTCTTTTATCTTCTTCTTCTTCTCCTTCTTCACCCAAATTTTTTTAGACTTTCTTACATATTTTACCTTTCAACTTACTTATTTAACATAAAAAACACAACACACAAAACAATACAATTTTTTCTCGTTCTTTACCCCTACAATCTATCTAATAATACATTCAAAATTCAAATTCAATACCCCTACACAATTTAAAATATTTATAAATTATTTTTTAATATCCTTTTCAATTTTTTTGTCTTATCCGGGTCTGCCATGCATGCCTAAAATTATGCAGGTTGCCAAACTATTATTTTTTTTATCAGTGAGTCATTTATATTTTCAAAAATGGCAGTGCACCGTTTTAATTTTTTTTCGAAATAAAGCCTGTCCCTGCACACTGCCACAAGCATGAGGTTTTAGTCCTCAATTTTTTTTTATTTTCTAAGATGAAGTCGGACTGAAAGCACATTGCTTTCATGTTTTTTTTTATTTTTTATTCCATGAGGTCCGCAAGCAACAAGACCTTAATTTTTTTTTTATTATTTTGTTCAATAAGATCGAATTGAAAGCAATGGGATCTCATATTTTTTTATTATTTTTTGGTCCATGAGGGCGGATTGAAAGCTACTAGCTTTCAAGTTTTTTTTATTATTTTCTCCATGTGGTCGGATTGAAAGCAACCGGTTCTCATATATATATATTTTTAATTTTTTCATATTTTTTAGTCCATGAGGTCGGATTGAAAGCTAGTAGCTTTCAAGTTTTTTTTGTTTTTTTCCTCATGAGGTCGAAAGCAACCGGTTTCCATTTTTTTTTAACTTTTGATGAGGTCGGATTGAAAGCTATCCGACCTTAAAAAATACTGTAGAAAGTGCAATAGATTCGAAAATAATTTAAAGGATACTATATTTTTTAAAATATTTTTTCCAATCACAATATTAAACCAATTTTCCCATTAATGCAGTAATTCAAGTTTTGGCTTTGATGAATACCACTAAGTTTGATCTAGGTTTCTTATAGGGCATTACCTAGTCGCCTAACTCTAGTATTAATAAAATGTGGTCAAATTTTTTTAATCTGGTTTTTGGGAAAGAAAGTGAAAAGAATGAGAATTAAACAAGTTTGCAGTGTGCACTCTACCACCATTACTGTTATGAAAAATTTGTGTAAATTCTACACAAATATTTTAGTTTTAGAGTTAGGGTTTATATTTTAAGGGTTATAATTTAATGTTAGTGCTTAGAATTTAGCGCTTATAGTTTAGTTTTTAGGGTTTAAAGTTAAGAATTTAGAATTTAAGTTTTATAATATAAATATGAAGGTTTTTATAAAATAATTTTTACATAAACTGTGTATCAAAATTTATTATGTTATGTGGTCATGAATCATGATGACCATAAACAGGGTTGTAATGAAATATCTGTTGCCCACTTTTAGTTGGTTGTTCGTTTCCTCCTTAGTCCCCCTCGTCTGCCCCCCCCCCCACCCTAAAATGTACCTATATAGGGTTGGTCAAAGCATTCATCATATTCGTGTATAGTTTTAGGATTAAGTTACAAGATGATAAAACAAACCTCACTTTCCTTCATTTTTCTCCATAATCTTTCTCATATTAGAATGTAATTGTCAATTATCAGAGCCATTATCCGAACTCCCAACTCAAATTTGTTGAGAATTAACGATTTCAAAACACATAATAAGGAGAGTGCTCTTTCTTTAACCCTCAATTTGTAATAATTACACAAGTTTTGATTATGTTTGAAATTAAGTCAAGTACTATATGAATTCTAACCCTCTCCAAAATCAAGTTGAATTTGATTCCTAGACAAGAGAAAAACTCTACAAACACTGTTTTTATCTACAACACATTAACACTCAAACTTAAGGCAACTTGGGCAAAGTTCTAGGGGTATATCCACCCCAATCCCCTGAAATTTATCATCTAACAAAACCCA
The DNA here is from genome assembly GCA_019671005.1 of Hibiscus mutabilis. Taxonomy (NCBI): domain Eukaryota; kingdom Viridiplantae; phylum Streptophyta; class Magnoliopsida; order Malvales; family Malvaceae; genus Hibiscus; species Hibiscus mutabilis. Next base: position 11,260,596 of record CM033750.1, read on the forward strand.
TGGAGTCAAAAATGATTGGATCTCTTGTCCCCGAGTAACCTATGTTCTGAGCTGCATCCCAATTTTGAAATCCTTGGAAGCCTATGGATCGCTCTCCTCACAGGGGTCCGCCACCGCTATAGGACGACTATATAACGGTAACGGCACTGTTTGAAATCGTTATTACAAAAAATTAGTCTGTAATAATCGCAATACATCTGTTATTACCTACAATTCCGATAAAATATCGCGACGAAAATACGATCCCAATTGCAATTTAAATCCATGTTCTCTACTTCTATTTCCACTTCAACAAATGAATAATGATGGAATTTAAAGATCAGTTGTTTTGACCTTTTTTATAGAGGGCTCAAAGTTCTAACCCCATCAAAAGTGAATAATTCAAAGAGCAATTGTTGATTAGGGTAAGCCTGAAAACATATGAAGTAACTCATGACACAGAAAGCAGCAGATGTAAAAAGAATAAACGCTCATATACTTTGTTAAATAATAAACTAATATTAAATATTAATTCAAGCTATCTAATTTACATCTAGGCCCCCAAGGCCGATGCATACAAAAATTGTTCCTTTTGACTCTCCGATAACATCCGCCGCCGGTATTTACACTCCACCAAAACAAGAAGAAGAAAAAGGAAGGGAAACAAAGCCCCCCCAAATCCTCCATAGAAACGGAGAAAGGGGGGTTTCAATCATGCCAACAAAGGAGCATAACAACGCATCTTCGTATAATGTAAAGTTTAGCCCTTTGCTCTCGGAGAACCCCTCCAAGGCCTCTGCTCGATAGCCTTCTCTTTGAGGATCCCATGGTTGCACTGCTCATCTTTGTACCTCCTACGACCTGGCTGCCGCTGATTAGTTTAGTTTTGATGATTAATGTGAATGAGGTGTGAAGTGAAGGGACGCGATGTGTGAGTGGGGGTTCTTATAGGAAGGAAATGGGGGTGGTGGGAGTGGCCCTGCCTTAACATTGGTCGAGTAAAGACCCAGAAATGGTCGTGAAAGGGCAACGTGCACTGCCCTCTAACCCACCCGACAACTCCCCGTTAGACCCCATCGGTCCCCCTCTCGCTTTGGGAATCCATGCCACTCTCCATATTTTTTTATTCTCCATATCAACATGTAGTTTATCGTTTAATGATTTAATTTAATTATTGATTAAATTTTAATTTGATTATTATTATTAAAAATAACACAACTTTATATATATATATATATATAGAATATCTTTTAGTTTAAAAATCAGTTTAAGGGTAAAAAACTCTAGCCGTTTCTCTCGATTTTTTTATTTTTATTTTTAATTTTCAATAAGAATATTTTGTCTTGGATTCTTTCTTTTCGCATATTTTGTTGTATTTGTTTCGACAATATTTGTAGTACAATTTTTTCTGTAGCACGGTTCTCATCTATCTCCTTTTGTGGTAGCTTTGCATACGTGTAGCTATTATCATGGCATACATCCCTGATCAGAGAAGGTAGACGATCTAGTATGGTTAAATCCATTTGTGATAATTTGTCGATATAACCAAAATTATAAATAGAGCAGATACGCAAAATTCAAAGAGATTTTGATAATGGTTGTTGAGTTTTTAAGAAAAATGAAAATTATGTTTCAAAGGAAAATTTTATTTTTTTCGCATCTCTTGATTTTTTATTTTTCTTTCCGCATAAGTTCTTTATGGACATAATTTTTAAATTCCTCTTTATGTCTAGGTGTATTTTGTTGTATCTTTAAATGAAATTTAAAAAGAATCGGTTTAAGGTGAATGAGTTAATGAATACAAACAAGGCGTATATATGATGTCCCTGTCCCTCTCATTTTCATTGCCGTGTCATAGTGTATATCCTAGTTCTGTAGGTAAGAGCCAGCAGCAGCACAATGGGTCGGCCATAGTTTTCAACAAGCTAGCAAAATTGTCTTTGTCCATAATCATTTATGATTTCATGCTCTGCCCTTTCAATTTGTGGATGACGAGGAGATTATCAATGGCTGATGAGGAGACCACATTGCTCTTTTCTTGTTCTCTGTTGGGACCAACTATACCTGTCTTTTTAAAAACAAAGAAATTAGGGTAGTTGAATCCGATCATTCATATCCACTCATTTGGTTAAGATTAATATTAAGCACTTGACGTTTGGTAATGACCACACATTATCATCTTCCTTGACTCTAATTTAAGATCAATCTATACAAGTAGGGACATGGCCAATTAACAATGATGTCATGATTAATCTTTTTAAATCGATTTAAACAATACACTAATTATATTATTAATTACGGTGAGACAAGAAGCAAACTTGCTAATATCAAATAAATTTACGTGGCCAATTTGCTGTATGTGTTTGTCTACGAAAGAGATGCCCATAAATGGATATTCTAAACAATTAAATCTCACTGTCACAAAAAAAAAAAATTGATGACTACGGTTGTCATTATAGTAGCATTATGCACTGTTTGATGCTTAAAATAGCAGACACCAAGTAAAGAAAGTGAAGAAGAAAATCATGATGATTGATGAAGGTTTTAGACAGTCCATCTCGATTGACTTGGAATGAAAAGTCACAGACAATATAGAAGTCAAAAGAAAGTAAAGTGAAAGAAAGAGATTTCTCATTTTGTACTTATCCTGTGCTCTCGTGCCGATCCCTCATTGTTGATGATGTGAGATATTTATAATGAGCAATGAACTTTGATTTGTAGCGTGTCTAGCCTAACGTCATAATGACTATTGATAGACTGACGTAGTAGGCTCGGTTGTCGAATAATAGGCTGAATTGTTAGTTTAACTGGATTTGACAGCTGTTATGTCAAGGCGGGACAACTGAGTATAGAGAGCGCTTTAAAGAATAGGAGCTTGAAGATCATAGTATCTCACAGGCTGAAAAGCGGTGTGAAAATTACAAGCTCTGAAAGAGCTGCAACGGAGGTTTGCAGACTTCGGAAACGAACTTTTAGGAGAAATGAAAATTAGATGCTGTTCTTCTAGAAGCCTTGAATTCGAAGGTGGGTACAAAATGCACAAACACACAAGGCTTGAAATTAATGGGTTAAAAAAAGGAAAACTTGTCAAGTTTTAACTGAATATATGGATTAGATTGTGTTGTATATTAAGAGAATGTAGATATCAGTTTTATATACATATATGACGTGAATATGTTAAGTTGGCAGCCGACCAAATTAGAATAAAGATCTCACTGCACCGACATTAATGTGAGATTTGCCAGGAGAAGTAGAATTCAATTTGACAGAGTGGTGACTCAGTGAGTTCGAAATATCGATCAGGAATCAGGAATCCAATCATGTCAGCTGGAAATATCGATCGGAAATCACAAGTGTGGCTGTGCAGGTGTTCCAACTCTGAAGCCGCCTACTCGTGCAACAAAAATCTCCTAAAATATCAGTAACCCCACATGCTAAATTCCATTGGGAAAAAGTAAAAACTCAAGATTCCATTATAATGGTAAAATAATAAGAGTGATAAAGCGAGGTAAGAGCTCAAAACCCAATTAAGTGATTGATTAATTAAGGCACCACTTGCTTCGTCTCGTGTTCCTCCCAACGTCAACTTCCATTAACCCCTTGCTAACTCAGCTCCTAATTAACAATTAATCAATTTTCTGGTCTATGTTTGAACTTTATGTTTAGGCTGTCATCATCGGTTTAAGAGCTCTCCCTTCTTTTCATGAACAACACTCTTCTCACGAGCAAAGGGGAACTGTCTTTTAGCTTTAGCTTAGCTTACCAGTCTTTAGGCTCAATATCCAGGAACATCATCACTCACTATTTCCACACAATAGATGTCTGTGGGTCTAAGTATTCATGGTTTCTGATGCAAACAGGATCCACCAAATGTGGCAAGTTGCAGAGCATACGCCAGGAAAACTCACGAGAGATCTATCCCACTCTACTCATTTTGAACCAGAAAGAAGAACAGAGAGTTTAGCTTTTTATCTTTTGAAATATACTCTTATTTCTTAGATTGGCAAAAGGTTGCCTTACAACTTAGTTTCCTTCTCCTTTTATAGACTAAGGAGTCGGATACAAACAAACAACTTTAAGATAATATCTAGTCAGAAGGATAAGAATTACGAGCCCGGTACACATTGGGTCCCATCGACAACTCGTAGATTCCTTCTTTATCGCCTTTAACTAAGATAGTGATGCACCACTATCTTTACATAAGCATTATATTATACTATTCATAGTCAAGATGGTATAGTTCTCTAGACAATCGAGAATATCTTCTACAGAATCTTAGACTTGCTCCAGTCTCTTCAGTAGTCATCTGTTCTCGGTCTCTCGTAATCTTTAATGCTCGAGATAAAGCTTCGAGATCTCTTCTTCTTTAATTTTTACTCGTAGCTCCCTGCATCTTCTTATCCATATGATAGAACAAACCATCTTGTAATTATTTTACACACTAAGGACTTATTTATACTAGTAATATAGGAGTAAGACAAACTAGTTTCTATTTGAGAAAGGTAATTGAGCACCGCTCGGGATGTGCTGTCCTCTCCATCTTCTATTTCCATGTGATCATTATTGTCCTCTTTTGGCATCTTGCTAGCACTGCTTTCATACCACGGGTAGTCCTGTGACCATTCAGAGGGGTCAGGAATATTATCTTTATACTGCTTTTGTGCCTCCATTATTGCTTTGTGATATGGTGTCAATAAAGCCGGATTTTCTGGCCAAGTGTCCCATGGTGCTTGTTCTTTAGGTGGTGGTGGCGATTTCTTTTGGAATCATCCTCATTGACTTGACACATATGCTTTTGCAGTCCTCCTGTATTTTTCTTCTTCTTTTTCGTACATCTTCCCACTCGGATACTATGGATATGCGCTTTGAAGGAAAAGATCCTAGTTGTTTCGCATTTCCATGGTGCATAAAGTATTGTGGCTTGTAGAAGAAGATGATGATGAAATAACCTTGGTTTTTCGTTGCTGCTTGCTCTATGATTTCCTTCCAATGTGATAACGGGAAGAACCATTTAAGTATAACAACAAGATTTCTGGTTATAGCAGGCTCTGTTCCTTGAATAGCTTCATCAATGAAGTATTGAAGGTCTGGTAGAACAAACTGGACGGCTATCTGGTGTATATGAGTGAGATACCATAGCAGCCATTTAACCTCATCTGGAACTTCTGTGACTTCAAAATGTATTGGATGAATGAAAGGATAATCTGGATGAAGTCCAAATGGGTTTAGTATTAATCCCCCATAATTCCTGAAAATATCCAGCTGGTACTCGAAAACCATATCTCTTGCTTTGGAATGGAACTTGTTTTCTAAAACCAATCAGACTTCGAGGAAATTCGATTTAAGTTAGGAGGGATATTGAAGGCTGTTTCGGGTTCTTCTTCTCGCTTCTTTCCTTTCCTGTTTCCTTGGAAGGAGCTCTGTACATCATAATCTTGGGTCTAGTGAGTAGATCAAAGAAGAACATTGGTTTTCCTTTGATATGTTTGCAATCGAAATGTAACTTGAAAAACCATTCGCCACCCGAGCAATTGTGGGTGAGGGACTGCTCTTTCGCTTGAACTTGAGCATCCGTGGGAATGACGACATATCCATTTCTACAAAAAGTGATGTCCAATCAAATGGAATTCGAACTTGGATATTGCCTTTTTTACAAATAAGATCTCTTTGAAAGTGGAGTGATAGTGGATTTCAAAGATCGAGAATCTTCCACTTTTATATGCACAGAGATGTCTCTTCTTGTCCTTTTCTTCAAAGAGAATGGCCCCCAAAGATTTGTCACCGCATCACCTGGAGGATTCTTTTCCCATCTCAAGGAATTTGCAAAGGTGGTAAATGCTTTGAAGTTTATCCTTTAGCATTTTTACTGCTTTTGATTGCGCTTTGTAGACCACCGAGGAGGTTCTTTCTTTAACATCTTTCTCAAAGGATTAGTATACTTGGAGATTTTTGGAACAAAATCTCAAGGTAGTTTACTATTCCCAAGAATCAGAAAAATTTGCTTCTTTGAAAGATCCTTATCTGGGGAACTTGATCACTCTTTTGCAATGTGTGGTCCTGGATGATATTTTCCTTCTTTGAGATGCATTCCTAGGAATTCGATCTCCCGTTGATTGATCTTCATCTTTCTTTCAGATAGCATAACCCCATATTGGGCTATCAACTGACAGAATCGCTTAAGTAACTTTAAATGGGCCTCTTCATCCGGATCGCATAATAAAATATCGCCGATATAGATTAGGGCTGGTCCATGATGGGCTGGAAGATCTTTATCATTGCCTTCTGGAATAATGATGGTGCTGTCTTAAGACCGAAAGGCATAACTCTCCATTGGAAATGATGATTTGGGATACAAAATCCTGTTTTGGGCCTATCTGCAGGATCAATACCCAATTGCCAGAATCCCGCTTTGAGATCAAACTTTGAAAAGATATGGGCTTTAGCAAGACCGAAAAAGAGAGCATTCTGTTGGGTAGAGGGAACTTGTCATCTAGTAAGAAATGATTAAGGGCTGGTAATTGATTACCGTCTTAATTTTCCTCGCCTGTTACGATCTTTTGTTAACGTAAAGGCTTCACAAGCCCACTGAGAATCTGAGGGCTCGATTAATCCTTGTTGAAGCAGTTCATTACATTCTGCTCCTGCAAGCCTCTGGTGCTCTGGATTCATTCCTGTGTGGCTCGCCTTTGTTGGATTCACATCTTCGTTTTTCTTGAAAGGCGACTTGACATGGAATTCTGAGTTTCTCCATAATGGATGTTCACATTTAGATAAAAAATCCTCATGTGATTCTGCACATGATTTGGCCTTAAGCTCTTCTAAGAGTGACTTGATCTCTTCTGTTGGTTGCACCAGGAATAATCTTGAAATATCCACAAACGGTTTGAACATCTGTCTGTATCTGAGACCATCTGGGATGATTCTTAAGAACTTTGCCTGTCTGTATATATCAAAACCTACTACTAGGTCTTTACCAGGCAATTTTGATCCAAGTACTGTAGTCCGCACCGAGCATCCTGGGAAGAAGAATCGGATAGTGATTGGCTTGCTAATTAAATGTGTAATAAATTCATCACTGGATGCTGTTGAGAATATTCTGGTGTGAGGCTTCCACCATTCTGCTGGGAGAACATCAGGGTTCATGATTGTTTTGGCAGCTCCAGTGTCTATGAAGGCAATAACGTCTGTAGCTTTGTCGTATTTGCCTAAGTAGATTGATACTGGAACATGAGGGGCTGGAGCGACGGATGTTATCGCTGATGAAGAACTAATCTGGTTTTGGAGCATGTATAACTCACTGAGCTTAATTACGACCGACTCCTTTTGCTTTCTTCAAGACTTTGAATAGCAAATAGTGAATCATCATTGGGCTCATCATCAATGGAGAAGATAGATTCTACATCATATTCTTCATGAATCTGGATTCCTGTGTTTTGTTGGATCTTCTGGATCATCTTTGCTCCTTGCTTGTTCTTAGGACATCTTTTAGCAAAATGCCCCCGCTTTACCACATATATAGCATCTGGAGGATTTTTGTCCTTGTGGTTGTTTCTTTCTTAGATATCTCCATTTCCTTTTCCTTCTCAGACTTCTAGGATAAGCTGGTGTCCTGAAAGGGCGTTGATCGCTTCTTCTTTGAAACCGCTTCTTTTGTCTGCAATGGTAATCTCCCTTTTCTTTACATTTGATTTGTAGCTTGGTGTCTTTGTATGCTCGCAATCTCCTTACTGTGTAAGATAGCTTTTGATGATCTTCTTTCACACAAATTTCTTCAAGCGCCATGTAAGTCTCTTGTTGGATTTCTCCAATAGTGAGATTTTCAACTCTTTTTCCCGTACTGAGTCTGTCTTGAAACCGCATTCGCAATATTTCCGGGATTGACGCAAGGATGGTATGCTTGAGATTAGGATCTGCTCCAAGGAAGTAGAACAACTTCGTCATGATAGTAAAGTGTTTACGCAGATCTTTCTTTTACGAGAGCAACATTTTCTTTTGAAGAACTCTTTCTTTTTAATGTCTTGAGATCTTCTTGGTTACCCAAAAAGAACGTATGTAATATTTGCGAACTTCAGAAAGCTTTGTCCGTCAGAACACAACTTGATCTGATTCACTTAGTGTATTCCACCGCCTCTCGAGAATTCCAAAGAATCTTGAAACAAACTCGGATAGAATTTCATAGTTACTATCTCTAGTAAGTTTCGAGTTTCCATCCACGCTTAAAATTCTTGAAGCCTTTGAAACCATTTTGTGGAAGGGATATCATCAAGAGTGAATACGTGTTTTCCACTATTGATCCGGAAAGGCCGAGGTGCTGATGTTGACGGTGAGGCATCGCATCCATCGGGTCAACTTCTTCGGTTTTTACTCCTTGAGTAGCCATGTGTATCTCATCACCGAGAGGAGGATTGGGTTTCACTTAATCGAGAGTCATCGAGCTTTCGATTCTGATGATTGTTCTGTCTCTTCGTGTTTAATGCAGCTATTCTTGGAATAATTGCCTCTTTATATCCTTTTAAGAACAACGATAAAGGATTTTGTTGTTGCTCATCGCTAATCATCAAGGCTCGAAACTTTTGGTGCCGGCTCTCTTCTTCTTGGATCTCCGGCTTTTCCCTTTTCTTTCTCTTTTCTTCTCTTTCTTTCTTTTGCTCACCTTCTTGATTTCGAATAAGATTTCGAGCTCATAAGGTGCTAGTCTCCTTGGTTCTGTAGGCTGACGGTGAAACACGTTTAGTGGAGAAGGAGGTGTCCTTCTTTCGAGAGGAGAGAATATTGAGGAGGGAGTTGTACTGTCTGAGGACAGCTTTTCTCCTGGTTGAGCATAGGGAGGAAGACCATGTTCTTGTAAATGTTTGATATGGTCTTTTAGCCTTTGAATCTCTTGATTCTTCTGCTCAACATAATAAAAAGGGTCTTGGCCTGGGTCAGCAGGTCTTCTTTCAGCTTCTTTGAGCATCCTATGGAGATTGACTATCAATTCGTTAGCAATCCTGGTGTTGCTGTCCACCTTTGTTTCTACCATTGTGATCTTGGTATCTATCCGGGCAACTCGTATCAATCCGCTTGTAGAGTAGCATTCTATGCCAATGCATTCTCTGTCTCGCCAACAGAGAGTGGCCTCTCACAGACCGATCTTTTCCCCATGAAGTTGTGTAGGAATTTTTGGAATATGCCTAAACTCCTTTTCAGAAATTCTTCAAGTGGTGGAAAATCTTTGTTGTATGATGAACCAAAGAGAGTAAACATGCATATATTCTCTATCCGGGGCGGTTTTGTTTGAGTTGTTGGATTTTTCTTTAACCACTTCGATCTTCTTATAGCAAGGTCAGATCGGGCCGAATCGGTTTTTTTTTTTTCAGTAGGAAGGTGGTTCTGAGGATCCGTGGTGAATGTCTTGGTGGCATTAGATCTGGAACCAACTTTTCTTCTTTCCTTTTTGGACCATAGTCAACTAGGAAGACAAATTTGCCATTATCTTCTCTAGAGGACCAATAGTAGGATCTCCATTCTTCCATCTTTGATAAAGTTGGGAGTGTATGGAGTTCTTCTTTTTGTTTTTCTTCTTTTTGTGGGGATCAGAACTAGTATGATATCCACCTTCGATTTCTGGACAAAGTCTTCTTCAACACATTGTTCACGTGAATAGTCCATATCCCATGGACAATGACCTGTTATCGGATCTTTGAAGAAGAAGATAGGTTTTCCATCCGCATCAAAAGATTCAATCATCTTTGATTCTGCTCCGTGATGGCATAGTTCACCAACAAATCGGATCTTCTTCGTCATGTGTTTGTGTAAGATCTCCTCGAGGGGTCATCATCATTTGTGTTGGAAACACGGGAGGAGTCGGAGAATCCTTCGTGGGTCGTGGTCGAATCTTATCTCTCGATGTTCCATCACCTTTTGAGATGATCTTGGTGTTGGTAGATCTGATAGGTTGTTTCTTTGCATGGATCTGGTCGTAACTTGTGACCCATCTTTCTCGGGAGTAATCGGATTAGTTCATCCTTCAATTTGTCTCGGGGATATGTACGCAATGAGGCTGCTTCTTGTGTATTTATCAGAATGAGGAGGGAATCATTAGATCCACTTCCACCAAGCCTAAAAGCATGATCCTGGACTCGGTAGACACAATCTGGTAATGAAGGGTAGCAATGATGGAAGATTCCACTTGCCGGGCTCCAACTATATGGATCTGTACTTTAAGAGCATCTATCGATTTGGATCTTCAAGGGCCATGATAAAGTTTGGGAACAAAAGTTACCATCACAAGCCCATTGTTCATAGTTGCCTCCACAGTACCAATACAAGCATCTTGGTACTTTAGATATCCGTGTCGAGCAGATGCTATCCTTGCTACTACACGGCTTTCCATCAACTCCATGATAATTTAAAGCAAGTCCGATGGCTCCAAAATGGATGTGAGAATATCCCGCTTGATCCATCTTTTTGGAAACTCGAGAGGAATTTCAAGGGTGACAAATTGTTCGTGGCGAGATCCAAAGATATAGTATTTATCAAATGGGATGACTGTACATATTCTTTCACAGCATTTAGGAGGGAATGGATTAAGGATTTAATCTGCGGTAGAAGCGAAGTTTGAGGCTTTTGATAGGCTAAATAGGGATTTACAATAGGAAGTTGAGTAGGCTGAATTTTATCATCTTCTGAATATTCCACCTCATAAAGGGATGAAATCTTTTTGGATGTTTGACTTTTCAGCTTAGAATTAACTTCCATAGAGACTAGAGAACGACTGGAAGAAGAACGAGAAATACTATTTGGAAGGTTTGCCATGGTTGATAAAAACTCTTCTTTCTGGAACTCAATGAGGATGAGAAAAATAGATCTAGGAGTGTGGCTCGATACCAATTGAGGGGTAATGGTGGAAGATGACCGACAGGAGAGGGTTGATTGGATGTTTTCACCGATAAGCAGATATGCTATTCAAGGGCTCTCTTCTCACGAGCAAAGGGAACCGCTTTTTAGCTTTAGCTTAGCTTACCGCTTTAGGCTCAATATCCAGAACATCATCACTCACTATTTCCACACAATAGATGTCAAAGGTCTAAGTATTCATGGTTTCGATGCAAACAAGATCCACCAAATGTGGCAAGTTGCGAGAGCATACGCCATTGTCCTCACGAGAGATCTATTCCTGGATATTGAGCCTAAAGAAGACTTTGTATGCTAAATCAAAGCTAAAAGGCGCTTCCCTTTGCGTGAGAAGAGAGAGCCTTGAATAGCATATACTTTATCAAAGAAAAACATCCAGATCCAACCCTCTCCTATCGTCATCTTCCACCATTACCCTCAATTGGTATCGAGCCACACTCCTAGATCTATTTTTCTCATCCTCATTGAGTTCCAAGAAAGAAGAGTTTTTATCAACCATGGCAAACCTTCCAAATAGTATTTCTGCTCTTCTTCCAAATGCGTTCTCTAGTCTCTATGGAAGTTAATTCTAAGCTGAAAAGTCAAACATCCAAAAAGATTTCATCCCTTTATGAGGTGGAATATTCAAAGATGATAAAATTCAGCCTACTCAACTTCCTATTGTAAATCCCTATTTAGCCTATCAAAAGCCTCAAACTGGGAAAAGATCAGTCAGCAGAGGCCACTCTCAACTCGCGCATGAGAGAATGCATTGGCACGTAATGCTACTCTACAACGGATTGATACCAGAGTTGCCCGGATAGATACCAAGATCACAATGGTAGAAACAAAGGTGGACAAAGAACACCGTGGATTGCTAACGAATTGATAGTCAATCTCCATAGGATGCTCAAAGAAGCCGAAAGAAGACCTCACGACCCGTGCCAAGACCCTTTTATTATGTTGAGCGGAAAGAATCAAGAGATTCAAAGGCTAAAAGACCATATCAAACATTTACAAGAACATGGTCTTCCTCCCTATGCTCAACCAGAGAAAAGTCGTCCTCGTAACAAGATACAGCCCCCTCAATATTCTCTCCTCTCGAAAGAAGGACACCTCCTTCTCCACTAAACGTGTTTCACCGTCACCTACGTAACCAAGGAGACTAGCACCTTATGAGCTCGTAAATCTTATTCAAATCAAGAAGCCGAGCAAAAGAGAGAAAGAGAAGAAAGAGAAAGAAAAGGGAAAAGCCGGAGATCCAAGAAGAAGAAGAGCCAAAGACCAAAAGTTTCCAGAGCCTTGATGATTAGCGATGAGCAACAACAAAATCCTTTATCGTTGTTCTTAAAAGGATATAAAGAGGCAATTATTCCAAGAATAGCTGCATTAAACACAGAAGAGACAGAACAATCATCGTAATTAGAAAGCTCGATGACTCTCGCTTAAGTGAAACCCAATCCTCCTCCGTGATGAGATACACATGGCTACTCAAGGAGTAAAAACCAAGAAGTTGACCCGATGGATACCGATGCCTCACCGTCAACATCAGCACCTCACCTTTCCCGGATCAATAGTGGAAAACACGTATTCACTCTTGATGATATCCCTTCCACAAAATGGTTTCAAAGGCTTCAAGAATTTCAAGCGTGGATGGAAACTCGTAAACTTACTAGAGATAGTAACTATGAAATTTATCCGAGTTTGTTTCAAGATTCACCGGAATTCTCGTAGACTGTGGAATACACTAAGTGAATCGATCAAGTTGTGTTCCCGACTGCACAAAGCTTTCCCGAAGTTCTGCAAATATTACATACGTTCTTTTTGGGTAACCAAGAAGATCTCAAGACATTAAAAAGAAAGAGTTTCTTCAAAAGAAAATGCTGCTCCGTAAAAGAAAGATCTGCAAAACACTTTACTATCATGACGGTTGTTCTACTTCCTTGGAGCAGATCCTAATCTCAAACATACCATCCTTGCGTCAATCCCGAAATATTGCGTAATGCGCTTTCAAGACACTCAGAGTACGGAAAAAGAGTTGAAAATCTCACTATTGGAGAAATCCAACAAGAGACTTACATGGCGCTTGAAGAAATTTGTGACATGAAAGAAGATCATCAAAAGCTATCTTACACGGCGTAAGGAGATTGCCGTGAGCATGCAAAGACACCAAGCTACAAATCAAATGTAAAGAAAAGGGAGATTGCCATTGCATAAAAAGAAGCGGTTTCAAAGAAGAAGCGATCAACGCCTTTTTCACACACCACTTTCCCTAGAAGTCCGAGAAGGAAAAGGAAATGGAGATATCTAAGAAAGAAACAACCACAAGGACAAAAATCCTCCGATGCTATATATGTGGTAAACAGGGGCATTTTGCTAAAAGATGTCCTAAGAACAAGCAAGGAGCAAAGATGATCCAAAAGATCCAACAAAACACAGAATCAGATTCATGAAGAAGATGATGTAGAATCTATCTTCTCCATTGATGATGAGCCCAATGATAATTCACTATTTGCTATTCAAAGTCTTGAAGAAAGCAAAAAGAGTCGATTCGTAATTAAGCTCAAAGAGAGTTATACATGCTCCAAAACCGATTAGTTCTTCATCAAATGATAACATCCGCCGCTTCAAAATCTCATGTTCCAAAGATCAATCTACTTAGGCAAATACGACAAAGCTACGACGTTATTGCCTTCATAGACACCGAGCTGCCAAAACAATCATGAACCCCGATGTTCTCCTAGCGAATGGTGGAAGCCTCACACCGTAATATTCTCAACAAAGATCCAAAGGATGAATTTATTACACATTTAATTAGCAAGCCAATCACTATCCAGTTCTTCCCGTGATGCTCGGTGCGGACTACAAGATTGGGATCAAATTGCCCGGTAAAGACCTAGTAGTAGGTTTTGATATATACAGACAGCAAAGTTCTTAAGAATCATCCCGGATGGTCTCGAATACGCATGATGTTCAAACCGTTTGTGGATATTTCAAGATTATTCCCGTGCAACCAACAAGAGATCAAGTCACTCTTAGAAGAGCTTATGGCCAAATCATGTGCGAAATCACATGAGGATTTTTTATCTAAATGTGAACATCCATTATGGAGAAACTCGAATTCCATGTCAAGTCGCCTTTCAAGAAAAAAACGAAGATGTGAATCCAACAAAGGCGAGCCACACAGAATGAATCCAGAGCACCGCAGGCTTGCGTAGCATAATGTAATGAATCGCTTCAACAAGGATTAATCGAGCCCTCGATTCTCAAAGGGGCTTGTGAAGCCTTTTACGCCAACAAAAGATCGTAACAGTGCCCGAAGAAAATTAAGACCGTAATCAATTACCAGCCCCTTAATCATTTCTTACTAGATGACAAGTTCCCTCTACCCAACAGGAATGCTCTCTTTTCCAGTCTTGCTAAAGCCCATATCTTTTCAAAGTTTGATCTCAAAGCGGGATTCTGGCAATTGGGTATTGATCCTGCAGATAGGCCCAAAACAGGATTTTGTATCCCAAATCATCATTTCCAATGGAGAGTTATGCCTTTCGGTCTTAAGACAAAGACCATCATTATTCCGTAGGCAATGATAAAGATCTTCCAAATTTCATCATGGACCAGGCCCTAATCTATATCGACGATATTTTATTGTACAGTCCAGATGAAGAGGCCCATTTAAAATTACTTAAGCGATTCTGTCAGTTGATAGCCCAATATGGGGTTATGCTATCTGAAAGAAAGATGAAGATCAATCAACGGGAGATCGAATTCCTAGGAATGCATCTCAAAGAAGGAAAATATCATCCAGGACCACACATTGCAAAAGAGAGTGATCAAGTTCCCGATAAGGATCTTTCAAAGAAGCAAATTTTACAGATTCTTCTTGGGAATAGTAAACTACCTTCGAGATTTTGTTCCAAAAATCTCCAAGTATACTAATCCTTTGAGAAAGATGTTAAAGAAAGAACATCCTCAATGGTCTACATAAATGCAATCAAAAGGCGAAAAAAATGCTAAAGGATAAACTTCAAAGATTTACCACCTTTGCAAATTCCTTCAGATGGGAAAAGAATCCTCCAGATCGATGCCAAGACAAATACTTTGGGGGCCATTCTCTTTGAAGAAAAGGACAAGAAGAGACATCTCTGCATATAAAAAGTGGAAGATTCTCCGATCTTTGAAATCCACTATCACTCCACTTTCAAAGAGATCTTAGCTGTAAAAAAAGGCAATATCCAAGTTCAATTCCATTTGATTGGACATCACTTTTTTGTAGAAATGGATATGTCGTCATTCCCACAGATGCTCAAGTTCAAACAGAAGACAGTTTCCTCACCCACAATTGCTCAGGTGGGCGTAAATGGTTTTCCAAGTTCTGCTTTGATTGCAAACATATCAAAGGGAAAACCAATGTTCTTGGCCGATCTACTCACTAGACCCAAGATCATGATGTACAGAGCTCCTTCCAAGGAAACAGAAAGGGAAAGAAGCGAAGAAGAGAACCCGTAAAACAGCCTTCAATATCCCTCCTAACTTAAATCCGCACTTCTCCCAGTCTACAGACCGGTTTTAGAAAACAAGTTCCATTCCAAAGCAAGAGATATGGTTTTCGAGTACCAGCTGGATATTTTCAGGAATTATGGGGGATTAATACTAAACCCATTTGGACTTCATCCAGATTATCCTTTCATTCATCCAATACATTTTGAAGTCACAGAAGTTCCAGATGAGGTTAAATGGCTGCTATGGTATCTCACTCATATACACCAGATAGCCGTCCAGTTTGTTCTACCAGACCTTCAATACTTCATTGATGAAGCTATTCAAGGAACAGAGCCTGCTATAACCAGAAATCTTGTTTGTTATACTTAAATGGTTCTTCCTGTTATCACATTGGAAGGAAATCATAGAGCAAGCAAAGAACGAAAAACCAAGGTTATTTCATCATCATCTTCTTCTACAAGCCACAATACTTTATGCACCATGGAAATGCGAAACAACTAGGATCTTTTCCTTCAAATAAGATATCCATAGTATCCAAAGTGGGAAGATGTACGAAAAGAAGAAGAAAGATACAGACTCGCAAAAGCATATGTGTCAAGTCAATGCATGATTCCAAAAGAAATCGCCACCACCTAAAGAACAAGCACCATGGGACACTTGGCCGAAAAAATCCGGCTTTATTGACACCATATCACAAAGCAATAATGGAGGCACAAAAGCGATATAAAGATAATATTCCCGACCCTCCGAATGGTCACAGGACTACCCGTGGTATGAAAGCGATGCTAGCAAGATGCCAAAAGAGGACAATAATGATCACATGGAAATAGAAGATGGAGAGGACAAAGACATCCACCGACAAAGGCTCAATTACCTTTCTCAAATAGAAACTAGTTTGTCTTACTCCTATATTACTAGTATAAATAAGTCCTTAGTGTGTAAAATAATTACAAGATGGTTTGTTCTATCATATGGATAAGAAGATGCAGGAGCTACTAGTAGAAATTAAGAAAAGAAGAGATCTCCGTGCTTTATCTCGAGCATTAAAGATTCGAGAGACCAGAAAATGTATGACTACAGAAGAAGACCGAAATGTAAGTCTAAGATTCTGTAGAAGATATTCTCGCTTGTCTAGAGAACTATACCATCTTGACTATGAATTGTATAATATAATGCTTATGTAAAGATAGTGGTCCATCACACTATCTTAGTTAAAGGTCGATAAAGAAGGAATCTCTGAGTTGTCGATGGGACCCAATGTGTACCCGGCTCGTAATTCTTATCCTTACAAACTAGATATTATCTTAAAGTTGTTTGTTTGTATCCGACTCCTTAGTCTATAAAAGGAGAAGGAAACTAAGTTGTAAGGCAACCTTTTGCCAATCTAAGAAATAAGAGTATATTTCAAAAGATGAAAAGCTAAACTCTCTGTTCTTCTTTCTGGTTCAAAATGAGTAGAGTGGGATAGATCTCTCGTGAGTTTTCCTGGCGTATGCTCTGCAACTTGCCACATTTGGTGGATCCTGTTTGCATCAGAAACCATGAATACTTAGACCCACAGACATCTATTGTGTGGAAATAGTGAGTGATGATGTTCCTGGATATTGAGCCTAAAGACTGGTAAGCTAAGCTAAAGCTAAAAGGCAGTTCCCCTTTGCTCGTGAGAAGAGTTTAAAACCGTACTATTAAACTTAGTTTAACTAATTCTATTGTGTCCGTTTTATGATATACGAATATTCAATTTTTGAGATTTCTGATTATTTCTTTCAACAATTTCATTTTTAAGATTTGAATACCAATCATCTCTTTGAAAATACAATATATTTTACTATTACACCTAACACTTATTAACTTTTTGAATAATATATCAGCCGAATTTATTGAAAAATAAAATGGTGAAACATTCTAAACAAAAGCAGAAGAATAACAAAATAAAGGGAAACTAAAAAAAATTAGAGAACCAAACATCGGACTAACAAAACACATTCAATGAATTGTAACGACAGAATAAAATGGAACGCTAGAGAAAAGAAATAGGAAATATAACTCTTTCTCTCTATTCACTACACGCTTAACAACTGAAGTAAGAGTGGTACACGAAATTAACAATTTTACAGGCAGCTTTGCACAACATATATGAATGCAGACAAACAACCTACAAAAGAAAATTAAACTATTAAAATGCCACTAATAACTGCAAATCAAACCAGCGTCTCCCTTATGTGCTCTTTTTTTCTTTTAGTCGTAATATGATTTTGTACGACTATTTTCCTTCGATAAAATCATATATTGCTGGATGAAAAAAAGAGAGCACATGACGTTAAAAGCTTCATGTGATCGAATTCTTTATATGATCTGTATTCCCTTTGTGGGTGTGTAAGGTCAAGTTTCATATAATAATTTATTGATGCTTAAAGCTGTAGTTAGTTCCGATAAATGGTTATTTTCTGAGGTCAAATTCAGAGGTTGTTTCCCAGCAGATTATCAAAATGGTTATTATTATTATACATGGAGTGTTTAGACAGGCAAAGCTTTGGGGAATTAAAATAGATTAGATTATTATAAGCAGGGTTGCATAAATTAATGTGTGAGATCAAAGCTTATGTAGGGTTTGGGTCAATAAAAGTGGTGGCTCCGTCGGCAATGCTACAGCTGCGACAGCATTAATATACAATTATAAAATGGCTTTGGTTGTATTGTAACGAACAAGGAGGTCAGAGTTGCACGTGAAGTCATCGTGATTTGCAAATGACATTGCCTCTAGTAGGTTTCAACATTATTCATATGGTACCATCTACCATATTACTATGTATATGATTTTGAATGATGAATGATGTAGCAGGGAGATTGGTTTGGTTCGGTCTTGTTTTTTTTTTTAAAAAAAATTAAACAGTTTATTTTAATTTGATTTCGATCAATTTAATTATCTGTCTTAACACATATTTAATCATTATAAAAATAAAAAAATGAATGTGATTTGATTCGAATATTTAGGAACGGAATTAGAATTAAATATTGAAAAAAAGATCTATTTAGTATATAAATTTAAAAATTAGAAGGGTAAAAATCTTGTTTAATTAATATTTAAAGTAAAAAAAAGACCAAAATTACTATTGTACCAAAAATTTGGAAGCCCAGAATAGAAATCTTCTACCCCTCTTGATGCCTCTATTTATACTTCAACACTAAAAATTTAGGCTTAATGTTTAGGATTAAAGTTTAAAATTAGGGTTTAAGAGTAGAGCTTAGGGAAATTGGGGCATATTTTATTTTTTTAGGATTATGGTTTAAGGCTTAGGATTTAGAATTTATGATTGGCGCTTAAAATTTGATTTTCTTTTTAGTGTTGGAGACACAAAGAATTTTTGTCCGAGGCTCAACCCCTTGTATGAATTGCTTTGTCCATGTAAATATCCATAATTTTTAAACTTATATTTCATAAACAGGGTAAATATTTTGGTTTGATTTTCGATTCGATTGGTTTTTCATCCCTGGAATGAAAATGAAGCACCCATTTATCCAGTCCCATCAGAACCTTCTTCTTTAGGGTCATGCAACTTTCCTTGCAACATGCAGGGATCCTACCATCTCCATCCCTGGTATTCAAATCAAATGGCTAATGGTTTGCATGCCCTATCAGCTACAGTTGGAGATGTATTCGCTTACACATGATTAGTAAATAAATTAGGGCTAACTTTACTTAATTAGGAAGAAGCCTACATATGAGAGTTCATTTAGTAATTAACTAATCATGTACCGATGGGGTTTCTTTTATCTGATCATGTGCCCCTATTAAGCACTCAAATCTCCATGCCCAACAAGCTAGGTTTTAGCACTTGAGTTGATTTCCTACCTGGTCATTGCCAATGAATTCTGCTTGTTATTTGTTGAATAACAAGTGAGCTGACAGCTTCAAACATCAATATGTGAAATGAAAAAAAAAAGGTTATATGCAAAGGACACAGAAAGCTTCATAGTAGTTTCAGTTAATTCAGAACTATATATATATACACTTCAAACTAATTTTATCATTCACAAATGCCCTTACACGTGCATGCAAAAGATTCCTGCAATATTCCAGCTAAATTCCTGATCATCATTACTCTGTTTGAACTGAAAAAAAAATACACAAATATGTACATATACATACTCTATTCCTCTTTGGGGATCCACCTGCTCCACCGTAGGCTTTTACTGCAATGTTCTAACAATCTTCCTCTGAAGTAAAGCTCATTTCTTTGTGGACTCGCCTTCATTTATAATCAACTATATTTCGACACAGACTCTGAGCTCCTGAAGCTGTGAAACCACCCTCTTTCTTTGTATCGTAATAAAGTGTTTCTACTGAACTCTGTAATGTTCATGCTTTGTTAATAGCATGTAGGATACTCTGTTGTCATGGGTCGGATTTTTCTCCTACTTGGATTATGAGGGAAGTTTTGGAAGAGGCCTGATTTCCATTAAAAAACTATTCAAATTGAATTGTTTTGGATGTAAATCCATTCGAATTCAAAAATAAACATTTTATGAAATATTAATAATTTTATTCCAAATGTAATAATTAATTAGAAAATGAAGTATAAATATCAAATGAAATCAGGAAACAAGTCCTAATTGGAACTAGAAATTATATCAGATCAGATATATGCAATTTTTTAATTATCTAAAATTGAATCAGCAAATATGTTTAAAATTTAAATCTTACTATTATTCTTTAGACATTCGAATCAACGAAGAAAAATCCAAGTTTATAATTTTAAATCATATCAAATATATGGACTCGCTAAAAGTTGGATAACCAATGTTTGATTCCCCTCGAAAAAAAATATATTATCTAATTTGTAATCCAGAGCTGGATTTAGATATTTGAATCCACATAAGTAAAGCATTTCAGATACTGAATATTTAGTGGTCTTTATCTGTATCGACTCCGAATTTATAGTGAAAAGAAATTTTTTTGAATGAAAGGGTGGATGCTACCATGAGCCTCGTTAAAGACCTCATTAACCTAAATGGAAGAAAATAGTACTCATAGTAACATATTACAGGGTCTAACGAAAAACATCAAAGACAAACATAAATAAATTGCCACGAAGGCAAGAAACAAATTAACCATGGTCCGACGACACAATACCATCGCCTATAACATGAGCCGCAACAGCATCATCACGTAGGAGCTCGACTACAGCCAAAGGGAGGTCAAAAAACCTGTAGTAGTTCATCGGAAGATCCTTAGCCAACTTAACTAATTTATCAGCCACAAGATTACACCCACGACTCACCCATCGAAACCGCACCTCCCAATCTTTACTAAGGAGGGTAGCAATATACACTCTAAGAGAAGAAGCAATCCTTATTGGATCATTAGACCTCAATCAACCATAGACCTCCTTACTGTTTCCACAATAACGCGAGAATAGCCAAGGGACCAAACAATTGATAAACCCTCAGAAAACGGCCCATACTCTGCTTCAAAGACTGAGCAAATACTAATCTTCTTAGAGAAACCAAAGCACCACTGCATATTTTCGTTTCGCCCAACTCCACCACAAGATGCAACACCTGTAGAAGAATTTCTAGCGCCATTCGTATTCACTTTAATCCAACTTGGAGGAGGGTTACACCAGCGGATCAAATCCGACCCCCTTTGAGCAGCCAACCGAGTAGTAGGCAGCGAAGCGAAGACGCGAACAGCTTCATCACTCAGTCGCATACTTCGCTGCAACAAACTCTCCGAATTACATTTATCCGGGGAGAAAATTCGTTGATTTCGGCGCAACCAAGCATTCCATAACAAGGACCCAAAAAACAAATCCCAATTTTCAGGTGATCGAGGGAAATAATGAGGTCTTGTAAGTTCTTATGAATCCAATCTTTCAAATCCAACCCAAGAAACTCATAAATTCTATCCACTTTTATGACTTGATTCCAAACAGCATTGATTTCAATACACTGTCTCAGGACATGCGAAGCATCCTCCACCGCGGTTCCACACAAAGCAACAAGGGTCATCAGCCAAATGACGCCTGACACAATCGGCATTAGTCAGAATTTGACCGTGAGAAACAGTCCACAGAAACATTTTAATACTCGGGAGCCCACGATACTTGGATATGGAGATCCAGCGATTATCATCTGTCAAGCCAACAAAACCAGCTCGTAAATTATAGGCAGAGCGAACGGAAAACGTGCGCGATGTTTCCAAAATCCAGACCGGCAAATCCGGAGATGTCGTTGGAATTGGGGTCTTGATCGCTGCAATGCTTCGAAGAACATCTTGAGGAAGGAATTGCTCAAACTCACGCCACAGCCAATCACCCTCCTCCTGAACCATGGCATTCACAGGCACTTGTTGAGCACTTACATTAGCTCCACTCGAACTGTACTGCCTCAACTAACCAATATTACCAACTCATGCATCGTCCCAAAAGTCTACCGAAGACCCATCGCCAAGACTCCACACTATGCACCGGCGAACATCATCCCACACCAGCCGAATTCCTCTCCAAATCCAAGAGCATCGACCTTGAGGCAAGGAACTAGGAACAAGATCCTGAATTTTACATTTCGCGCGCAAAACTTTCACCCAAAGTTTGTCCGTACACGAGATGAAACTAAAAGCAAGCTTCATAATAAAAGCTTCATTTTCTTGAGCAAGATTACGAAAGCCTAACCCCCCTTTTCCAATTTGCATGCACAAGCTCTCCCAATTAACAAGATGCAAACCTCTCAATTCACCCGTGTGACCCCATATAAAGTTTCGAATTATGCGTTTCAATTCATCACAAACATTCTTCGGAAACATTGTAGATTGCATCGTGTACAACAGGATTGCCGCCAAGACCGACTTTACTAAGATGACACGTCCCGCAAAAGACAAGGATTTTGCCGTCCAACCAGAGAGACTATCCGACGTCTTTTGTATAAGATCCTGGTAAGTCGATTTAGTCACACGACCATGGAGTAGAGTCACTCTAAGTATTTTCCCAAGTCATTAACTCTTTGAAAACCAAAATGCGAGCTAATATCCTCCTGAAGCTGCATCCGAACATTATGAGAGAAAAAAATCTGGTTTTGGCTATGCTCATTTTGTGCCCAGAGCTGTTACAAAAATCTCCAAGTATACGCTGAATAACATCAAGTTGATTCAAGAAAGCCTCCCCAAACAGAACAAGATTATCGGCGAAAAAAAGTGAGGAATACCAAGCCCACCACGAGTAAACTGAAACGGTTTCCATGCACCATCCTCAACCTCTCGCTCAATCGCGTGTGCCAGACGTTCCATACAAAGGAAAAAAATATAAGGTGAAATAGGGTTCCCTGACGAATACCCCTGGACAGTTTAAATTCAGAAAACTTGGTACCATTCCACTGAATTTGCGTGGACACAGAGGAAATACCACTCAGAATGATCTTCCACAGCTGCAAAGGAAGACCAAGCTCAGGTACAGTATCGTCCAAAAAGGACCACTCAAGGTGATCATACGCCTTTTCAAGATCTACTTTTATAGCCATCCAACTTTTACTCCTTTTCTTAACCCGCATCTAGCGAATAATCTCTTGTGCAATAACTACATTATCTCTCTTGAACAAAACTAGTCTGATTTTCTGAGACCCAATTTTCCATGAGAAATTTAAGCCAATTCACGATTACCTTGCTGAGGATCTTATACACAACCGTACACAAAATTATAGGCCTAAATTGAGATATAGTCTCAGGCGAGCTTACTTTGGGGATCAAAACCATGAGGGTACGGTTCAAATTCGGATAAATAGCCCCTGAATTGAACATGTCTTTAATAATTCAACACACAGAAGCACCCACAACACTCCAATTTTGCTGATAGAAAATACCTGGTGCTTTAGAGGGCTGCATTTGAAACAAAGCTTGCTGAATTTCCTCGTCGGGAATAGGCTCCTGAAGCATGAGTTTAGTGCTGTTATCTAACGGCCGAAACCCACCACGATCATGATAAGAATACCCAACATCGCCCACACTTGTAAAGAGATGAGCAAAGTAGGAAATGGGCCATTCGCTGCAATTTGTCTTGGTCCGAGCACCACAAGCCATCGTCCCCTTTAAGCATAAAAAAATGAATCAATTATTCAAATTCACAAATTATCTGAATTCATAATACCCGAATCCAAAAAATGGATCAAATATTCAAATCCACAATTTGAATTATCATCCCTATCTAAAAAAAATATTAAGTACCAAATTAAATGTTGAAGTCAAAGTTCAAGTATCAAAATACATATTACCTTTTTATTATTCTATTACCGGATATTATCCACTGCGTTGGGCTGCAACAGGGCTTTTCTACCCATCAGGCCCTCTCTCTTTGTGAACTTTAACAATGGGCCAAAATAAAAGTTCAAAACATGGGCTAAACCTTTGTGAACATAATACAAATATTTTATACATTTGGAGCTCATGTTCCAGAAACATGGGTATCTACTATCAATGTAGATATATTTTTATGTTAGTTTGTTTCGGGAATGGGCCTGCATCTATTATTGAGAAGTGACCCCTTTTTTTTTTTTGCAGAACTTGAAGTTTATTGGACAGTGCAGGCATTAGAGGTTTGCAGTACTATGTAATAGAAGGCTTGACCAGTACTGCCATATATCCCTCTAATGTGAATTCATAGCATTTTGCACCAAACATTCATTTGACATCTCTGTTCACCTGGGAAGCTTTTGTGTTAAAATCTACCCCGTAACCGGTTCCGGAGCGGCTCATTGCGTACGAAACCACATATACGAAGTTAAATCTGGATTTGATTTCGATAGTTGTCCTCTAACCACCAAGAAGGGCAGAGAGGGGACCGTGGATGCAATCATAGAGCAACACCACCATGAAAGCTAATCAATTGCTCTACTGCACCCTACACAAAGTCCCCCCTCCCCCAAGCATTTGGCTTCTTTTCAACAATACGAACCAAATGGGGTCTCGGAGGAAGTCGACCTATGCGTTCAAATGCAATGTATCTCTCCTTTTTTATTGTTCTTGATTAACAAACGGATAAGATCACAAAAATCCACTCTTACAAATCATGTTAAATGACACCACTAATGTGTTCCGACAGGTCCCAGGTTTTGATATCGCTGCCTTATCCACTTTTAGCCGATTCTTTCACCATTGGAAAGACATGAAATTACCGAGTACAGCTCGGTTTAATGAGGTCCAAGGATTAAAGAAAACCAATGGCTGTCCTGTCACGTTCAAGATAAGACAGATAGATTAATATCCAGGGAAGGTAATAGAAGAGAGAATCATGTGATTGATTCTGGGCCAAAAATGTCAAACAAAAACCAAAAGCAAGCAACGACTTTGAATATTATTGCTGTTATATACTATGTAATGGTTGTATATATGTCCATGAGCCAACATGGTCGTCGTTTATTGACTTAGTCTCCTCTCTTTCCGACCATTTAAGGAGTTGATGTCGAATACAAAATCAAGGCATTGACTTCACCATAACCATTTACTCTCTTTCCCTCAAGTTGACAATAGTTTTTATTGCAAAACCCCAGATTTTTTTTCTTTTATTTATTTCGATTTAATGTTTCATTTACCTAAAAAACGGATGGAATAATTAAATATAAGTTGGACTTTTCTCAAAGTAATTATAGAGATGAATTATTTTTCTGTCTGGTTTCCGGTCTTAGATTTCTGCTTGCCATGCAATGGCCTTCACTTACAATTCTCTGAACTCAGTCCCTCTTTCCAGGAAAAACAAACTTAATAAAGTCTTGCATGTTGATCTCATGGGAACTGATTAATTTTGTTATTTAAGGTAAATTTACATGGAAGAAACACAGCCACGTAGTCTGTCCGAAAGGAGTATTAATATGTTAATCTCTGGAAAGCAATTAACTTCATAGTTGATGAATAATAATATTATTATTACTATTGCAAGTAATTGAAAACTTTATAATTATTTGTTGGTTTCTGCTAAGAAAATGGGTTGCCAACAGATGTTAGGTAGCACATGTTTTTCCAAATTAATTTTGGAGTTATTTGACCATTAATATAGGTTTTGGACGACTGACTTTTCTGCTGAGGGGAGCTGTCCTCAATAACAGGACCATTTTGAGCCAATAAAATACTAAAATTATTTAGGTTTCAATCTTTTCTTATAAAATCATCAATTTGCACACAAAAGTGACTCACCCCAATGAATGCAACCTCAACACCACTCAACACTCTTTTTTTTTTGTCTTTTATATAATTTATTGGTTTATTATACAAATTGGTATCTTAACTCGATAATTTTTCTTAAATTGACACATAATATTTTTGACTCAAATTAATAATTAAACTTAAAAAAATATCAAATTAGTAAATGGTTTTGATGTGTTATTTCAACAACTAGTCTAATTGTGTCATGTGACACTTTTTTATGTCAGCAACTTGATTGTGTATTGAGATGTAAGTCAACACATGTATCAATCTGAGAAATATAGTCAAGTTTAAATTTTAATTTGAGACTCAAAAATAGTTCAAATATCAAATTGAGAAAAGTGTCAAGTTTGTTAGAGTTATGAGACACAAATTCTACTTCGGAAGAATTGTGTGTCTTCTGCCGGTATCCTCCGTAGATATCCTTTACTGGTATCCTCCGCTAATTGATGTTCTCTAGATGTGTCCTCCGCTGACGTGTCCTTCATGGTAAGAACAACTCAAATTCGTGTGGAATTCTACTTCTCTCTTTACGTGTTCGATGAAGAGTTAGAAACCTATCCTGGGTATAAGTACTTTTTATGCAATTATTTTTTGTGAAAAAAGTAATGTATCCTTGTAAATAAACACTATGAATTAGAATTTTAGATTAGATTGAATAGTTGTGTATAAGGTGTTCACAGTTGAACACACATTCTCTTGTAATCACTTTATTGGACATAATGAAATGTCTCCTCATTAGCTAGTGTTTTTTCTTGTTTTGAGTTTTCAACATAAATCTTGATATCTTTATTTTATTGTTTTACTGTACCATCGTCTTTTATGTAACGTTATTGTTCGCTTCAGTATAACAAAGTTTAAGTACTAATTTGTATAATAAGCATGATTTATTATATAGCATAACTAATTAGTTTAAAAATACTATACCATGAGATTGAGTACTAATTCAATTAATATCATTTTTACTATAATAATTTAGAGATTTTGAATTTGAGCAAACTCCAAATCATAATATCACATCCTTTAATTAGTTTCAGGAAAGAAAAATTATTCAAAATATATATTGTGTTGTTGTAAAACTACATATTTTTTGTTTTAGGATTTAGGGATTTAGTTTAGGATTAAAGTTTATTGGTTTATTTTGTAATATTTAGAATTGAGGGTTTAGGGTATTATGCTTAGGTATTTAGATTTTAGTTTTTAAAGAGTAAATGTAGATTTGTGTTTTAGAAAATGTGTAAAAATGAAAAATAATTCAATACACATATTGTGTAGTTTATAATCTCTTTCTATTTTAGGTTTATGGTTTAGAAGTCTAGGTTGTAGGTTGTAGGATTTATAATGTATGGTTAGATTTAAGATTTAAGGTTAGAAATTTAAGTTTTGGTTTTAAAGAGTAAATGTGCATACTTGTATAAATATTTTTACACATAATATGTATCGAAAAAATATTTAAGTTGTTTGTAAATATTTTAAAATATATATTAAATTATATTTATGTAATGCAAAGGATAAATCCAATGATGGATTAAAAAGTGGTGTAAACTAAGATTAAGTGGTTTGTTATTCCACTTATAGTTTGATTGTTAGTTAATAGTAGACTGATAATGATAATTAAAACAATTATCATTGCATGTACATGTGATGTGATGTGATTTTAAATGACAACAAATATAAATGATCAACTGTATAATTAAGAAATTGAAATATTGTGGATTAACATCTTGTTAATGATATTAGAGTCCATTTAAACTATAATTTTCAACTTGCTTATATTTAAAATAATTATTTATAAATAATTTAAATAGTCTAAAGATGATTATAAGGTAGTATCTGTTCATACATATTCTTAATCTTTTAACAATGCGCATACATTTTGTAGACAGAGCGATTTAAACTCGTATTTTTTAAAATAAACATCATCCGCTTTTCTATTAGAACACTTATTGGATTCAATTATTTAAAAACTTTGACTTCGGAGATTATCACCGTCTGTAATTAAATGCAATGCTCCCAACCGAATGGATGGATTAAATATGTAAATGCATACCTTTCTCTTATTCCATCAATTTATATAAATCTTTCACCCTTTCTTATTCCATCATTTCTCTACGAAGTTATCACATGTTTTCCTGATAATTTATTCAATATACATTTTTTTAATATTAAGTGAATAAATTATTAAACATCTGAGCATGTTCAATTCTATGTCCTCATATATATTATACCAACGGAAATATCAATTGAGCTATATTCAATCGGCTCAATGTACATTTTGAAAATAAGTAAACAAGAATGATTTATAATGATATTGATCTTTTCTAAAGAACATGACATATGTCCAATTGTGATTGGATAATTTTTAAAATAAAATAAAAATTAAATATATATAATATTTCGTAATTTTGAAAGTTTTAATAAAATCTTAGATATTTTTTTATAATTTTGGTATCATGTTTTTCAATTAAATCCTTACTCTCGCTCCAAATATAAAAATTCTAAGTAAATTCAATGTACATTGTTTTCAATCTTCATGTTTAGCTTGTAATTGTAATTATTATAAGTGAAGACAATGATTTTTGGAGTTAGAATATGAATTAATTTTGTCATAAGTACTTAAAAATTTTATGTAAAAAGTCACAAAAAATGGTTTCATGCATATTAATTTGCTCGAGTTT
The DNA here is from genome assembly GCA_019671005.1 of Hibiscus mutabilis. Lineage (NCBI taxonomy): Eukaryota > Viridiplantae > Streptophyta > Magnoliopsida > Malvales > Malvaceae > Hibiscus > Hibiscus mutabilis. The sequence goes on from CM033750.1 coordinate 11,288,817, forward strand.
GAAAATGGAAAAATTTTGAGGGACTAAGAGTGATTAAACCAAAACATTTAAGTTAACTAACAATAATTTAGGATTTTAGGCCAAAATGTTGACTTTTTAACATACAATGACTAAAATGTTTTTTACAATAGAGGGCTAAAATGAACTCTTAGGTATGGTACATGGATTAAAATGCTCATTTTTATAGTATATGGACTAAAATGAATTTTCAGATATATTATAATGATTGAAATATTTCGTTTTATAGTGGATGAATTCAAATGAAATTTTACTATAGTACATTAACTCTTGAGATTTAAACCAACCAATATAACTAGTTTTCTTATTTTTTTTTATATTATTCATGTTCGTTTTAAAGTAATTTTTAGATTTATTCAAAGAAAAGAAAAACAGCCATTGAACTTTTAAACAGATAATTGTATGTATGTATGTACGAGTGCATGATTAAAATTTATTTTTGATACATTTGGACTTTTTAATCTCATAAGTTGTTTAAAAGGTTTTCATGTTTAACTGTGTTTGTGTCAACAATCTCTAGAGCAAGTGGTTAAAAGCTCTCAGTTAACACCTTCGCCTCCCTTTATGTTGTGGGTTTTAGACTCATTAAGAGTAAATTTTTCCTTCCCCTCACTTTAAGTAGAAATTGTTCAAAAAACTGAGCTTGTAGTGAAGTGACAATTAACTTTTTTTTAATTGAATTCCTACTAATACTTGGTATTAGATTCAATCCTTGAGCATCTCATGTCTCGTCTCATTATAATTATGGACAGAGTCAAAATTGAACATTTAAAAAGATTAAAATATTGAATTTTAAAAATATAAGGGCTTATTAAATATTTAAACTCAAAGTTTATGAAACAAAGTTTAATTTGTCTAATATTTAAAATAATAGGGGCCTAAATTGTTATTGGACCAAAATATTTGAGGGGCACGAGCCTATTATTCTTTACTTCGGCCTTTATTGGTTAAATATTTAATGGAAAAACTTTGGTACATATGTTGTGTAAACTTTAGTTTGCAAAAGCCTTTTAGTTTTATGGTTAGATGTTTGGTTTAGGGTTTAAAATTAGGGGTTTATATTTAGGGTTTAGATTTTAAGGTTAATGTTTATAATTTAGGGTATAGGATTTAGAGTTGATGGTTTAATTTTTTAGGGTTTAGAGTTAGGAATTTAGGATTTATAATGTAAATATGCATGCTTATGTAAAATAAATTTTACACAGCCTGTGTATCAAAATTGTACTCATATTTAATTAACTCTTATGTTTTTAATTTAAATATTTATTTTTACCGTGACTAAATTACTATTTAACCAAAACTTATAAAAATATATAATATTTATAACAAGGCCCGAACCCCAATGGCGCTCCGCTCCTCATTATAAGAAGAAGAAGAAAAGGCTTTTTTGAATTCTTATACGGGTTAATTGAACTACATGTCTTCAAATTATGCTTCTCATTCTAAATTAATCTCAAATTTTTGAATGGTTTAATCTCATCCTCAAATTATTACTTCTATTTGTAAATTGGTCTCCCAAACTTTTAAACATTTTAATTTCATCCGCAAATTATAACTCTTATTCTAAATTGGTCCATAAACTTTTGAACATTTTAATTTTATCCTGATACTAACAATATAAGCTAATCTTATACCATATTCATAAAATCATTCAAAAAATTATTAAATGTTATGTAAAATTAATATGTATCATGTAATAACATAATGTGACATAAATATTGATACAGAATAAAAGAAAGGTAAGCATGAAAACATGGGTGGTCTCATTGTCCACATTGGATGATGAATAGGAGTGGTCCAGCATTGCCATCCCACTTGTTTATCCTTGTTCACCCTCCATTTTAACTTTCATCTATTTCTTTCCTTCTACCACCGCATCCAATGTGTACATGCGTTTTAAGCATACGGGAAAAGTAACAAAAGATTTGTTTTTGCATCAACCCTCCTTGTAATTAAGATGCAAGTTAAGGATAAAAACGTAAACGAAACAAATTCATTCTTTTAAAAATGATTGAATATGGCCACCTAAATATGATTATTATTTTTATTTTATTAATGAATCAACAGATTTTTTTTGAACAATTCCTACCTAGGGGAAGAGAAGGGGAAATTTACTCCTACTAGGTCTAGAACCCACAACCTAGGGAGAGGGGAGGTGTCAACTGAGAGCTTTTAACCACTTGCTCTAGAGGTTGTTGACATGAATCAACCGAATTAAATGGCCAGAGTCGTTTTTGTTCTTATGGTGATATAATATAATATAATTAAAAGGGTAAATTACATAAATCATCACTGAATTTTACTCTAAAACCTATTTTGGTCATTAAAATTTCAAAACGTTCAATTTACTCACTGAAGTTTAGATAGTGAACGTTTTTGGTCGCTCCATTGTTCACATCGTCGTTATTTGGTATCAAATTTCACCACTCACTTCGTCTCACCCCACTGGTTCCGAATCCAACCTTCATTTCATCATAACGTGCCCCGAAGTCCACGAATCGGGAAAAAATTCTGATTTCTCTCTTGCTGATCTCCCTCTTTCGCCGTCGGATGGAGCCCATTTCTCAGTATATTGCTTCCCTTGTCCTGATGAAGCTTTTCACTGTTCGGATCTTGGAAAAGTTCCTCCTTTCGCTAGTAAATAAACACATTAACGGAATAGTAACAAAAAAAACGTTCAATGTCTAAATTTCAGTGAGTAAATTGAGCATTTTAAAACTTTAGTGACCAAAATAGGTTTTAGAGTAAAGTTAAGTGATAATTTACGTAATTTAACCTAATTAAAAATGGAGAGTACTAAGCAGTGTAGCAAGTTGAGAGGGGGGAAGATTAGGGGTGTTCATAATCGGTTAACCGTACCGTTTAGCCTAAGTAGTTGGTTAACCGTTATAGCGGTTATTGAATTTAGATAACTATAACCTAACCGTTAAGAATCGGTTAATCGCTAATGATTAACCGTTAAGATACAGTTAACCGACGGTTCGATTACAGGTTAACCTGTAACCTATTATAATTTTTTTCATATGTTCACTACTTCTATTGAGAATAATGAAATTATATTTTCGATAAATATTATATTAAATGTTCACAAAAATGCTTAAATAGATATTATAAACACTAAGTCCATACTTAATTAAAAAAAAGTACATACAAACTACAAAGTTTCAACACAACACAAAATATATAAATTTCATACTTAGTTTAGGTTTTAATCGTGTTAAACACATAGCAATACATCATCAAAGTTTTAAAGAAAAATATTTAACTAACATAAGGCAAATAAAACTTTCATGAGTTAGCATCACAAGTCACAAAAGTTACTATAACCAAATCACCTAAGGTCTTCGCCGACTTTCTCTAAAATGAAATATGACTCATCAATCATAATTGTTTGTTGATTAAGTGTTAAATCCTTCAATCCTATATTTAAAAATGTGAAACAAGTTAGTACAACAAATATATTGTAATACTAGCAAATTGAAGATAAAAAAATTTATGAATTAGATTACAAAATAGGGTTTAGAAATTAAAAAATAGAGTGTGTGGGCTGAACTTTTAGTTGAAGTATTTTATTTTTAATATATATATTTAATAACAGTTAACCTATAGGTTAACAATTTGTCAAAATCCATAACCATAACTATTAACCATTATTTTTAGCGATTCGATTAACTGAAACTATTTAACCTTAACAATTTAATTTATTAACTTATAAAATATAACAATTATATCAATTAACGATTACTATTCACATTTACAATTAATTATGGACACATGAAAGATGACGATTGAGTGCTTATCTGCGGCAGAAATTAATACCTACTCAAAATTAAATAACCAAAAAAGACCAATTTGCGAATGCCATCCATGCTGTCCCCACCCGGACCGTCCTTTCCTTTTATTTGACTTTAACTAAAACCATTTCAGTTTATGCAGGGCCATGTCGGCAACATAACTTCATTTCTCCTCACGCTGGCTGCTTGAATTAATTAATTTCCATGTGCCTTTTCACAATACCAAATCAAGAATGCGACTTAATTTTGATTTTTTTTCTCTTGCCGCCAATATATATTCCATTTGCCAATAATTATCTGATCTATTAGTAAAATATCTAAATTATTAACCGAAAATGTTAGCATAAAATCAAATGGACCCACGTCTGGAGTGTGGAGTCCTTTTGAAAAAAAAATCATACGGAGAAGAAAGAAATTAGGGGCAGATAATTTTGTTGTTGCTTGATCCATTGTTTATTTATTTATTAGGTCCATTGCTAAAACTTTACGAGAACCCAACCATAACGTCATTCAAGTGAATTCTAGAACACCCACAGTAATTTCTAGAATTGATATATTGGTTATTACACAAATACAGCTATTTTTAGTCTAATTCTGCCGACACTAACTATTATGCATCAATCAATCACGATGTTGATCTTACCGAAAATTTATTTCTCATAATCCATTCCAAACATTGGTCGTCTCAGGTATTTATGGAGCTTAGATTGAATCATGAAGTTCTCCTTACAACATTAAGTTCGCACAGAGCAGATCATGGTGTTAAGGCCTAAAATGTATTACTTGGAGCAACCAGAAGCATCCATTGTGATCAAAGGGCCTTGACAGGTAGATATGCCATGTTGGCTGACTCTATGTAGCACCCAAATCATAAGACCGATATTTTCTTTCAGTCAAGTGAAAAGGATTAGAGCTAACTGCATCTCTCCAGATTCCGAGACAGATGAGGAGGGCGTGCATTGGTCATAATGGGACAGCCAGAAGTTATATTTTTAGCCCAATTGTATGATGATTTACATCACTCTCTCAAGTGATGAAGGGTTAGACAGCTGCATATAGCATGTTTAGTACTCTCTTTTGGTCTAATAAAGATGATCAAAGTAAACTTTATCTCTCCAGATTTTAAGGCAGGTGAGGATGACGTGCATTAGTCATAATGGGGCTGCCATAAGTTATTTTGTCAGACCCAATTGTACGCTGGTTTACATAACTCTTGCAAATGATGAAGTGTCAGACAACTATGTCGTATGAGAGATGTAATGGAAGTTCTTCTTACAACATTATTGTTCCGTGAAATCACATTGTGAGAAGTATATTTCATTTATTTGTAATCGTTGTATAATATAAGAAATGTATAAGTTTTGTAATACAAGAACGCTGATTTACATTTATTTGTAATTGTTTTGTAAACTTTTAAATGTATTAAATTTTGTTATCTCTAAAAGAAATAGACGACTTAATCGGACACCAAATGAAAAAAACTTAAGGTGGGTAACTCGCCAACCATGCATGGTGAGTTACACAAAAAATTCCCATAGAAATATGGTGACTGAATCAGACATCAAATGAAAAAAATACTTAAAGAGGGTAGCACAGATACAGGTTTTTGACGGATATATGCATGTCTAACTTTTGCTACATGCACTATGCATATTCCCCTATAAATAGCCGTGATAACTAATGTTCGAGTATAGAAAAAATTGTTCACAAATGTTAAAGCTTCATTTACATAACATATACCATATGTCAGTTTTCTTCTACATGTATTTATCTATTAACTTTGCGAAGTTCTTCTTACAACATTAATTATGCTATACAGTCAGTCGCATAGCTACATCGTTTGGAGCTTTTTTCCTGAGTCATATTTGCCAAAAGTGTCCACGGCATCGCCTTTGACAATTGTGTAAGGTTCCTAAATTGTATGTCATGAAGATTGATTGTGCCTAAACTGTATGCCATGCATAGTTTAATATTTTGACATGTAAGGGCTAAAAAATAAAGTTTTATAAATATTTCATGATTGTAATTCTTGAAATTCAAAGAAAACCATGACTAAATCGGAGTTTACACGACTTTCGTAGGGGTGTAACGACAACTTTTTCACCGTATTTAGATATTTTTTGCTAGCATTTTTTTGGCACCATTACCTACTTATGTTTATTTATGGTACGACGTATCTGTCGTTCGTTCGCTCATTTGAAAAACGCTCTAAATCTTGCCTTTAATAACATACCAAGATGACTTCCATATGGGTGTTTAGACAATTTTTTTGCCATGTTTGGATGTTTTTTTTTTGCATTTTTTCACCACTTTTACGTACATGTGTTTATCTATGGGACGGCGTGTCTTTCGTTCGTTCGCGCATTCAAAAAATGCTCCGAATCTTGCCTTCAAAATCCTACAAAGATGACTTTTATAGGGGTGTTTATGCAAATTTTTTGCCGTGTTCGGATATTTTGTTGCCCACGTTTATTTTGCCACCGTTACGTACATGTGTTTATCTATGGGGCGACGTGTTCGACGTTCATTGCCTCATTCGAGAAATGCTCCGAATCTTACCTTGAAAAGGCTACAAAGATGACTTTTATATGGGTGTTTAGGCAACTTTTCCCTGTGTTCGGATATTTTTTAGCCTTCGTTTATTTCACCACTATAACGTACATGTGTTAATCTGTGAGACGGGGTGTGTGGAATACGTTCACACATTCGAAAAACTATCAGAATAATGCACGAGCGAAAAACATCTGTGAAATATGCTGAATGGAATAGAAATATAGGTGTGGACGGCGAGTTAGGGGAAACTCGAAGTTCACGCACGACGAGTTACTCCTATCATTTCTATTCCACTCAACATATTTCACATATGCAGGTTGCATAGGAATATAATCTTATCTTAAGTGCATACTCCCTATAAATAGTCGTAGAAACTAATTACATGGACGACCATACTTTTATTTTTGTTTTTTATATGTCAGTTTTCTCCCAGATGTGTCAACCTGTTAAATCTATGACATTTTTCTCAAAAAAGTTAAATGTACATGTATTTTTCTAAAGTTCTTCTTACAACATTAATTACGCTATACACTCAGCCACATAGGTATACATAAGAACATCGTAATTATGCTATACACTCCATTGATGCTCTTGGGCATGCACTACCGCCCCATTTAACCAGTATGGTGCTAAAAGATATCATATTGTCAGCCCTAATTGTATGTTGTCGTACAACACTATTTTGTGCTTATCATATTGATATCCATATCAACAGCCTCACTGCTATCCACATTGGCGTCTTGCATGCACGGTCGGCCATTTAACTAGTATGGGTCTACCATAATTCATATTGTCAGCCCTAATTACGTGCACGAAATTCTCCTTACAACATTAAGTACGCAATGTAGTCCGCCTTTGAAAGCTACATCTTGAGGAGCATTAACACTCGAGGCCTTATGCATTATAGGCCTTCAGATGACAGTGCTAGCCTCGTAAATGTATGACATGCTACCTCTTGCATGCACTGCCTTCCCCGCCTCAAAGAAATGGCCAATCATGTGTTAATGTGTAATTCTACAAAAGTTTTTAGCCAATATAGAGTAAAGTGTAATTCTACAAAAGTTCAATTTTTTGACATGTCAAGTTTCATAACTTTAAGGGCCTCTTTTGTTGATTTCAAAAAACTTCAAATGAGAAATAATCATCAATGTGTTTATAATAAAAACTTCTTCATTCGAAAGCTTTAAATTCAAATAACATCGTAACTGAATCAGGGTTTAAATGACTTCTATATGGGTGTTCGTTATTCGTTCACACATTCGAACAACGCTCCAAATCTTCATGGGCATGAAGCCTGCATATATTCGCATAATGGTGGATTGAAATTCCAAGCACGGTGAGCTGCACCTATTATTTCCATCAACCACCATGCAAATATATGCAAGTTTCATGCCCGAAGCCTACACGACGCGTTTAAGTCACCTATAAATAGTCGTGAAATCTAATGTTCGGTTATACAAAAAAAGTTTATACATGTTGAATCTTCTTTTCCATACCATACCATACCTTCATTTATCTAAAGGTCAATTTATCTAAAATTCAAAGATAAATATCCAAAACTATCTATTAAATTTGTTCGAAATTTATTATACACAAAACAACATTACAACTGCTACAAAAAAAATTAAATTTATCTATTTTCCTCTTTTTGGTCTTCTTCTTCTCATGGGCCCTATGCTTTGGCGGTGTCCTGAGTGCGTCTGGTCATAGAAACACGGCCCATGTCGAGCTCGCGGTTGGATTAGGATTTGTTCATCATCATCATTGGCACATCTTCCACTAGCATCCTCACTCTCTTCCTTGTTTGTGTCGACTTCATGATCTAGAGTCATACGATACGATTTACTGAACATACACCCGAAAGTATAAGACCTGATGTGAATGTTATCGACATTAACGATGTCATGTACTCCACATCATGATGTTGCATATCATGATATGGAGCTTGCGGGATCACAATCTCAGGCACATAAACACCTTCAGAATTACCTGTAGAACCTTGCACTTGTGCTGCAGGTCCTTGTCCTCGACTGCCTCAAATACCAGGTCCACATGCCTACTTCATATGGAATATGCAAATTCCATGACCCTTATGTAATTTGCAGAGCTTTATCCCAACTCGGGGACCCATATGACGGTAGAAAAGAGACAACATTAAATGTTGGCAATGTAGGTTTTGATTCAAGTTCTGGTTCAGCCTCTCTTTTGCCATGTCTACCTCTACCTCCAGATCTATCTCTACCTCTGCCTCTCCTATCCCGGATCCACCTCATGAAGACCCCTCACCCGATGACGACTCACCCGATGACTACTTTACCTTTTACAAATAACAAAATAAAATTCGAAAAAAAAATCAATTATTACCAATAAGTCCATGTTATTCGTGATGTGCTATTGTTCACGTCTTAACAAAGCTATTTTTTCCAATAATTCTGCTCCAAAAAACTTAAATCGTAACAACTCAATTGAATACTAATTTTTTTACAAAAAATGACTCACAAACTCCATAATCTAAAATATGAAGAAAAAAAATTACCTTGAATCTTCTGAAATTTTTTGAGTACTTGCTTTTTTTCGGGGTTCTACGAAAATCACTCGGCTTAACAATCTCACTTGCTTTGCTCAAACTAAAGAGGTTCAAGAATATTTAGGTTCTCAACACTCTACACCAAACTTCCTATTTATACTACACAACAAAAATCCTAACTTGAAAAATATGACCGTACGGTGAGTTTCATTTTCTATCCGTTGATCAACGATCATATTTTTCAAGTTACTGTGTTATGTGACGGCTGTTAACCCACTTAAAACTCGTCGTGTCCTTACGGCGAATTCGGTTTAGGATTACGCTAATCACATTGATTAAAATTTAAACTGAATATTTAAAAAAATTAAAACTCGCCAGGATTCTACGAAGAATTTAAATAAAAAAATAATATTATTTTAAAACTCGTCGTGCTCATACGCCGAATTTATTATAATAGTGTTAGTTCGAAAAATTTAAAATTTTGGATCATAGTTGGGCAAATATAGGACCTCAGGTCCTCATGGTCCTAGAAATGTCTTTAAGCCCGAAAAAAAAAACAGAACAAAACAGAGACATTGAGACCACGACAAAGACAAGTGTAGCTGCTCTTTAGTCTTAACTTGTGAGCCAATGAGATTTGTTTCTCTGGCAAAACAAATGGCATACAGCCTAGGATGAGGCTTTGTTTGGTGGGACCCCCGAGTGCGAACCCTCTGTGATTTGTTCCTAAATAGTCAACAAAATCAACTTGAATTGTACATGAAACAGTAGCCTAGTTTTAGTGTTTTACAACCTAGCTGCCTAAAAACCCAATCTTTACGACTACCTTTTTTTTCTTGTTATACTAACAACTATATTGGCCTTTAATGGTTGCCTCCCTGTCTCTGGTTTCGACTCAACTTGTTCTTTTTATTACAATAGTGTATTAGTATAGTTGACAAGTATATATGTGTCTGTGAATAGCTGATTTTTGACCAAGATTTCATGTTGGACACTTCCAACCAAAGTTAGGCAACACTTGGTTCGGTTCGGTTCCATTCCACCCCAACCTCCTAAGCTTGGTTACTTACTAACCAGTCTTACGTTTTCTTAAGCTTACCACATTCATATTATGCATACATGTTTAATTACAAATTGAATTATAACTTGTCATTGACGTTTCGGTATCGTTGATAAAGGTTAATGTACCGTGTTATTAATCATTTAAGTTCGAATTTCATCATGCATCGATTATTGATTTCTAATAATAGCAAAGTATCTTTTATTTTTTAAAAAACTTATTTTGGATTTCACTATGCGTAAATCTCGGTTCTCTCTTCTAACAAGTGACAAGATTCGAATTAGAAAATTAAAATGCTACTCTTATTTTATCTCTTTCATTGATTACTTTATTTAAGACTTCATGAGACGAGTTGTGATAAAATTAGTTTTGTCAGCGTGTCATCATTGCTATTTATATTTTTATGTCAGTATTAATGGTATTTATCTTTCCTTCACTGACGAATGTAGTATTTATTTGTCTATTAAGTTTTTGAGTTGTTTGATTAGATTTTGACCACTTGTATGATATTTTATGCTTTAGAAGTCAACTTGTGCACTTGAATGATTATAAAAAAAAGCACCGGCTAATGTGATGAATCTACTATAAACTATAATTTTGTAAACTATTCTTATAATCTTATTATATTTTATCTATAATAAATAAAACTAACTGCTATTATTTGTATAAAAACTTGAGAAGATGTTTATGAAGAAGGTAGAGTTTATATGATAAGTAAAATAATCCTATTTAAAAAAAATCTTAAATCTTTTAACTAAAAAATAATCAAATTCTATACTTGTTAATCTCGTGAAATGCTACAATGCGATGTTTAATAAAATGAATTTATAATTGAATTTTAATATTTATATTATTTAAGTCACATATTATTAATATAAATAAATTATTATCATACACTCGCATATTAAAAGCAGATAAATTCTATAACTTCAACCCATAATACTAATGTGATATTTTGTAACCAGAACTATCTAATAACAGAGTTAATCCACTTCATTAAATATAATTAAAAGGAGTAATTGTGTGGCTTAGTAGTAGAAATGATACTATCACGTGGGTTGACCCAAAAAGCCGGGTCGTTGTCCAAGTGTATATGATCGAGCAACAGTCAATGGTTTTATTAGTCGGTTTTTTATTTTTCTATTAAATTATATTAAAGTAAGACATAATTAAAAAATATTATATTAAACTCCTAAACCAAAATTTCGAGAACCGGTTGCGTGTGTGAACAGTGTGAAAGTTAGAACAAGGATAAGAAGAACCAAACAAAAAGTGGCATGGAATCAAGCGTGTAGTTGACGACGCAGAAAGTTCCACAATTCCCAAATCACTACTTTTCATTTTTCTCATAAAAGAAAAAAATTTATAAAATAGGTGTCCAAATTTTATTATGTTTTAATAGGTGCTTAAATTATTTTTTTACTGAAATATGTATTTAACGTTTTCACCGTTATTATTTTAAGTGTTTAGTCATTAATGGATGTTTAAAAAAATTACCTTGACCAATTTAAATATGACACGTGGCTTTTATTTTAATTTATTTTTAATTTTTTAATCTACTTTTTCAAAAAATCCTAAATTTCAAAAAATTTACAAATTAACCCCCAAATTTCAAAATCCGTAACTCCCCAAAATCCAATTCTCGATTTGAGTTGATTTCACCACCGATGGTCACGCCGCCGCCCACCACACCCGTCGCCGGACCATCACAGCCATTTACCCCATCACTTTGTTGTCGAAAATCGACCGACGTCGTGTGAAACGTCGGGCGAACGATTCGGATGATTTGAATTGATTCGAACAATTCACGACGAACGGCGATCGAACGGACTGCATTGATGTCTTGGTCTTTCGGCGAGGGGAGGGTGCTTCATTCTGTCGTAGGCGACGCGAACAACGTTGGCGAGAGTGGTCGGATTTGGGGGTTTAGAAATTTGGGGCTTATTTTGGGAATGTTTGAAAATTTCAGGATTTTTTATAAATTCTGATTCCTTTTTTTAAATAAAATAAAACGTGCAACATGTCATATTTTATTGGCTAACAGAACTTTTAAAACGGCCGTTAACGGCTAGACACTTAAAATGATAACTGTGAAAACATTAGACACCTATTTTAGCAAAAAAAAATAATTTAAGCACTTATTACAAAAAAATGGCAAAATTTGAACTCTTATTTTATGGTTAAGTCTTTTATATAATATTAGACTTTCGTTATCTCATAAATTCTTAAATTTAAATAGATTCATTGAAGTATATTTGAATTTAATTAATATAATAAAAAATTAAATTTTTTATCTTTTTGTTGTTTAGGTTATGTGATGACAAGGAGATTGGGAAGATAAAGAATATTTTTATTTTTGTAGGGTAGTTACCAACCTTTTGTGATAATATAAATTATTACAGTCAGTTGATCTGAAGTAATTAAAATTGAAAGAAAAGTAAATTTCGGATTGAGTTACTTTAATCACCATTGACGTGGCACTATTCCCCGATATCTATAAAAGCTACTCCAAGCATTATTAGACATCAAAGAAGGCGCCAAATCATCGATGAACTTATTATAATTTTAGGGGTATTTTTGATAATTCTTATGAGTGACTTTTTAGGCATTTTTTTTGGCAAATAATGCCTTTAAAGTTGATATTTTGGGGAATAAGGCACGCTCCCCTATAATTGGGGATCTACGGCAAAAATTACAGTAATTTGAGGACGTCACTTGTAGGTAGCGTTTTCATTAAAGAGTGGCTGTTGAGCCGGTAATCCAGCCAATTACTGCAGCATTGACTTGGGCAGCGGTAAAGGCGCGATAGTTACGCTTATTTAACTGAGGACACCACCTGCAGGTGGCGTCTTCACCCGAAATATGTCTATAAATTGCAACGGCAAAATGAGTTGTGGAGAGAAAAAAATTGACTGAAAAAGAAGTTGTAGAGGTAAAAAAATTGAGTGAGTGAAGGGTTTTTTTATGTGTAGAGAGTTTAGGGAAAGAGTTTTTGAGTTATTAAATTGGGTATGTAATTTTTTAGTTAATTTATAAATTATTTGATTAGTTATGAATAATATATTTATTAATCTTATTAATTTTTTGTTGCAGGAGGTGAAGAGGTTTGAAGGGAAGCATTTAGAGCACATTTTCGTTGATTAGGTACTTATTTTTTTAATTTATATAAAATAAATATAGATATATTGTTGTAGACATGTAAGCTTTTATTTTAGAGTAATAATAACAATTAATTATAGAATTATATGGTTTTAGGGCCTTTAGGATAATAATAATAATAAGTTGAGCATTGAATTGAAATTTTTATTAATGTAGCTACGTAGAGTTTAAATATTTTTCTAGGGTATATTAAATATTTTATTGTTTTATATATATATTCTATTAATTTGAATTATTTTAATTTTTAGAATTTAAAAATAATGAATAAGCTAGAATTTTTGTAAATGTTTAGATAATTATATTCGAGAATAAAAATTAGTCATTTATAGGTATATTCTAAAACAAAAATTAGTATAATTAAGGGAATCATATTCGAATAATTCTAGGTATATTCAAGAACAAACATTTGTATAATTAAGGGAACCATATTAGAATAATTATAGGAAAATTAAGGGAACCATATTCGAATAACTCTAAGTATATTCTAGAACAAAAATTAGTATAATTAAGGGAACCATATTCGAATAATTCTAGGTATATTCGAGAACAAAATTTTGTATAATTAATGGAACCATATCGAATAATTCTAGGTATATTATAGAACAAAAATTAGTATAATTAAGGGAACCATATTCGAATAATTCTAGGTATATTCGAGAAGAAAAATTTGTATAATTAAGGGAACCATATTCGAATAGTTCTATGTATATTCTAGAACAAAAATTAGTATAATTAAGGGAACCAAATTCGAATAATTCTACAAAAATTAAGGAAACCATATTCGAATAATTCTAGGTATATTCGAGAACAAATAAAGTCATATAAATATATAATTTGTATATTCGAATAAAATAATAAATATTAATAATCAAAGTATTTGATGTGCAAATAAATTTGAGATATGTCGTTTGATCAGTTGTTGCAGTTGGACCATATGCACATTTCATCTTATATCGGCGTAAGTAATTTGTAATTTATTTATCTTCGAGTAAGAAATATATGTTAGTTGTAATATGTTATTAATTAAATTTATTAAATGCAGGACGATCATCATAGCTTTCGTCGTTAAGGGACGATGATGGAAGAGCCATCTGCTCGCATTGTTCGTCACTTACAATAAGCGTGATTTTATAATGCGACATTTGTGCATGGCTATAAGGTGGTCCCAGGATTGATAACTGCGTTGATTGAACGCTGGAGACCAGAAACCCACACATTTCATTTTCCAGTCGGGGAGTACACGATAACCCTGCAAGATGTAGCTTTACAGCTCGGTGTCCCCATAAAATGGAAATGCGGTCGTGGGGCAGAATAACTACAACGTATATGCGATGTGGAACCAGTTCCTCGGGAAAATCCCTTTAGAAACCGACACGAAAGGATTATGTGTGAAGGTAACCTGGTTGGAGAATGTATTCAGGGTAACCGAGGACTCAACCCGTGAAGAAGTTGCATGCGCAGAACGTGCTTATATCCTGTAGCTCATTGGTGGGGTATTGATGCCATATAAATCTGGTAATCTTGTGCACACGCAGTATCTGCCACTACTAAAAAGTTTTACCGGAACTCGTTCGTATAGCTGAGGCTCTGCGATATTGGCGGTCTTATACCATGAGATGTGCAAAGCTGATATTGTTAGAAATGGGAACAAGATATCCGATATTGGTGGATGTCTTATCTTACTTTAGTCTTGGGAGTGGTATCGACTGCCATATTTGACACCTATAGTCAATAACCCAGTTGAGTTTCCACTCGCTTGAAGGTAATAGTCAAATAAAAATTTATAATGTGTATATTTTTTATTATTTTTTTTCGAATTACTAAATATCGTATTTTCGGTTTTTGTTTAGGTGGCGACATGATTTGAGAAAAGCTGGGGTGGTTCACAACAACGTTGTTGACGTGAGACTGGTGATCAAATCTAAAGGGAAAAATCAGGTATTAAAGTACAGTCTTGCGTACCAAAATATTTGTTGATGTTAATATTAATTTTTTGATGTTAATATTAATTTTTTTGACAGTTTATTTAGACGAGTATGATGATGCGAATGTAAAGTCTTGCGTACCCCCATATGTGTGGGATGATGCTACATTTTGGGGTGCAGTTGTACCGTTGATCCATTTCTCGGTGGTTGAGTTTCAGTGTGCTGATAGAGTCATGCGACAGTTCTGGCATCATCAACCCGTTCCTGGTCCTCTGATTGATCTCAAAGATATTCATAGATGAGAACAAAAAATTAGGTTTGATGATAACTGAAGGCGCAAGCAAGAAAGTTTCATTGCTCGTTGGAACAACCGGAACTTATATGTGCCAACTGATGTGACTCCACTCCAGGAAGATGATTTCCATGACGATTCAGACTACATGGAATGGTTTTATAACAATGGAAAACCATTCTTGACACCCATGGAAGTGAGTCAGAGATGTCATATAGAGCGTAGGTGCTTATATCAGCATGAAGCTGGTTCATCTGCGCATATAGAGAACATGCAACCGCCACCAATTAATCTTGCGGATTGGTCATCATGGAGTTCAAGTGTACCCTCAGGGCATGTAGAGGGAACATACGATTATGATGATCCATGAGATAGAGCACTGCAAAGATCCCAAATGTTCCATTCGCAGCGCAATGATGTTGGATCATCCGGAGTGAGTGCGTTTCAACAACCACCTCCATACTTGCCTACTCCGCCATTTTCCACTCCGTTATGTGCTGAAGATATGTACGCGACACCACCTTCTATGCGGATGTTGGATGACCAGCTAGGCAAAGACGAGCAGAATTTGAAGGACTCGTAATTGCCACGGAAGATGGCTCAACCCCCACGACTGTATGACCAGACATCTTTCGTGCATAGACAAGAGCTGCCGAGGTGGAGGAGAAAATATGATGTTTTTTTTTTCTATTTGGACTTTTTATATTAATGTTTAAACTTTTATTTGGAACGATTGTAGTTGTTAATGTTTGCAAATTTTTATATTAATGTTTAAACTTTTTCTAATTTGATTTTTTTGTTTTATTATTATGGAACAAACACACTTAATTTAAAAATGTTCGGTTACTTCATTAATGAAAGTTTACAAACTCATTCAAAATTGTTGTGACGTCCCAGCACGATAGTTGGGACGATTCGAACATTTATCTCTCGTGTGACCAGCCGCTCAACAAAGTCCATAATGACTAGTTTAAACTCTCTCTCGATCATCCGGATTATCCATACAAGTATGAATGCGGGAGGAAGTCGGTCGACCTTTTAGTTTCTTCGAAGACTGGGATTTGGTAACCATTATTCGTATATTGGATCTGTTGGCCAATATTCCTGATTTGGAATCGTCCTAAACATAGGCTTGTAGATATTTGTCATTGTTTGCAACCTAAAACAATCGTCCACCAATGTATATGGGTCTATACGGACATGCATGCATGCGGCGATTGCGCGAGCGCAGGGGTATCTATATGCCTGAAAACAGTCACACCAACTCACATGTAAGTTTACTCGAAACAATTTGTGCTCGTTCGGCGTACCAAGGCTTGGACATTAAATTCAACATCGTTGGGGTCGAACGAATCCACTCTCATGGCGGTTGCGTCCTCTTGATGTTTCTCCATACTCTTTTGGAGAGTTTCAGACCACTGTTGTCCCCTATTTATTTGAGAGTTGACATCCTTCCCTTTGTCGCACCAAACTTTGCCAATCTAAAGTACGTCTCCCAAACAATACTGACAATTGGGATATGGCGCATCCCTTTCAACACAGAGTTGATAGCCTCGGCAAGGTTAGTGGTCATATGCCCGTAATGTCAACCTTCATCATAGGCATGTGATCATCGTTCCTTGGGAATATCAACAACAAAATCATGTACACGTTGTTCGTGCCTTATAAAACGTCTAAACTTCGCATCGAACCTTGGCCGAACCGTTTCATACCCTGCTCGTAAAAATGTTAGTTAGTAAACGCAAGACAAATATCATACATAAATAAATCAATAATTTAGACAATAACAAATTACAACTTACTTGCGCTTAAAATTTCATGACGAATCTGATTGTTCCGAAACTGAGCTTTTGCATTGGCAGCAATATACCGTTTATAATAGGCTGGATAAGTATGTGGTGGTCTCCATAAATTTTCGGGCCTATCGATTACTGATAATAAAGCATACCCTCTATCAGAAATCTCACAAACCCCGTCCTCTTTGATTACATATCGGCGTAAGTTATTCAAAAAGAATTCTCATCCCTCGGTATTTTCTTTCTCAACTATGGCAAAGGCTATTTGAAATATATTCCTATCTTCATCTTGCGCCACAACAATAAGCAATATTTACCCGTATTTCCTCTACAACCATGTACCATCAATTTGAATCATACGTTTACAGAATCTGAATCTTTCAATGCACGGCTAGAATACCAGAATAACTTACTGAATATTCTTTTTCCGAGAATTACTTCACCTTGTAGTGTTGCCGCCGGTAACGTTTCGTACTCTACTGCAGTTCCGGGGATAAATACTTGCATTGCTTGTAATAGAGCTGATAGCTCATTATATGATTTATCCCAATTGCCGTAAACTAACGTCTTCGCCTTTTGCTTCGCCATCCATACCTTATAGTAAGATGTGATGTATCCAAGTTGTACACGGATCGATGCTACCAACACTGCAATGGCGATCCTCGGATTCTTCTCAACCAACAACTTTGTGTAAGCGCATATCAAATCGAAGTCAAGGTTTATGTGGTCCTGTGAGATTGAAGTTATAGTACATGAATGTTGATCAATGAACCTTCTGACCTCCCACATCTTTTTTCGTTTCATATACGAAACTCTTATCCTCCAGTTATATTTGCTCTTATAATTCACGCACCTTACATAATATGTTCCGCTATCAGATTCAGCAACACAATATTACATATGACGTTGACGTAGTACTCCTTAATTGCTAACTGAGCATCTTTTTTTGTATTGAATTGAGCTTCGAGTTTCAACTCTCTGTCGGTTGAGGACGAGGCTGAAGAATAACAAGATTACATATGACGTCTGACGTAGTACTCCTTAATTGCTAACTGAGCATAGTCCACATCATACATGTGGACTAGACTCACGTAAGCTGGAAGATTGGGCTCTGGTTACTGCGGCTCCAGTTGAACATAACCCAAAATCGGCAGCTCATCGGCCAATCTATATCTAGCATACGCTGTTGCCCAAACATCTTCCTCAACATCAAGATCATGGCCCTGAGCAACAGCGGTCCTAACAACATCAACATCATCAGCATCAAGCAACTCGACATCATCATCTTCTGCCACTGGTATAACATTTTCGTCGTCCTCGCTGAAATCATCAACTATTTTGCCCCAACGACCATAAACGTTTTCGGTGTCACAATCCATCGTGATATTCGATCACACCAATGACTCTTTTAATTTACCAAAAACCTTACCCAAAACTCCTTAAACCTTAAATTTTTTGAAATGAACAACAAAAGAACAAAAATTCTCGGGCTGGTCCTATATATATATATATATCCAGGTCCTGGCGCCACCTACAGATGGCATCCAAAGCTGAATATTACAAAATTAGCCTCAAAACGCCATCTGCACATGTCGTTAAAGGCTCATGTCGCCACCTGCAGATGGCGTCCTAAGACGAATATTCCAAACCTACACGCCATCTGCTCATAGCGTCTTTTTTTTATATTATTTCTTGCCATACATTTTATATTTGCTGCATTTTAGTCCTAATATGTTTGCTAGTTTTGCCATGTAGTTTAGTATTAGTACATTTTAGCCATTAGCATCTAGTTGCATGATATATTTTATATCGTTCCATGCATTTTAATATGATCCATGCATACATGTTATTATTATTACTATTATTGTTATTATCATATTTTGTGTGTTAGATTAATATTCATGCATGTTTTAGAGTAATGTTTTTTTTATGTTAGAATGCATTTTTATGTGTTAGATTAATGTTTATGTATGTTGGATTAGTAGGTTATGATGTTAGTATTTATTTTTTATCGCATTATATTTATTTATGTTTATGTTTGCTATGATCTAAGATTGCATTTCGGATATATATTTCGTCAATGCGGTGCCCTTTTATCCGAGCGTAAACGGGGTCAGTATCAAGTGTAGTGATAGTGGTTGGGCATTTACTCTCGGATAAAGGGGCCTTTAAAATTTACTCGCACATATAACCAAATTTTAATTTAATCGTCACTTTAATCCAGAAAGTCTAATATTAATAAAGCGATAATTATTAAAGTACCAATTTTGGGCGGTGTGGGGGTGCTAATCCTTTCTCATCCGTAACCGACTCCCGAACCCATCCATTTTAAATCTCTGGTTTTTACGGTGTCCGGCCTACCTAAGTGACCGGTGGCGACTCCATTTTTAAATAAAATATGATTTTTTTCTAAAACTCCACGCGGAAGACATTATTTTCAAAATAAAGTAAAACAAAACATTTGTTTTAGCGAGAGGTGAACATCGCTACAGATGGCGACTCCGCTGGGGATATTTTTGTTTTTTCAAAAAAATAAGAGAGTCGAGCTTTTTCAAATAATTATCGCTTTATTAATATCAGAAATTCCGGATTAAAGTGACTATTAAACTAACATTCGGTTATAATGGCGCATTTATTTTAACGCATTTACAATATGGCATATAAACCCGTTTTTTAAGTGAGGGAAAACGCTAATGCCTTATTTCTTGTTTATGTACAGTTTTTATTACTCTATTTTTGTTATATTTATCATTTGTTTTATTTAATCATTTTATTTGGTACTAACTCATTTCATTTTATTCTCATCACATTGATTTCACCTGCATCATTGCACAACATCATCACAATCTTAATTTTGCATTGCATCGATTTAGGACACATTTTGCATGCATTCATTTTCAGAATAATAAAACTGGTCCTCAGGTTGCCCCATTAAATACAACGAAGTTGGTCGATCTAACACCTTACAGAACCTCTACAAGAGCCTGATCTTGGGGCATGTCCAAAAGCACCATCCATATCTTTTACAAACATTATGCCTCTAACAAGGTCCCAGTCCAGGGGCATTCTTTGCCAAGGTCCAGCCTTCATTGCTGAGTCAAACCCTTGCACCCCTGAAATATATAATTGCGCGTTTATTTTAACGCATTTAAAATATGGCATATAAACGTTTTTAAGTGAGGGGAAAACGCTAATGCTTTCGTGGAGATATCGTTCTCCCGTGTAGGCCTAGCAAGTACTTTCGGGGCTCGAGTACCTTATGCTTTCGTAAGGATATCGTTCCTTCGTACAGGCATAAGCGAATGGGTCCCCCTGAATTGAACCCGGTTGAAAGAAGCCTATAATGGGTGATGATCGGGGGCCTTGCTACTCTTAGTAGAGGACAACAAGGACAATTCGGGTACCTCTTAGCACCAAAACCGCATATAGTGAGCCGTAGGAGCCAACCCTTTAGAGTCATGTGAAACATTAAACTAACATTCGGTTATAATTGCGCGTTTATTTTAACGCATTTAAAATATGACATATAAACCCGTTTTTTAAGTGAGGGCAAAACGCTAATGCTTTCGTGGAGATATCGTTCTCCCGTGTAGGCCTAGAAAGTACCTTCGGGGCTCGAGTACCTTATGCTTTCGTAAGGATATCGTTCTTTCGTGCAAGCATAAGTGAATGGGTCCCCCTGAATTGTACCCGGTTGAAAGGAGCCTATAAACTAATCGGGCAGAGTTTCACATGGCTCTAAAGGGTTGGCTTCTACGGCTCACTATATGCAGTTTTGGTGCTAAGAGGTATTCGAATTGTCCTTGTTGTCCTCTACTAAGAGTAGCAAGGCCCCCGATCATCACCCATTATAGGCTCCTTTTAACCGGGTTCAATTCAGGGGGACCCATTCGCTTATGCCTGCACGAAGGAACGATATCCTTACGAAAACATATACATAAACATTAATCTAGCACATAAAAATGCATTCTAACATAAAAAAACATTACTTTAAAACATGCATGAATATTAATATAACACACAAAATATGATAATAACAATAATAGTAATAATAATAACATGTATGCATGGATCGTATTAAAATGCATGGAACGATATAAAATATATCATGCAACTAGATGCTAATGGCTAAAATGTACTAATACTAAATTACATGGCAAAACTAGCAAACATATTAGGACTAAAATGCAGCAAATATAAAATGTATGGCAAGAAATAATATAAAAAAAGACTAAAATGAAACAAATGCTATATACATGAACATAACTATAAATGACAACAAATAAGGGGCTGAAAATTAAATAAACAGGTGACCAAATTGAAACAAAGCAGAAATTAAAAGCTAAAAAGGTAAATGAAATGACGATATTAAATGCGCATGAAAAATAAAATGACCAAAAATGAAATTATACCATGACCAAAACGAAAACGGGAAAGAAGGGAATAGACGAATTAGAGAATTAGACCATTTAAACACCAAAGGGTTATTATTTATTTTATAACCGGTAACAAAAACATATTTAAACCTAAATCTAAAAAACTCAGTTCTCTCTTTTCATCTCTTTCAGTCGACGGCGGTGCAACAAAGGAGCACCACGTTCGGCCTCCTCTTGCACGCCGTTCACCGGCGGTGAGACTTTACGGCGGGCACACATCGGCTTCAGGTAAGGTTCGAAACTTTCTTCCTTCTTTTAGATCGAAAAAAATAATAATAAAATAAAGTTTTGATTTCAAAACTAGAAAATCGTTTTTGTTCTTATTCGATTTGAAACCAAAAACGATGAAGATTGTTTTTTTGTTCTGAAATTTTTGGATTTTATTCCATTCAAAAACTCTTACAAAGTTTCCTTTCTACAATTTTTGAATCCCAGCCCCCTTTTCTTTTTACCTTAGATTTCGTTTTATAAACCGAAAGTTTTTATTAATATGATCATATTAGCGTTTTCCCCTCACTTAAAAAACGGGTTTATATGCCATATTTTAAACGCGTTAAAATAAACGAGCAATTATAACCAAATTTTAATTTAATTGTCACTTTAATCCGGAAAGTCTAATATTAATAAAGCGGTAATTATTAAAGTACCAATTTTGGGCAGTGTGGGGGTGCTAATCCTTCCCCATCCGTAACCGACTCCCGAACCCATCCATTTTAAATCTCTGGTTTTTACGGTGTCTGGCCTACCTAAGTGGCCGGTGACGACTCCATTTTTAAATCAAATATGATTTTTTCTAAAACTCCACGCGGAAGACATTATTTTCAAAATAAAGTAAAACAAAACGTTTTTTTAGCGAGAGGGACATCGCTACAACGTCCTCAAGTTACTGTAGTTTTTGCTGTAGATCCCCAATTATATGGCAGCGTACCTTATTCCCCAAAATATCAACTTTAAAGGCATTATTTGCCTAAAAATGCCGGCTTTTTATACATATATTGTGTAAAAAATTAAATGAACTTGTATTTACTATTTAAAAACAAACGTTAGATCTCTAACTCTTAACTTCAAACCATAAATTTTAATGATAAATCCTATAAACTAAAGCCTATAATCCTAAACTAAATTGCATACCCTAAAATATAAAAAAGTTACATATTCTAAAGACTAAAAAATATGTATATTAAATAATTTTTTATTACTTAGGAACAAAACTAAGCGGTGTATTGTTTACTTGTGTTTTTTTAAAGAAAAAGAACAAGATATTATTACATTATATAAAAGTTTATTCATATAAGTTTTAGGCTCAACTGTAAAATATTTATCTTAATTTTATTTTTTTCAGCTATGTACCTAAATTATTTTCCAGGCTAAGTATGTGTCTAATGTTTAATTTTATTATTTAAATAAAGTTTTTTGTCAACGATCGTTAAAAAATTTTGTCATCCACTCAGAACATGACATGTGGCCTTTTAATTTTTTGAATCTCTTTAAAAATTTAAAATTCTTTAAAAATCCCAATTTTTTAATTTCTTTCAATCAAACCCTTAAATCACATCTTCCTCGCTATCCCTCACACATTGGTGGTTCACCATTCACTGCTCATGTGTCGCGTACCTCACAGTTTGGCACCCTCACCCTCTAGTCATCGACCAGAACCCGACCGACCTCTTTGTTCTTCATTGTTAGGTGTTCGTCGACAATAAAATCGATGATTCATTCGTCACACACGCCGATGGTTTATCGTCCATCGCCCATGCGTCACGTAGCTCACCGTTTGGCATCCCCTACCCTCTAGTCATCAGTTAGAACTCAATCGATCTTTTTTTCTTCATTGTTGGATGTTTGTCGACATCACAATCGACGGTCATTCGTCGATTTTCGATGATAACATAATGAGGTTTTCAGATGTGGGGTCTGATGAAGGCAAGGGTGATCGATGATGTTGAATCGGTGGTTGAATGAGAAGAACTTAAGGATTCAAGGTTAGGGTTTTGAGGTGTTTTAAAGAAATTAAAGATTTTTTTGTTTTTTTATAAAAATTAAAGATTTTCTATTTTTTAAAAATAAAAAACAACATAAACATGTCACATGTCATGTTCTAATTGGATAACAAATTTTTTTAACAACCTTGATAGAAAAATCTTATTTGAGTAACAGAATAAAATAATAAGAACATATTTAGCCCAGAAAATAGTTTAAGCATCTAACTTGAAAAAAGTATAGTTTAGGCATTTTTTTGACGGTTAAGCCTAAGTTTTATAACTAGTTTATGTTGATTTTATTATGTTTGTATATTAGTATTGTGTTAATGTTATTCATTGTATATATTTATGACATAATGTTAAAAAATGTCTCTAATTTTTGATTTAATATTTGGTCTCTATTCTTTTTTTTGAAGCATTTTAACTCCCAACGTTTCACTTTTGGTCAAAATGACTCATGTGGATGAAAACTGTTAGCCAACCAACGATAAACAATTTGAAATAATTTGACAAAACGATATGTCAGTAGAAAAAATAATTTTATACTTTATAAAATTATTTTTTAAATTGATGTGTCATTCTGTTAAGTCAACACATTTGTCTATATGACACTGATATGTTAGCGTGCACTGTCATGTAGTTTTTTCACATTATTTCAAGTCACTTACCGTTAGTTAACTAATAATTTTCATCTACGATAAGATCATTTTAGCTTAAAATACAATGTTGAGGGTTAAAGTGCTTAAAAAATTAAAATAACTATTCAGACAAACGTTAGAGTTATTTTTAACATTTTGTCTATGTTTATATTTGTATTATGTTTTAATTATAGTATTTAAATTTTTTATAATATATTCGGCATAGATTTTGACTTTATGTATACGTGCCATGTAATTATGTTATTTTTTGTGATATATCATGATAATTCAATTAATAGAATAAATTGTATATCCGAATCAGTTTATGTTGTCGTTACTCAACTAATATTCGGACACTTTTTTTAATAGAAAATTTGTATGTTTGTATTGTGTTCACGCTACTTTTTATATGTTTATTGTGTTACTATAAATTTATTTTTTTAAAATCATTGTTAATTTTCATATTTTAAAATATTCAACTGTTACTCTAAAACTGATTTATTTTAAAATAAAAATAAAAATTTATTTTAATCTCCAGAAGAAAAGCAAGGGCTTAATATAGTTCTTAGAATAAGTTATCATTTTTTTTGCCTTTTTTAATATATAGTTGTGCATGCCCTTCTCTTTCTTCCTTCGATAATATAAAGTACGAAATATCCATGGACGAATTATCAAATAACTCAATAAACTAATTTCCTAATTAACTTCTAAATCAAATTAATTGAATAATGAATTATCATGTATCATCAATTTTGTAGATGCCATGAGATCATAAAAAAAATACTAAAAAAGGCATATATATATATACACGTAGTCAAGTTATTTTATTTTAGGTTGTAAACGGTTGGTATAATTTATGATTATCTTTGTCATATTCTAACATGGGTGTAAGCTTTGGTACCCAAAAAGCATGCTTAACCAAAATTATCCTAAACCATACATCCAAATTCAAATATTCCTCCACTTTAATTATATATTTATGATTTCCTCCGTCACAAATGGAAAATAATCTTGAATCTTTTGCTTTTTTTAAGGCTGACAAGACTCCGGCGTCGGTGGACCTTACTCATCTCATCATCTACAACCGAATATGCCTATTCGTTGGGAAAGTGGGATCATAGTAGAAACATACACACATAAATGCATATGTATATATAATTATTTGTTTTGAGATAATCACAAGGGACTTTTTTTTAATACAAAAGTTAAAAGTAGATTGACACATGGATTTGGTTTTGAATATCAATGCTGATATGCACTAACTTAAATAAAATAAAATTGGGAATTTCAAAATCATCCTTCATTAGCAAACTATATATTATTATTTAATTTATAGGTGTGTTCACTGTTTGATTTTAAAATCGAATTAATTGATCACATTAAAATTTAATTCAATTAATCGGTCGGTTAATTAGGTGTACGATTAAATAATTTTTTAAAATTTTATTATCAGTTAATTGAAAAAATACAAAAATTAATATAACCTAACTAAAGAAAAATATTTCGATTAATCCAATTTTTGATCGGTTCAATTAATACTTTTTAAACAAATTTTAGTTCAATTAACGATTAAAGAAGAAAATATTTTGATTAATTCAATTCGATCATTTGAACACCCCTATAATGATTCATTTTGTAAAGATGCTAGTAAATCTTAATTATAATATGAATAAGGGTTTATCTGAACTTGAGAAAGGATATTATAATTATTCATGTGAAAAATAAAAAGGGAAACAAAGGAATCATTAAAAGGATAGGGACGAGCAAGGATATGTATGAATATAAATATGCTGAAGATGATGATTAAATCAAGGGAACCCAAGCCAATAGTTTGTTGATGAGCTTTATCCCTTGAAGTAATTAATTAAACCAGTTAAGTGATGGTTTAGTGGAACCATATATATAGCCCGGAAGATAATATGGATTAATCCTTAAGAACCACAATAATTATTAGGTTTAAGTAAGTAAAATGTTTGTGCCATATAATTTAATTAATTAAATTAGGCAAAAGGGAGAATTGTTTGTACATGGAGAATTTCATTGTCGTGTATGGGTAAAGGCATACATAGAGTTGGAGTTAAAATATATGGAAACGTGGTCCCTACCCATTGGTTGGAACTCATACAACGTGGAAAGCTGATTAAATGATAATGTAAGAGAATCATTATCACTAATCCTATCAACAACATACAAAATCAATCTGGGTTTATTTCTTTATTTTATTCTTGACCTCGTGATGTTTTTTTACATTTATTTTTTTTATTATTTGCAAATTACTTTTACAAATATATTTTAATAAGTTTAAGTAAAACATATTATTTATAATTTTCAATTTAATAAACTTGCTACTTTTACTGTTAGTTGATTTAATTTGATAAAAATAAATATGTTACTAAACTTTTTTTTTTTAAAGTTGAGGTTAATTTATTTACAGTGTTAATCCGTCTGGGTGAAATGAATGCATGGACATCTCGTAAAAATTGATGGAAAGAATATTAAGAAAAAAATAATAATAAAAATTCACCTTAAAAAAGAGATAGATAAATTTTATTGGCTGGACCATAAATGACTGACAAGTCAAATTCATCTAATAAATTTTCCTCTTCACGCCTGTCCTTTTTTTTCATTAAAAGGAATATTATACAAATTTGTAAAAATTAGAAACCACGAAAAAATTAAGGTTATGTTTGGTAAATAGTTTTTGAGCTAAAATTAGAGGTTTGACCAGTCAAATTCGCTAATTTAAATGTTTGGTAAATAGATGATTGTAATAACGGATTGAGGTGAAACTTTTCGTTTTGAAAAAAGCTCATTTTAAGAACTTTTTGAGTTAGAGATTTGGATAAAAGACTTGTAAAGATTATTTTATCCTTGATACTTATAAAAAAATTATCTAAATAACATAAATTTGATTAACTAATAAAACTAAAAAGTAATTTCATAAATAAGAAATTAATATATAAATTAATAAATACATAAAAATTTAATAATTAATAAAATTATATTCAAAATATAATTTCATAGATAAGAAATTAATACATACATCTAAATTTAATAATTACTAAAATTATATTAAAATGATAATTTGACAAATAAAAAATTAATATTTACATCTTCATATATGCTCAGTAATGATGTTAAAAAAATTAATTTTTATAATTTAATTAATATTAATAGATACAAAATGTTAATAAGTAATAAATTATTTAAACAAATATCAAATATGACAATGTCCTTATATGTTATTTTGCTTGTTCAAATAATCAAACAACTATCAGCTATCAACTAATTTTACTAAACACTTTTATATAATCAACTAATGTAATCTGCTAGTCAAATCAATTAATATTATCAGATATCTATCTGCAATCAACTAATGGAATCTGCTATCCGCAATCAACTAATGAAATCTGCTATCCGCAATCAACTATTCACCGATCGCCTATCTAATTTTTTTTCACATAAAAGTCGATTTCTATTTCCATATTAATCCGCAATCCCACCTACTCTACTGTCTCCTTCAAATTCATTAATATTGTTAATAATAGTAAAAATCAACGAATAATCATTTCTGGAAAAAATACTATCGGTGCTCTTTTAACGGATGAGATATTAAGTTTTTAAAATAATAATTAGGGTTTGAATAATCGATCAATACGTTAAAAAAATCTTATAATGATTTTTTATAATATTTAATTTAAATCAGTAGATAAATAAATATATCCGAAATTGTAAAAATAACTTGTGGAAAAATCAAACATGAATATCTGAGTAGGACCCCTGTACTTAACCTTAGAGCCAAAACCTAAGAAGAGACCCGCCCACGTCTCTACTCTTCAACCGCAGTTGTTTTTTTTGGTGCGGTTGTAAGTTCTTCTCCCCTCTCAGGATGAGGATTGCTCCGTACAACACCAATGTACCATCCTCATTTTTCTAACACAACACAACCCAACCGCATCTGTCCAGGGATAAAATTATTAAGGTGTGGGAGGGGCTATTGCCTCGAAAAATTTTATTTTTTCACTTTAATTTTTTTATATAAATTATTTTAAGAATTAATTTATTTTTAAATTTATTTTTTTTTATTTTTAAATATTTATATTTTACCTTTCTAACCTTAAATCTTGATTTCGTCCTTACATCTGCCCTAATTACTACACATATTTAGTCGCATTAATCCCACTAGAAACACAAACAAATCTCATCTTCTTACACCACCAAAAACCATTCATCATAATAACACCGGAAAGGATCAAATCAACGAGCAGTTCAGATTTACAGAGCTGTTTTGGATTTTGCATTATTGAAGTGCATGAACGAGGAAAGAAAAGGAAAAGTGTAAAGAGACAAGGGGAAACCCACTACGGATTGGTTGGAAAATAATGGGGGGGGGGGGAGGTTGATTTGATGATAATAATAATGAGGGGGGAGCTGGGAACTAGGAAGTGAAGAAGATGAGTTGGGGATGGTTTATTTTTGGAAAGATACTATGAGGTGAAGAACCTAGCCAATAAAGACAAAGCAAAGCCACTGATCGAAAAACCCAAATGTAAAAGCCAGGTAATGGTTTATGGCAATTTTGTTGTTGGATGAGCCTTTGTCTTCAATGTTCTTCCCATGGCCCACTACCCATCCTAGTGGAACTCTCCTAAACTCAATGTTTATCTTCTTTTCCATTGGTCTGTAATAAGATGCCAAATCATACAAACACAAGTTTTATGAAAACCGCGGCAGGATCAGATAAGATTGTCCACACCAAAGGTCTAATTCTCACTTCAGTCCCTGCACTATTCAAACTCTAGAAATTTAATCCCTTTGCAGGGACTGGAAGCATAATTAGACCTCACATAAGATTCATATAAACAGCTAATGAAATGTGTACGGATGGAGGAAGGGGGAAATGCCATGCTGATCCGGGTGCACCCAAAAGCTCAGGGGAGATGAACTTAAACTAATACACGGTCCCCAGTCATGTGAACCCCATCAAGTGTGGGGACCCACACCTCACCATACACAGCCCACAACATCCGCATACTGTTATCCTCCCACAAGTATTTCTTTTCTCTAAAAAAAATTCTAAATTTTTTCCCTTTCTGTCCCCACGCTCCATGATTCCTAGTTCCTTACCATATCCCTTCCATCAGGTTGACCCAGCACAAACCCCACATCTCATTACTCTCTTACCATAAAAACCCAAACCCAATAATATATCAAATTAGTGTATTTTTAAAACAAATACAAGTAATTTAATAATTTTGATTTACAACACTTACCTATCCCTATATATACACAACACATCACACCATCAACCTCCAAACAAACCCACATCTCTCTTTTCTGTTTTCCTAGTCAAAACAACAATTTAACAAACCTTGCTCTACCACTACAACTACACCATCATCTTTGTTTGTTGTACAAACTCGAAAGCTTAAAAAAAATGGATGGAAGCTGCATAGATGAAAGCACAACGAGTGGTTCCGTATCCGTTTCGCCGTCGAATGTTTCACCTTTGCCTCAGCTGACCAAATCCCCCGATTCTCTCCACCGACACGGAAGTGGGACCAGCGTGGTTGTGGATTCCGAGTCTGGTGTCGAAGCCGAGTCGAGGAAGCTTCCCTCCTCGAAATACAAAGGCGTCGTCCCTCAACCAAACGGCCGATGGGGTGCTCAGATATACGAGAAACACCAGCGCGTTTGGCTTGGAACTTTCAATGAAGAAGACGAGGCCGCTAAAGCTTATGACATAGCGGCTCAGAGGTTTAGGGGACGCGATGCCGTCACCAACTTCAAACATCTCCATGAAAAAGAGGAAGACGACATCCAAATCGCCTTCCTCAATTCGCATTCCAAGGCTGAAATCGTCGACATGCTGCGTAAACACACCTACAGTGATGAGCTGGAGCAGAGTCGGAGAAGCTACGGCTTCGACGGGAATGGGAAACGTATAATTAAAAAAGACGATGGTTTCGGTTCCTCGGGGTTCCAGCTCAAAGCGCGTGAACAGCTCTTCGAGAAAGCCGTGACCCCGAGCGATGTGGGAAAGTTGAACCGGCTTGTCATACCTAAACAACATGCAGAAAAATACTTCCCTTTGCAAAGTGGAAGCGCTTCTTCCAAGGGAGTTCTTCTGAACTTCGAGGACGTGACCGGAAAAGTATGGAGGTTCAGGTATTCGTACTGGAACAGCAGCCAGAGTTACGTTTTAACAAAAGGGTGGAGCCGCTTCGTTAAGGAGAAGAACCTCAAAGCCGGCGACATTGTTAGCTTCCAGAGATCAACAGGGACGGAGAAGCAGCTGTACATAGACGGGAAAGCAAGGACCGGGTCGGGTCCGGAGCAGTCAGTCGCTCCAGTTCAAATGGTCCGGCTGTTCGGGGTCAACATATTTAAAATACCCGGCGGTGAGACGGTTGGTACAGGTGGTTGTAATGGGAAAAGGACCAGGGAAATGGAGCTATTTGAATTAGAGTGTAGCAAGAAACAAAGGGTGATTGATGCTTTGTAACATTTACCTAATTCATTTCCTTCATCTTTTTTTGGTCGTTTTTGGAACTTTGTGAATGTGTTGATCAAGTGGGGGTAGGAAGAAAAAGGCAAAGAGGGGCCGGGGGGGTGTAGTTTGCAAGTTGTAAAAGTTGAATTGTATATTACAAGACAAAAAGGCTGAAGAAAGCTGAAAAATTAGGTGTAATACATTTCTTGCAAGAAAAAAAAATTTATGGAAATAACTGTCAATTTGGCCTGTTTTAGTTTGTACATGTGTTTGATTCCATGTTTAGCTCTTTGGACCATAACAGCCTTTTCTGTGGTGGTGTTGCTTTCCCCAAAATATCTCAAATGTGGAGTGCTTCATTCGAATAGCGGGATAAGGATGTAGGAAGCAGGCAAATTAGGTATGCAAATGAACAATTACTATTTCTTGACTTGTCCAAAGAATATTAAAAGATGTACTTTGTCACTTTCATAACATCTTCTTACACACCTTTTCTTCTAGTTATCTTAAAAAACACAGGTTTTACAACACACAAATCAATTTAATTAAATGCTTGAATTATTTTTAATAAAAAAAAATATTTAACGTTTTATTTCGTTAATTTTAAATATTTGGTCATTAACTACCATTAACTAAAAAAATATATAAATTTCTATTTTACTTTTCATTTATTTTTTCATTTATTTTATTTTTAACTTACTTTTTAAAAAACCCTAAAATTCACAAAATAATCCTAAAATTCAAAATCCGTAACTTCCAAAATTGGTTTCCAGTGATGCTAATTTTTTTTTGGTTCAATGTACAACTTGAGCTCTAAAATATATTTTTCCTCATTTTTAATATTTGTTATTTACGTACTTACATTATTTTTTTAATAAATAGTTTTTTTTATATTGAACCATAAAACTATTAATAGAAGTGGTGGTTAATTAATACTAGTATAATGCATTATTTTACTATTTATCATATTGTTAAAAAATAGGTAATAATAAAAATAAATTATTCATTTATTTCGACTCAATTATCGAATTAAAATTGGGTTGATGTCCAGTTCTGTTCGGATTTGGGCAAATTAAATTCGATTTGCTTTTGATTTGGGCTACTTTTGGTTTGAGTTGCGTTTGGTTTGGTTTGATTTTCGATTTGAATTGCTTCCAGTTCGAGTTGATTTTCGATTTCAGGTCTAATTAAGTATGTATTGCTTTTGATTCAGCTAAATTTCGAGTCGATTTTGTTTCAGTTTGATTTGTTTCGAGTTCAGATCAAGTTTGAACCATTATTTTTTGGGTTAATATCAAATCCCGAGTCGAGTAAATCAGTTCAGATAATTGGATCCAGATCAAGTTTGTTAGGTCTAGTCCGACCTCCATGTTTGCTAATTTTTTTCAAAAGATTTAAATATGTCTTTGTTATTTAAATTAGACATTTTTTCATAAATTAATACCTAAATAATTTTTATTTCAAGTTAGTTCCCAAATTTTAATTTCCTCCATTTATTTTGGTACTTTTGTTAATAATTTTAATTACAAAATTTATATATTTAATAAATTGATCATAATTAAAAATAAATTAAAAAATGTAACCTTTCATATTTAAAAAGTCCACCAATACAATCATTTTTTGTGATATTGTCAAAATAAATGAGTTTATCGAATCAAAACAACATCATTAAATAACTACTACATTATTTTTACAAAATAATTGCCTTTCAAGCAATAGATCCGGGTTCGACTCCCGGCAAACGCATTTAAAATATAAAAAACTGACTGGAAAATGGGGATCGTTAAAACTTGGTGGAAGAATACTCTGTTCGTGTGACGTTTAGGTGCTTTGTAATGGAACCATGTCTGCTCTGTTTTCTTTTCTTTCTTTCCAATACCTAAATTACTATTTTGGCTCATTTTGCACGTTAATGCCCAAGAATATTGAAGAATACAAAGCAAAGGACTTGAATATATCGATCATTTATTACATCAACATGGTAATATGTCGTTCCAGCCATATACATCAGCAACCTGCAAAAAGCCTTTCTCTTGTAAATTGTAACGGCTTCATTGACTAGTTGAGATCAGCTTTCCAATGGTTGACAACACGAGAAAGCGAACCATAAGAGGATCCATCAGAATCCAGTGCTTTGGCAGCACTTTCTTTCAGTTCCTTAGCTCTACTCCTCATATCATAACCTTCCCTTCTTCACCCTCCATCACCATCCTCACCACTCTCTCTATCTCTTCTCGTCCGATAACCATCTCCTCCATTTTTGGCTTCACGGCGACTCCAATATCCTCCGTTAGCCACGTCGCGTTCATCCTTTGCTCGGCCTAAAGAGGCCATGCGATTATCGGCACGCCGTGAACTATGCTTTCCAACGCCGAGTTCAACCCGGAGTGAGATAGAAATCCGCCCGTGGAAGGATGACCGAGCGCGGAAACCTGCGGAGCCCATGATGACACCACTTGACTAGCCCCACACCTTGAGTCCTGTTCAAGAATCCTTGAGGCAAATAAACATTGAGGTCATTCTCATTCACTTCTCCTGCGTGGAAAAATGCACCTGCACCGGCCGTATCCGTTGGCTTCCTCACCGCCCATATGAACCTTTGTTGACTCAGTTCTAAGCCCAAAGCCAACTCAGTTTGCTGCTCAAATGACAGAGTCCCACCGCTGCCAAATGTCAAAAAGAGAACCGAATCGGGTGGTTGCTTATCCAGCCACTCAAGACATTCCAAATCTGATGTATTGCTCAGTGTTTCTTCTTGTTTGGTAACGAGTCCAATAAGGTAAACAGGAGGTTTTGGTATCTGCTTGAACAAAGGGTTCTCATTTATAGTTTTGATTGATATAGGTTCAAGATCCTCCCATGAATTGATAAATATACCAGAGGCTAATGGTAACCGACTAACATGATACAAAAACCATTTGTACTCATCGACCTTCCGGTTCCGAACATGGTCTAACAGATCTAACGTCCGTATTGGACGACAACCCGGGACATGAATTGTAACACCCTAAAAATGATGGAATGAAAAAATGGTATTAGTGTCATTAGGGTTTGAACCCGTGACAATTGGGTTTGTATGCAACAGCCATAACCATCTTAACTAAGCCATACTTTGTTCTTAGTTTCCATCAGTTTTCATCTGATATAGGATCCTTGGTTTCGATCAAATTAAACAAGTTGGAACCAACCTCAGCCACAATTATTGCACACTTGCATCTGAAGAGAAACCAGATCTGGAAACTTTTCTCCAAACCTTTCACCTTCCTCGGATCTCGATGGCCTCTGATCTCTGTCACCGCTGGTCCGTAGTCATCACCGTCAACATCATCTTGATCGTCGCCGCACTTAGATCGCAACCCTAGTCGCCGTTCGCTCCTTTGTGCCATCATCTGCCTTGAAAATTTGATTGAGCGTTCGACGGAAAAAAGGCAAGAGCTTCTTTTTTTTTCATCATTTTTACGCCACCTCTATTGACCGTGCAGCACACGACCACCGCCATCAGGTTCGCCGTCGTCCTGCGACTAAAACCCCGTTCGCCACTCGCCGAGCCGCTGTGTTGTTTGCCGTGGAGATCATTCAGAAGTTTTGGCGAGGAGAAGCTTTACTCTCCGGTTGGGGATTCGAACGGTTTTTGACCGTTTTCAGGCGTCTTTAGTCACCGTAAGCCACAAACCCTTTTTTTATTCTTCTCACCGTTCTCTGTCGATCAATGGCGTTTTCTGGCCGTGCTTGTCTTCTACGCGCCGTCGGAAGCGATTTTCGACGGCCATGTTGTTATCTTCGATCTAGACCAGCCTGACCGATTGAACCGATCCAGCCTTGAATTGAGGGCTCGAACCCGGTCTACTATTTTTTCGAACCGGCCTACTCGACCCAAATCTTGAATCGACATGTTTTATTAATTGGGTCGGCCTATTTCTTAAGGCCCAATGGCCTTGGATCAAGTCCAAAACCCGACCGAGTCTAACCCGATATGTTTACACGAACTGATTCTATTTGGCCCGACCCGTCTGCTCGACCCGTTAACCCGTTGACCGAGTTAACTCAATGAGTCAGCCCGTTCGAATTAACCCGATTAACCTTTGACCAGTGATGGCTGATGTTAGCATTGATTGATGATGTCAGCATTGACCAATGATGTCAGTATTAACTACTGATGTCAGCATTGACCGTTGACCGTTGACTTTGACCAAAAGTCAACTTTTTTTGAAAACCCCTATTTTATGTATTTCGACGTCTTGAGTCCATTTTTGAAGTCTGTTTCACAAAATTCTGACCTGAAAGACTCTGAATCTGACCTTGAACCCAAGACTGCATGTGTTTAATTTTTTAGTTTAAGAGTTGTGATCAAGCTAATGATTGATTATAGATTATGTTTAATTGAAGGTTTCACATATCTTCGTATTCGAGAGGTAGAGGACGTCAAATTCGGGTTCGAGAGTGTTCGAATGTCATTTCAAGGGTCGACTGATATAACAAGGATTCAAGGTAATACATTACTACCTCATGTATGCTTTATGAAACATAGTGGTATAACTGTAAGTGCTTGCATGATTATGTTTATGCATATGATTAGTTCTGTTAAAGTCTAATTGATTACGGAGAAAATGTAGTAAACCAGATAAAACTGAAGTGCTCGGTTAGGAAGATGAGTGACTTGTAAGACTGCTATACTTTAAATTTGGTTATGTATGTTAATGTTCTAATTTCTGAAATGCTAAGGCAAGAAATGAAAAAAATACCCTTGAGGTATAAGAATGACTCAAATACCCATGACAGTGAAAGTGATATTTAAATCTACACTAGATCTGGTAAAACAATTGATTCATCTGAAAACCTCAAATTACTTGGGAAGCCAGGGTTCTAGAGTTAAATATTCGAGATTGTAAAGTACTTGATTTTTCTTGAATTCTGAATAAGACTCCGAAGATAAATTTATGAAAAATTATTCGTATGTCTGAATAAATCAAAGTGGCGTAATATACTGAATTGATTGAAATGACTAAAATATCCTCAGGAACCAAGTTTATAAATTAACCGAAATGATAGATATACCCCTCGAGACTTGAAATGAATGAATAGTTAGAAGGATTGAGAAGCTCAGGATAATTGAAACACCTTTGAGCATCGAAGTATCTACAATACATTCGAATACTAAAATGACTAAAATACCTTTAAGACTTGGAATAAGAAATACCAATAAAGCCAAACAAATGTAATGACTCTGAAAGTGGTAATACACGACTCGTGTTTGTTGGTCGTTTCTGATACTAATGTGATATTGGAAGAATACCTCGTTTGAAATCATCCATATTAGAATTGTTATCCAAATTCTTTTAGGATTTGGTTTAAAGTTAGAATCTTACTTTTAGTAGATCTTGTTTTCTTTATATTAATTAAAAGATGGAAACTCAGCTTGAGTAGAATTTGTTTCTATGCAAGTTTCCTCTGTAAACAAGAAATCTATCCCTATAAATAGATACTAGAGATTAGCGGGTTTAGACAGAACATCATAAATCAATTGTAATCTCCTTCTCCATTATAGTGAAAGTTCTCATCCTCTTCCCGTGGTTTTTTCCTTTCGGATTTTCCACGTAAATTCTTGGTGTTATTTTTCTTTTCTGCGTTTGCGCTTATTTACTTATCTCGTCATTATCGTCCCGGTAGTATAACAAGCCCAAAATTGTCAGATGTTCAATTGTTCTCTTTCTGATAATTACCAACATGATGAATAAATTGGACCATATAGAGTGTTCCATGTGTCCATGAATATTTTTCTCTGTTTTAAACCAAGACTATCTGCTCTGAATTAAAAGTATGACTCTGTTATCCATAATGAAAACACAATTCTTGACTTCTGTCTACTGATACAAAATATATCTAATACATGTTTTCTAACATTAGTGTTTACTGGATAAAATTGATTTTATCTGGGGGTATACTATCTGGGATATGATTGAAGTAATATAGGCTCAGCACTGGTAAGTCCTTCTAGACCTAAGCTCCAACGCCCAATGAGCCTAGGGTAAGTCTTTCTATAAGCTCCTACGCCCAATGGGCTTAGGGTAAGTCTTTTGGGATATTGTTCTGGAATACTACATATCGGTGTATGGTTGGAGGGTAGTCAGGTAATTAAAATAATGCTTTTCGTTCCTTTCTATAATTCTACCCTACTTAATTAATTTACTAAAGTCTGAAACTCAGTATGCTCCCAATCTGCACTTAATGAAATACATTAAACTCTCTGGTTCAACTTCTGTAATCTATCTCTGTCTTATGATTCTTTAGTGTATATGCTTCTCGCCTAATACTCAGTGATTGATTAAAGAACGGTTCTGTTATCTTCAAAAATAACGCTTCATTGAATTATCGAATCATAAATGGGAGTCTGTCGTTACCCGAAACATCATGACAGTGTTATGCTCGCCATATCCCTGCATGTGCTTACATCATTTTGGTAGTTCTGTAGTACTGAGCTTTTCCAAGCTCACGTTGTTTTTACCATCGCAGGTTAAAGGACCGAACGTTGCAGTTATCAACATCAGTATGGGAGTTCCTTCGGCTTTTCTTGCGGAGTACGATACTTGTGTAATTAGGGGGCATGTATGTCACACCTTGTTTCATATTTGAGTCTAAAACTTGTATTAGTAACTTGTATCATAATTTCTGTTTCATTGTCTGAATGATTTTGAACTTGTATTTCAATTTAGAACTTGTTTTATGGTTTTAAAGGGTTTGACAATTTATTTTATCTGAAATTTTAATGTGGGTCACTCTGGTGACCCTAATGTGACCTCTTAGAATCTGGTGTAACGCATAGGCGTGTCTAGGGGGTTACATTAATCGGTTCGAGAATATCGATGAATTTGCACTTAACATCACTGTCAAGCTTTGGCAGATATAGCATGAATGCATTAAAAGCGACAGATGTAGTAGAATACAAGTAAGTAGGAACTGACAACTCTTTGCACACATCAACGACTTGTATAGCGAATAAGTCCGTAACTAGAGCCTTTGGTTTTCCTAGGTCAATGAGGACTGACTTCAAGGACCGAAGGCTCTTGCCTGTAATGGCACAGAGTCGGGTTAGGACTAGAACGTCATTGTAGTCGAGGATCATTTTATCGACATCAACTAGAGGAAGATAGACGATGTGGAGGTCGGGAGAGAGGTGAGGCGAGCAAATGAGTTGATCTTGCACGGTCGAGGGTTCATTCATGGTGATGACGAGGAAGCTCACGTAGAGACCATGGTGGACCACCAAGCGCTTAGCGAACTCCAAGTGAGGGATAAGATGGCCGAGTCCTATATTTGGGAGGACCGGGACGTGGGGTTTAGCAACCTCCATAACTACTACAAAATACGGCTACCCGTTGATATATGGAAGCTGCAGTCCTTGGCGAATTGAGATATAATGTCAACCGGCAAATGACTATATATATACAGGATAGGAAAATTATTAGATGGTCTCGGCTCACCACGTCATTCGTGGGCAGTTATTTGAAAGTTAAAATTAGATGGATGAACTTTATTGCCTGGGGCCACAGATGACGTGATGAGCCGCGTTCATATAATAATTTCTCGAGTATAGTATCATATTTTTTGAAACATAAGCAAAAGCATATAAATATGAATAGAAATCTTTTACCTATTTTCGGTGCCCCTATGTAGGGTTAGGGCTTAGAATTTAATTTTTAGTGTTGAGGCATAGAAAGGGGCACCGAAAAGGGGCATATGATTTTTGTCCTATAAATACATGTACTCCGCGAACAAAAATCCCTTTTGCGCCCCTTTCTATGCCAAAAATTAAAAATTTAAATTATAAGTCCTAACCCTAAAATTTAAATTTTAAACCTTTAACCTTAAAAATTACATCAGACCAAAAATTTCTTAAACCCTAATAATAAATTTTAACTTTAAACCTTAACCTTAAATCTTAATTTTAATTTTTTTAGTGTGATATAAATAAGAACACCGAAAAGTAGCATGTGATTTCTATTTTGTACTCCACGGGCAAAACTCAAGAAGAACCAATAGAGTCATGACCCTTCTAAAGTTTTCAAAATTAGAAAAAAAAAGTATTGTAATGATAAGATTTTTTATTAATACCTTAAACATATATAATTTATTGTTATTTATGTAATTTTGAAAAAAATGCTCATTTGGTTTAGACACAATTTCGGTTACTTCAGTTTAAAGTTATTTTAAGATTATTTTCTGCAGAAATAAAGTTCTTTTGGTTTATGCACACTCTGAATTCAGTAAAGTTTGATCTCACTAAGGTTTAGGAGGACCAGTTGGAAATAGACATGTTTGGTTCACATTTCATGTAATTTTCCATGCTACGCGTCCATGATTGATCCATGTCATTTGACTATATTTGTATACGTGACCATTGATGGGTCTTGTCATGATTGATACGAAAAAGGCTGCTTTGATCCTATATGGATATAGTTGATGGACGAGATTGTTACAGAATACCTATTATATAATAGCAAAATTTTGAGCTCATAAGGTTATACATTTGTCAGGAAACATATGTTGCCCAAGTGGGAGATTGTTGGATTAAAATCCGTAATAGTGGGCACATATGTATAATGTATATTGCTATTTTAAAGTATGACACAAAATTAAGTGACCAATTATGTTAGGCGTGTCATGGGTATTAAAATGTCATGGAAATAAAAGTGTAGATACCGTAAGATATATTTATAATTCAATGAGGGGCAGACTTATAAATATTAATAGTTGATTTAATAATCAACTATATAAAGAGGTAGTGGTCCCCAAGAAATAGGTTAACTTGTTTTTCTCTCCTTCCCCGTCAGAGAGTTTTACGTCAAGAGAAAACCTATCTTCTTGGAAGATCAATACCAAAGATTTGGATTTCAACATCAAGATTCAAGGTTTTCAGTCTATCGATTAATTCAGGTACGCTTCCGCAATTCAGTTCATTCAGTTTATTGTTCTTGATGATTTGACATGATAGATCCTGGGTTTAGATTTTATATTTAGTTATGGTTTAATTATAACAAGTGGCATCAGAGACTCGTCATGTTAGATCATTGAGAATCAATTATATATTTATTTTGGATGATTTGTTCATAAATCTCTTTAAATCAAATCTATATGTTTAACGACAAAATCTTTCGGTTTCGGTATTTCAATAATGTGATGAAGACTACAATTTTTTTTTCTCATGAATTAGGGTTTGTTTAATGTTTTTTGAAATTGCCGATTGTTTATATTAATCTTCTATCTCTATTGACGATTGATTTGGGTATTCTATTTGTATATATTCTCATATTAATTATGGGTTTTGTTGTTGCATTGTCAATCGTCAATTCACTATTGAGTTTTCAATTTGGTTGATTATGAGATTTTGAACCAATCCAAATACTTTTTAGTTTTTATTGAATTTAAGGTTTCGTGATTATCTATGAATGTTTTTTACGAACCTCCTGCACTCGGTTTGATTCATTCTAGAATCTTATTTTAGAATTTCAGTTTTGATATAATGTTTGGATTGATTAGTTATGTTTTTTTTATGTATTAAAATTGCTTACATAGCGTTTAAGGCTTAATATCGCACAGTTTAATATTTCTGATTGCAATTTTAATCATATAATGCCATAACCCTCATGCTTCTGCCTTTGGTTTTTGGGTTTTAAGACCTTTGGATAATCGGTTTTTATGTCATAATTGTTAGGATATTATTTTTGCTTCCTTGATAATCACATATCATAGTTTTAGTTTGTGTATTTGGATGATTCAAATTATGATTATATTATTAATTGTAATTGGGAAATAAATTCAGATTTAATTAAAGACTGATATTGAAATTTTAAGGTTTTATCATTTGTGGAATTAAATTCCCTTATAAAGTTTCGGTTCAATTCATATCAATTTCTTGTCAAATTGATAATCATAAATCTTGTTTAGTTTTGAACATAACCTTTTGCTTAAATTTATTTCATACTATGCTTAATTGTGCCATTAATGTTATCTACGGAATATACATTTGGTTTTGGTTTTGGAAAACATGTCATTAATCTTATGAAATTCATATTCTATTCAGTTTGATCAATAGTTTCAATTGTGATCATTAAGTTATTATGGATATTTTAAGGTTTTATGTGATCATTATATGAATTACTCATCTGCATGATACTTATCATTTTGAATTTTAGTTAAAGATTGATTGTTTTGAATTCAATCTTTTATTTTGATAAATGCATGCTTAAGGAATTTTTTGAGAAACAGTCAAAGATTTCGGTTTTTTCGATTTCTGATAGCCCCATATAGACAACTTTATTTGGGTTATTTCGAAAACTTAAGTGTTATCAGAAATTTCAGTTTTGACTGTTACATAATTTTAAATTTGGATATCAGTATATTTATATTATATATTTTGAGATAAATTAATTAAAGCATTAAGTCACCAAAGTGACCTCTATTGTGGAAATTATTTTATTTTAATATATAGAAGGTTTTGTACATGTAAGTCGGATTATGTTAGTATTAATTGGCCCAAAGGAAGGTTAATAATTAACATTATTACATGTGCAAATGTGGTAATAAACATGGGATAATTATTCAGTTTTATATGTGAGCAATAAATCGGCCTAAAGGAAGATTTTTGTTTGACATGTTCTTATTATCAATGTTTGATTACTGTACCAAGATATCACTTGCAAGTTAATGTTTTGCCCAAAGATGAAATATTAATGGAGTGTCCGGTATCTTGATATGAGGTTTACCTTTATTCAAATTTATTATTATTTTGGTTATCTTTTAATTTGATTGAAAGATAAAATTAAGACAAATATTTTGAAACAATTAAATTCATATTTTGGTTTTGGGTGTCTAATATTTTAATGGATTAATTGAAACATAATGTCACCAAAGTGACCGTTTTTGTGTAGATTAGTTTATTTAAAATATTAAGATAATTATGGGTTTTTGTAATTCATGCGCTTGTTAATTGGCCCAAAGGAAAGTTAATATTTGGCAGAATTACAACGACAACTGTGGCGATAAATGTGTGACAATTATAAGGTATTTTATGTAAGCAATACGTTAGTCCAAAGATTAATCTATTGTTTGACATAGTTTATTGTCAATGTTTGATTGCTACAACAAGAGTACCGCTTTACGCTAATATTACTTGTCCAAAGACTTGATATTAATGTTGTGCTTGGTATCTTGAGGGGAACTAGCCATTATTTTGAATTTATTTGTTTACTTATGAATATTTATGTGGGCTTGTTTTTATTTTATTTGCTTATTTTGTTCTATATTTAGGTAATTTATTTTTGCTGTTACAATATCTGTTAAATACATTCTACACTCATGTTTAGTGAAACTAGTTTCAAGGAATAGAAAAGACACTTACATAAAGTATTTGGTTGTATGAACATAGACCTTGCACTAAGGAAGAACAACTCGCACCTCTCATGATGGTAAACACCCATAAAAGGGATTTTGAGAGGTGAGTTCGTTCAAATTGCATGATTTTAATGATCATAAAGTACAACATTCTAGAATTCTTTAGGAGCACAAATCTAAAGATATTACTCATACTAAGGGTTTCCTTGATAAATTTGAGAAACATTTTATTAAAAAATGTTAAGGCTATGACATCACTTTTGACTTACTTGATGTCTATGAAGTATAAAGATCAAGGAAATGTGAGGGAGTATATTATGAAAATATTTAATATTGCTTCAAAACTTAAGGTACATAAGATCGAACTTTCTAACAATTGTTTGTTCTTATGATTTTGGT
This sequence comes from Hibiscus mutabilis, assembly GCA_019671005.1. Lineage (NCBI taxonomy): Eukaryota > Viridiplantae > Streptophyta > Magnoliopsida > Malvales > Malvaceae > Hibiscus > Hibiscus mutabilis. The sequence continues at coordinate 11,331,277 of CM033750.1, forward strand.
ATCGCTTCCTATGCAGTTTAACCAATTCAAAATTAGTTACAACACAAAAAGGGAGAAATAGACTATAAATGAGCTTATTTCTCATTGTGTTAAAGAGGAAGAAAAGTTGAAGCATTATAAGTGTAAAAGTACTCATTCGGTTAGTGCTCATTTAGTTAGTGTCTCTAAGAATAAGGGCAATAAAAAAATATATTAGAATAAAGTTGCTAAAGGTCCTAATCAAAAGAAACAATAATAAGTTACAAAGTATTGATTCTTTTGTATAAGTTAGGACACATGTGAAGAAATTAAACTTCAAAAGTGAGCAACTACTTCGGTTATTTTGAGTGATCCATGGGCTGTAAATTTTATGATCCCACAATAAGGATTATTTTAAGGAGAGGTTTAACATTTTTAGGATGTTGAGTTTGGAGGAGAAATAAGGTTAGATACATTGCTATTGAGGGAAGTTGAATAATAATTTAATTCATACTATCACTTTTAATGATGTTTATGTTTTTACACCTATCATTAATCAAGAAGTGAATCAAGTACCTCAGCAAAACAATGTTGAACAACTCTCATTCAAGATAAGGTAATTGTTTTCAGAAGAACAAACTCAACAACCTCAAAAACAAGTGTCATTAAAGATATCCAAGAGAGGAAGGAGAAATACTATTCTGGATTATTACTTTGTATTTCTTCAAGAAAATAAGGATAATAATGGAATGATAGAAAATGATTCAATCATTTTTATCAGATCATAAAAGTTCTGACTCAAAAGTGGATTGATGTCATTCAAGAAGAGTATAATTTTATACAAGACAATAAAGTTTAGGAACTTGTCTCATTACATGAAGGTGCAAACCAATTGGTTGTAAATGGATATTTAAAACCAAGAGGGATGCAAATGATAATGCGGACAAGTATAAGACATGTCTTGTATTTAAAGGATATACTCTAAAAGAAGACATTGATTTTGTGGAGACTTCCTCTCAAGTTTCATTGAAATACTCTTTCAAGATAATCATGAGGCTTGTTTCTTATTTTAATCTTGAGCTACATAAGATGGATGTTAGGCTTGTGTTTTTCAATGACGACATTGAAGAAATGAATTATATGGTACAATCATAGATTTGTGTCTAATGATACAAAATCAATGATATGTAAATTAAATAAATTCATCTATGAGCTTAAGTAGGACTCTCATTAATGAAATTATAAATTTCATATTGATTATCTCATTCGGCTTTGAGATAAATTTGGTTGACAATTGTATATACTACAAGTTCAGTGGGAGTAAACCAAGTGATACTCAAATTGCTAAAGAAGACAAATTTAGTCTTACTCAATGCCCTAAAAGTAACCTTGAAATTTAGAAAATACAAAAGATTTCATATGCATAAGCTATTGAGATTCTAATTTATGCTCAAGTATGTATGCGTTTGGATATTGCGTACATTGTTGGAATGTTAGACAGATATTTAAGTAATCATATTATGGATCATTGAATAGAAGCCAATAGGGTTATGAAATATCTTTAGAGAACAAAAATTACATGCTCACATATCGGAGTTCTGTAAGTTAGAGATCATCAAGTTTACTGACTTGATTCTATTAGAATATTGATGCAAAAGAATTTTGTCACATGGGCTGCTAATTATAGATTGAATAGAAAGATCACTTGATTTATTTTGTGACAATAAATATGCATTCATTTATTCTATAAACAATAGGAACACTTTAAATTTAAAGCACATAAATATTAAGTTCCTAGTTGTTAAAGAAAATTCAGAGTGATTGTGTGTCTATAGAGCATGTTGGTACAAACTCCATATTTGCGCTTTTATTAAAAACTATCACCCTAGGTCTTTCATGAGCACACTACTCATGTGGGTGTAATGTTATATAAAGATATTCAGTTTTAGTGGGAGTTTGTAATTTTGAAAAAATGCTCATTTGGTTTAGACACAATTTCAAGTTACTTGGTTTAAAGTTATTTTAAGATTATTTTCTGCAAAATAAAGTTCTTTTGGTTTATGCACACTCTGAATTCAAGAAAGTTTGATCTCACTAAGGTTTAGGAGGACCAGTTGGAAATAGACATGTTTGGTTCACATTTCATGTAATTTTCCATGCTACGCGTCCATGATTGATCCATGTCATTTGACTATATTTGTATACGTGACCATTGATGGGTCTTGTCATGATTGATACAACAAAGGCTGCTTTGATCCTATATGGATATTAGTTGATGGACGAGATTGTTACAGAATACCTATTATATAATAGCAAAATTTTGAGCTCATAAGGTTATACATTTGTCAGGAAACATATGTTGCCCAAGTGGGAGATTGTTGGATTAAAATCCGTAATAGTGGGCACATATGTATAATGTATATTGCTATTTTAAAGTATGACACAAAATTAAGTGACCAATTATGTTAGGCGTGTCATGGGTATTAAAATGTCATGGAAATAAAAGTGTAGATACCGTAAGATATATTTATAATTCAATGAGGGGCATACTTATAAATATTAATAGTTGATTTAATAATCAACTATATAAAGAGGTAGTGGTCCTCAAGAAATAGGTTAACTTGTTTTTCTCTCCTTCCCCGTCAGAGAGTTTTACGTCAAGAGAAAACCTATCTTCTTAGAAGATCAATACCAAAGATTTGGATTTCAACATCAAGATTCAAGGTTTTCAGTCTATCGATTAATTCAGGTACGCTTCCGCAATTCAGTTCATTCAGTTTATTGTTCTTGATGATTTGACATGATAGATCCTGGATTTAGATTTTATATTTAGTTATGGTTTAATTCTAACAATTTAGACATTCGCTTTGTTTGATAAACAAATAATTTTTGAATCAAAATTAAAAGTTTATACAATTATTAAATGTTTGACAAGTTAAATCTATTAATTTGACTGCTTAGTAAATAGAGAATTGTAACGGCGAATTGGGTGACACCTATCAAATTGAAAAAGCTGCTTTTAGGAATTTTTAGGTTAGAGGAGTGGTATAAGAGTTATAAAAACCCTTTTATCTTTGGCAATTCAAAAAATTCTCTAAATAACCTAAATTTGAATATCTAATAAAATTAAAAAAATTTATAAATAAGAAATTAATATATAAAGTAATATATACATCTAAATTTAATAATTAATAATTAATAAAATTAATATATACATATAATTTATTAATTAATAAAATTATATTAAAAATTTAATTTTATAAAAAAGAAATTATTATATATATCCTTCAAATATGTTTAGTAATATTATATTAAAAAAATTAATTTTCATAATCTACTTAATATTAATAAATATAAAATATTGATAACCAATAAATTATTCAACGAGTATTGAATATAATCATGTCCTTATATGTTATTTTATTTGTTCAAATAATCAAATAACTATCGACTCTCAGTTAATTTTGCTAAACACTTTCATACAATCAGCTAAAGCAATTCGATAATCAAATATGCTAATGCAAACCATTATAAACTATTAGTTATTATCGTTTGTTATCAACTATCCGTTAATTACCAAACAAAACCGGCTCCGTTGGATATATGGGGTGTTTAGGGATGAATTTTTGGAATATAGGGTATATTAAGGGATATTTGGGAATTTATGGCATTTTCTACAGTGCCGGTTGAGAACGCCTCATGCAGGAGGCGTTCTTCATTTTTTTAATATTTTTTGGACAAAAAACTCGTCCTGCAGGAGGCGTTTTTCTCTGACACCGTAAAAAATGCTATAAATTCTTACAATTTTCCCAACACACCCTATTTTTCTATTTTTTTTCTAAACCACAATTTTTAGCAAATTTCCCGAACAAAACCATTATAAATGACTATATTAATAAATAATATTAAATTCCTCTATAAAGTAGATTTGTTTGTATTATATATTTATATGAATAGTTCAAGTGGTGGTTGTCTTTCTAAATGCCATTCAGTTATTATTTTTTATTTTTTGTTTTAGAAAGGAAAATGGTAAGATCTCTCAATCATACGAATGTTCACATTTCTTTCTTATGGCTTCTTTTTATTGGTAGCATTCAACCGAATAATGAGTTCAGTAATTCATTCAACTTACCAATTGGGTTCGAATCTAAAGTCTAGACGATATCAAAATCTCATTAATTACTCTTACGAATGGACTTTTCCCCTATTAAAAGTGTATCAGTAAATTAAAAAGGAAAAAAAATTTAAAACTCGCGTCGCATATAACTAAACACCACAAACGCAATACACTGTTAAATATTATTAATTTTTAAATGCTTTTAAATAATTATTAAAAAACTTAGAGCCTCGACATGCAATTAATCTCACCACCTTATTCATGATCCTACACAATTAAGTAAAACTACATCTTTATTTTTCACATAATATTTTCTTATAAATTATTTTTTTTTAAATTTATATATATTTTATTATTGATAATTATTGACATTGTCCTCGTTAAGAAACCTCCCTAAACTTAAATGGAAGAAAATGAATGCGCCATGTCAATCAGGTAGATGATACAAAAACACTTAAAACCTCGAAAACCCTTAACATCAAGAGGGAAAATAACGAACCATACACCCAATTTCGTACGACATACCGCGAAGGCAATCCAAGAACCATCGCCACCTCCTGGTAAATGCATGCTAGAATCAGTAGGCAGCAAACAAAAATAGCACTCAAATGCCCATAGTACATCACTCCAAGGAGAGCCACGTAATGACTAGGTGGCCACTATCAGAGGCAAGAGCCAAAGCAATGGGATATGCCTTCACGCAAACACAACCCACACACATACAATCCTGCTATCGACACCCGTCCATGCAGCCCAGCACTCCAAGGGCCATCCACCAACTTATGCTTGAGACGTCCAGACCCAAGGAGACGATCGTGAAATTCCACTTTTAGCCAGCCTATCAGCAGACCCATTGCCACATAAACCATCATCTTCTACACCATACCTCATATATTTATTCTAATATATTAATAAGTAAAACCGTTAAAATTTAAAAAAAACTCTAAAAAACTTAATCTACGAATAAAAAAATAAAAATTTCTGGGGAAAGAATAACATGGAGGGGATTTAATAGAAATTTAAAAAGTTTTAAAACTTTAAAATGTTTTCATCCTTTTCCACAGGTAAAGTTTTTTTCTTCGAATTTCAACTTTAAAAAGATTTTAAAACTTTTGGTACACTAGAATTTTGAGGACCTTCATAGAGACGAGGCTCTGTCTTGGTTGCCGACGGCTTCTATAATTTTACAAGTTTCTAGGATTCAAACGAATATGTTAATTTTAGAAAATGAACGAATTCGACCTTATTTTTTTGGTAGGGCATTCAAAAAATTTAAATACGTGTATATATATATATTCACTAAAATATTTTCATAATTTTGCCAATATAAATTATATATCTAAATATTGTACTAATAAAATAAAAGCTTAAAATTTATCGGTTCACGAAAATTTAAAGAAAAAACATCAATAATATTGTTGTTTAGAATTGTGAAAGATATTCTTTTAAAGAAACAAAATACGTAAGAATTGAATAAGAAGTAAATGTCTCAACAATCTCTCTTTGGATATTAATAACCAAATTATCCAAAAAATTCATCTTCCACCTTATTTTATAATCATGTTTCTGAAGATGACTGCCCAATACTTGTTGTAGACACTGAAAGAGTTAAAACAAGTATGATTAATATGTCAAAAAGATAAAAAAAAACTTTTGATTTTTCTATCTCTATCAAGGCAACACATAGCTGAAACAAACACAAAATTTTTTATAATTTCACATCATTGTGCATATCACACTCAAAATGCTTCAAATGAAATTTTAAATTAAATTTCTCCTGTCCAATAAAATTAAGATGATAATATTTTTCAACAAGAGTGCAAATATTATATATATTAAAAGATTTATAATTTTCATTTGGATCTAAGGCAGAGTTGAGTTCAAAAGATCTATTGCCTCTATGTTAAACCTATAATTTGAAGGAGTATCGATACCCACATTCGAGTACCGGTACCACTGAGTGCAAAAGCCTAAAATTGCTTGGAAATTATTCTCCAAACGACTATAATTCACCCCTAACAAAAATAAACGGCTACAAACTTATTCTTTCTTATAAATACACATCAAGGACACTTCAGGAAAGTTGAGATGGACATCTAAGCTTAAAAATCAAGAGTAGGTGTAACGACCTAGATTTTGAAATCTGTGAGTCGGTTCATCTTACCCGTGGGCCTTGCATGTTGGGCCGAGATTTTGTACCCATTGGGTACTCGAGAGAACCTTAGTGGGCTCCCTTATTATTGTTGGGTAGGGGAGCTTGGGCTTTAAATATGTGATGGGAGGAAAAGACGAAGGCAAGAAAGTAGTTTCCATTTCTTTTAAAGGTATGGCTGAATCCATTAAAAGGAGTTTGCAAAAAGAAAGGGGGTGATATCATCCTTTGTCCCCTATCTCCTCTTTCTCACATATACATGCTCCATCTTCTTAGCTTTCACACAAGAGAAAGATCTCATATTTATCAATTCAAGAGGTAATTTCAAAATTTGAGTTGAGAGTGTTGAAATCAATAACTAAGGATATACATTTTGAGGTAACAATCATCAAGAACAGTAGAAGGTGAAAATGACGTGTTTTGTGGGGGGTTTTGATAGAAATGGGTTAGAGGAAGATTTAATCTCGTTTTCCAGCTTAAAGAGTAAGTTTTAGCCAACTTTTCATTTCCTGCAAGTTGTGATTCGATTTACAACTCTCTTGTGTAATGAAAGAGGTGAGAGAGTCTTCCAAAGAGCTAGGGTAGAGGAAATCTTGAGGTTGTGGCAAAAGGCTTCTTTTCTAGCAAGGGGAGAAAGGTTAGTACACCTCTTATTCCTTGGCCTTCATGAGCATCTTAAATTTGATTGCTTTGTATGCTTGATTCATGTTTGGGTTATTTTGCTTTAAAAGAGCATATTAATGGCATAATTTGAATTTCATGACAATATGATGTAAAAATGGTAGTAACCCACCTTAAACTACTCCTATAACTTGTAATATCGCTTTAGAAATTTACCATAAGGGTTTCGGGGTTGATAGGGCTGATTTTTGAGCCTAGAATATAATTTTTGGGATCGAGTATCGATACGCGATGAACCCATACCGGTACACCATGTTCAGAATAATGAACACATGCAAGTTATGAGGGGCGTATCAGTACAAGCATCAAGTTGTACAAGTATGGGAGGCAAACTGTATCGGTACAGGTTGACCCATACCCCATGTTTTATTTATTTTTCCAGTGAGCAAAAGCTGGTGTCGATAAACTTAGAGGCGTATTAATACCGAGGGCGTACTGATATTCGAAGGTTGAGTACTGATACAGAGTATCTATTGACCCATATCCCTTATGAAGCCACATATTGATATGCGAAGGGCAAGTATCTGTACCCGTCATTCTATATCGGTACGCGAGGTCAAATACCGATATTGTATGGGCAAACCTGCCCGAAAATGAGTTTGAGTTTGAAAGGTCGAAAAATTATGGTTAATGGTCCTTTTAGGCTCATAATGAGTTAAAATGTGTTGTAAAAAATGAGAAATCGAGATTAAACCCTCATCTACGATCATACTGTGTAATAACGGTAAAACCTTTGGTGACTTATTTGTAATAGATACAATAGGAGATCCTTGGTGGATCGCGTGATGTTATGTGCCACGTAAGGGCACATGTGTGGTCGAGTCACATTTGTTTGTTAGGATTTGGATATCCAGTGATCATATTGCAACACCAAGTGATCAGATATCGAATGTACATTCTCGAGGCTATATGACACCTGACCTCATTCGAAGATACCCGATGAGAGATTCTGAGTATGGGTGTAAATTCCTGAGGCTATTGATAACTCTATAGAAAACCTATACTTTGTGCCCTTTTACTTGAAACATTGATGTTATTAATGGAAAAGTAGGGTGTTTTGGTGGTGCTTGTGCAGGAAGCAATAGAGTGGAAGAGACAGTGAAGCGCTGGAGTAGTAGAGCACTATTCTCTCGTGATGGACTATATGTCACAACATTGTTGTGAAGCTTGAGATGAACCTTGACCCCTTTAACGGCTAATTAATGCAAAAAGCAAGATCTTTATTAAAGGATCACATGTACTTTAGGGTTTCTAAGCCTTAGCTTAGCCTCATCTATATAAAGACAAATTGGGCAACAATTAACACAAGCTTTATTCGAAGGAACAACCCCTTTGTCTCCAGCATCGGAGAACCACCATCGTTGAAGGTCAAAGAGAAGTGTCCAAGAGATGAAGAGCTATCGAGAGAGGCTTGAGGAGCTTTGAGGGTTTCAACATCGACTTGAGGGCACACGAAAAAAAATCTTATGACGCTTTGATTCTCTTTACCTATTGCTTTATTGACTGTCGTGACTTAAACTTTCAGTTTGATGTATGTTATTTGCTCAGACATGAGAAAAATACTTTTACTTGGGTTTATTTCTTATGATACTTTGTTTAATTATTAATCAATGCTATAGCATCCATTACTTGTCTGTTCTGTTCATTGAACTTAATGTTTAATCTTGTAAGAGCTATCGAGAGAGGCCTTTGATTATTGAATTTTGGCTTTTTAATCATTACTACACCAGTTATTTGCCAATCTACTTCGATCTTCACTTTACTTCATCTTCTTTATCATTTTTCTTTAATTTTTTATTTTATTCATTCCCCCAATCAATTGCCATCACTTTTATTTTCTAGTTCACAAGTATTAATCTTGGAAATTAATTCCTAGACAATCCATGTGAAGACGATACTAAACTCACTACTTTATTACTTGTTGACCGTGTATACTTGCACGTAAAAGACATATCCTTTGAATTATTTACTTGAATTTTTATGCAAGGTCATCAACCTTTTGCCAAATGATATTTCGTCGACAAGTTTTTGGCACCGTTGCCGGAGATTGCAACGAAATTGATTGTTTTGATTTTTGCTTGTTTTGATTTTTATTTTTTTATTAATTTTATTTAGCTTATGAACAAGAGCAACACTACAAGGGAATAACTTGATCACGATCCTAAAATTGAGAAATCCCTACGCATGCTAAGGTGAGAATGACAAGAGATTGCGCAGAATGAGAATATGGAGTTAGGAGATAATCACCCCATCAGAGAACACCTAGCACCCACCATAGATAATTTGATGCAAGGATTGATCGGTCTAGAGGTAAATATGTCTAACTTTGAGCTTAAACTGATAATGATTAAAATGCTATTGAATGTAGGACAATTTGATAGATCACCTACTGGAGACCCAAGGCAACATTTGAAGCAATTCATGGAAGTTTGTCAACTATTTCAATAGCCTGGTGTGAATGAAGAAACAATAAAGATAAGGCTATTTTCATTCTCTTTGAGAGATAGAGTAAAATTTTGGCTAAACTCTTTGCCATCTAGTTCAGTCACTACGTGGTCAGATTTATGCTAGAAGTTTCTACTGAGATTCCAGCCACCTACATTAAATGCCAAGCTGCAAAGTGAAATCATTACCTTCAAAGACCTATTGAGAAGATGTCTTATGCATGGATCCCTACCCAGACCCAGATGTAAATTTTTTTATATCAGAATCAATGTTTATGCCAAGACCATTGCTAATGCCGTAACAAATGGTTTGTTGCTGGATAAAAATTATAGTGATGCATGTGACATCCTAGAAAGGATTACCACCAATGATCTCTAATACCCTACCACCAGATTGGGAGCCAGGATGAGAGCCGCTAAAGAGTTTGAACTAGATGTATTTTCATCAATCAATGCTCAAATTGCCAATCTCACTAATATAGTGAAGACAATGCAAAAGCTTGCTGAAGTCTGGGAAGTAAAGGCATTAGGACCATTTTGTACTATTTGCGGTGACGACCATATTGTAGAGGAATTTCCAACAAACTTAGAGTTAGTGTATTTTGTTGGCAACTACAACTGTAATAACAACTCGTACTTTAATACGTATAATGTGGGGTGGAAGCAACATTTGAACTTTTCATGGTCGAACCAGGGAGGTAACCAATTTAATGACCAACGTCAGAGCACCAACTGGTTTCAACTAGAATGTGATGCCACAGAAAGCTCAGAATTATCCACCTCTAATGCAAAGATCTTTCTGATGATCATTTTTTTCCTTCTTTCTTTATTTATATTTGGAATTTTTAGGAGATATTTTATTTTATTTTTCTTCATTATCTTTAGTTCTAGGTTTTCTTTGTTTTCTTTTATTTTCCACAACAAGACTCACAATCACCATGCTAAGGAAATTCACTGCCGACTACTTGCCACGACAACCACAACAGAGGATGCCCCGACAACTACCTCAGCAGTTTCCACGACAACAGAAACTGGCGATGCCCAGGCAACAACAATGGCTTCGGCAACTACTGATGCCCAAGCAAGTGCACCTACCTCGGCAAACATGGATCAAATCAAAGCAATGCTATTCACGGGGTTCCAGCCACAAGCATTCAACCACCGACCGGAATATGAATCAAGCAAATGGCACGAAGGATACTTATCACTCGAGGTGACGACCTCTATGACTAAATCATTTCATTTAGTTTCTTTTAAATTTTGTATCACTTTTACATGCATTGAGGACAATGCTTCTCTCGAGTTTGGGGGAGGTGTTGGTTTTTCGTTAGTTTCATGTTTAGCTGCATTCATCTTTAGCAATCACATATATGTTGCATGTGTTACTTGCCATGCCTTTGATTGGATTTAATTGCTTAAGACTTGTTGAATATCCAATGATGATTTTTTGCCACTGCACTTAATTGAAAGAACCTTTAATTTTAGGATTGCATGAAAAGAACTTAGAATTTTACTATGATGCTGAATTTTGTTTACACAGTTGTGGCTTGTTGATTGAAAGAAACTTAGTGAACTTAGGTTGCTTAAAATTTGGGTATATTTAAAATTGAAAATTAAAAGTTAATTTCTTGCTAGAGGTGCCCGAAACTGGCTTTAGTAGTAAATGCACTTTCTTGCTAGAGGTGCCCGAAACTAGCTCTAGTAGTTAATGTACATTAATGAATTGCTATAGGTGCCAGAAATTGGCTCTAGTTGACTAAAATAAAAGGAGAAATTGCTTACTTTGCTAGAGGTGCCCGAAATTGGCTCTAGTGAAAATAAAAATAAATGCCCCAGTAATTAAATTGATAAAAGCCTATTGTTCACTTAGAATATTGAAAATCAACTTGTACACAACTATGCACACACATTGTCACAAGCATTATAGTTCGATTCCGGATAATTTTTGTGCTATTCGAAAAATTAAAAGGTGATCATACTTTGTGCCACGGTTCTGAGGTTTGAATTCAAGTTTGAAGCATGTCTTTGATGATTAAAGTCTTGGTAGGTAATTGTTAGTTTGCATTGTTTGAGGATACGCAATAGTTTGAGTTTGGGGGTGCGATAAGTGTTCAAAAGTACTATTTTTATTACCCTTTTACTCATATTATTGTTAGACTTAGGCTCATATTAGTTGCATAATTAGCCATTCATGCATTAATTCACTTTTCTTTCCACCATTGAGCTTGATTACATAAGTTGGTATTTTGTGGAAAAAGATGCTGCTTTGGTGTGCTTTTGTGTGTGTGCAGAATCACTTGCCTAAACAAGTTTGGAACCAGTTGCCAAGACAGTGCATGAAGGAGATGCCGACGCAGTTGCCAGGGCAATGCATGAAAGAGATGCCGAGCTAGTTGCCAGGGCAATTTTCGATAAGGGATAAGATGATATAGTAGTAAAAATTGATGACTAGATAAGCCCAAAATGATGTGTAGCAAAGTTAAATCACAAAGGAGTTTGATTTCCATGAAAAGGTCAAAGAGAAATTAAATCCCAAAAAGATAGGAGAAGATCTAGAAGGAATTTAAATATAGTAAATAATTATATTCTTTTAAAGTATTTAATTCCAACTTAACTTCCTCCTCAAGAAGGATTTTGACCTAGCCATCTCATATTTAAAGGAGACCAAGCCGTCAAACTCATGGAGAGCAAGAAGGGAGATATTTTGACAAGAGAGTTCAAGAGGGGAGAGTTCGATTGGGAGAGATTTTCCAAAGAGAGTGCATATGACTACATGGAGAACCATAGATGGAACCAGCAACAAAATCTTTCATGGTATGATCATAAAACTCAAATTTTTTTTACCATAACAATTTTGTTGCTGCAACAGACATGCCTCGGCAATGTAGTCCTTATCAACAGCCTAGTGTCACGGCAACAGATATGTCATGGCAATGTAGTCCTTTTCAAGAACATTCCAATTCCTTGGAGGAAACGTTGCTAGCTTCATTGGCTAGACTTGACAGATCAATTGAAGAGATTCGAGAGTTATCAAAGAAAATGGATACGAGGATAGCTATGTGGGATGCAACCTTGGGGGATTCAGAAGATCAATTGAGGAGATCCACATATGCCATGGATAGCATGCACCAACAATACATTCATGGGGATACTGACGTCCCAAGTCAAGAGGACAAGGAACAATGCAAGGAAAGCTCTCTGATGTGTAAGGAACAACTAAAACCTCAAAGTTGAGAGTATGTTGATGAGAAAGACTGCCCAACACTTGATAAGCCTGAGCAACAAATTGCCTCGGCAATAATTGAGGAGCCTGAGCAGAGCAATGCCACGAAAACACTCAATGATGCTGAGAACAACAATACTAGAACAAATTCTGATGAACCTGATACCTAGAAGGTTACAACGTTGATGTTGAAGCAGGAATTTGTAGATTGCTCTCATCTACAGTTGCCACGACCACATGCAAGATCAACGAGACGATAATACTTTGCCAATGGAATATGAGGAGATAATGGTTGAACCTTTCGAATTCTTTAAAAACTCACCTCATCCATTGCAGGTATGTCTTGAGGAACTGATGTTGGTAGATTTGAAGCCATCGAAATCTCTACTAATGGAGATGTTTGAGAGGCCAAAAGAAAAAAGTGTTTGGATTCGTAAAGCTTTTCAGGAAATTGGTTTTTCCCTTGAATTACAACAAATTTTGGCAACTGATTGCCACGGCAATTGGCTAGAGCAGCAATTGCCACGACAACGAAGGCTACATCCAACCATGAAGGAGCCCGACGAGAATAAGGTAATTAAATGGTTGGATGTTGATATAATTTTTCCTAATAATAAATTAATGCCTTTAGGAACAATAGCAAGGTGGAAGATGTGCATGGACTACGAGGGGACACGAGAGAAAGACACCTCCACCATGGTAATACAAAGGGGAGTAACTGGGAGCACATTGACCCAACTCTTTTTAGGCAATATTATCACTCGATGAAGGGTGCAGATGAACTATAAGAAGTATCGGAAACGACCCTCCTCAAGTTTTCTCAGATATGCAGTAACATTAGAAGATGCATGAAAAATGCTCTTTCTAAGAATCTTTAATTTTTGTTTTTAATTTTTTGAACTTTATTTTATTTTTCATTTTTTTCTTATTTATTTATTTTTGGAATTTTTAGGAGATTTTTTATTTTATTTTTCTTTATTATCTTTAGTTCCAGGTTTTCTTTATTTTCTTTTCTTTTCCACAACAAGACTCACAACCACCATGCTAAGGAAATTCACTGCCGAGTACTTGCCACGACAACTGCAACAGAGGATACCCCGACAACTACCTCAGTAGTTGCCACGACAACAGAAACTGGAGATGCCGAGGCAACAACAATGGCTTCAGCAACTACTGATGCACAAGCAAGTGCACCTGCCTCGGAAAACATGGATCAAATCAAAGCAATGCTATTCACACAGTACCAGCCACAAGCATTCAACCACCGACCGGAATATAAATCAAGCAAACAGCAAGAAGGATACTTATCACTCGAGGTGACGACCTTTCTGGCTAAATCATTTCATTTAGTTTCTTTTAAATTTTGTTTCACTTTTACATGCATTGAGGACAATGCTTCTCTCGTGTTTGGGGGAGGTGTTGGTTTCTAGTAATTTTCATGTTTAGTTGCATTCATCTTTAGCAATCACATATATGTTGCATATGTTACTTGCCATGCCTTTGATTGGATTTAATTGCTTAAGACTTGTTGAATATCCAATGATGAATTTTTGCCACTGCACTTAATTGAAAGAACCTTTAATTTTAGGATTGCATGAAAAGAACTTAGAATTTTACTATGATGCTGAATTATTCTTACACAGTTGTGGCTTGTCGATTGAAAGAAACTTAGTGAACTTAAGTTGCTTAAAATTTGGGTAAATTTAAAATTGAAAATTAAAAGTTAATTTCTTGCTAGAGGTGCCCGAAACTGGCTTTAGTAGTAAATGCACTTTCTTGCTAGAGGTGCCCGAAACTGGCTCTAGTAGTTAATGTACATTAATGAATTGCTAGAGGTGCCCGAAATTGGCTCTAGTCGACTAAAATAAAAGGAGAAATTGCTTACTTTGCTAGAAGTGCCCGAAATTGGCTCTAGTGAAAATAAAAATAAATGCCCCAGTAATTAAATTGATAAAAACCTATTGTTCACATAGAATCTTGAAAATCAACTTGTACACAACTACGCACACACATTGTCATAAGCATTATAGTTCGATTCCGGATAATTTTTGTGTTATTCGAAAAATTAAAAGGTGATCATACTTTGTGCCACGGTTTTGAGGTTTGAATTCAAGTTTGAAGCATGTCTTTGATGATTAAAGTCTTGGTAGGTAATTGTTAGTTTGCATTGCTTGTGGACAAGCAATAGTTCGAGTTTGGGGGTGTGATAAGTGTTCAAAAGTACTTTTTTTATTACCCTTTTACTCATATTATTGTTAGACTTAGGCTCATATTAGTTGCATAATTAGTCATTCATGCATTAATTCACGTTTCTTTCCATCGTTGAGCTTGATTACATAACTTGGTGATTTTTGTGGAAAAAGATGCTGCTTTGGTGTGCTTTTGTGTGTCTGCAGAATCACTTGCCTAAACAAGGTTGGAACTAGTTGCCATGGTAGTGCATGAAGGAGATGCCGATGTAGTTGCCAGGATAATGCATGAAGGAGATGCTGAGCTAGTTGCCAGGTAATTTTCGATAAGGGATAAGATGATATAGTAGTCAAAATTGATGACTAGATAAGCCCAAAATGACGTGGAGCAAAGTTAAATCCCAAAGGAGTTTAATTTCCAGGAAAAGGTCAAAGAGAAATTAAATCCCAAAAAGATAGAAGAAGATCCAGAAGGAATTTAAATATAATAAAGAATTATATTCTTTTAAAGTATTTAATTCCAACTTAACTTTCTCCTCAAGAAGGATTTTGACCTAGCCATCTCCTATTTAAAGGAGACCAAGCCGTTAAACTCAAGGAGAGCAAGAAGGAAGATATTTCAACAATAGAGTTCAAGAGGGGAGAGTTCGATTGAGAGAGATTTTCCAAAGAGGGCTAACCGATTTCTTCTTCTTCTTCTTCTTCTTTGCTTCCATTAGATTCATGGTTTGGGTATTATTCTTTGTATATCTTTGAACCTAACTATGAACTAACTTGATTGGTTGGGGTTATCGTGTTTTGTAGTTGTGAGAAATAATTGGATTTTGTTTAGGTAATAAGAGTTTGCACTTTCAATTCAAGGTTCACTCATTCTTGGTTTTTATTCTTGTTTGTGAGTGAATTGGGAGAGGATCTCGTAATTTCATCTATTTATCTAATATCGGGAGAGTTAGATTCAAGAAATGAATGAGTATGGTCTTTATTCAATCTATTGATGGTGAAGATTAATTCGGCTTAGGAATAAGTTAAGGATTTCAACGGCTAAGAGGAACGCAAGATTGGTTGTTGTTCACCCTTGATTCACGCATGGATGTATTATCAAGGAAAGCACAAATAGCTAGAGTTTCGACTTAGGGATAAGAAGAAACCATTGAAGAACGCTCTGCCGAACCTTGAAGCTGCTGCCCAGCTGCCCAAACAGTTGCCTAGCCAGTTGCCCAGGCAACCGTCGTTTAGTTGCAAAGACAACCCCCTGCGCAAGTTGCCACGGCAACTGAGTTGGCCTTGCACTCTTTTACCAAGACAATCCAATCGGCTATCACACCTCAACTCACGATAACCTGGCCTATTCCCTCTTATTTGATTACATCTTTATTTTATTTACTTGCTCTTTTATTTTATTCGTTAGTTAGAACTCCTACAATTATCAATTGTGTTTTTACTTTTACAGTGCTATAACTAAGGCAAAGTGGCCCAACCCAATCCCTGTGGAGACGATACTCAATACTTATCATATCACTTTATTACTTGCGACGTGTATACTTACACAATTGCGTAGCACTTATTACGCGCAAAACGTTTTTGGCCCCGTTACCGGGGATTGGCAATTGGTGTTAGTTGTTTTTGTTATTGCATTTTTTCTCTTAGTTTTACTAACTTTTCTTTTTGTTTGTTTTATAAAAAAAAATTAGGTGCGCTACAAGTTAAGAGACATCAACATGTCGGGAAATAAAAGCCGATCTATTTGAGAGTTGATGTTGGAAGATATGAATCAACCCAATCAAGAGTTTCTTGCACCCTTCGATGATTACCTATACCAACCGAGAAAAGTATATACCGTAGAAAACTCGTGCACTTGTTGTGGAGAACATCATGTGTTTGAAAATCGCCCTCACATTTTTTGTGCATATGACTACATGGAGAACCATAGATGGAACCAGCAACAAAATCTTTCATTGTATGATCAAAAAGCTCAATTTTTTTTACCATAACAATTTTGTTGCAGCAACAGATATGCCTCGGCAATGTAGTCCTTATCAGCAGCCTAGTGTCACGGCAATAGATATGTCATGGCAATGTAGTCCTTTTCAAGAACATTCCAATTCTTTGGAGGAAACGTTGCTAGCTTCATTGGCTAGACTTGATGGATCAATTGAAGAGATTCGAGAGTTATCAAAGAAAACGGATGCGATGATAGCTCAATGGGATGCAACCTTGGGGGATTCAGAAGATCAATTGAGGAGATCCACATATGCCATGGATAACATGCACCAACAATCCATTCATGGGGATACTGACGTCCCAAGGCAAGAGGACAAGGAACAATGCAAGGAAAGCTCTCTGATGTGTAAGGAACAACTAAAACCTCAAAGTCGAGAGTATGTTGATGAGAAAGACTGCCCAACACTTGATGAGCCTGAGCAACAAATTGCCTCAGCAATAATTGAGGAGCCTGAACAGAGCAATGCCGCGAAAACACTCAATGAAGCTGAGAACAACAATACTACAGCAAATTCTGATGAACCTGATGCCCAGAAGGTTACAACGTTGATGTTGAAGCAGGAATTTGTAGATTGCTCTCATCTACAGTTGCCATGGCAATTGCATGACCACATGCAAGATCAACGAGACGATAATACTTTGGCAATGGAATATGAGGAGGTAATGGTTGAACTTTTCGAATTCTTTAAAAACTCACCTCGTCCATTGCGGGTATGTCTTGAGGAACCGGTGTTGGTAGATTTGAAGCCATCAAAATCTCTACTGATGTAGATGTTTGAGAGGCCAATAGAATAAGGTGTTTGGATTCGTAAAGCTTTTCAGAAAATTGGTTCTTCCCTTGACTTACAGCAAATTTTGGCAACTGATTGCCACGGCAATTGGCTAGAGCAGCAATTGCCACGGCAACGAATGCTACATCCAACCATGAGGGAGCCCGACGAGAATAAGGTAATTAAATGGTTGGATGTTGATATAATTTTTCCTAATAATATATTCATGCCTTCAGGAACAGTAGCAAGGTGGAAGATGTGCATGGACTACAAAGGAACACGAGAGAAAGACACCTCCACCATGGTAACACAAAAGGGAGTAGCTGGGAGCACATTGGCCCAACTCTTTTTGGGCAATATTATCACTTTATGGAGGGTGCAAATGGACTATAAGAAGTATCGGAAACGACCCTCCTCAAGCTTTCTCAGATATGCAGTAACATTAGAAGATACATGAAAAATGCTCTTTTTAAGAATCTTTAATTTTTGTTTTTAATTTTTTGGAACTTTATTTTATTTTCGTTTTCTTTCTTTCTTTCTTTATTTTTGGAATTTTTAGGAGATATTTTATTTTATTTTTCTTCATTATCTTTAGTTCCAGGTTTTCTTTGTTTTTTTCTTTTCTATAACAAGACTCACAGCCACCATGTTAGGGAAATTCACTGCCGACTACTTGCCACGACAACCGCAACAGAGGATGCCCCGACAACTACCTCAGTAGTTGCCACGGCAACAGAAACTGGTGATGCCCAGGCAACAACAATGGCTTCGGCAACTACTGATGCCGAAGCAAGTGCACTTGCCTCGGCAAACATGGATCAAATCAAAGCAATGCTATTCACGCGGTACCGGCCACAAGTATTCAACCACCGACCGGAATATGAATCAAGCAAACGGCTCGAAGGATACTTATCACTCAAGGTGATGACCTCTCTGACTAAATCATTTCATTTAGTTTCTTTTAAATTTCGATTCACTTTTACATGCATTGAGGACAATGTTCTCTCGAGTTTGGGGGAGGTGTTGGTTTCTAGTTAGTTTCATGTTTAGTTGCATTCATCTTTAGCAATCACATATATGTTGCATTTGTTACTTGCCATGCCTTTGATTGGATTTAATTGCTTAAGACTTGTTGAATATCCAATGATGAATTTTTGCCACCACACTTAATTGAAAGAACATTTAATTTTAGGATTGCATGAAAAGAACTTAGAATTTTACTATGATGCTGAATTTTTTTACACAGTTGTGGCTTGTTGATTGAAAGAAACTTAGTGAACTTAGGTTGCTTAAAATTTGGGTAAATTTAAAATTGAACATTAAAAGTTAATTTCTTGCTAGAGGTGCCCGAAACTGTTTTTAGTAGTAAATGCACTTTCTTGTTAGAGGTGCCCGAAATTGGCTCTAGTAGTTAATGCACATTAAAGAATCGCTAGAGGTGCCCGAAATTGGCTCTAATCGACTAAAATAAAAGGATAAATTGCTTACTTTTCTAGAGGTGCCCGAAATTGGCTCCAGTGAAAATAAAAATAAATGCCCCAGTAATTAAATTGATAAAAGCCTATTGTTCACATAGTATCTTGAAAATCAATTTGTACACAACTACGCACACACATTGTCACAAGCATTATAGTTCGATTTCGGATAATTTTTGTGCTATTCAAAAAATTAAAAGGTGATCATACTTTGTGCCACAGTTATGAGGTTTGAATTCAAGTTTGAAGCATGTCTTTGATGATTAAAGTCTTGATAGGTAATTGTTAGTTTGCATTGCTTGAGGACAAGAAATAGTTCGAGTTTGGGGGTGTGATAAGTGTTCAAAATTACTATTTTTATTTCCCTTTTTTACTCATATTATTGTTAGACTTAGGCTCATATTAGTTGCATAATTAATCATTCATGCATTAATTCACGTTTTTTTTCCACCGTTGAGCTTGATTACTTAACTTGGTGATTTTTGTGGAAAAAGATGTTGCTTTTGTGTGTGTGCAGAGTCACTTGCCTAAGAAAGGTTAGAACCAGTTGCCAGGGCAATGCATGAAGGAGATGCCGAGCTAGTTGCCAGTGCAATTTTCGATAAGGGATAAGATGATATGGTAGTCGAAATTGATGACTAGATAAGGCCAAAATGACGTGGAGCTAAGTTAAATCCCAAAGGAGTTTGATTTCCATGAATAGGTCAAAGAGAAATTAAATCCCAAAAAGATAGGAGAAGATCTAGAAGGAATTTAAATATAATAAATAATTATATTCTTTCAAAGTATTTAATTCCAACTTAACTTCCTCCTCAAGAAGGATTTTGACCTAGCCATCTCCTATTTAAAGGAGACCAAGGAGGGAGATATTTCGACAAGAGAGTTCAAGAGTGGAGAGTTCGATTGGGAGAGATTTTCCAAAGAGGGCTGATCGATTTCTTCTTCTTTTTTTTGCTTCCATTAGATTCATGGTTTGGGGATTATTCTTTGTATATCTTTGAACCCAACCATGATCTAACTTGATTGGTTGAGGTTATTGTGTTTTGTGGTTGTGAGAAACAATTGGATTTTGTTTAGGTAATAAGAGTTTGCACTTTCAATTCAAGGTTTACTCATTCTTGGTTTTTATTCTTGTTTGCGAGTGAATTGGGAGAGGATCTCGTAACTTCATTTATTTATCTAATATTGGGAGAGTTAGATTCAAGAAACGAATGAGTATGGTCTTTATTCAATCTATTGATGGTGAAGATTAATCCGGCTTAAGAATAAGTTAAGGATTTCAACGGCTTCTAATTCTTCTGTCCAAAGTACAAGTGTGTCAAGTTCCATTCGGCCCCGAACATTTAAAAAATCCAATCTATTTCAGGTTAATTTTTATTTTCTTAAAGTTCACTTAAGTTTTTGTTTTCACAATTTTAATTAACTCTTTATCTTTTTGCATGTTAGAATTTTGATGTCAATTTAGCTGCTTCTAAGAGTGGAAAAATCTGATGTTGACTCCTACATTAATTTGTCCCTTATCCCTTGTACTAAAGATGTTGAATTTGACATTTTAGAGTATTGGAAAGTATAAACTATTTCTTTTCTCGTAATTTCGTACCTGGCGAGAGATATTTTAACCATTCCAATCACCTTAGTTGCTTCTGAATCTTCATTTAGCATTGGGGTCGGATTTTGAACAAGTTGAGAGCTAAACTCTTGCCTAAAAAGTAACAACCCGTAATTGGTTGTATGGTTTTGAATCGGAGGAAAATGATGAAGGTTATCTTACTGTGATTAATGATTCTCCAGTCTCTAATCTTGGTAAAGATTTACTTTTCGTTTAAGGTTAACCATTTAAATTAATTTTCTAATTTTTAATGTTTATTAATTTTTGAAAATTGTTTGTGATTCTGTTTTTGCTTTTGCAGGGTACCTTTACAACAAGCACATTAATGCTTATGGTATAAGTAGGGATGTAAAACATGTATAAGCTTGTATTCTATTCATGTTATAAGCATATTAATGCTTTTCTATTCATGTTATAAGCACATTACATCAAGCATTACATTCACATTGGTTAAACATGTATTCTTCTTTTGCTTAACTTCGGTATAAGCTTGTATTCTATTCATGTTATAAGCTATTTTATCCTATTTCTATGGACTGTAAGGGTTTGGTAAAGTCGAAAATATTTGGCATTGATGACCATCGTATTCCTCTTGGCTTTACCGTTGTGTGTTTGTTCTGGATAAATAATGATAATTATTTTATTCATTTTTATGGACTAAACTTTTTGTTAATCTGGGTTACTGTTACTGTTTGTTGCCTACTTTTGGACTGGACAAGACTTAATTGCTTTTGCCTGTTGTCTATTGCTGGTTGCTGGCTGTTGTGCTTCTGCATTTAGAAAATTGTTGGTTGACTTATAGTTATTTTTTATCTAAGTAGTTGCCCTTGGTTAAATTATGCTGGTTTCACTTTGGCCTTCAAAGCTGAGAAGTTACCCATAATTTAACCATGATGGTAGCATTTAGATCTTTTGAGAGCCCGATGAGGAAATTTCTGATAGCAAAGTCGAGCATTTATGTAACATATAAAAAAATACTTAATAAAACATGATACTTTCACAAGCATGATATTCTTTGAATCATACATTATGTAATGCAAGAAAGCATAACATAATCATTCTTTGACTTAAAAGCATACTTCATTTCATGAAATCATATAGCCCAAGGTGAATATCAAGTGATGAAGGTACGAGTCGTGTACTATAATGTACTATCTTTTACGGGTGACACGAAGTGTCGAATCCAGGCGCCATAATAAAGTGACGAATACGGGCGACACGAAGTGTCAAATACAGGCACCACAATAAAGTGACGAATACGGGTGACACAAAGTGTCGAATACAGGATCCACAATAAAGTGATGAATATGGGTGACACAAAGTGTCGAATACAGACGCCACAATAAAGTGACGAATACGGGCGACACAAAGTGTCGAATACATCTTAAACTTATACTAGTATACCACAATATAATCCAACTCAATATTCCATTACCAAGGGCAAACTTTAAAACAATTCTTGCAATATGACAAGTAACAAATACCACATACACATTTCACATCATATAAAATATCTTCATAGTGGAGCAGTTCATACTCCAATATGTTCATCAACTTTTCATGGTATAAACCATTTGTAACATAAAATTATACCATAATCTTTAAAAAAATCAGTAAAATAATATATCATGCAAAAACATGTATGCACTCACCTTATCCTTGCAATATGATTTCTTATTCGATATTAGTCTCGAATTATATCCTTTCATAGTCTGCTGGTACGATCTTGATTTTTATCAGAATCTGAAAATCGAGTTTTGGGGCTTGAATCGAACTTGGAAAATTTTTCTCAATTTTTATTTCTTTCTCCCCCTCATAGTTAGAAATTTGAAGATGAAGAATGGTCTTCATCTTTTTTTTCATCCAATTTGGCCACTTGTCTTGTATAAATAAATTTTAAATTCATTTAGATAGTGGAATTACTAAAATGCCCTTTTAATCCAACGGTTGAGATTAATCTTATCATTAATTAAGGGCCAAGATCTAATCTTACATTTTATTCTTCCAAAAATGAACCTTGTAACTTTAAATATTTCAAAAATGCCATTGGGGCAAAACGACCAATTTACCCTCCAACTAGTTTTTATTTACTAGTTTGTTCCAAAATTGCCATTCCATTACAATCTAACTAAATCTAGTTAGAATTCAACCAACCATAATAAAATATTCATAAAATGGTATTTTATGAATTTCTCCATGTCCTTTGGATCAGTCTCCAAAATTTTCATTCGATCCAATATACCGATAAATAATCTTTTACTCAGAAATAA
Organism: Hibiscus mutabilis; assembly: GCA_019671005.1. NCBI lineage: Eukaryota > Viridiplantae > Streptophyta > Magnoliopsida > Malvales > Malvaceae > Hibiscus > Hibiscus mutabilis. The sequence continues at coordinate 11,354,166 of CM033750.1, forward strand.
ACTGTAGGATTCATCTTGAATCAAACTAAAAATATTTCCAACACTTGGAAATGACTTTTATGACCTTTCTCCATCATATGGAAAAATTTCATAATTTTCCAATTTGATTCGGGTATCCCAATTCCACTTAAACTTTAACTGCGATTTTCCCAATAATCGAAATATCAGATCGAACTAATAATTCCACATTCGATTCACATCCTTAGATTCTCTATTTATTTATGAGATAAAAACTCCTAACTTTTGGGAAATTACAACTTCGGTCCTTCAACTTTTCATATTTCAACTTGTACCATACAAGTTTTGAAAACTTATTATTTTGGTCACTAAACTTTAATCTTGAATTCCCATTCCAATATTCCTTGGATTTTATCCAAATTTTGCGAGTATCCTATTTTACTTGCTCTCTATCACATGACACCTTAAAACCTCGGAAATTTCTTTTCTATAGTCTATGATTGAGAAAGTCCTAACTTTTGCATTTTTGTCATTTTAGTCACTAAGTAAGCTTTTAAGCAAATATCTTAGCACTAAATGACCCTTAAACAGTGCTATAAATTTTGGGGTATTACAATTCTTCCCCTTAAGAAAATTCGTCCTCGAATTTTCAAGATGTATCTGTTTCGAATAAATGTGGGTACTACTTTTCCATTGTATCCTTAGCTCCCATGTTACCCTTTCAATTTTGTGATTGTGTCAAAGGACCTTCACTAACGATATCTTCTTGTTCCTTAATTCTTTGACACCATAAGCCAATATTTTTACTGGTTTCTTTTCGTAAATCAAATTTGATTGCAACTCAATCTTCTCCGGTATAATCACATGTAATGAATCTGATCTATATCTCCAGAGCATCGAAATATGGAAAATATTATAAATTTTACTCATCTCCGGTGGAAGAACTAGCTGATATGCAAATGTACAGACCAACCTTCTTCAAAGATTTCTTATAGTCCAATATATCCTGGGACTTAACTTTCCTTTTGGACGAATCACATTATTTTCTTCCAAGGAGAAACTTTCAATAATACTTTTTCTCCAACTTCAAATTGAATGTCCTTTCTTTTCAAAGGTGCATATGACTTCACATCAATTAGCGGCCTTTTTAAGATTGTCTTGTACAATCTTAACTTTTCCTCCATTTCTTGTAACATATCTAGCTTAATCAACTTACGATCATGTAACTCAAACCAGTTCAATGACGATCTGCATTTTCGACCATAAAAAGAGTTTCATAAGGTGCCATTAAAATACTTGCACTGTAACTATTATTGTAAGCAAATTATGCTAATGGCAAGTACTTTTCCCATGATTCTTCAAATTCAATATTTTTCTTTAACCATTATTTTGGAGCTTTACGCTAACCATTATCACTAGACCATCAATTTTCCGACATCGGATCATCATCTGTGTCTCTTGTATACCCATTAGTTCGTAAATCCTTTACTGATAGGGACCCTAAATTCAATTTCTATCTGCAATTACCATTTGTAGGGAGATATCTTGCATTTTAAATAGCTTCCATTACTATATCAGTCCATTTACTATTACCCCGTATAAATCGGGTACTAGACTTAGTTAACCTCCTTACTCATTTCTGGAACCTCATAATGTTCCCTCTTTTAATTGTCCGACGAGATTAATTCTCGTTCAGACACTCATTCTTATAGCAACCCCTTTTTGACTAATAAACAATTGCATCAATCATACAAGTATTTATTTTCAGTAAATATAACATCCTAGTGGCATGTACACACTTTAACACTTTCATCGAGCTCGGTTTAACTCCAGAATCGGCTAAACCTGTAGCTCTGATACCAATAAATGTAACATATATAAAAATACTTAATAAAACATGATACTTTCACATGCATGATATTTTTTGAATCATACATTATGTAATGCAAGAAAGCATAACATCATCATTCTTTGACTTAAAAGCATACTTCATTTCATGAAATCAAGGTAATATCAAGCCCAAAGGTGAATATCAAATGATTAAGGTTTACGGGTGACACGGCGTGTCGAATCCACTATAATAATGTACTATCTTTTACGGGCGACAAATACACAAAATAAAGTCGAATATAAAGTGTCGAATACACAATAAAGTGATGAATATGGGTGACACAAAGTGTCGAATACGACACAAAAGTGTACGGCGAATAAAGTGTCATCTCTAAACTCATAATAGTATACCACAATATAATCCAACTCAATATTCCATTACCAAGGGCAAACTTTAAAACAATTCTTGCAATATGACAAGTAACAAATACCACATACACATTTCACATCATATAAAATATCTTCATAGTGGAGTTGTTCATACTCCAATATGTTCATCAACTTTTCATGGTATAAACCATTTGTAACATAAAATTATACCATAATCTTTAAAAAAAAATCAGTAAAATAATATATCATGCAAAAACATGTATGCACTTACCTTATCCTTGCAATATAATTTCTTATTCAATATTAGTCTCGTATTATATCCTTTCATAGTCCAGCTTGTCCGATCTTGATTTTTATCGAATCTGAAAATCGAGTTTTGGGGCTTGAATCGAACTTGAAAAATTTTTCTCCATTTTTATTTCTTTCTCCCCCTCATAGTTAGAAATTTGAAGATGAATAATGGTATTCATCTTTTTTTCATCCAATTTGGCCATTTGTCTTGTATAAATAAATTTTAAATTCATTTAGATAATGAAATTACTAAAATGCCCTTTAATCCAACGGTTGAGATTAATCTTATCATTAATTAAGGGCCAAGATCTAATCTTCCATTTTATTCTTCCAAAAATGAACCTTGTAACTTTAAATATTTCAAAAATGCTATTGAGGCAAAATGACCAATTTACCCTCCAACTAGTTTTTATTTACTAGTTTGTTCCAAAATTGCCATTCCATTACAATCTAACTAAATCTAGTTAGAATTCAACCAACCATAATAAAATATTCATAAAATGGTATTTTATGAATTTCTTCATGTCCTTTGGATCAGTCTCCAAAATTTTCATTCGATCCAATATACCGATAAATAATCTTTTACTCAGAAATAAACTGTAGGATTCATCTTGAATCAAACTAAAAATATTTCCAACACTTGGAAATGACTTTTATGACCTTTCTCCATCATATGGAAAAATTTCATAATTTTCCAATTTGATTCGGGTATCCCAATTCCACTTAAACTTTAACTGCGATTTTCCCAATAATCGAAATATCAGATCGAACTAATAATTCCACATTCGATTCACATCCTTAGATTCTCTATTTATTTATGAGATAAAAACTCCTAACTTTTGGGAAATTACAACTTTGGTCCTTCAACTTTTCATATTTCAACTTGTACCATACAAGTTTTGAAAACTTATTATTTTGGTCACTAAACTTTAATCTTGAATTTCCATTCCAATATTCCTTGGATTTTATCCAAATTTTGCAGTATCCTATTTTACTTGCTCTCTATCACATGACACCTTAAAACCTCAAAATTTCTTTTCTATAGTCTATGATTGAGAAAGTCCTAACTTTTGCATTTTTGTCATTTTAGTCACTAAGTAAGCTTTTAAGCAAATATCTTAGCACTAAATGACCCTTAAACAATGCTATAAATTTTGGGGTATTACAATTCTTCCCTTAAGAAAATTCGTCCTCGAATTTTCAAGATGTATCTGTTTCGAATAAATGTGGGTACTACTTTTCCATTGTATCCTTAGCTCCCATGTTACCCTTTCAATTTTGTGATTGTGTCAAAGGACCTTCACTAACGATATCTTCTTGTTCCTTAATTCTTTGACACCATAAGCCAATATTTTTACTGGTTTCTTTTCGTAAATCAAATTTGATTGCAACTCAATCTTCTCCGGTATAATCACATGTAATGAATCTGATCTATATCTCCAGAGCATCGAAATATGGAAAATATTATAAATTTTACTCATCTCCGGTGGAAGAACTAGCTGATATGCAACAGACCAACCTTCTTCAGTATTTCTTATAGTCCAATATATCTGGGACTTAACTTTCCTTTGCGGACGAATCACATTATTTTCTTCCAAGGAGAAACTTTCAATAATACTTTTTCTCCAACTTCAAATTGAATGTCCTTTCTTTTCAAAGGTGCATATGACTTCTGTCAATTAGCGGCCTTTTTAAGATTGTCTTGTACAATCTTAACTTTTTCCTCCATTTCTTGTAACATATCTAGCTTAATCAACTTACGATCATGTAACTCAAACCAGTTCAATGACGATCTGCATTTTCGACCATAAAGAGTTTCATAAGGTGCCATTAAAATACTTGCCTGGTAACTATTATTGTAAGCAAATTATGCTAATGGCAAGTACTTTTCCCATGATTCTTCAAATTCAATATTTTTCTTTAACCATTATTTTGGAGCTTTACGCTAACCATTATCACTAGACCATCAATTTTCCGACATCGGATCATCATCTGTGTCTCTTGTATACCCATTAGTTCGTAAATCCTTTACTGATAGGGACCCTAAATTCAATTTCTATCTGCAATTACCATTTGTAGGGAGATATCTTGCATTTTAAATAGCTTCCATTACTATATCAGTCCATTTACTATTACCCCGTATAAATCGGGTACTAGACTTAGTTAACCTCCTTACTCATTTCTGGAACCTCATAATGTTCCCTCTTTTAATTGTCCGACGAGATTAATTCTCGTTCAGACACTCATTCTTATAGCAACCCCTTTTTGACTAATAAACAATTGCATCAATCATACAAGTATTTATTTTCAGTAAATATAACATCCTAGTGGCATGTACACACTTTAACACTTTCATCGAGCTCGGTTTAACTCCAGAATCGGCTAAACCTGTAGCTCTGATACCAATAAATGTAACATATATAAAAATACTTAATAAAACATGATACTTTCACATGCATGATATTTTTTGAATCATACATTCTGTAATGCAAGAAAGCATAACATCATCATTCTTTGACTTAAAAGCATACTTCATTTCATGAAATCATATAGCCCAAGGTGAATATCAAGTGATTAAGGTACGAGTCGTGTACTATAATGTACTATCTTTTACGGGCGACACAAAGTGTCGAATATAGGTGCCACAATAAAGTGACGAATACGGGCGACACAAAGTGTCGAATACATCTTAAACTCATAATAGTATACCACAATATAATCCAACTCAATATTCCATTACCAAGGGCAAACTTTAAAACAATTCTTGCAATATGACAAGTAACAAATACCACATACACATTTCACATCATGTAAAATATCTTCATAGTGGAGTTGTTCATACTCCAATATGTTCATCAACTTTTCATGGTATAAACCATTTGTAACATAAAATTATATCATAATCTTTAAAAAAATCAGTAAAATAATATATCATGCAAAAACATGTATGCACTTACCTTAGCCTTGCAATATAATTTCCTATTCAATATTAGTCTCGTATTATATCCTTTCCAGGTCTGCTTGTCCGATCTTGATTTTTATCAGAATCTGGAAATCGAGTTTCGGCTTGAATCGAACTTGAAAAATTTTTCTCCATTTTTCTTTCTTTCTCCCCCTCATAGTTCGAAATTTGAAGATGAATAATAGTATTCATCTTTTTTTTTCATCCAATTTGGCCATTTGTCTTGTATAAATAAATTTTAAATTCATTTAGATAATGAAATTACTAAAATACCCTTTTAATCCAACGGTTGAGATTAACCTTATCATTAATTAAGGGCCAAGATCTAATCTTCCATTTTATTCTTCCAAAAATGACCCTTTTAACTTTAAATATTCAAAAATGCTATTGAGGCAAAATGACCAATTTACCCTCCAACTAGTTTTTATTTACTAGTTTGTTCCAAAATTGCCATTCCATTACAATCTAACTAAATCTAGTTAGAATTCAACCAACCATAATAAAATATTCATAAAATGGTATTTTATGAATTTCTTCATGTCCTTTGGATCAGTCTCCAAAATTTCCATTCGATCCAATATACCGATAAATAATCTTTTACTCGGAAATAAACTGTAAGATTCATCTTGAATCAAACTAAAAATATTTCCAACACTTGGAATTGACTTTTATAACCTTTCTCCATCATATGGCAAAGTTTCATAATTTTCCAATTCGATCCGGGTATCTGAATTCCACTTAAACTTTAACTGTGATTTTCCCAATAATTGAAATATCAGATCGAACCAATAATTCCACACTCGATTCACATCCTTAGATTCTATATTTATTTATGAGATAAAAACTCCTAATTTTTGGAAATTACAACTTTGGTCCTTCAACTTTTCATATTTCAACTTGTACCATACAAGTTTTGAAAACTTATCATTTTTGTCACTAAACTTTAATCTTGAATTTCCATCCCAATCTTCCTTGGATTTTATCCAAATTTTGCGAGTATCCTATTTTACTCGCTCTCTATCACATGACACCTTAAAACCTCAAAAATTTCTTTTCTACAGTCTATAATTGATAAAGTCCTAACTTTTGCATTTTTGTCATTTTAGTCACTAAGTAAGCTTTTAAGCAAATATCTTAGCACTAAATGACCATTAAGCAGTACTATAAATTTTGGGGTATTACAATTTAGCCTTGTAAAACTTTTGCTATAAGATCTGAGAGCTTAAATTTTTACAAAGAAAACTTACTTTATTCATTTGTAATTTTTTAAGTTTATTAAGTTGTAATAAATTTAGTATTATCTTATTTCTTAATTTCAATTTGTACATTTGTTATCTAACCTCAATGGAAAACGATACTTTAGTATCAATTAAAATTTTATTTTCATCAAAATTATTTATCAACAACATAAATTTTTGTACGATGATTAAAAATTACGATATTATAATTAAAACTATGAATTTAAACTATTGTAAACGGTTAACCTTCTAACATTTGATTTTTATCAAATCAAAAAATAGTTTCCAATCCTCCCCAATAAAATTTGGTCAAGACAATAAGAAAAAAAAGACAAATGAATTTCTATACGTAAGATAATATTGTTGTGGAAGATGATAAAGTCGGGTTAAATTTACTTTTTAATGTAAACTTGCATTTTCTTGCTAACCAAACAACAAAAAGAGTATGTCCATTTAGGGCTTTCAATCTTATGTTTAAGAAGTTGCTTTAGCAGTGTCATTTGGTTAAAAGAAAACATAAATATGGTTTTTTTGTTTCTTTCCTTCAATTTTTGATATTTTTTATTCAAGATAAATTTACTTGGTTGTTTAGAACAGCGACATAAATATAGTTTACATTTATCAACACTTTAAATTGAATTATGTGTATATATATTTATTATTATATATAATTTAATAAATTAATAGTCAATAATTGAATTATTTAATAAAAAGATTTTAAATAAAAAATTAATAATTTAAATGGTGAAAAATTGGTTTCTCACATTATAATATAATAAATTCATAATTTCTCAAATACTTTATTTTTCTCTTGAAAATCATCAAATCATAGACTTTCTCAATTACAGGTCAGGTAAATATCAAGCCAGGTCAATATCAGTTCAGGTCAACAACAGGTCGGATTCAAAATAGGTCGGGTAAAATTAGATCTCTGGTCATTTCAGTCGGGTTATATCGGTTATTTGCCAAGTTAGTCTCGGGTTCGGGTTCTTTTTAGTCGGCGCAGGTCGGGTTCGGTTACTACAATAACATGTTTAATTTGGGTTTAGGTCGTTCTCAGTCGGATGCAGGTCGGGTTTGGTTACTACAGTATCAGGTCCAACTCGGGTTCGAGTCAACAACATTCGGTTACATATCAGTTTCGGGTTATCACTTCCTCAGGTCAAAACAAGTTCTGACTTGAGCAGGTTTTAGTCAGGCTTTCAGGTCAGGTCAACTTTTTACATCCCTAATGAATAGTCAACGACCCCTCAAAAAGAGTAGAAGAATAAGAGCTATTATGAGACATACAATGCATTACAGCCATATGATCATTACGCTTCAACCGGGTTATTCTATTCCACCTCTTAGAACGAAAAGAGCTTAAATCAAAATACTTAATAGCATGTCGATACATTTATACAAAACTTATACCTCTAGCACACGCAATAGAGCCGTAGGTATCTGTTCACACAAATTCTTAACGTTTTAACAATGCACACACACCTTGTAGACAAAACGAATTGAACCTAGGTCTCCTAGGATGAATATTATCTTCTTTTCCACTGGGACCACTTGTTGGGTTCAAAATGTTAAAAAATCGTTAATCCAAGAAATAACAAATCATTATTATTATTCAAACGAACAATACAAAATTAAAATAACGATACAATTTATGTAATGCAAACCAAAATGAAGCGTGTTGAGGCCTACATGAATGCAGTTTCCTTAAGAAAGATTTTTGGCCACTCCTATGGTGCTCGAGTTCGTTATTCGTCTGTCTCCCAAGATACAACAACAGATGATTAGCCACAGTTGCACTGCCGTGGAGATCACGAACTTACTTTTGCCTTTGCCTACCACCGAAAACAATTTTTGAAAAACTCACATAGTAAAACCATAGAAAAGTTTTGTGGTTTTCGTTGTGTTGAAATCAAAGAAATGACATGCTATTTATAGGGGAGTGAAATAGGTTAAATGTGGAAATCATAATATTCTGAATTAATGGTCGTTAACCATTGAACAGAATTAAATTGATAACAATATGTTAATACCATATTAAAATAGAATATTCTCGTGAATTGCACTTATTACCTTTTAATATTTGAAGTGGGTAAAATATCTGCAGGTCCACGTAGGGCCTGACCGGTCTAGACATTCGCGTCACCCACGTCGTGTAGGTGCGCCCCAACCCGAATGGGTTCAACTAGTTTTAATCCGCACCCCTCTACGCCTGCGCGCGAGACATAGTTTCCATTCTAGACATTCAATGACCACCAAGTGGGTAAGCGTATATAAACACTTTCCATTCAATTTATCCCATCAATGTGGAATGAGGGGTTTCACTTCCTTATTCAATTCACAATTACCCTACTTTGAGCATCAATTTCTCATTCATCACTCAACCATTTTGAGCATATGAGATACCGTTGTAAAGGTCTCACAGAGTAGAATTAGATCCAATAAAATCATTATTCGAATCTCCATCTTTACCCATTCAAAATATGGCTCAAAGTTGCCCTTTTCCTTACATTTTTCCAACAATCCCCCACATGAATGAAATTGATGATTTTATCAAAAACATTTTGACTCGATGTGGTGGTAGATTCTACGCTCGATAGCTGCATAGGATAGGTAAGTTTTCTCCTTTGAACTTTCCATTGTGAAAGTATATTTTCTTTACTAGCTAACTAGTAGACATGATGTCCTTGAACTGTTCAGCCATTTGTGTAAATGATAATATACTTCACACAACTATCTCTCTAACAAGAGTTTTAGTTCTCATGATTATGTTCATATGGAAGTGGACATCGCCTGGTTCTGCAAGAGTTTGAGAGAACTATGCCCAGTAGTCTCCTTGAAGCGCCCTCACTCCACTCTCACATAGGTGACTTATGTTGCTCAGCTCACCGAAGCACACAATGGTCATTAAAAGCTTTGCTTAGCCTATAACTCTTTTGATCACAGTTTACATCATAAGAACGGACTTAGAAGAAGAACTCCTACAGTGACCGCACAGGTCTATGTAATTAGGTTGTCCCTTTGAACCTAGATCTTGGGATCTCCAGTCAACTAGGTAGGGTTTTTCTTTACATAGCGCCTTAAATTTTCTTGGGCTTTAGTCATATTCCTTTTGATGTTTTCTCAACTTGATCTCGATTTAACCCTTTGGTTAGCGGATCTGCAACGTTATCCTTTAATTTTACAAGATCAATAGATAACTCTATTTGAGATCAGTTGTCTAACGGTATTATGTCGGCGACACATATGTCTTGACTTACCGTTGTACATAAAGTTCTGTGCTTTACCAATTTTATGTTTTCAATATATGAATATTGTTGGCACATACTTTGGCCATTTAGGAATATCCTCTAAAATATTTTAAAGTCATTTGACTTTTTCTCCATATTTTTCTAGATCTAAAACTCAGATTCCATTATTGATATGGTTGTAAACGTTTGTCTTGAGAAATTCCATGACATAGCTCCCTTCTTCGATGTAAAACATATTCACTTGTGCCTTTGATATCTAGCATCGACGAATCCTTATGGAATAATACAATTCATAATCTTGAGTATATCTGAGATATCCCAGCACTCTCACAAATGCTATCTGGAGGTTTGACCCTGATTGTTTTTTGTGAATCTGCTTAAACTGCTCACAGTGAAAGCAATATTTTGTCTAGTACAATTTGCTTATACTGTCTATGACATTTGCATATTCCTTTTGAACAAGTGTTGGGTCGTATTTAGTTGGAGTTCTGGCTATGCCGAAAACATCCTTTCCAAACTTTTTTTGTCCATATAGTATGGTTGTGTCAATATGAGACATTAAAGTGATCGTTTGATTTGGATGCCCAGAATCAAATATGCCAATCTCATATTTTCCATATCAATCTTGAATTTGACAAGTCTTTGGTATATTTACCATTTCATTGTTACTTATAACAATGAGTATGTCCTTAACATAGGATCATGTATCCTAATATTGACATACAATCATTTGTCACACTTACTTGTCATTGTGACGTATAGACTATTTTTATTGATAGTCTCCAAAGTTCGTTTTATTGAACTTGGATCAACTTGCATAATTATGTAGGAAATATATTTTCAAAGAATGAGTCATTCTTTGTTCCCATTATTACATTCTGTTTGTACACAAGAAATTAATATTCGTTTCTATGTTCTACATAGTCAATAAAAATATAGTCCACTTATTTCCATTTACTTTGGTAATGGGAACATTACCTTTGCAGGACACCCCCACATTTTTATGTAGTTATAAGAAGGTCTTATTTCCTTCTATAACTATTATGGTGTCTTTTCTCTTTGAGAAGAGGTAATTAGTTGATAGAACAACTTCCCCCACATGTTAGGCACATTTTATCGTCAAAATCATTGTACCCTTGGATATTGTAGCGTTACTCACATAGAGCTTTCCCCCAAATTAATCAATTTATTAAGTTTGGGTTTCAACATCCTACTTATAGAGAATAATTTCTTTATAGCATCTTCGCACATAACATTAGTTTGTGCTATTATCAATGAAGGTAATAAATTTTCCTTCAAACAATTATATGCAATATCAATTGTTATGACAAAATATGTCACGACACTGATCTCGTTTGGGAGTCTATAGTCCAAAGACTTATTCCCCATCTTATGGCAATACAAACATTTCTCATGAAATTTTTGTTTCTTGGACACACCGCCTAATTTGCGGTTTGAAGTCATTTTTGACTTCCACTATGTTTTCCCTAGCAAGCAGTGTTTGCCTTTAGCAATATTTGAAGATGGTAACAATATTTACCTTATCCTCTCTAACACTAAGAGGATATTTCTTTGACCAAGTTTATCATGGCCAAATATGCAACATCTTTTGTACCTACATTTTTAAAATTAATAAATTTCACTGATTTTTCGATTGTGTCACATAGTCACAAACCAGAAGATTATGAATTTAGCTAAATGCTAAAACTAGAAACATAATTTCTAACTTTTGTTAGTCGCCAAGAATTTAGTAAACTAAAAACTTGAAACAAAAGTTTATACGGTCTAATAGAAAGAACAATAATGACCAGTGCACCAAGTAGGTAACTTATGAAAAGAGAGGTGGTGCACTAGGCACGCTTAAATACCAAGTCTTTCAAAGAACCAATCTTAGACATGCACTCTCATATTATCTTTGAATCATCCGTTTATGGATTTTATGAGTGATCAATTAAAATCACTGCTCTTGATTCACAACAATTTGGAATCAATCATTAAGAAATTGGTAACTAAGAATTTCTTAGCACCGACATCTTCCATTTATGGTCCAACGACCCTCATAATTGTTTAGTCATTTTTAAACATTGTGCACTTCATATCATGCATTAGAATAGGCTTTAAGAATTTAATTGTGACATAAAGAACAAAGTTCTTCTATGCTTTGATTCGAGACCTCGGTCGAAATCAGCGCTTTGAATTTGATAACCAATGTTACTTCCAGAAATAAATTCACTGATTTATTTCCAAAATAGAATCATATTTGATTCTTAAGAAATGGAAATTTTGAGTTATTTCTTAAAATAAATTTAATGATTTATTTCAAGATTGAATCATTATAGATTCCCACGAAAATAAATCCAACGATTTATTTAAATCCAACAATTTCTAGCATAGAAATAAATTTAATGATTTATTTCTTTTGTTATATCTTCTGTTAAACATTGGGATTAGTAGCACTAAAACACCAACTAGAGATATGAAGGCAACAAAAAATCAAAAGGAATTGATCATTTAATTTTGTTGATTCTTGTTTGGAAAAGATCACGTAAATGCGTTAAAATGGCATGAATTAAATTCCGAAATGAATTATTTACGAGATCTTAATTTCCCAAATGTTGCATGATTATCATGTTCGTCTCTATAATTTCTCAAAGAAAATTATTAGTAGAAATAATAATCCATAATATTTCCAAAATACAAGTAATAATAATTATAGAAATTATTATACAAGACACAAGATATTCATTTTCATGTCATATATATTAAAGACCAAAATTATTTAAGGAATATTAAAAACTACCTTACTAATAACATAATTTATGGTTTTAATATTACCATAATACATTTCATGTTTGAGACTTTGCAGTTAGCAAGTCAAAAATGTGCCATCATGATCCATCTCTCATTTGAAAGAATATTTTCCTTGTATAAAAATTGTACCATATGTACAGTTATGGGATAAATATTACCATAATAACACCATGCAGAACTATTTTCTCCACACACAAAAACGGTACATAACGTTAAAGCATATATTGCATTTATTATAATAAAACCATATAATAATACATTAACTTCATTAAAGCAATCGCTTAATATGAAGCACTAAAATGCTTAATTTCCAACATGTGCGGTAATACTGAAAGCAAGCGTTATGAATTAGTGTTGCCTGATTTAACTTCCTTTGCATGTAATTGTCAGATAGAACCAAAGTTGGTTCCTTTTGCAACATTAAACCTGTAGGCATAGTTAGAATATAATTTCAAACATATATAATTATGCCTTTTGCCTCACTGTAATCGTACTCGATGAAGGTGGTGGTAAACATGATTTCAAATCCACGTCCTTTTGCTGAGTTACTTTGATCTTTCCCATGAAATCCTTATCGTCTTGTTCGTCTTGGATTAAAACGAAAATCTGTCTTAACATTGTTAAAAATTCGTTAATCCAAGAAATAATAAATCAATATTATTATTCAAAAGAACAATACAAAATTAAAATAACGATACAACTTATGTAACGCAAACCAAAATAAAGCGTGTTGAGGCATGCACGAACGCAGTTTTCTTAAGACAGATTTTCGGCCACTCCTATGGTACTCGAGTTCGTTGGTCGTCTGTCTCCCAGGATACAATAACAGATGATTAGCCACTTTCATTGTGTTGAAATCAAAGCTATTGTCACGGACCGCAAGCCCGCGACCGAGACAAGTGCAACCATGGCAGCCTAAGCCTATCTTTACAGCATTTTGGGCTTGCCAAATGACCCAAGAAAGCTGGCCATTTACCATGGTGAAATGAGCAAGCAGAGTATTTACCATGGTGAAATCCGATAAGGCATCTCACTTATCATTTTTGTGATTATTTGTAAAGATAATTCTCACTTTATCTCTTATTTAAAATTCAAATGTTGTGGATAGGATAGACTCTCATCTGGACTGTTGATCCATTGTAATCTTGGCCGTTGATTTTACTGAGCTCTCACTATAAAAGGAGGCTCAACCCAGGTCATTTCATTCATTCATTCATCACTTGCTTCAGTTTGTAAGCTTTTACCCAGAGTAATACAACTCAGTATTCGCTCATTTTCTCTTGTTCTTTTGCCATCGCCTTTCTTTTGTTCCGCAGCGGTTTCTAAGTATTCATACTTAGGAGTTTTTCAGGTGACTTAGCCCAGTTTTCAGCCGAGAAAGCAGCTAAGGCCGCGCGGTTGTCTAGCAGAAGACTAACCCTGTGACAAGTGGTATCAAAGTGAAGTTTTGCTGAGAAGTTGCTGATTCGAGATGGCACGTGATGGAGAGAACACTGCAGTGAAGAAGGGTGCAGAGGCCACAGCTGACAAATCCAAGAGGGGTTCGTCGAAGGACGTGATCACATCGATCCAGGGAAGGGTTACCAAGCTCGAAGAATCCATGGCAGAGGCCAAGGCGACGTTGGAACCGTTGGAGTTGATGGATGTTGAGAAGCTGAGTTCGTTGGATTTTGAGAGGCTCGAGTCCTTGGAGGGAATTCAGGATGATGTTCAGGAGGCTCTTAATGGGATGGATGTGAAGATATCTACGCGTGGTGATGCCTTAGAGGCCATGGTGGTTGCTCTAAGGGATGAGGTTGAGGAGCTCAAGGCAAAGAGTTCCAACTCTGAGAAAGATGAACTGAAGAAGGAAGTGGAGCTTCTCAAGACCGAGTTGTTTGTGTTGAAAGCGGCGATTGCGAACAGCGCGACTGTTGCAGTGCCTAGAGCCTCGGGAGATATCCCTAAGCCGAAAAAATTCAAGGGGACGAGGTCCGCCCAGGAAGTGGAGAATTTCCTTTGGGGAATGGAGCAATACTTCAAAGCCGTGGGCATCGAGGAAGATGCTAAGAATGTAAGCTTTGCAAGTATTTACTTAATTGATCTTGCACAAACGTGGTGGCGACGTAGGTGCGAAGATGTGAAGCGTGGAAACACTGCCATTGCGACTTGGAAGGAGTTCCAAGAAGAGTTCAAGGAACAATTCTATCCTCCGTATGTTGAAGATGAGGCAAGGTCAAAGCTGAGGCGACTTAGGCAAGAAGATGCCAAGAATTTGAGGGACCATGTCCGAAAGTTCGTGGAGTTGAGTTTGTAGGTCCTGAGCTTGAGTGAAGAGGATGGGGTTTTCACCTTCATGGATGGGTTGCAACCATGGGCGAAGATTGAGTTGCAGCGACGGGGAGTGACCAAGCTCTCTACTGCCTTGACTGCTGCCGAGTCCATCATTGAGATTGGGCGTAGGAAACCCGACTCCTCCAAACCAAAATCGAAGCACAAAGGTCATGGTGGAGACAATGAGAAGTCAAGTCGATCCGACAAAGATTCGAGTGGCAGTAATAAGCATTCGAATGGGAAACATGCAGATTCGAGGGACAAGCAGCATGACAAGTGCTTTCATTGCCACAAAGAAGGGCATATTGCCAGGGATTGTCCCCAAAAGAACAGAATCGCTGCCGTCAAGGAGACAGTTGATGGCGATACTAGCGAGGCTCTGAAGCTTGGCTCCATCATTAGTACAATGGAGGTCAAGAAGGGTCAAAAGAAGAAGGGGTTGATGTTCGTCGACATCACTATTGCTGGCCATAAGTTGAGTGCACTAGTTGACACCGGTGCCTCTGAACTGTTCATGTCTGAGCAAACTGCCGAGAAACTTGGCCTTACTATCGAGAAGTCCAGTGGATCCATCAAAACAGTGAATGCTAAGGAAGTACCGATTGCGGGAGTCACAAAGGGAGTTCAACTCGACATTGGAGGTTGGACCGGTAAGAAAGCCGTCAAGGTAATCCCACTCGATGACTTTGATTTTGTGCTTGGGTTAAGTTTTCTAGACCGGATCAACGTTTTCCCTGTTCCTTTTGCGGATTGTCTGTGTATTCTAGATCCAAAGCATCAATGCATAGTTCCAGTGAGTCGAGGGTCAGGAGTAAGTGCAAAAGTTCTATCCGCAATTCAGTTTTCAAAGGCGGCACGCAAGGAGGAGCCGACCTTCCTGGCAGCCTTAGTGTGCAATGAGCCTATCGCAACTGAGGGAGTCCCTGATGAGGTGGGACAAGTCTTGGTGGAATTTAAAGATATAATGTCTATCGAGTTGCCAAAGAAGAGAGATGTTGATCACAAGATTGAGCTTGTGCCAGGTGCGAAGCCCCCCGCTCGAGCCCCTTATCGGCTAGCCCCGCCTGAGTTAGAGGAGATGCACAAACAGTTGAACGATCTCCTAGATGCCGGTTACATCCGCCCATCAAAGGCACCCTACAGTGCGCCGGTGTTGTTCCAGAAGAAGCATGATGGGTCCCTACAGATGTGCATCGACTACAGGGCTTTGAATAAGCTCACAGTGAAGAACAAGTATCCGATTCCTCTCATTGCGGACTTGTTCGACCAGCTTGGTGGTGCAAGGTGGTTCACCAAGTTGGACTTGCGATCGGGCTACTACCAAGCCATAATAGCCGAGGGTGATGAGCCAAAGACAGCTTGCGTGACGAGGTATGGTTCTTTCGAGTATCTTGTGATGCCTTTCGGCCTCACGAATGCTCCAACTACTTTCTGTACCCTGATGAACAAGGTGCTACAACCGTTCCTGGACAAGTTTGTTGTAGTCTACCTCGATGACATCGTCATCTACAGCAAGACATTGGAGGAGCATGTCGAACACTTACGGGAGGTGTTCAAAGTCTTGCGAGAAAATGAGTTGTATGTCAAGAATGATAAGTGCTCATTTGCCCGGCAAGAGGTTCCTTTCCTTGGCCACATTGTTAGAGGAGGTACGATCCGAATGGAAAAGGAGAAGGTTTGAGCCATTGAAGAATGGGAGGCGCCAACTAAGGTAACTGGGCTGAGATCTTTCCCGGGGTTGGCGAATTACTATCGGAGGTTTGTCAAAAGCTACTCCAAAATTGCCGCACCATTGACCGACTTACTGAAGAAGGACAATGCGTGGGATTAGGGATCAGAGTGCTAGAAAGCCTTTGATGAGATCAAGCTCGCCATGGTGAGTGAGCCTGTCTTGGTGTTGCCAGATTACACCAAACCTTTCAAAGTTCACACTGATGCATCCGACATTGCCATTGGTAGGGTCCTAATGCAAGATGGACATCTGATTGCCTATGAAAGCAGGAAGCTCAATGAGACCGATCGGAGATACACAGTCCATGAGAAGGAGATGACGGCGGTGGTGCATTGTCTACGCACATGGAGACACTATGTGCTTGGGTCCAAGTTCGTGGTGTACACCGACAATGTCGCCAATAGTTACTTCTTGACTCAGAAGAAGTTGTCCTCGAAGCAAGCTCGTTGGCAGGAGTTTCTTACCGAGTTCGATGTTACTTTAGAGCACAAACCAGGGAAGGTGAATTCCGTGGCCGATGCCCTAAGCCGAAGGTATACCATGGAGGTTGCGAGTTTGCTAGAGGGACCGATGCTGGAGCGCATCAAGGAGGGATTGACACATGACCCAACGACCAAGTCATTGATCGAACTTGCCAATGAGGGCAAAACCTGGAGGTTTTGTCTAGAGGGAGGCTTGTTGTTTGTTCGTGGACGTCGCCTCTTTGTGCCTCAGTTTGATGGAATTTGAAAGGAGCTCATGAAGGAATACCGTGATTCCAAGTGGGCGGGACATCCGGGGATGCACTGGACATTGGCCTTGATGGCGGAGCACTATTATTGGCCGCACATGGGCAGTGATGTTGAAGCCTATGTGAAGACTTGCCTTGTGTGCCAGCAAGACAAGATCGAGCAGAAGAGTCCAGCGGGGTTGTTGCAGCCTTTAC
This sequence comes from Hibiscus mutabilis, assembly GCA_019671005.1. Classification (NCBI taxonomy): domain Eukaryota; kingdom Viridiplantae; phylum Streptophyta; class Magnoliopsida; order Malvales; family Malvaceae; genus Hibiscus; species Hibiscus mutabilis. The sequence continues at coordinate 11,371,867 of CM033750.1, forward strand.
CAATTTCAGAGAAACCATGGGTAAGTGTTTCCATGGATTTTATAGTCGGTTTGCCAGTTGTTGACGGGAAGTCTAGTATTATGGTGGTCGTAGATAGATTTTCCAAGTATGCGACATTTATCCCAGTACCCAAGGTGTGTCCAGCTGAGGAGGCAGCTAGACTTTTTCTCAAGCACGTGGTGAAGTACTGGGGTGTTCCACAATCAATTATCAGTGATCGGGACACGAGGTTCACGGGGAGGTTCTGGACAGAATTGTTCAAGTTGTTGGGCTCAAACTTGAACTTCTCGACGAGTGTCCACCCGCAGACCGATAGGCAAACCGAGAGAGTGAATGCACTCGTTGAGATCTACTTGAGGCACTATGTGAGTGCTAATCAGCGTGACTGGCCAAAGCTGTTAGATGTGGCCCAGTTCTCTTACAACTTGCAGCAGAGTGAGGCGACAAACCAGAGTCTGTTCGAGATTATAACCGGGCAACAACCGCTTACACCAAACGCGGTTATGACCGGGTACCGGGGGCCGAGTCCAGCAGCCTATCATTTTGCCAAGGGGTGGCATGAGCTTTATGATGTAGCCCGTGCATGCTTGCGCAAGGCGGGAAAGCGGACCAAGAAGTGGGCAGATCGAAAGCGTCGTGGCTTGTGCGACAATATGAGGGGCCGTTCAAAGTTGTGAAGCGGGTAGGCATCATGGCCTATCAACTAGAGTTGCCACCAACTATCCGAGCTCATCCGGTGTTTCATGTGAGTTTGTTGAAGGCATATCACCACGATGAGGATGATCCAGATCGGGGAAAATCACATCGAGCGCCAGTCGGAGTAAAGGTCTCATACGAGAAAGAGGTAGAAGCGATCCATTCAGAGAGAGCCGTTCGTCAAGTGGGAAATCGACCAAGGCATGAGTACCTTGTTCAATGGAAGGGTCTTCCCGAGTGTGAGATGAGTTGGGAACCCGCTGATGCCTTATGGCAATTCCAGGAGCAGATCGACCAGTACCATTCTAGCCGCGCGACGAGGGCGTCGCTAGAACTAGTGGGAGAGAATGTCACAGACCGCAAGCCCGCGACCGAGACAAGTGCAACCATGGCAGCCCAAGACTATCTCTGCAGCATTTTGGGCTTGCCAAATGACCCAAGAAAGCTGGCCATTTACCATGGTGAAATGAGCAAGCAGAGTATTTACCATGGTGAAATCTGATATTTTCTCTTGTTCTTTTGCCATCGCCTTTCTTTTGTTCCGCAGCGGTTTCTAAGTATTCATACTTAGGAGTTTTTCAGGTGACTTATGTCACGGGCCGTCAGCTGAGGCCCGAGTCATTGGCACCACGGGGTGTACACCAGGGTTCCCAAGAGGTTCAGATAGAGATCTTGGGCCCAAAAAGACCACCAAACTGGCCCGATCCGTGGGAAGATCCAAGAAGACATAGTAATTACCATAGTAAATTATCTTTAATTTAATTAAAGATAATTGAAGATAATTCCCACATTATCTATTGTTTGAAATTTAAAATTCAAATGTTGTAGATAAGATAGAGGCTCTCATCTTGACCGTCGATGTAAATCTGTATAAACCGTTGGATTGGAGGGAACTCAACTATAAATAGATACCTTCCCCTCCTCATTTTGTATTCAGTATCCAAGTTTCCAAGGAATAAAGGCATTTACTCTAAATCCTCTGAGTGTTCTTCGTTCTTTTCTTTGTTCTTGAGCGTTTTTTCGAAGTTCTTCTTCGCTCATCTCTTTTGATCCGTTTCCGCGTAGAAAGCTTTGCGTTTGTCGGTGCTTGGGAAGTTTGATCTTCCGAGAGGGTTGAAAAGGCTTACTTAGGTGTTTGTCTTGAGTCACATCGCCTAAGGCCGCACAGTGGGCTGGTTGCAACTTTAGCCACGTGACAGTTGGTATTAGAGCCAGGTTCGAGCGACGTGAGCTAGTTAGAGGCACGAAGCATCGAGTTGAGATGGCACCAAAGAAGGGAGAGAATACTGCTGCGAGCCAGAAGGGTGTGGAGACCCAGGCGGACAAAGGAAGTCGAGCAAACTCGATGGATAAGTTGTCGGCGCTCGAGGAGAGGGTCACCAGGCTTGATGGATCTATGAAGGATTCTGTGGAGTGACTCGACGTGGTGGATACACGGATCGAGGAGCTGGATGACCAGGGTGATCAGTCAGAGGGAAAGAGAGATGCTCTCGAAGCCATGCTGAAGGCATTGAGGGTGGAAATGGTGGATCTGAAGGCGGAAGTGATGGTTTATCAGGCTGCCATTCGGAACGGTGTGTTAACCACGACGACACCTAGACCGATGAAGGACATTCCGAAGCCAAGAGAGTTCAAGGGGAACAGGTCGGCGAAAGATGTTGAAAACTTTATTTGGTGCATGGAGCGGTACTTCTGGGCAATGAGCATCACAGATGATGCCGAGAAGGTAAATACTGCTGTTGTTTACTTGACTGACGTTGCTTTGTTATGGTGGCGACGTAGGTGCCTTGATGAGAATAGTGGGGGCACGGGCGTTGGAACATGGGAGGAGTTCCAAGCGGAGCTCAAGCAGCAGTTTTGCCCGAGTAACACGGAGAAAGAAGCCAGGTCCAAGTTTAGGAGGCTTCAACATGATCGATCCATTGCGGATTACATCCAGGAGTTTAGTGAGCTACAACTCCTTATCCCCGGCTTGTGTGAGAAGGATACGCTTTTCACGTTTATGGATGGATTGAAGCCATGGGCCAGGACCGAGTTAGAGCGAAGGGATGTGCAGGAACTTTCCAAAGCCCTAGCCATTGCGGAGTCCTTGACCGATTATAGTGCTTACAAGTCCATGGAGTCCAAGTCTTCCAAGCTCCATGGCAAGGGTATTGGTGGGAGAGACGAGGATGTGTCCGGAGATAGCAGTGATGATGGCAAGGAGAGGCCATCGACCAAGCCAAACCGGTACGCGAAGCCAGATGATCGGAAGGATCGAGGATCCATAAGGTGCTACCATTGTGATGGTCCACACGTAGTGAAAGACTGTCCCAAGAAGAGGAGCCGCCTCGATGCCATTGTCTAGGAGGACGACGAGTCAGATGGAGAACCAGGTAGAGTTGGTGAAATCGCTAGCATCAAAGGAGGGAAGCCGAGGGGGAAAAAGTACATCGAAAGTGTTACCGATGTAGGGGCCGCATTTAGCGCGAGAATGCCCTGATCGAGTCAAGAAGTCCAAGGAGGATGAGCCCGAAAGTGATGAGGCTGCGAAGCTTGGCTCGATGATATTAGATTCTGTCAAGGCGAAGAAGGGCCAGAAGCAGAATGGGTTGATGTTTTTCGACATCAACGTGGCGGGATGATCGAGGAGTGCTTTGGTGGACACCGGGGCAAAAAATATGTTCATGTCCAGGAAGGCTACCGAGAAGCTTGGTCTTAAAGTTGTGGATTCAACCGGTAAGATCAAGGCAGTGAATTCAAGGGAAGTTCCAGTTGTGGGGACAGTACGGAAGATCGAGTTGCAGATTGGGGATTGGAAGGCCAAGGAGGATTTCAAGGTAATCGAGTTAGATGACTTTGATTTTATTTTGGGACTAAACTTCCTTGACCGTATTGAAGCTCTCATCATTCCGTATGCCAACGTCATGTGCATCTTGGATCCGAGACAACGGTGCGTTGTGCCTGTGTACCGAGACAAAGGGAGAGGAACCAAGAAGCTGACAACCATTCAGCTTGTCGAAGATGCTCCAAGCCAATGAGGCATCGAGTTGGAGGCGACAGTTGGGGACACTACCTTGGATGGGCGAGAGTTGCCCGAGGCAGTTGGCATGAAGGTCGTCGAGGAGCCATCCATGAGCGAGGTGGCCGATGCATCGAACTTCAATGGGAGAGAAGTGTCGATGGGATTTGCATTGCCGTGGAGCAATGGGGCATCAAACTTCAGGGACGAAGGATTGATGTGTAGAGTAAATGCTGGGAAAAGGAGTGAGGTACGTATTGAGCACGGTGACAGTGTTTTACAGTTTGATTTGCAGGATTTGTTGGGTGTAGGGCGCAGAAAACCTAACCCATCAGATGGATTTGCCAAGACTTGGTGCGGGCCGAAGCAACCACTCAGAGTACCGAGGGTTCATTCGGTGTTTAACGTGAAGGCATCCAAGTTTGTGCACAAGGATCGGGAGAGTCCAGATCGGGGCAAGTCAGAACTGGTAGGAAAAAGTTCCTACGACCAAGATGTGCCTGGGACGGTTAATTTTGCATGGCGGTGCGAGCCAATGCGAGCAGTCCTTATGGGGGGACATCCGAATCAGAGTTCGGTGCTCTTTATGGGGAGAGCGGTCCTTATGGGGGGACAATCAAGCCAGATTCCGATTTAGGAGCAAGCCAAGGCACGCGGAAGGAAGCTCCAGGATCGATCTCAACTTTGTTCGAGAGGCGCGACGAGGGCGTCGCCAAGTTTGGTGGGGGAGATTGTCACGGGCCGTCAGCCGAGGCCCGAGTCATTGGCACCACGGGGTGCACACCAGGGTTCCCAAGAGGTTCAGATAGAGATCTTGGGCCCAAAAAGACCACCAAACTGGCCCGATCCGTGGGAAGATCCAAGAAGACATAGTAATTACCATAGTAAATTATCTTTAATTTAATTAAAGATAATTGAAGATAATTCCCACATTATCTATTGTTTGAAATTTAAAATTCAAATGTTGTAGATAAGATAGAGGCTCTCATCTTGACCGTCGATGTAAATCTGTATAGACCGTTGGATTGGAGGGAACTCAACTATAAATAGATACCTTCCCCTCCTCATTTTGTATTCAGTATCCAAGTTTCCAAGGAATAAAGGCATTTACTCTAAATCCTCATTTTGTATCTCTTTTGATCCATTTCCGCGTAGAACGCTTTGCGTTTGCCGGTGCTTGGGAAGTTTGATCTTCCGAGAGGGTTGAAAAGGCTTACTTAGGCGTTTTTCTTGAGTCACATCGCCTAAGGCCGCACGGTGGGCTGGTTGGAACTCTAGCCACGTGACACTTAGCCCAGTTTTCAGCCGAGAAAGCAGCTAAAGCCGCACGGTTGTCTAGCAGAAGACTAGCCCTGTGACACTATTTATAGGGGAGTTGCCCACATTATGTGTGTGCACCCCAACCCGAATAGGTTGGATAAGTTTCAATATACACCCTTTGCATTTTCACACAAGTCACAATTTTCATTCAGATCATTCAATAATTATTAAGTGGGTAAGTGTATATAAACCCTTCCCATTGAAATTATCCCATCAATGTGGGATAGGGGGTTTCACTTCCTTATTCAATTCACAACTACCCTACTTTGAGCATTAATTTCTCATTCATCACTCAATCGTTTTTAGCATATGAAATACCGTTGTAAAGGTCTCACGGAGTAGAATTAGATCCAATAAAATTATTATTCGAAATTTCACCTTTACCCATTCGAAATACGGCTCAAAGTTACCATTTTTCTCACATCTTTCCAACACAAAAAAACTATATGGAAAATTTAAGGTTATTTGACGTCAACACGTGCTTTTATGTATGTGTGCATGAACCCACTGGCAAAGCAACCAAGTTTTGAAATACATTCAAATACAAATATAATATAAATACGTAGTGTACTTTTGAAAACTTATGGATTTTTTTTTAAAAAAAAACATATATATAAATATATGTGTGTTAGATTTCATACTTGTACCCGAGCCCGAATATTTATGAACCGTATCCAGTAAGAGTAACCAAGTTTTACCTGCTGTCACCAGAGGAACTATCCAATGTAAAATGGGTGATAGTTAATGCTGAGGAAACAATAGTTGTTCTAATAGGCAATTTCTCTTGCATCTGAACTGCTTTCAGCTAAAACACCACATTTCAATTCCATAAAGCTTACAGTATCTTATTTCACCTTTTGCTTATGTGCATAATGATGAAAAAGCATTTTCCAAATATATATTCAATCAAAGATTCGAATCTTCACATTTTGTCAGAATTTCCGCACCGGTGTAAGAATCGGTTCTGCAGCATAGATGAGGGATATGCATCAACATACATACATACATGAATTTCTAATATAACATGTGCTTTAGGATGCCATATTAAAAGATAAATACTTTCAGTTTCAGGTATGGTAACACTTAGTTACAAATAGCTTTGTCTTCTACATAAATTAAATATAAATAAACCAAGAAAGTTCAAAGACATTTCTCGATTAACTGGTTGAATTATCTCATATGCATATATACATACTTTGATTTCTAGCCCTTGACTACATTAAACGCGCAATTGAAGATAGAATCATGCTCACCGACCGTCATTGCCTTTCAAATAATTAACAATTACATTTAGAAAGGGTTGGTTTGTGGAAAAAACAGATAATGCCACCCCCTCCCACTAAGATTATGATAATAAGAATATACAATTAAAATGGACAAGGGATTCAGGAAACCCTTCAATATGTCACCTACAATCAGAGAATTGAAGCTATGACATTGTCAATTATCATGTCACTTCATCCAAAGCATAAGGCATGAAACATGCCTAAGGTCGTAAGCTAAATCGGAGCAAGCTTCATCTTAATCATATTATCACAAAGATGGTTAATTCTTAAAGGCCAAAAGAGCAAAGTAGGACTTTACATACAAGTGCAAATAGATATTACAAACTCTTCAAATAATAGTGAAATTAGTGACAATTAAAATTCTTTGTTCATACCAATCATAGTAAAACTTACTTGTAATGGACCACTGACATCTCCGCAGAGAAATGTCCTTGATGATAACCCTAAGAACCAAAGGATATGCCATGCAGTTTTATAAACGTAAGGTATTGTGGATCAACGAAACTTAGTTTATGACCACATGACTTTATAAGTAAATAAATAAATGATGAGACTGATTCCTAAGAGAATCAACCATGTGGTTTAAATTGAGGGCACACATTTAGGTACACTGTCACATCTATGTTTATTATGTCTCCATTCTACAGCAAAGATTCGAAGATAAGAGTTAGAGATAAAATATATTAGCAACATTGTAAAAACGTGAAGGCCCATAAACGAAACCTGTAGCTGGTGAGAATCGGGTATGCCGTGGCACATGCACTCATTGACCGAAGTACATAAACTCTTAGGAAACCACCATGCCCAAGGGGTGAAAGATAAGCACCTGCCTCTATTATCATCTGGTGCACAGCTTTGTCAATTTCATCTGTCGTCACTGATGGCTGATAAGTTTTTTTTTTTAAAACAAAAATGTTGATGAGTGCATTTATTTAAACAGAGTTGGCAGCTAAATGATTCTAAAGGATATAAAGTGCTTAAAAAATAAATGAACCAAAGTTATGAATCAGCATTTCATTAGTAGCAGAATCTAATACTAAAAACAATCAATAATGCTAATATCTTCAGATAAGCAGGAAAGTTAGACAAGAACACAATTGTTCTGCTGTTAAAAAAATGGGGGTGGAGGTATGCCGATGAAAAAATCAATGTAATTTCTCAACCTAACTAATGTCCCTGCATAGTTTCAGACACGAGCAACAAGCTCACCGGCAGCTCTCATTCGAGCAATGCCTTCAGCATCATGAATCTGACATTCGAAAGAAATTCCGGGCAATATATTTGAATCTAAATAAGGAGGCTTTGGTATGCGATCAGGCACAGGAAGACGTGGTGACACCTTCCCTCGTCTTAAAGGTGGCGGCCTTCTAAACTTTGCCGTGTACCCTCAAGTTCACGCTCTCTGCATAAGATTGAACTATCTCATAGGAAATGAAAAGCCGCATACTCCATGCAATTATTTGAAGTGCAGCATGATATGCCACTTGCTTTACAGCAGTTTCCTTTCTCATTCTGATGTTACTTAGCACCCGAAATATACAAAATCTCAACAAGTCCTCAAAAATAACCCTAAGCCCACGATTTCACCTGCATGCCATATCGGTCAATCTCTACGGTTAAGTTGCTTTAGAGAAGCAAAGCATCAAACTAAAATGAAGCCATCCAACAATCCCTTCGTTAATTTCAACTTATAAGAAAACATAGAAGATTCTCGTACAGTAAATTACAGCAAAATGCATAACTTTCATGCCCTTATATCCAGGGGTGGATCCAAAAATTTTAAACTAGTAGTTCACTGATTGGTATAATAATGTATTAATAAAAGATAATTGTTGTACAAACAAGTATAGTTTATAATCGGACATATTCACGTATAACAGTGTAAATATGTTTAAAATGTTAGAACTATCTTACACCTGTGTAATTCTGTTTTAGATTTTATATAAAAAAAACTCCCTAATGAAATTAAGTATTGAAAAGTGACAAATGTTGTGCAAGCAATCATGAATTTTATATTTCAAAATCGATTTGTGGTTGTATGATCTGTTAAAGAGATTATGAAATCAAAAAGGATTTAGTTTTCAAGTGCCCAAATCGATTACAAGTTATCTAAAACAAAAAAAATAAAAAAAGGATTTAGGTTTCAAAATGGTTTCAAGAGGTTTTTCAAATGAGGAGGGTTACACAATTAGGAAAAAATATTTTTGGAGGTAAACATGTTTATTTGAGAACTAAAAATTATTTTATTATTTTTTATAATTTAATTTAAATATAATTATTTAAAAAATTAAATCAAATTTTTTGTTAAATTATTTGAATGTATTATTGATTAAAAGATTTTTTAATAGGAACTAACAAATAAACTTAAAATAGTTACATAATAATAATTTAGTGTTTAGGATCCACTTACGTTATGTAAAACTCAATTACTTTTATACTTTTTTGGACCATTGGATGAGACTAAATAAATGGTTAATATTATTTTCTTATCTTTTTTTCATGTGATAATCTTCACATTTCCTACTGTTAATCTCAGTCATCCATTTATCTTCATCCAACATTCCAAAGAAGGTGTAAAACTTTCAAGTTTTATATGGTGTAAGAGGATCTTATCTCATAATTTAGATACTTATTTTGATAAAAATAATTTAAAAGTTTAAAATAAAAAAATAAGGAATGAAAATTAAAAACAAAAAATAGTGTAAACTACACTTGTGATCACCAACCTATTTCTCTTTTCATATTTTGGTCACCGAACTATCATTTTTTGCAAAATCGTCACTAATGTTATTTTTTCACTTTTGGTCATTCACTATAAAAAATAATAGTTCAGTGACAAAAAAAAAGAAATAATAGGTTGGTGATCAAAACATGAAAAAGCATAACATTAGTGACAAAAAATGTAATTTTAGTGAGATTTTACAAAAAAAAATCAATAGTTTGGTGACCAAAATAGGAAAAGAGCAATAGGTTGATGACCACAAATGTAGTTTACCCAAAAATTAATGTGAGGTCAAAAAACATAACATTAGTGACCAAAATAAGGAAAAAGTGTAATTTTAGTGAGGTTTTACAAAAAAAAAGCTCAGTGACCAAAACAGAAAAGAGAAATATATTGATGACCACAAGTGTAGTTTGCCCACAAAAAATAATGGTAGGTCAAGGGACCTACCATGCACTATGGTAAGTCTGTCCCTGACCATAAACCTTAAATTCTATACCTTACAATCTAAACCTTAAACTACAGCCATAAACCCTTAAGCTAATTCGCTTGTAGAAACTAAGATTTTCACCGTCGGTGTATGGGATAATAATCCTACGTTATATAAACCCTTATTAGCTTAGTGGTCTAGTATTTTTATGTTTGTTTAGGAAGTCCCATGTTAAAATCCTTGTGAAAGATAATTTATGGTGGGAACATTGCATAAGTTAAATAAACAAATAGGATAATGGCACAAATGCCCTTGTACTTTGTCATTTTTGTCAATGTGGTGTCTGCACTTTTTATCCTTTCAATGTGCCCATATACTTTGTTTCCGTGTTATAAAATGCCCCATGAGATTAGCGGTGTTAAATGATGATATGGTAGGGACACGTGGCACTCGTATATGCTGCCACGTGTCAATTTTTTTCAAAAAAATATTTAAAATTAGAGGGCTTTAAAATAATTTAACCTTTTTATTTTCATGCCAAAAAGATAAAATAAAAGAAAATAAAGGACTTTGAAATAATTTTTCCTTTTTCTTTCTCTCCTGCAACTCTTTTTCTCCACCGCTACCGATTCTTCCCACCAATTCCGTCCACCCTCCCGCCACCAAATTGGTATCATAGTCGATACTACTACTTTCATCTACGATACTACTACTTTCGATCCCAAACCTTTTCCATCTTTAATTGAATTTAACCTAAACGAATAATAAATTTAGATCCCAAAATGGGTCCTGAATCAAACACTTGTAGCTGTTGGTTGCAAAGCTTAACCTCCCTATCCCGTGCACGAACTCTAGATTCGATCAGAACAGCACATTGCTCAACCAATTGTTTTTGCCTACCACGCACCACCTCAGGTTAAGCTTGACCGAAACAACCAACGCCGCAAATATTGAGTCCAACGAGGATTCACAAGTAAAATTCACAAAATCTATTTAATGAGAAAAAAAATGCCAAACATTATGTCTCCAACCCAAAATTAAAACTGTATCAGAAAGAACTTGTCTCAACTTTAATCAAATATTTCTACTTTAATTCTTCATATATTTCTCCTTTAATCATTTTCTTCTGAGGACCAAAACCAAAGCTCCAAAAATTAGAAATAAAATACCGAAAAGAATAAATTAGACAATTCTGAAAGAGCATAGTTCAATTTATTTCTTTCCTCACGTAATCGAACCTCAATTTTTCCAAGTTTTCTTAAATGCTCGGAAACCTGACTCTCTTTCCTAAACACCGTCCTTTTATGAGCTCTATCTTTTCCTCTCAAACCTACCCAAAATATAAAAGTATAAATAGTAATTGAAAAAAGAGAAGTGAGAAATTTTTCAACTTTCTTTGGAATTTACCGGATTTTGTAAAGGAATTTAGCGGAGAAAGATGTTGACGGAACTGATGAGGTTTGATTGGGGAAATAAACAGAGACCGAGTGGAACGTCTCAGCAACGTTTCAACTTTATCGGAAACACTTAATCATATATCAGGTACGGTCAATGTTTATTGGGACGTACCTGGAGACGTACCCAAATAAATTTATTTAAAAATAAGAAATAAAATCACCATCTACTTTGTGAGCAGGGTTTTAAAAATTATTAAATTAATCTAAACTTAAAAAACTCAAAAATAATTAAACTAATCTGAACCTCAAAAGTTCAAATTATACCCAACTAAACTCAAAATCAATTGAATCAAACTCAGTTAAAATTCAAACCTAATTAAAGCTCCAGTATACACATAAAAATTGAATGTACAAGTAAAAAGCTACTAAATTGAACACTCAACCTAAAAAATATAAACTTAATTACGTGTGTCAAATGACACACGTACACTCGATCTCAACTAAAAGGCCAAGACTAGATTGCTTTCTTGTTTCACCGGCTAAGCGCCTATTTATAGGCTGCTTTCTCTTCTTGCTTTATGTATCTTAAGTATGTAGGAGATTGGTTGTGTATTGTATTTGTAACCTGTTTTAACTTGTTTTAACCTTATTTACTCAAGCTTTAAATAGGGATGGGTAAATATCTATTTCGGCCATGTCATCTTTTAATTTTATTTTTTTAGTCTTTGTTTTTCTCTTAATTTAGAATGTAAAGTTAAATTTTCATTCAATTTAGTCATTTAATTTTAGTAATCTTCTAATCTAAGTGTTAGAAAGAAATTTAAAAATCATTAGAAGTGAATTTAAATAACTATAATTATAATTATTGTTTAATACAATTATAATTTTAATCCTTATTGTATTATGAATTTTAATATTTTTTTTATTATATATATATTAAAATTTATTTTATATTTGTCGTACCTTTGTCGTACACGTACCCTGTAATTTTGAAAATTGTCATTTTTTGTCTCAGTACCCGTCCTCGTACCCGTCATCATATCTGTATCTGTGCAACTTAGGAATAAACGATGAATGCGTCTGCAACTGATTGAAAACATAGGCCTTTTGGGTGGAACGAGTGGGAGAAATGGGCGACGATAAAGAAAAAGAGTTGCAGGTGAGAAATGAAAATCTAATTTAATATAAAAAGAAAAAGGCGAAAGATCTTATGCCCTTTATTTTATATTATTTTATTTTTTGACATAAAAATAAAAAAGGTTAAATTATTTTAAAGTCCTCTGAATTTAAATATTTTTTTGAAAAAATTTAACACGTGGCAGCATATGAGAGTACCACGCGTCTCTGTCACGTCATCATTTAACAATGTTAATCTCAAGGGACATTTTAGAACACGGAAGCAAAGTTTAGGGGCATATTGAACGGATAGAAAGTACCGACACCACAATGATAAAAGTAATAAAGTACAGGTTACATTTGTGCTATTATCCCTAAAAAAAATTGTTGGAAATATAATAAGAAGGGTTGGTTGGCATGGTGGTCAAACGCTTTCCCTTTCATCTAGAGGGCATGGGATCAAGTCCTATCATTGGTTGGAAAAATATTATAAAAAATAACAAGGGTATCTGATTAGGAGAGAAGAAAGAGAACAATAATTAAAAAATGTCTCAATAATTTTAAACGACATAAATACTATTTTAGAAACCTAATGTTAGGTATTACTTTATCAAAAAAATAATTAAGATACTAAAATAATAATACGGGCATAAGTGAAATACCAAATATATAGTTTTCCTAAATTTTATTACAAATGACATTTTATATATATAAAAATACAACACAGAGATCTTTTTGTTAGTGGGTTGAAGGCAAACATAGAATGGGAAGAAAGGCCTTTATCATTTAAGGACTGATGGGCTCCAGCATGGTTACTTGGTGGGCTCAGGGTTCTCATAGAAAACTATATTAAAAGTTCAATATTTTTTTAATGTTAATTTTATAATTTATGTTTGTTTCTTTTAATGTTATACTTTATATTTTTTATATAATCATTTATATACGATTTATTAACTAAATAATCTAAATCAAATATTATAAAGGTATATTATGGTTGCGACTCTTCCTACTATTTTTTCTCATTTAAAATATTAATAATCAAACTTTAAACCTTGTTTTCCGTTAAACCAACTAATAATTGGTACAATATACTTTATTTACATATTGTTAAAATTCTCTATTAACGTCTTGCAAAATAATCATTTTGACCTTTATTCTTTTTTAAGCATTTTAATCTTTATTGTTTATATATTTTGTCAACATAATTCCTTTTTATGGTAAATGCTGGTTGACTAATAGTAAAAGCTTGTTACTAGCGTGCCACATTCAAATATATTACGGCGTTAACGTGAGTTTAATTCGTCGATGTGGTCTATGCCACTTAAAATGCGCTTTAAGTGTTAATGTGTCACATAAAAAATTTTATTTTATTAAACTAATATCTTCTAATATTTTATTAAATTATTTTATTACTGAAAAATTTAAAATATTGGTATTATTTGAGAATTAGTTGATTGCATTACCTAATAGTTGATAGCCCATATTATTAGTTAATTTGACTAACATGTTGCATTAGTTTATTGTATAAAAGTATGATAAAATTAATTGATAGTTGATAGCTCATATCATTAATTGATTTGAGTAACGGATTATATTAGTTGATTGTATAAAAGTGTTTGGTAAAATTAATTGATAACTGATTGTTGTTTGATTATTTGAACAAACAAAATAACATATAAGGACATGATTATATTTAATATTTGTTTGAATAATTTATTGATTATTAATATTTTATATCAATTAATATTAATTAAATTATAAAAATAAAATTTTAATATCATTACTAAGCATATATGAAGGGTTTATATATTAATTTTTTATTTTTGAAATTATCTTTTTAATATAATTTTAATAATTCTTAAATTTAAATGTATATATTAATTTCTTATATTTGAAATTATCTTTTTAATATAATTTTAATAATTCTTAAATTTAAATGTATATATTAATTTCTTATATTTGAAATTATCTTTTTAATATAATTTTAATAATTATTAAATTTAGATGTATATATTAATTTCTTATTTATGAAATTATATTTTAAATATCATTTAATTAAATATTAGATTTATATGTAAATACTAATTTCTTATCTATGAAATTATCTTTTCAATTTCATTAGTTATTTAAATTTATGTTATTTAGAGAATTTTTTTGTAATTGTCAAAGACATAAAAGTCTTTACAATCTTTTATTCTAACCTCTAACTCAAAAAGCTCATAAACGGAGCTTTTTCAAATTGAGAGGTTTCACATAAATCCGTTATTACAATCTTCTATTTACCAAACGTAGAGGTGGTAAACGTGTAACACTCCAAGTTTTTATTCAAATTTATGTTTGTTTCTTGGTCACAATTTTCTTAAGAAATTTCGCATAGATAGGCATTTGATAGATAGCCTCCAAGAATGGGACACCGATATGCAATTGATTGAGCATATGTAGAAATTTTTAGAACCGAAGATCTTGCTTTTGGGCCCTCAATCTTTGTGGGAAAGGTGGTGGAGGTCTAGGCTCGTCTCGCACTACTTTCAGTGTTGTAGCATTCTGTTCTAGGCTCTTTTTGCTTTCAGTGGCAGGGTCTATGATGTCATCTTGCACAAGTGACTCATCTGTCGATGTTGTAGCATCGACAGTTTTGTTTTAGGGGGTTGGAAGCATCAAGGTGTCCTCCCCTAAACTTGTCATCTTTGTTCAACTGCTTGCCGCTGCATAGAGTAATAGCATTGCATTGCTCCACACCAAAGGTCTTAGTGACTTTAGTATCACTAGGTAGGCCGCCTAAGGTCTTGTTTTCAAGAATTAAGCAAGTTGCCCAACTTGTGTTTCTAATGCTTTCAGCAATGCACCTTGATTCTGCAACATGGTTTGTTGATTTTGTAACAATGCTCTTTGTGTCTACAGAATATCTCTATGGTTATTGAGATTTGTCGAATGGTCCTGCAAAATAACTATAGCTGTGTCCATAAAATTTTATAGAAAACTTCAAAAGAATTAGAATTAAAAGAAGAGAAAACTCCCCGATTTTTCTTTTGAGCGTTCTGTTGGAATCTAGATGTTTCCTCCTTAATTTCCCCACTGAAATTTGGATGCCATCAACAACTAGGATTATAGGTGTTGGAGTAGGGATTGTTGTTGCGTTTGTAATTTTTCACATAGCATCCCAACTTATGTTGTTGAGGACATTCACTCAAATATTGTTCACAGTTACAATGCTCACAAATATAATTAGCCGCTTTTATATCTCAGATAACAGACGATTGTTGAAGGTTCTTGAGCATATCTGTGATGGCAGAACGTTGAGCCGCCATACTTTGGGACTCATCCAAGTGGAGGGTTCTAGAAGATTTAGGACTAGGGCTCAGCCTAGCCATAAGAAACTGATAATTATTATCGACTATCAGATCAAGAATCTCGAATCCCTCTTCGGGGTCTTTGTCTAGAAGTATACCATTAACCGAAGAATCAATCATCATACTTGTTAGGGCATTAACACCATTGTAAAACATCAAAACTTGTAACTAATCCTAAAAGACGTGAATAGAGCATCTGCGTAGCATCTCCTTGTATCTATCCCTAGTATTCATACATGAACTCGTCATTTTTTTCGGAATGCTATGATGTTGCTCCGTAATTGAGTGCTCACGTTTGGAGGGTTATATCGAAGCAAAAATCTTATACAAAGATCATCTCAAGATTGAATCGATCCTAAGGGTATTGTTGTCAACCATGTTGTTGCTCTATCTCTTAAGGAGTAAGGAAACAACTTAAGCCGCATCATATCGTTAGGCACTCCTTATTGCTTGAAGCATTCACATATTTCCAAGAAGGCTTGAATATGCTTTCTAGGATCTTCCCTTTGATGATCCACTGAACTGTCTGATAGATTTAAGTATGTTGAACATGACATGCTTAAACTCAAATGGAGCAGCCTGAATTTTTGGTACAATAATCCCTGGAATTAAGTCATCTAGGATGGGTGTAAAGTTGTCACGAATGGGCCTCCTTCGATCTATTCTTTGTTCATTCCCATTTGCTCTAATAGCTAGATCATTGAGGTTATTATTAAAGTTGTTACCCTGGTTTCATTCATGATCCCTCATTGCTCTCGTTGTCTAGCACGAAAGAGTCTCTCGATCTCAGGTTCAAATTGAATAAGAGGGTCATCTCGATGTGTGATTCTGGTCATGCACTGGTAACACCCTTAAAAAGAAAAAAATTAAAAATAACTCAAGGAAATAAAGTGAAATTACTAAACTGTAATCACCAATTGTCAATCCCCGAAAACAACACCAAAAACTTGGTACGTGAATAATAGTATGTGCAATTTAGAGCAAGTATACTCATCGCACAAGTAATATAATGATAAGTGTCGAGTGTCGAACCCACAAAGATTAGAGTGATAAACTCAAAGTAATCACACAATAAGGATAATGAGTGATGAAAGTATGGTGATAAAGACTATAACTAATGATGTAGAAAAGTAAATTGAAGCAATTGTCAAAGAACAAACAAATGTTGTAGCAAATATTTCTGATATTAATGAAAGTTGGGTTTATTGCTAAGTATAATGCTAAATATCATTCGAATGCTATAGCAACGAGATGAAACTTATTTACTCGACATGGTTTTCGTATAAACTCCTAAACTATGTCTAGCTAGAAGTTGATAAAAGAATGCTATGGCGATACATGTCTACATTAACTGTCGAATAAATATCGCTTGGCAAAAGGTTGATGATTCTGCATAATAATTCAAGTAAATAATGCCAAGGATACATCTTTTATGTGAAAGTATACACGGTCAGCAAGTAATAAAGTAGTGAGTTGAGTATCGTCTCCACAGGAATTATCTAGGAATTAATTTGTAACACCCCATTCCCGGCCTGGTAGAAAACCAGGTCGGAAGGTGTTACCGAAACAGAAAACGGTGATCGTTGTAATCAAATTTTGATAATTTATGTCATCATGATTTATAATAATACAAAATGTTACCATAAGTTCAATTAATTCAATACGAACTGCGGTTATCCATTTAGGACCCATTTTAAACTTTTACATGTTTTAGGGACTAATCTGTAAATTTGTTATTTTAAAGGTCCTTTTCTAAATTTAACCATACCATACTAAAATTCATCCTATATTTAGTGTTCTTATAAATTTTCATGTCAATCAGAGTTCATTTACACTTCCAATTAAGTAGCTCTTAAAATGGTGACCATTTTGCAATTTTTCAAAATCACTTAACTAATTTACTTAAATTGGTACCCATGCTACAGTGAAATTTCAGTAACCATTTTCCGTGTTGATATGCACTATTCAGTATCTTTATGTCCCTTAACTTAGATTCATTATGGTAAGCCCGTACCGATACGGCTGGGTCTGAAATGGTAAAATTTTTTCTGGTTTTTCATTAATTTAACCTACAAAATTTTTAATATCATACAAAATTTTAAGTCATTTTGAGTCCGTTTGCTAATATTTTATCTTTTAGTGCATTATAAGCCGATTTACTAGTTTTTAATATTTTACAAACATATAAAAATCAAGTTTCTATCTTATTAGCCTAGGGGCTAACACACACACAAAAGAGGGCTAATTTAACATGTTTATGTCCCATGCCACCTTACTAGGAATTTAAAGACAAAATAGCATACATGAAGATTTACGTTGAGTGACTTGCAACTTCAACAACACGATCAAGCTAAGATTCTTCAAGGTCCTGAAATGCATGTGACACGCGTACGTTAGGCTTACATAGCCTAGTGAGGTAGTTTCACACAAAAATGCATAAACATTACCTAATTAGCAATATGGAGTACACGAACATGCATTTATGTCATGAATAAAACGTCAGCATATATATATATATATCTTATTTCATATCATCAAATTTAACATAGATCATATCATAATTTATAAGCATCATAACATTATTTTCCTTGGACAAAGTAACCCATGGATACGCGGATTTCACTGAACACTATAACATATCATATATAGGCCTTAGCCTTGAACCGTAGTTCGAAATCCCTTACACAATCCATCCTTTACATCACATGTAGGCCGTAGCCCCGGACCGTAGTCCAATCCCTTACTTGGATAGCTTATATAACCCTATGGCATGCCAATTGTATTCGAAGTTCACAAGTGTCCAAGGAGTATATTTTCATTATTTACCAACCTTGTGCCCTTAGGCCATATAACATCATTACGTTAATTTACACGGTATAGCATTTTGATGTCAAGCATAAGTAACATGTATGAGTAGTTATATTCATAGTTTCATTATATCAAACATTCATATTTTTAATATTTTAAATATCATGCTTAGTATCTATAACATCAAAAATAATATGGTGACCTTACCATACTTACCAAGTGAATTCCACATATGAATGCTCTACTTGAGCTTCCATACCATAAATGCAACATAACAAGATATTCAAATGCTACCGGGATGGCACCTAGCCATTCCCGATACGCAACTACACTCACCTAGTACTTGGAAGATTCAAGGCTCTCGAATGAAAATTCCTTTGCCTTTAGAGAAGCTTGGTTTAACGGGTGGTGGTGGTGGCTTTTCTTCCACAACTTGAGCCAGATAAAAATTAGGGAAATTTATTAAAATTGAAACCATTAATTTAAAAAAAATATTCAAGCTTTAAGCTTGTAGACAACATTATTTCATAAAATTGAGTTCTAATACATGGGTGTAACTTGAAATTTCAAAACTTTAATCTTGAAACTAAACCTCAAGAATTCACGGAATTCTTAAATTGATTGGGGAATTAAACTTACCAGTCCAAGAGATTTCTATTGGTATTTAGAAATCAGAGAAATTCCAAAGATTTGAGAGAGATGCTTGCTTGAGTTCAAGGTTGAAGACAACAATGAAGGTTCTTGCTTATTTAGGAAGAAAAGATGAAAGAAAATAGCAAAGATGGTATCGGTGCATTCTTCCCTTAAATCCATCTATGATTTTCTTTAGCCATTATTTTAATCCATCTCCCCCACCATCTTATCATTTTCAACCACTCACATTATTTCTTTCAATAATGTGAATTATAAAATAGTTTCCATCATCTAATAATTTAAGATAGCCATAATGGCTATCACATCTCCTATCAATTTATTGTCCCCATTATCTCCTTGCAATTCTCACATGAAGTGGATGGCAATTGTTGCGCGTAATAAGTGCTACGCAATTGTGCAAATATACACGTCGCAAGTAATAAAGTGATATGATAAGTATCAAGTATCGTCTCCACAGGGATTGGGTTGGGCCACTTTGCCTTAGTTATTGCACTGTAAAAGTAAAAACACAATTGATAAATGAAGGAGTTCTAACTAACGAATAAAATAAAAGAGCAAGTAAATAAAATAAAGATGTAATCAAATAATAGGGAATAGGCCAGGTTATCGTGAGTTGAGGTGTGATAGCCGATTGGATCGTCTTGGTAAAAGAGTGTAAGGGCAACTCAGTTGCCGTGGCAACTTGCGCAGGGGAGTTGCCTTGGCAACTAATCGACGGTTGCCTGGGCAACTTGCTAGGCAACTGTTTGGGCGGCTGGGCAGCAACTTCAAGGTTCGGCAGAGTGTTCTCCAATGGTTTCTTCTTATCCCTAAGTCGAAACACTAGCTATTTGTGCATGCCTTGATAATACATCCCTACGTGAATCAAGGGTGAACAACAACCAATCTTGCGCTCCTCTTTCCCTCACAAGGATCATTGTGAGCACCACACAACAACTTTTCAATTGCAACAACATTAGCCAAGTACAAGTTAGAAGTGGGATACTTAGATCCCGAGAATAGAATAGTAATCTTATAAAATGGCTCTAGAAAATCACAAATTATTTGAGCAGTTTCCCACTCATCATCACTAATTATATCTAAGTCATTTTCCCTATTAACAAACGAGTTAATGGCCAATTTAGCTTTAATTGCCTTATAAAGCATTGAGTAAGTAGAGTTTCATCGAGTAGTAACATCTAATATCAACTTACTACAAAAAGAAGAACCACAATCTTTAACAGCCAATTCAAAGCTACAAATTCGAGCATCAAAAGAATCGATAAATTCAACTATTTCACGCAATTTAATAACAGAAGAATCAATTATCTGCAAACCTTTTGAACTATCAAGTTCAAAATATGGGCAGCACACCTTATATGAAAATACTTACCATTGTATGAAAGGAGAGAAATGGCATGCAAATCATCTCTGAGTCGCTTAACCATTCTCTCATTTGCAGAAGCATTATCAAGAGTTGTGATAAAAGTTTTTTTTTCAAGACCCCACTCGCATAACATATTTTTCACAAACTTAAAAATAAACTCACCACCATGGGGTGGGGGAAAACGGCAAAAATTTAGTATTTTAGACTGAAGTTTTTAGTTATTATCGACATAATGTGCAGTAAGAGCAAAATAAGAACGTGAAGTGCAAGCAGACTATTCATCACATGTAAAACAGATACAACTTGAAACAAAAAAATGCATTAAATCAAGTAGCAGTTTTGTATGCTTCTCATGCTTTAACATGCAGTGCTTAGTAATAGTATACCTCAAAATATCCTTCACGTTAGCATTCAGGTACTGATGTAAAGCCCTAAGTTTTTCATGCTCAACCATACTCAAAGCATAACCATGACAAAGAATAGCCTCAGCAAATAATTCACAATATTTTTTTTATCAAAAGAACTTTCTATACTACTACTGAGATTATTAGCAAGAAAATATTTATAATGCCTTTTAGGGTTAGATGTACCAACATAAGAATCTGTTTTATACTTTTGGTTTTGCAATACTTACATTGCGCAAAAACACCTTCAAGAAGCTTAATGAAGGTATAATTATCCCAAACATGAGAAGTTCTTCTCCCAAAGTCCCCTGAATTTGTAATTGTAGCCCTCCTATTAGAGGTACGAACTGTTTCGTACAGTTGATCATTTACATCCCCTTTAAACAAACATGTATTAGTAGTAAACAAAAATAATACAAATATAAATTATGAAATTAAAAAAAGAGAGAAATATACCTCTTTAAGATTGTTGCTCATTTTGACCTCTTAATATGTCTGCTACACGACACAAGACAAAAAAATATTATTAATTAGAACTATATATAAGTATAAACCAAAAAAAGTGAAGTAAATCACTAAATAATTACCCCTTTCACCTGGATAGTCCAACTCATAAGATAATTCATCCATAGTTGTGCTAAAAACTGAAAAGAAAACATTGTTATTGTTGTTAGAGACTGAAAAAGACAGTGAAGTGAGAAATTATGGGATGTTAAACCAGTAAGATTAATAAATAGTAAAGGTCAAATAATATTAATTTAAAAATGAGAAAACTTCCTTAAGTTTAATCCTCGTACGCGGCATTGTTAAACTAGTTCACAAGGTCCTTTAGAAACCTCATTTGAGACCAATAGCCTTTCAGAACGGGATCTCCAGTCAATATACTTGGATTAAAGAAAAAAATTTCTTCAGGCATGTACAAACATATATATACAAACCAACAGAGAACATATATGTTAAACCAGGCATGTATAATCATATATATACAAACCAACAGAGAACGTATATATACAATTTACAAACTAACAGAGAATGAAGATTTCTCCAGGCGTGTACACACACACACACACACACACACACACACACACATATATATACGAAAGCAAAGCACAAACATATATGTTGAACTAGGCATGTACAAACATGTATATACAAACCAACAAAGAACGTATATGTCAACCCCAGTATAAATATAACCCAAACAAGAAAGGTCAAATAATATTAACTTAAAAAGGAGAAAACTTCCTTAAGTTTAATCCTCGTACGCGGCATTGTTAAACCAGTTCACAAGGTCCTTCAAAAACCTCATTTGAGACCAATAGCCTCGCAGAACGAGATATTCAGCCAATATACTTGGATTAAAGAAAAAGAAAGATTTTTTCAGGCATGTACAAACATATATATACAAACCAACAGAGAACATATATGTTAAACCAGGCATGTACAAACATATATATACAAACCAACAAAGAACATATATATACAATTTACAAACCAACAAAGAACGAAGATTTCTTTAGGCATGTACAAACATATATATACAAACAAACATATATATATGAAAGCGAAGCACAAACATATATGTTAAACCAGGCATGTACAAATATATACATACAAACCAACAGAGAACATATATGTTAAACCCAGTATAAATATAACCCAAATAGAAAAGGTCAAATAATATTAACTTAAAAAGGAGAAAACTTCTTTAAGTTTAATCCTCGTATGCGACATTGTTAAACTAGTTCACAAGGTCTTTTAGAAACCTCATTTGAGACCAATAGCCTCGCAAAACGGGGTGTCCAATCAATATACTTGGATTGAGGAAAAAGAAAATTTTCTTCAGGCATGTACAAGCATATATATAAAAACCAACAGAGAACATATATATACAATTTACAAACCAACAGAGAATGAAGATTTCTTCAGGCACGTACAAACATATATATACAAATCAACAAAGAACATATATGTTAAACCAGACAATCAGACATGTATATATATATATATACAAACCAACAGAGAACATAGATATACAAACCAATAAAGAACGAAGATTTCTTCAGGCATGTACAAACACATATATACGAAAGTGAAGCACAAACATATATGTTAAACCAGACATGTACAAACATATATATACAAACCAACAAAGATTTCTTCATGAAGATCGAAGTCTAGAAGTCTACAATTCCAGAACCAAGAAATGCCAGAAGATCAAGGGATAAACGATAAAAATAGAGAGGTTGAGAGCTTTAGTTTTGCAACCAGAACCAAGAAATGGTAGAGAGAGAAAGCTTTAGAGTCTGAAAGATGAGAGAAATAAGAGATAAAACGACGCAAAAATGAAAAATAAACTAGTGGAGAACCCAGATGTCCAAAACCCAAACGGCCAGAATGAGAACCCAAACGAAATCAAAAGAGAAGCACAACAAATCCAGAACCAGAAGGTTAGAAGTCCAGAACCCAGACGAAATTGAAGGGAAAGCATAACAAAACCAGGGAAATCAAGGGATAGTCGATAAAAATGGAGAGACTGAGAGCTTTAGTTTTGCAACCAGAATCTAAAAATGGCAGAGAGGCTGAGAGAGAAAGCTTTAGGTATAGAGTTTGAGGGATAAGAGTCGAGAGAGATGAGAGATGAAATGACGCAAAAGTGAAAATAAAATTGGGGTTTGGCCGATTGAGTTTTAAGGGTTAATTTATAGTAAGGCTATAAGAGGTTAATTTTAATTAAAATAATAATTTTAATGTATTTAAATTAATATTAAAATTAACATTTAATTAAAAATAATAATTTAAATATATTTAACTTAATATTTAATTAAAATAATAATTTTAATGTATTTAAATTAATATTCAATTTAATATTTAAATTATTTTAATTTTAATTATAATATATTTAATTAAAAATAAAAATAAAATTCATGGTTAGTGTTTGGGTTATGGGATTAGTTTAGGGATTAGGGGATTAGGGATTAAGCTTGCACTTTAATTATTAGTGTTTGTAAGGTTTAGGGGTTGAGGTTTGGGGTGTATGGGTTATAGGTTTCAAGTTGAGTGTTTGGGGTTATGGGATTAGTTTAGGGATTAGGGGATTAGGATTGCACTTTAATTAGTAGTGTTTGTAAGGTTTAAGGGAGGGTTTAGGGGTATATGTTTCAAGTTGAATGTTTAGGGTTATGGGATTAGTTTAGGAATTTAGTGATTAGGGGATTAGGCTTGCACTTTAATTATTAGTGTTTGTAAGATTTAGGGGTTGAGATTTGGGGTGGGTGTAGAGGTTATAGATTTCAAGTTTAGTGTTTGGGGTTATGGAATTAGGGGATTAGGCTTGCACTTTAATTAGTAGTGTAGATAAGATTTAGGGGTTGAGGTTTGGAGTTTAAAGGTATATGTTTCAAGTTGAATGTTTGGGGTTATGGGATTAGTTTAGGGATTCGGGGTTTAGGGGATTAGGCTTGCACTTTAATTATTAGTGATTTTACAATTTAGGGTTTGATGATTGGGGTTTAGGGGTATATTTTTGTTCATATTAGTCTCTAATTTTTTAACCAAAATTGACCCCCTATTTATTTTAAATTTTTGTAATCTAGTCAAATATTTTTAATATGATGATATTTTTGTTCATTATATTTATAGTCCCTAAAACTTTATTTTTAGCCAAAATTGACCCATATATATTTTTATTTTTGGTAATTTGGTCAAATAATATTTTTGTTTATTCTAGTCCCTACAATTTAATTTTCAGTCAAAATTGTCCCATACTTATTTATATTTTTGGCAATTTAGTCCAATAATATTTTCTTTTATTCTAATTTCTAGTACCTAAAATTTAATTTTTAGTCGAAATTGACCCATATTTTTTTGTAATTTAGTCCAATATTTTTAATATGATCATATTTTTGTTCATGTTAGTCCCTAAAATTTTATTTTTAACCAAAATTAACCCCTATTTTTATATTTTTGTAATTTAGTCCAATATTTTTAATATGTTGATATTTTTGTTCACTCTAGTCCCTAATATTTTATTTTTAGCCGAAATTGACCCTTATTTATTTCTATGTTTTTAATTTAGTCCAATATTTTAAATATGATGATATTTTTGTTCATTCTAGTCTCTAATTTTTATTTTTAATGTGATTTGTGTTCGTGAAAGGCGTTAAATAATTCACTCGTAATGACCCAACCCAAAGTCTATCAACTATTTGTACCAAACTCAAATTTAATACGAATTCAAAATCTGAATTAACCTAACCTGAAATTACCCGACCTAAAATGAAACCGACCTAAAATAAACCTGACCTGAAGTCCACCCGAGCCCGAATTAACCCATTAATTACCTGATTTGGACCTGAACTATTTTGACCTGACCTGAAATGAGCCCAACCTAAAATGAACCCGACCTGAAATTGACTCGCACCCGACCCGTGTCGAGTCGAAACATCAAATCGACCTGAAATAATATGATAACATGATTTTGATTTGACCTGACATGACCCGACCTGAAACCCTTCCAATTACCTGTTTTTACATCCCTATTATTCGTAGCTATTACCTTGACACCAAAGAAGAATTCGACCCAATGCTTTATTTATGTCCTAATTGATCCTGATTCGACATTAGAAGTATATTGATTTTTTTCACCAATAACCGAATACTTTTATCTGTAACTACTAAATATTTGATTCCATCGATTTTGGTTTTTTTGTTGCCCTAATTAATTCGAACTGGCATGTGTCGCTTACCTAGTTTTGGTGGGTAAGTCTCTGAGTGAGAATTTTCTGCATACACAAGATCTCGATCTCAAGACCTGGTTAAGCGATATCAAGTTGCTCACCACATAGTATCTATTCTTTACCCTTGGTCTTTTGAACACACATCATGTAGACTACGCTGCTCGAACTCGGGTCACCTAAGAGGAACAATGACATCCTTTATCATTGGGATTGAGTTCATATATTTAGTTTTTTAACTTAAAAATTATTATTCATTCAATTTTATTAGTTTAAGATCAATTATATTTAAGTTGTAATGTTTTTTATATGTTTACATAAACTTAGAAATGAACTAATTTTATTTTATAAAAGTTTTAAAAAAAATCTTTAAAATAATAATTCAATTCAAATTAAATATTTCCCATTCTTTTAGTATGATTCGCATCATACCAAAACAATTTAATAAAATATATTAAAAATAATTATATTATACAAATAATTTAATTGAAATTTAAAAAATAAAAAATTAAGTAATAGATATGGTTTTAATAAAAAAGAAGCGTTGTTATCCATAGAAGATTGAGGTTCAAACAACTTATTTTTATATTAAAAAGGAAATTCAAATGGAAGCAAACAAAATTTCGTATTAGTTTCTGAAATTTTTTTCTCTTGCAAAACATAAATAAATTTTTTTTAATTGAACGAAAATCATAAATGGATATTACACACATTCTCGTTGCAAATTGTTTTAAAGCTAAATATTTTTTGGATAGATGATGTTTGGAGAAGTATAGTCGCTGCTAAAAATCTATTGCTATGTGGAGTGATGATCAAAAGCAGAATCAGAATTGAAAGTCCGGGACAAAATATAAATACTAATCTTATGGACTCGCCTGGAAATTAATATAACAGCTCATATTTCAAAATGTGTAGTTTTACTATGTGCTGATCTCATGGAGTGAGAAAAGCTCCCTAATGGTTTCACTTATGTCGGTGTGAATGATATTTCTGATATTTGTTATGGTATTTATTGAGGGCATTAAATTCAGATTTAAGAAATAAATTTATTGGTTTAGATTTAATCTCGCACTTTATATTTGTTGATTTTATTTTTTTTTAAATGAGAATTTGATTTCACTAAAGATAAAGTAAGGCATAACAAAACACACCCTAAGTATAAAGAAAATTTTAGAGACTATATTCACTAAGAAATTATACATAAAAAATAAAACATGAAAACTCAAAGGGTGCGAAAAAAAATAAGACTTTCCTTAAACATGATATTTAATTTCCTTAGAAACTCAACAATCATCATTAAAATCTTTTTGTCTCTGTCTAACTAGACGGTTATGTAGCTTTGATTATGTAAGAGAAGTGATGGAAATAAGAAAATCGTCGACCTTACATGATTAAAAACCTGCATCATGATGATAGCTACACGAACACAAAACTACTGCAAAGGAGATAGACGAAAATCATGCCACAAAATAAAATAAAATAACCGCCAACAATTTTTCCTTTATTTCAGGGTCTCTTTCTATGTTCTCATACTAAAAAAAGTTAAATTTAAGGTTCAAAGTTAGAGTTTAGAGTTAGATTTAGCCTAAAACATGCAGCTTGAGCAGTTGATTTTTTTTTTTTGGTATAGTTGAATGACCCATAACCTGTATAGTTTATGAAAACAGGGTTAAAGCATGAGATCTAGAAGTTGTGTAATAGAGAGGGAAGCTTATAACAGATGAACATAAGTTCATATTCTACAGTAATTGTAGCACTAAAGAAATCCTGGACGCTTTTAGCACAACCTTCAGGCAAGTGAAGGCAAGGTAATGTTATGCATGCCATTGATCAAAGCATATTCTCACATTAAAGTCCTAACAGCCATGGAATACAATGGCAACCATTTTGAATAATACCTGTCACAGTTAAACATCAGTCCACAATTAGATATCTATGTTTCTTATAGATAAGAAATTACCGTGGATCCAAAAGAAATTCCTTTGGAATGTAGTTGATGCCCGCTCTCAAATCTGCCGCAGCTCCAAGATCAATGATTTTAAATGTGCGAGACCCTGTTCAAGTTTCAAAAGAGAAAAGTATTAATTTATGAATTCGCGAATTGGAAAATGTTCACCATTAAGTAAAGCTTACTTCCATTACCTTCGGAGAAAATAATATTCTGGGGCTTAATAATATCCCTATGCACAATTCCTGTCGAATGAAGACCATCCAAGGCAAATAAGATCTGTCTCATGATAGTTTGGATGATTTTATTTTCCCTTGCCAAGCCCTTGGGCAAGTTCTGGACCTCCCCAAGTATCATTGTTTCTACCTGATATTAAACAAATTGAGCCGGCAATTAAAAGGCTAAAAGTGAGGTACAATAAAGTGATGATTAGTAAGTCAATCTTTAAAGAAAAAGCAGTTAATTCAATGGTTATTTCAATGTGACCTAATAATCTAACCATCCATCTACAACATTATATCCTAAAGGCAGAGAATGGTCAATAAAATTCCAGGGAAGAAAAAACGTTGATCAGAGAAAGCAGTTACATTGTAAGGAAACTCTTTGCTCTGAATCAAATCTGAAAGTGTGGCCTCGCCCTCAAATCGCCATACAAGCCAATATTCTCCTCCTTTCGTTGAGGAACCCTAGAAGATGTTTAAAGATGGCAATTTCAGGATCTTAGTCTCAGAAATCAAACTAAAACTTATAATTGAGAGTAGGCAATAAAAATGATGACCTCTAGAAAACCATATACAAAATCAGCACAACTGTTGGCGCAAGCTCGTCGCACACGCTCATTCATCCAGATTTCCACAGCACCATATTCAGTAGCTTTTTTCAAGACCAAGTCACCCTCTTTCTGACAATGAACAAAACATTTTAATTTGTTAACAGTTGACACATCCCATATTCAAATCCACATTTCAAACATACAAAGAGCATACTCAATCGCCCGTCAAGAGTAGTAGTCATGCATAAATAAATATATGACCAAATTCAACAGTATCTGGAACTAGTTATTAATGAAATCAAATCAAATTCAACAGCTTAATATCCCAATTCAGATAGTAAGTTGATAAATTGATGATCACCTATTACACCAAATGCTAGTAGAGATAAAAGAATTTAGAAAGGAATACAGTATTTTACACACAGGATTCCTCAAACACGCAGACTTACTTTTGAATTAGGCTTCTTATCTGCCAATGAAACTTTATAGACGACACCAAAAGCACCCTCGCCCAGCTTCTTCCCCAAAACAAAGTCATCCTGCAAGACGAGAAACAACGCCTTTAAACCACAAAACGAATCGCCATTGAGAAAGTTCGAACCCCCAAAACTTCAACTCACCTTCTTGAAAGTTGGTCTAAACAGCCTCTCAAGAAAAGCAAGAACAAACATGTCGAAAAACCCAGGAGCCACACCCGGGAGTCGCCCAGAGATAAGACAGAACACCCAAAGCTAACATAGCACCAGGCACAGTTAGGGTTAGCCCATCGGGCTTGGGCAAAGTGCTTCTATATATGATATCGCCACACTCCATGACAGTGCATGGCAACCCCACCCCGACTCCCACAAAGAGTTCACGAACCGCATCGATCAATTCAGCTTTCAAGGACAAAATTTCAGTGGTTTTAGGAATTGAGAAGTTGGGTTTGTAAGAGATCTTGAGTTTTAACTTCTTGCCGAGAAATGGAGATGGAGATAGGTGTTTTATTAGCTTCTGAGAGCTGCAAGGGTTGTTGATAAGGCCGATGGTAACTCCACCGGTTGCAACCGTGGCCATATGCCTACAGAGAAAGGTACGGTATGCTGATTTAGGAATGGGATGCTTGCTGAAAGCGTAGAAACAGAGATAGAAAGAGACACTTTAACACCCCTCTCCCGACTCCCATCATCGGAGTCGAGTCGGAAATATCACAAGTCAGATACTATCTAGATAAGGGTAGTTGGATAAGGCATCTTCAGGTGCAGTTAAAATGAGACACTTCTACACAAGTTTTTATTTAATTAATAAAATTTAGGTAGTTATATAAATTCTTACAATTTATATAAATTTTTATCAAAATAATAAAAATTTAGGTTATAAGATAAAAAATTGTATAGACAAAATTTATTCAAATTTATATCTAACTGGTCAGAATTTGTATAGTTATACAAAATTTTACTATTTTTTTGTAAAAATTTATGTTAGTTCTATTTTAACCGCATTTTAGACGGTTTTTTTAACTTTCCCATCTAGACAATGACTTTTACCAAAAAATATTATAAAATTTTACAATCTTTGAAAATACTTATATTCACTGTTTGAAAAAATAACAGACTTTATATCAAAATAGACATGTTAAATATACATGCCACTAAATTAATCAAATTAAATTAGATAAGATATTATTATTTTGATAGCTTATTAACCTCTCGACTAATGTTGTTGATGCAACGCTCTTCTTAATTCTGATGCTTCAAATACTTACGTTTAAAAAAATAATCACATACAAAGTACGAATTTAGTAAGACATTAATTAATTTTATAACAATGACATATGTTTATTCTACATCATGGCGACATAAATATATAATATGATGCATACCAATATTTACCTTTTACGCTACGTTAGTATTGGGTTATTATACGCCAATGCTGTTGAGCTTACATGCTTATCTATTTATCATAATACGACTACCAAACATCAACGTATGTATAGGTATAGTATGATGCAAACTAATGAATAAACTTGTTCAATTCATTTAACACCATATTAATACTTACTATTAATGTTCAGCTTTCAAGCTCAACTTACTACCATTTGTTGTTATTACAACAACAATATATTAAGTCTATACTTTAACTATTTGTACTTTAGTCATTTTCATTTATAATAGTTTAAAACATAACAAAAAAAGAATAAGATATACGAGTGAACACTAAAATGTTATTAAATGTTAGTGTATGTGCAGACTAACAAATATATTTAGATATAGATATATAAATATCGAAGTATTATCAAAAGCTAGCACTAATAATATTAGCAAATAGTAGCACCAATAATATAACTATCAAAAAGTAGCACCCATAATACTACCAATACTAATAGCACCAATAAACAGTGATAGATTTATGACATGCCAACTATACCTATAACTTTTCAATAAGCATACTTGGGCAACATAGATATTCTTTCATATCTCAATTATCGTCAATGACAATATAATGATCATTTCATAAATGAAATATTATTTGGGCAGTTTATACCCTAAATATCATATTATATCATAGCATGAACATGTTAATAATAACTCACTAGTTATCAATAGCTATGTGATTAACATGTAAATAATGTCTATGTCTCCCCTTGGTGAACATGTAAGAAACATGTCACTAGATGCTTACAACTATCTATAAACATGTTAGCAGTATATTTACCACTTAAAATTGGACATGTAAAAAATGTCAACATATAATTATCAATACAATATTATACAACTAACATTTAAAGTTGGCTTATGACAAGAATTTCTAATTTTATATAAATGTAAAAATGCATATAATGCACGCACCTTGGCGTTTCTTATAATAAATTAAATTATATGAGTTAAGAGAATTTCAAGCTTGGTCCCGACTTTTTCTTTTGAATTGCCAAATTCTTGTACTTACTTGAGTGCTCTGCATTCATCCCCTTATGCACAATTAATAACACCAATAAGACACTATTATTATTTGTTAGTCTGAGCTATTTTCAAATAAATATTTTTATAAAATATTCAACAACTCGGATTTTAATTTCATTTCTTCTAAAAGAAACTAGATTTGATAAATTTTTCTACCATATAAACTAATAATCCAAACCCAATTCATACGATTTTATGTCAATTTTTTTAATTCACTTTCTGTGTTGTTTTTCGGAACACACTACTACTATGTTTTCTGACATTTTATCACTTAAAAATTTATCTTTTACTATACAAATCGAAATCAATCATCGTTTGTTTTAAACGAAACTAGACTGACGTGCAGATAGAACTGTATACGACTCCCTTCCTAATTATTTTTATTAAATTTTTAATAAATTTTCGAACTCCCTACCAACATAAAAATTCTGAGTAGATCTTTGACATCCATTAGTCATTTCAACGCTTTCAATTGCATAATGCAATCAAAACTCTAAATTTTTCCCTCCTAAAGTTTCAATGGTCAATTAAAAGGTTTTCACGTATCATCTTAAATTTCAATGATTTCACCATCAAATGAAAGCTTGAATAATGGATAACAACTTATATACTTCAAATAATTTTTCTATAATTTCTCCTTATTTTTTCCTTAATTTCTGAATTGGTCCCTCTCCAATAAAAATTAGATTCAATATTCAAACAACATATCATAACATGTAATTTTTTCCTTCATGACAAACCCCAAAATACTTTTGGATCCTTACACCCTAAACTTTCTTTCTTCAAATTCAAAAACTTAGCTCATGCAAAACTATGAAGTAAGGGTATCAAATGAAAAAAAAATCAATGTAGAATAATTTTATAGTTCATGAGCAAACCCTAAATCCAAATATTTAGGGGTTAAAAATCAAAATCATAAAGCTTACCTATTTTCCTTCCTTCTTTTCCCCTTGCTGCCGTTGTACTTGAAGAGAAATGCTGATTTCTCTAGTTTTTCTTTCTTTCCTTTTACCATGGCATTTGGCATCTTTTATATCCACAAAAAAGAAAACAATTGTTCAAAATAATATATCCACAAATATAAAAGATATCTTCCTGATACTTAAATTAATTATTTTACCCTTGAATCCAAATCCAAAGCTCCAATTTATGCTTTCTTCGTCCAAAGGCTAGTATTAAATCCTTAGTAGTTTACAACTTTACCCTTATAAAAATTTCTATTACCAATTGTGTGGCAAATATTTATCAACAAATGTGTAGCAAGAGGTCCCAGGTTTTGATATCGCTGCCTTACCAACTGTTAGCTGATTCCCATGCTCTTTCACCATTGGAAAAGGATGTAATTAATGAGTACAGCTCGGTTTAATGAGGTCTAAGGTTTAAAGAAAACCAATGGATTCATATCCTGGGAAGGTAACAGAAGAGAAAAAGAGAATGATTCTGGGCCAAAAATGTCTCACACAAAAACCAAAAGCAAGCAACGACTTTGAATTCATATGAACTGTGTTGAGTTGTTAATTTTGGATTGAAGTAATTACTTTTATGTGAAGTCCTTGAACGGTAGATATAAAGGTATGGAAGTTATGCTTTTGCAGTACGAGAATCTTGTATGTTTTCATATAAGTTGAAATTAACCAAGGGATGGTTGGATGGCTTCATTTTAGTTTGACGCTCTGCTTTATATTAAGACGCTGCATACCAGCATGTATGTATGCATGCATGCATGTATGTATATTGATGCATATCCCTCATCTATGCTGCAGAACCGATTCTTACACCGGTGCTGAAATTCTGACAAAATGTGAAGATTCGAATCTTTGATTGAATATATATTTGGAAAATGCTTTTTCATCATTATGCACATATAAGCAAAAGTTGAAATAAGATACTGTAAGCCTTATGGAATTGAAATGTGGTGTTTTAGCTGAAAGCAGTTCAGATGCAAGAGAAATTGCCTATTAGAACAACTATTGTTTCCTCAGCATTAACTATTTCCCATTTTACATTGGATAGTTCCTTTGGTCACAGCAAGTAAAACTTGGTTACTCTTACTGGAGGTTCATAAATATTCGGGCTCGGGTACAAGTATGAAATCTAACACACACATATATATATATATGTGTTTTTTTTTATAAAAAAAAATCCATAACTTTTCAAAAGTACACTACGTATTTATATTATATATGTATTTGAATGTAGTTTTTGGCCCGTGCCGTGTGGTTGCTTTGCCAGTGGGTTCACGCACACTGCACACATACATAAAACCACGTGTTGACATGAAATAACATTAAATATACCATTCAGATTTCTAAGCTGCCCTGTCCATTCAGTATTTAATCTTTAACAACCAACACTTAATCGACATGATGAATGTGATCGGTTTTGGTTTTGATTATTTTAGTTGATATATTTATTTTTGTCATAATATAAAAAAAATGTCTCTAATATTTTATTAAATAGTTATTTTAGTATTTATTTTTTGTTCACTTTTATTTTTAACGTTTTATTTTTTGTCAAAATGACTTGTCGTGAATGGAAACCGTTACTTGACTAACGGTCAATACGAGATGCTTTTGATCAAAAAATGTGCGATGACGATGTGGCATGCTGACTTGGCATGGGACACCGATGTAGCACTTTGCCACATCAGCAGTTTAAAAAAATATTTTTTGTTTTTTAAAAAATAATTCATAATTAAAAAAATTAATAAGTGTCACATCAGCATGACACGTTGATTGTTAGTCAACTAATGATTTTCATCCACATGGAGTATATAAAACGTCAGTGGTGAAACTGGACCAAAAAAGAATAAGGGTCTAAATGATTATTTAATAAAATATTAGGGCATTTTAGTATGATTCGTATTATTTTAGTATGATTTGTATCAGACCAAAACAATTCAATAAAATTTATTAAAAATAATTATATTATACAAATAATTTAATTGAAATTAAAAAAAATAAAAAATAATTATTTTCAGTGATAGATATTTATTGATAAAAAAATTAAATTATTGAACTCATTGGGTGGTCTCAGTGGAAAGAGAGCTTTGTTTGCTTAACGTGTGTGTTTTCAAAGGGTTATGTGTAAAAAACGAATACCATCGTGTAATCACAACAAAATGAATTTTAATTGTTTTATTGATAATTAAACAAAATTTAAAAAGACAAACACTCTTATAGTAATATTACTTATTTTTTTTAAAAAAATATTTAATATTTTTACAATTGAATTAGTATCGATTTGACTATTGACGCCAATTCATTCGTTCACTCTATAATGAGTATAGATATATACATTCATACTACAAAAAAATTCCAAACGGAAGCAAAAAAAAAAAAAATTCGTATCAATTTCTAAAAAAAATTCTCTTACAAAACATAAATAAGAAAATTTATTGCAACGAAAATCATAAATGGATATTACATGCATTCTCGTTGTAAAGTGTTTCAAAACTAAATATTTATCGGATTGTGATATTTTAGATGCTAATGAAGGCTTGAACCCTTTCTATGTTTGGAGAAGTATAGTTGCTAGGGTGTAAATGAACCGATTTTGAACGAACAAGACTATGTCCGTGTTTATTTGTTTATTTTTAAAGGTGTTCATGTTCGGTTGTATTCGTTTAAATTTTTAATATTGTGTTCGTGTTCGTTTATTTATTTTTGAAGGTGTTCATGTTCGTTTAAGTGTTCGCGAACGTGTTCGTTTAAATGTACACAAACGTGTTCATTTAAATGTTTGCGAACGTGTTCGTTTAAGTGTTTGTGAACGTGTTCATTTAAGTGTTCACAAACGTGTTCATTTATTCGTTCTCGAACATGTTCGTTTTTATGTTCAGAAACATTAACTAAATTAACAATAAATAAATAAAACAAAAACAACAAAATAAAACTTACATTTCAACATGAACTTATATAGCATCCTTAGCAACAACAAAAATTAGTATTTAGATACATCCACAAGCATTTTCATCCTATAAACGAACTATTGGACTCAAATCCTTCAACCGAAATGTGTTTCCAAGTAGTGGAGAAGTGGTTTCTTGGGTGATGGTGGTGGAAGCAAATAGATAGAAAAATTTGACACAAGATTTAGAGTGGTTCGACTTTCTAACCAAAGCCTACATCCACTACCTTAGCTTCCCTACTAAGAATTTCCAAATTCACTAAGAATTTCCAAATTCACTAAGAATTTCTTCCTTTTTACAGGTTCAAGGGATAACCTTTATGTTAGGATGATCAATCAATGTAGATGGTGGCCAAGAGGGGGTGAATTGGCAATTTTAAACTTTTGGAAGCAAATCGAAGGAGATAGACAATGAGACACAAGGATTTATAGTGGTTCAAGCTTCTAACAAGCTCTACGTCCGCTACCTTAGCTTCCTAATAAGGATTTTCAACAATTTCACTATGAAATTCTTCCCCTTTTCTAGGCTAAGGAGGCAACCGTTACAACCGATCAAAGCTTTCTACCTAAAGCTTGATCAAGGATCACTCTTTTAGAAGAAATAAGTTTGGCAAATAGACAATGTCCTCACAAGGTAAATATTTGCCCAATATTACAAGAACACTCAACCTCAAACTTGAAATAAAGATTACAATGAAAAATACACAAGTTGGGTACAAGGGTTTGACAATAAAAGCTCAAAGGGTTGGATTTTTGCTTGATTGCTTGAATGTTGTTCAATGAATGTTCAATAGTTGTTGCAGCATCTTTGGAGTCTTGTATTTATACCCTCTCATTGATTTCTAGCCGTTTGGGTGGTTGGAGTATTGAATATAGCCGTTGGAGGGCTTCTTTCCCGCAATAAATATTATCTGCCAACCAACCGTATCGGTACACGTAGGCCCGTATCGATACCTGTTACAAGAAAAATATAGCCGTTGTGTATAGGAGTATCGATACGCGGGAGGCCGTATCGAAACGATCATAGTGTAAAAATAGGGGCACATTGAAACAGCAAGGCCGTATCGGTACGAGTTTTGCTCACTGAAATCTGACTTGAAAAATTGCATCGGTACGCCTATGGGCGTATTGATACGGCTAACGGAAAAATTAAAGTTCGTTAATTCCAATAACTGACAAGGCAACGGTCGAAAACATTTAATGCAAATCGTATCAAAACGGCTGGGACCGTATCGGTACGGATAAAAATGTCCTAAACCTAGATTTCAAATGGTATCGAAACGCGAAGCATAAAATATTTGCCTAGATAAAGGTCGTATCGAAACAGTCTATACCGTATCGAAATGCTAGGCCTAATTTTTCAAGTTTATATAAATGTTGTATCAAAATGGGATAAGCCGTATTGGTACGCTGTGCAAAACCAAATTCCAGTAGCTAAAATCCGTATCGAAACACTAAGGGTTGTATTTTGGTGTTTCGATACGCCTGGATGTATTTGTGTATTTTGGCTTGAAAACGCTTAGAAAATTTTTGGGTTTAAGTCTTTAACGTTGGAAAACTTTTCCTTGTCATTTTGTGAGACTTTTGAGTACTTAAAAATTTATTTTATTTTACAATTTAGTCCTTAAACAAATTTTTATATCAAAATCAAATATAGGTTTTACAATCTCCCCTTTTTGATATAACAAAATCAGAGTGAAAATTTTTAAGTATATTTAGAAAACTCCCCCTAAATTTAAGACTGAAAAAGTCTGAAATTTTTTTGGCTAACTTTTCTCCCCCTTTTGTTAGATCAAAATCAATTCAATAGGGATAAAAACTAAAGATAATCAAATTACTCCAAACAGTTAAAGAAACAACATAATCATTTAAATATGAAGCATAAGTTCAAGCATAATCAAATCCAATCCAACTTAAAACTTAAAAAACATAATCCAAATAACAAAGCAATGATAAAGTATAGGAGTTCATCAAAACATAAGAAAATAGGTGCATAAACTAGTCCTAGGATGATATGATATACAATATGACTAAGGATTCGTCCCATCGTCTTTATCTTCATCCTCATCATCATTCTAGGCTTGAGTCCCAAGGGAGTGATGCCATTCACCATGAAACGCGGTAAGAGATAAATCCATGGAGTTTTGGCGATTTTCAGTAGCCGTTACTCGTTCCTCCAAGGATACAAAGCGTGTGTCGATCGCGACAAACCCGAAATTCATGGTTGTGTGCAAGCTGGTTAATTGCTCATTGAGATAAGCCATAAGATCATCAAAATTTGGTTGAGCCTCCAAAGCTTGTGGAATGGGAGCCTCTTGAGGAGCCGCCACCGGTTCTGGTTGAACACCTTTCGGAAGATCGGTGTTCCAAACCCATTCTCTATTGTAGTATGTGAACTTGGCGCATAGGAGCAATCAATGCCCATCTTGTGAAAGATGTAGCTCAATGCGGTGTCGTAGGTGAAGGATGTGTAACCATAGAAGTGTGACGATGTTGCACAAGGAAAACGATCTCAGCGAACATGATTTGAGCAAGGTTGGGGCGCTTGCCCTCATGGAAGCAACGGATCAAAAAGTCGTCGACTTATCGGATCGTAGAGAACTTCCCACCAGATGAATATAACCACTAAGTGATCATGATGTGTAGAATACAGTCATAGGCATCGAGTACGGTCACAGGGCTTCCAAGGGTATGTCCTAAAGAATTCTCATCATCAATCCCCGTATCCTCAAGACTCAAATAATTTGCTAAAATAGTTGAATCAATACAAAATTTCTTACCCATAAAATATGATTCAATTGCAATAACCAAGGATCTCTTTTCATTGAAAATACACTTGGCATTGGAATAAAAAATCAAAACAAGGTTATGACATAAAATCCCGGGTATACTCAAAAACTGCATAAATTTCCATTCTTCCATCAAAGGTATATATTTAAATTGAAAACGTTCGAATGATAAAAAAAGGGATGGAAGTAACACGCTCTCGGCAAATTTTATAACTTCGATACGTTTTAAAACAATCTATGGCATACGAAAATTGCAGTTCATTAAAACAATTTTGATAGATATAGGTAAGATTGGGTCGATTACCAATATGGTCAGGATTTTGACTAGGAGGATAGGAACTTGAGGCAATGTCTTTTCTTGCACGTTTCTTTGGGGCCATAATCTGAAAACAAAATCAAACCGAAAATGATATATGCATAAATCAACACATTCGATCCCAAAATTAATCCAATAATCAAGGTATGGTTTAAAATCTATACTATAATACCCATTTTTGTCAGGACCCCAAATTATATTCGAATGGTCTACCCTATTTAAACCAAATTTCCAAAAAATAATATAAAAGCAAGGCATGGTCTCCACGCAGAGAACCATGCCCTGCCTCACCTTTCCCTCAATGCCCCACCTTGCCTCACCCATACTTACCCCATGCGGCAGCCATGCCCTTGGCAGGGCTTCCCCAACACTCCACTTAATCTCACTTATTTCCCCATTGTCCCATGATCTATTTTAAAAAGCAAAACACACCACAATTACAAAGGGTCGGCCATTTCAAAACAAATTGGAAACAAGAAGAAGGAAGCTCTCGGCATTGAAAGAAAAAAAACAATGGAGCTCACGGCAGATTGAAAAAAAAAGAAAGGGGAGAGAGCCGGCATTCACCCCTCATTTTATTTTGGGTATTTATTTTTTGGGTGTATGTTTGTGGTATAATCTCTTTTTTATGATCTAATAGAGATGATGTTTTATTAGTAATCTTTTATTTATTTTTAGTTTTTACGTTTTTATATGATTTTGATGTTCATATGTTTCTACATGTTGTTAGCATGTGTTTAGATTAATTATTGGTGGTTGTTTAATATTTGTCTTTCAATCTTCTCATCTCTAATATGTTTTCTATCATGATATTATTTGTTCATGTCTTTTATTTGTTCTTGTATAATTGTTCCTATGTATGTATGTATGTATGTATGTATGTATGGTTTTTAATATATATCTATGCATTACGTCATGTTTATCTATATATATATATACTAAGTAATATATATGTATATACTATGTTTCTTTTTTAGTGTATGTTTATATATTTAAAAAGAGCTATGTATATGTCTTTATGTACCTTATGTATGTATACAATATTATATCCATAATTTTTTATATTATATTTATCATATTTCTTAAATATATATAAAATGCGTAACATACATTATTATGTATTTTATTAATTTATATATTTTTGTATAGTGTTCTATTTAATCACTATATAAATAAATACCTATTTTTTGTAAAAATAACATATAAACTATTAACTTTAAATATATCTAGATTTTTTTATAAGTATAAGTATTAAATATCTTGCCTTAATTATTTTTAGTTAGATTAGTATTTTATTTATGTTAGATTCATTTTTATGTGTTAGGTTGGTATTTATGCATTTGTGTTAAATTAGTATTTTATAATGTTAGTATTTATTTATATGAGCATCGCATCGTATTTATTCTTGTTCGCCATATTTTAAGTTGCATTTCGGATATATATTTTGTCAATACGGTGCCCTTTTATCTAAGCGTAAACGGGGCCAGTATCAGGCGTAGTGATGGTGGTTGGGCGTTTACTCTCGGATAATGGGGATTTTAAAATTTACTCGCACTTATAACCAAATTTTAATTTAATCGTCACTTTAATCCGGAATGTCTAATATTAATAAAGCGGTAATTATTAAAGTACCAATTTTGGGCGGTGTGGGGGTGCTAATCTTTCCCCATCCGTAACTGACTCCTGAACCTGACATTTTGAAATCTTTGGTCTTTATGGTGTCTGGTCCACCTTGAGTGGCCGGTGGCGACTCTATTTTTAAATAAAATACGGTTTTTCTAAAATTCCCACGGAAGACATCATTTTCAAAATAAAAAAACCACACATTTTTTTAGCGAGAGGGACATCGCTACATATGGCGACTCCGCTGGAGATATTTTTTTGGTTTTCAAAAATAAAAGAGAGTCGAGCTTTTTAAATAATTATCGCTTTACTAATATTAGAAGTCCCGGATTAAAGTGACTATTAAATTAACATTCGGTTATAATTGCGCGTTTATTTTAACGCATTTAAAATTTGGTATATAAACTCGTCCTTTTTAAGTGAGGGGGGAAACGCTAATGCTTTTGTGAGGATATCGTTCCTCCGTGTAGGCCTAGCAAGTACCTTCAGGGCTCGAGTACCTTATGCTTTCGTAAGGATATCGTTCCTTCGTGCAGACATAAGCGAATGGGTCCCCTTGAATTGAACCCGGTTGAAAAGTGCCTATAATGGATGATGACCGGGGGCCTTGCTGCTCTTAGTAGGGGACAACAAGGACAATTTGGGTACCTCTTAGCACCAAAACTGCATGTAGAGAACATATAGAAACCCACCCTTTTAGAGCCATGCAGATAACCTAGGTGTTTTAGACGGGATGTAAATAGGGTTGTTTTGTTTGCTTACCTTATCTAAATTGTTCTTCTATTTATGTGTTATTGATCTTATCTGGTACTGAATCGTTTTCTTTTTTATTTTACCCTTTTTTGCATACATCATCGCATTTGCATTACATTGGGGTGTTGGTTCAAGTGATTTACCCGATCAGAAATCTTTCATTTTTACCCTAATTTCAAATTGACCCATTTTTGTGATCACATCATATCTGTTCATTTTGGCATTCACTGCATGACATATCATAACACTTTAATTTTTGCATTTCACCAGCATGAAATGCTGATTCACGACTGGTTCTCAATTTAAAAAATTATCATCAGGAAAAAAAATCTAGCACTCTAGATATCAAGACAATATTCAAAGTTGCAAATGAATCCCGTGAGTTCAGAAGTTGAGCCATGGGAACCATTTTTGAATCAGTACTTTCACATCTAGGACATGCATTTCGCATTTACATGCATACATTTTGAAATTTCAAAATTAGTCCCTAGGTTACCCCATCTGATACAACAAAGTTGGTCGGTCTAGTGCCTTACAAAACCTCTACAAAAGCCCGATCTTGGGGCATACCGAAAGTGTCTACTGCAAACACCATATCTCTGACAAGACTTCAATTTGGGGGCATTCTCCATCAAGGTTCAGAAAAAGCATTCGACAACTACATATCATCATTGCTCCGCGTTGATCAGAAAGAGATAAGTTACCCAATACAGCAAATTTGTGAACCCGACCTATGGGGAAACACAATATCTTCATGAGGACAATAAAAGCCCCTCGAAAAAAAGAAAAAAAATGAACATACAAGTTTCAAATTTGCTACAATAGCAGTTTCAAACGATGACATAGAATGAACAAAATGTTGGGGCATGCACCCAGATGACTGATCGAACCCAAGAAGAGGTTGGGGCACCGTCATATGTAAAAGACCAAGATCCTGATAGGACCAGTGAGGAGTCAGGGGCATCCCAGCCAAAAAAGTTTCATGTCACATTCATGCATTTAGTTGCATTCATCTTACATTGAATCATTTTTGCATACGTCGTACATTTAGTTTAAATGCATACACCAAAATCACCATGCATTTAGGATAGATACATGCATTTAGACATAAAATTAGGTACATTCATGCAATCTTTCTTGTACATAACAAGTCTACGGAAAAGACTGAGTACCCTCAACATGGGGCAATGATAAAAGGGCCAACCCTAGTCTTGAAGGAGGCCAAACTCGAAGAAGATGCTAAAACACCCAAAATAAAAGGTATCAGCGACAAAATCTTTGACAATTACTGACCAATATTTTTTCTTTTCAGGATTTGATTCCTTCGACGATGGTGTGACGTATGCCAACATTTTCCAGATCCTTACTACTACCAACAAAGACAACTATTTCCAGATTCTGCCTTCTGTCGATAGAGAAACAGAGCAAATTTTTTCCAGACATCGTCTCACCATCAATGGCACAACAATTCAACATCTTGCAAATCATGCCTTTATCAGTGGTGGTACGCCAACTTAATGTAGATCTTGCCTCCGTCGGTGGTGTTGCAGATCAAATTTTCCATTCAGTCATACTTCTTCGTCAGTGGTGTAGCGGGTCCCACATTTTGCTGATCTAGTCTCTCCGTCAGTGGTGTGACAGATCAAATCCTCTCTAGGTCTTGCCTCTTCGACGGTGTTGCAGCTAGACCTAAATTTTACTCGAAATTTACCTTTTTATTATAGTTGTAGCTAAAAAATCAATCAAAAAAAGAAAAAAAGGAAAAAGCAAAGAATCCAAAAAAATCCGAACAAACAAAAAAAATCAAATCAAAATGAAAATCAAGTTGTTATCATTTGCCGATATTGCTCCTCCGTTGATGGTATAGTAAGATCCGTGTTGCTGAAATTTGATCTTCCCCTCCGTTGATGGTGTAGATAGATCCAACTTTATAAATTTAAGGTTCTGCCTCTTCGTCGGTGTTGTAGTTGAACCAAATTTGCCAAAGTCTGATCATGCCTCTTCGTCAGAGTTGTAGCTTGATCGGAAAAAAAAAAGAAAAAAAGAAGAATATAAAGAAAAAAAGAAAATCAAAATGAGCTTTCAATCCTTCGATCCTGCCTCTTCATCAGAGTTGTAGCTAGATCAGATATCAGAACCATCATCCTTCGATCCTGCATCTTCGTCAGAGTTGTAGCTGGATCAAACATCAGAACTTTCATCCACCGATCCTGCCTCTTCGTCAGAGTTGTAGCTGGTCAAATCTTCAGACCTTGCCTCTTCGTCGGTGTTGTAGCTTGGTCAAATCTAACTTTCGGTTCTGCCTCTTCGTCGGTGTTGTAGCTGAACCTATTTTACTAACTTTCGGTCTTGCCTCTTCGTCGGTGTTGTAGCTAGACCAAATCCACTAACTCTTGATCTCGCCTCTTCGTCGGTGTTGTAGCTTGATCAACATTACTAACTTTAGACCATGCCTCTTCGTCGGAGTTGTAGCTTGGTCAAAATTTACCAACTTTCAAGTTTTATCAAAGTTGTATCTTAAAAAAAAGAAAAAAAGAAAAAAAATTCAAAAAAATGAAAAGAAAAAAGCAAATAAAAAAAGAAAAGAAGAGAAAAAAATGAGAAAAAGCAAAGCAAAAAAAAAGAGAAAAAATGAAATGAAAAAAAATGAAAAAGAGCAAAAAATGAAGCAAAAAAGAAGAAGTTTTCAATTTTCTGATACTGCCTCTTCGTCAGGGTTGTAGCTGGATCAGAATTGGAATTTTCATCCATCGGTTCTGCCTCTTCATCGGTGTTGTAGCTGAACCTAATTCACTAACTTCCGGTCTTGCCTCTTCGTCGGTGTTGTAGCTAGACCAAATTCACTAACTCTTGATCCTGCCTCTTCGTCGGTGTCGTAGCTGGATCAACATTACTAACTGTAGACCATGCCTCTTCGTCAGTGTTGTAGCTTGGTCAAAGTTTACCAACTTTCAAGTTTTATCAATGTTGTATCTAAAAAGAAGAAGAATAAAAAATGAAAAAAAAGAGCAAAATGAAAAAAAAAAGTAGAAAAGAAAAAGCAAAAAGAAAAGGAAAACAAAGAAGAAAAAGAAAAAGAGAAAAGGAAGAAGTTGTCAGTTTTCTGGTCTTGTCTCTTCGTCAGAGTTGTAGCTGGATCAGACACCAGACTTTCATCCATCGGTCTTGCCTCCTCGTCAGTGTTGCAGCTGGATCAAATTTTGTAGACTCTGCCTCTTCGTCGGTGTTGCAGTTGGGTCGAACTCTCTTTAGGTATTAACTTATTATCAATAATGTAGCAAGTTGGACTCATTTTGCTTCCCCAATGGACAACCCCCTTATTTTGAAGATTTTGCCTCCCCGAGAGTGACAAAGTATATCCGTCAAGTCTAGAAAGAAGACATGCGCCGAAGAGAAAG
Source organism: Hibiscus mutabilis (assembly GCA_019671005.1). Lineage (NCBI taxonomy): Eukaryota > Viridiplantae > Streptophyta > Magnoliopsida > Malvales > Malvaceae > Hibiscus > Hibiscus mutabilis. The sequence goes on from CM033750.1 coordinate 11,415,600, forward strand.
AAGATCTACCGAAGAAAAAAGGTATGCGCCGAAGAGAAAGAATACCTACCGAAGAAAGAAGGTATGCGCCGAAGAGAAAGAAGATCTACCGAAGAAAGAATACACGAGTCAAAAGGGGAGAAGTTCATCCATACCTGACAAAAATGGTTATTTTTTGTCTTTGCTCTATTCCTGTTACACAACAATGAGCAAAGAGGGGCAGCTGTAATATCCATTTTTGTCAGGACCCCAAATTATATTCGAACCGTCTACCCTATCTAAACCAAATTTCCAAAAAAATAATAATATAAAAGCAAGGCATGGTCTCCACGCAGAGAACCATGCCCTGCCTCACCTTTCCCCTCATGCCCCACCTTGCCTCACCCATATTTACCCCAGGCGGCAGCCATGCCCTTGGCAGGGCTTCCCCAACACTCCACTCAATCTCACTTATTTCCCCATTTTCCCATGATCCATTTTAAAAAGCAAACCACACCACAATTACAAAGGGCCGGCCATTTCAAAACAAATTGGAAACAAGAAGAAGGAAGCTCTCGGCATTGAAAGAAAAAAAAACAATGGAGCTCACGGCAGATTGAAAAAAAGAAGAAGGGGGAGAGAGCCGACATTCACGCCTCATTTTATTTTGGGTATTTATTTTTTGGGTGTATGTTTGTGGTATAATCCCTTTTTTATGATCTAATAAAGATGATGTTTTATTAGTAATCTTTTATTTATTTTTAGTTCTTACGTTTTTATATGATTTTGATGTTCATATGTTGTTAGCATGTGTTTAGATTAATTATTGGTGGTCGTTTAATATTTGTTTTTCAATCTTCTCATCTCTAATATGTTTTCTATCATGATATGTATTTGTTCATGTCTTTTATTTGTTCTTGTATAATTGTTCCTATGTGTATATGTATGTATGTATGTATATAAGTATGTATGTATGGTTTTTAATATATATCTATGCATTACGTCATGTTTATCTATATATATATATATACTAAGTAATATATATGTATATACTATGTTTCTTTTTTAGTGTATGTTTATATATTAAAAAAGAGCTATGTATATGTCTTTATGTACCTTATGTATGTATACAATATTATATCCATAATTTTTTATATTATATTTATCATATTTCTTAAATATATATAATGCGTAACATACATTATTATGTATTTTATTAATTTGTATATTTTTGTATAGTATTCTATTTAATCACTATATAAATAAATACCTATTTTTTGTAAAAATAACATATAAACTATTAACTTTAAATATATCTAGATTTTTTTTATAAGTATAAGTAGTAAATATCTTGCCTTAATTATTTTTAGTTAAATTAGTATTTTATTTATGTTAGATTCATTTTTATGTGTTAGGTTGGTATTTATGCATTTGTGTTAAATTAGTATTTTATAATGTTAGTATTTATTTATATGATCATCGCATCGTATTTATTCTTGTTCGCCATATTTTAAGTTGCATTTCAGATATATATTTTGTCAATGTGGTGCCCTTTTATCCGAGCGTAAACGGGGTCAGTATCAGGCGTAGTGATGGTGGTTGGGCGTTTACTCTCGGATAATAGGGCTTTTAAAATTTACTCGCACTTATAACCAAATTTTAATTTAATCGTCACTTTAATTCGGAAAGTCTAATATTAATAAAGCGGTAATTATTAAAGTACCAATTTTGGGCGGTGTGGGGGTGCTAATCCTTCCTCATCCGTAACTGACTCCCGAACCTGACATTTTGAAATCTCTGGTTTTTACGGTGTCCGGTCCACCTTGAGTGGCCGGTGGACTCAATTTTTAAATAAAATATTATTTTTCTAAAATTCTTGGTAAAAGAAATTTTGGTAAAAGAAAACTTTAAAAACATATACAAGTATAAAAATAACTTTTGTAAAAGAAAACTTAAAAATAGTGTTAAAAATTATACGATATAATTTTATATTTGAATAAAAAATTTCAGATTTGAAAAAGTTTTTACAAAAATATTGAAAACTATACTATATATGTTCTAAATTTATGATTATAATAGAAAATCAATGTATATATATGTACGAAAATTAAAAAGAAAAAGGTTAGGGTTTATACCGTGAAGTTGAGATTAAGGATGAATGAAGAGATTTGGATGCACAAACTTGATGATTTTTGCTTGGGTTTGATGTAAAAGCCAAAAGCCCTCAAGAATTTTGAAGAGTTGTGTGAGAAAAAACGAGGGATTTTGAGGTTTTTATAGAGGATTTTCGTATCTAGGGTTTTAAAAAAGGTTGGTATTTGAGTTAAAGTGAAAACCCCTCTTTTAATGCCCTTAAAAACTACCCAATGGCTACGCATACCGATACGCCACATTGGCGTATCGAAACCAAGTACCGAAATGCTTTAAAGCTGTTTCAATATGTGACCCATATCGGTACAGGCAAACCTATACTAAAACGATTGTAAATGACTCGTATCGATACGAGGAATACCGTATCGATACGTCTGTGCCAGAAATGTCAATTTTGGCTACAGGTTGCTCAAAAATCCGATTTGAATCAAATTGAAATGCACGTAAATGATATGAGAACATCATATATGCGTATAGGATCAAAAACACATAAGCAATCAATCAAACAAATTTAAGCATATTTTTAAGACCAAAAGAGGCTCTACAGGTTAAAGAAGGCTGGTTAAACCTTGCTCTCTCTTAAGAGACCAAAAACCCTCTTTGTCTAATGGTTTGGTAAAGATGCCTGCTAATTGGTTTGAGGTGTCTACATATTCTAGAACTACATCATTTTTCAAGACATGGTCTCTTATAAAATAATACCTAATTTCTATGTGTTTGGTTCTAGAATGTTGGATGGGATTCTTAGTGAGACAAATAACACTAGTGTTGTCACACCTAATGGGGATGGTACTTACATCAATTCCATAATCTAAGAGTTGTTGCTTCATCCAAAAGACTTGAGCACAACAACTCCCTACCGATATATATTCCACCTCGGTGGTAGATAATGCTACACTATTTTGCTTCTTAGAAAACCATGATATGAGCATACTACCTAGGAATTGACATGTACCAGAGGTACTTTTTCTATTTATCTTACAACCCCCATAATCCGCACCCGAGAAGGCATGTAAACTAAAGGAAGACTCTCTAGGATACCAAAGACCTAAACAAGGTGTATCTCTAAAATATCTAAAGATTCTATTAACAGCTATATGGTGTGATTCTCTAAGACTAGCTTGAAATCTAGCACACAAGCAAACACTAAACATAATGTCGGGTTTACTTGCTGTAAGATAAAGCAAAGATCCAATCATAGAGCGATAAAGCTTTAAATATACACACTTACCTCCTTCATCTTTGTCAAGCTTTGTGGAAGAACTCATTGGAGTGGCTTGAGGTTTCACATTCTCCAAGCCAAACTTCTTGAGCATGTCCTTGATGTACTTAGCTTGATTGATCAAGATGTTGTCCTTCCTTTGTTTAATTTGGAGCCCCAAGAAGAATAAAAGCTCCCCCATCATGCTCATCTCAAACTCACCTTGCATCAACTTAGCAAAATCTTGGCAAAACAATTCATTAGTAAAACCAAAAATTATATCATCGACGTATATTTGAACTACTAAAATGCCTTTGCCATTTCTTTTTATAAAGAGTGTAGTGTCCACATTTCCCTTTTCAAAGCCTTTTTCGATTAGAAAACTTGATAATCTTTCATACCAAGCTTTAGGAGCTTGTTTAAAACCACATAAAGCTTTTGAAAGTTTAAAAACATGGTTTGGGTAATTTGGATCTTCAAAACCGGGTGATTGTTCTACATACACTTCTTCATTAATAAAACCATTTAAAAATGCATTTTTTACGTCCATTTGAAAAAGCTTAAATTCGTGATAACATGCAAATGCTAGAAGCATCCTAATGGCTTCCATTCTAGCTACGGGTGCATAGGTTTCATCAAAATCGATTCCCTCTTCTTGAGTGTAACCTTGAGCAAAAAGTCTAGCCTTGTTTCTCACTATGTTACCACTCTCATCTAGTTTGTTTCTATAAACCCATTTAGTTCCTATAGTAGATTTATTACTAGGCCCATCAACCAATGTCCAAACTTGACTTCTCTCAAATTGGTTTAATTCCTCTTGCATAGCCATTATCCAATAATCATCGTTTAATGTTTCTTTGATATTCTTAGGCTCTATGCATGAGATAAATGCAACATTACATGCATTTTTAAGAGAAAGTCTAGTGGTTACCTCTTTGGATGGATCACGCAAAATCTCACCACCTTTGACATAGTTGTACTCTCTTGGGTAGCTCACTTCCTTTTCCTCTAGGCTCATGTCCTTCAAGGCTTCTAGAGGTGGGTCTTGTGTTTCTTCTTTTTTGGTTGGAACTTCATTCACCTTTGATGATTGCCCACCATCATTGGCTTCAAAAATCCCTACATCATCATCATCACAAGAATTCTTCCTCAGAAGGAGGTTATCATCGAAAATCACATGTATTGACTCTTCAACAACTAAGGTTTTTTTATTAAATACTCGATAGGCTTTAGAGTTTAAAAAATACCCTAAGAAAATAGCTTCATCACTTTTAGAGTCAAATTTGCCCAAATTGTCTTTTCCATTATTTAAAACAAAACATTTACAACCAAATGGATGAAAATAGCTAATGTTAGGCTTTTTGGATTTTAAAATCTCATAAGGAGTTTTCTTTAAAATATGCCTAATCATTACTCTATTTATGATATAGCAAGCCGTATTAGTGGCTTCTGCCCAAAAATATTTTGGCAAATTGTTTTCACAAAGCATGGTTCTAGCCATTTCCTCTAAAGTTTGATTTTTCCTTTCAACAACCTCATTTTGTTGAGGTGTTCTAGGAGTTGAAAATTTGTGGCTAATACCGTTTGAGTTACAAAAATCCTCAAAACCTAAATTTTAAAATTCGGTGCCATGGTCACTTCGAATATGAGAAATAGTTTGACCAATGTCATTTTGAGTAATTTTTGAAAATGTGATAAATTTTTCTAAAGCCTCATCTTTGGTACTTAAGAATAAAACCCAAGTGTATCTAGAGTAATCATCAACTAAAACATATGCATATGATTTTCCACCCAAGCTTGTAGTTCTAATAGGACCAAAAAGATCCATGTGGATCAATTGTAAAACTCTACTAGTTGAAACTTCATTAATAGGTTTGAAAGAAACTCTTTTATGTTTGTCTTTTGCACAAGCATCACAAATTTTGTCAAGAGAAAATTTAATTTTAGGCAAACCTCTTACTATATCTTTTGAAACTAATTTTTCTAAAACACTCATGCCTGCATGCCCTAATTTTCTATGCCATAACCATGAATCATGCTCATTATTTGCAACAAAACATGCATGAGAAATGTTTATGTCATCTAGATGCACCATGTATATGTTTCCTATACGATGACCAAAAAGCAAAACTTTATTCGTTTCAATGTTTAAAATTTTGCAACCATTAGAATAAAAAACAACATTGAAACCTTTGTCACATAATTGACTAATACTTAAAAGATTATGTTTTAGACCGTTGGCATATAAAACATTATCAATAAGAATGGATGAGTGATTACCAATGGAACCAATTCCTTCAATGTGACATTTGGAGTTGTCACCAAATGTTACTACTCCTCCACTCTTCGGCTTTAGTTCCAAGAATCGACTCTTGTCTCCGGTCATGTGTTTTGAGCATCCACTATCAAGGTACCATGAGTGTGTACTTATAGCCTTGGCCTTGTAGCAATGCTCCCCCAACAAACATGGAATTAAACTTTGATTTTTGGTACCCAAATCTTTTTGGGTCCATGAATATTAGTTCTCAAAATCTTGGTTCCCTTAGGAATCCAAGAAGTAATCTCATTAACATTGTTAGAAGCAATAACATTCTTAGGAATCCACACAATTCTAGCTTTCTTACCATAATAAGGCCTTGAGTACCCTCCATGTTTGTACCAACCAAAGTTCCTTTTTACATGGTTGGGTTTTGAAGATTGCCCTTTTTTAAAAGTTGGTTTCCCAACCTTGTTCAAGGAAGCTTTGAGATCATTTACTCCTTGAGGTAATGATCTTTTAACTCGAAAAGAAGGTTATTTAGATCAATATTTTATTTTTCAAAATATTTTTTATTGTCTAGTAAATCATTAACCTTCTCTTCAAGTTTTGAATTAGTCTTGATCAAAGAATCATTTTGATTTTTCAAATCAGAAATTATTTTCTTGTTTTTCAAAAGTGATTCTTTGTATTTGAAAACTAATTCATCGTATGCCTCTTGCAACTCATTGTAATCCTTAAATAATTCATCATAATTAAGATCATTAGATGAGTTGAAAGTTACCTTAGGATCCTCTTCATAGGCCAAGAGACAAAGGTTAGCAACTTCTTGCTCCTCATCACTTGAAGACTCTTCATCGCTCCAAGTGGCTACATCGGCCTTGTGCTTCTTTTTCTTCTCGAAGCCCTTCTTCTTAAGTTGTGCACAATCGATTTTGATATGCCCCGGCTTCTTACATTCCTAGCATACGATCAAATCATTTTCTTCTTCTTTGCTCTTGTTCTTGAGATCCTTTCTTCGATTGAAATTCCTTCTTCGGTTGAATCTCATGAGCCGAGTGAATCGTTTGGCTATCATAGCCAACTCTTCGTCTTCATCATCGCTAGAATCACTCTTATCATAAGATGCTTTGAGAGCGATTCCCATCTTCTTCTTCTCCACTTTCTTCTTCTCGACCTTCATTTCTTCCTTCTTTTTTTCTTCATCTCTTCATTTCTTCATTATCTCATGGGTGAGAAGAGACCCCATGAGAGCGTCGAGCTTTAGCGTCTTGAGATCTTTCACTTCTATGATGGTTGTTCTTTTACCATCCCAAGATTCAAGATGTGAGTAGAGAAGTTTCCGAACTAGCTTCTCCTCCGGGCTGATTTCTCCTAGACCTTTAAGGCCATTGACAATGATGGAGAATCGTTCGAACATTTTAGAGATTTCTTCATCTGGTTCCATCTTGAAATTTGTATAGCTCAAATTAAGAAGCCCAATCTTGGTCTCCTTAACTTCATTAGTGCATTCGTATGTGATTTCTAGCTTGTACCATATTTCTTTGGCACTTGAACAAGTTGACATCTTGGAGTACTCGTCCGGTCCAAGTGAGCAAAATAGCATATGCATTGCCTTATCATTGATTTGGAGCTTCTTCTGATCTTTATCGGTCATCTAGTGCTTGGAATTCGGAACTAACTGATCTCATTCTCTCTTCATCGGGATTGCCGCTCCATCTTCCACTATATCCCATAGGAGGTAGTCATGAGATTTGATGAAGAACTTTATACAATTTTTCAAATAGGGATAGTTATCCCCATTAAAGTATGGAGGTTTGGTGATGGATTGAGACTCGTTTAAGTTGTTGCCGGAGGTGGATGCCATGACTTTGACTTCTATTGATTGAATCACCTTCTAGGATCGCCTCAACGATTGTTAGACCTTCGGTTGAGTGTGGCTCTGATACCAATTGTTAGGATGATCAATCAATGTAGATGGTGGCCAAGAGGGGCTGAATTGTCAATTTTAAACTTTTGGAAGCAAATCGAAAGATGTAAACAATGAGACACAAGGATTTATAGTGGTTCAAGCTTCTAACAAGCTCTACGTCCACTACCTTAGCTTCCTACTAAGGATTTTCACTATGAAATTCTTCCCCTTTTCTAGGCTAAGGAGGCAACCGTTACAACCGATCAAAGCTTTCTACCCAAAGCTTGATCAAGGATCACTTTTTTACAAGAAAAAATATTGGCAAATAGACAATGTCCTCACAAGGTAAATATTTGCCCACTATTAAAGAACACTCAACTCCAAACTTAAAATAAAGATTATAATGAAAAATACACAAGTTGAGTACATGGGTTTGACAATAAAAGCTCAAAGGGTTGGATTTTTGCTTGAATATTGTTCAATGAATGTTCAATAGTTGTTGCAGCATCTTTGGAGTCTTGTATTTATACCCTCTCATTGATTTCTAGCCGTTTGGGTGGTTGGAGTATTGAATATAGCCGTTGGAGGGCTTTTTTCCCGCAATAAATGTTGTCTGCCAACCAACCGTATCGGTACACATAGGTTCGTATCGATACCTGTTACAAGAAAATCTAGTCGCTGTGTATAGGCGTGTCGATACATGAGAGACCGTACCAAAACGATCATAGTGTAAAAATAGGGGTACCGATACGGCTAACGGAAAAATTAAAAGTTTGTTGATTCCAATAAATGACAAGGCAATGGTCGAAAACAATTAATGCAAACCGTATCAAAATGGCTGGGACCGTATTAGTATGGATAAAAATGTCTTAAGCCCAGATTTCAAATGGTATAGAAACGAACAAGGCCGTATCGAAACGCGAAGCATAAAACATTTACCCAAATGAAGGCCGTATCGAAATGGTCTATACCGTATCAAAACGCTAGGCCTAATTTTTCAAGTTTATATGAATGTCGTATCGAAATGAGATAAGCTGTATCGGTACGTTGTGCAAAACCAAATTCCAGTAGCTAAAATCCGTATCGAAACACCAAGGATTGTATCGATATGCCTTGGCATATTTGTGTATTTTGGCTTGAAAACACTTAGAAAATATTTGGGTTTAAGTCTTTAACTTTGGAAAACTTTTCCTTGTCATTTTGTGAGACTTTTGAGTACTTAAAAAATTATTTCCTTTTACAATTTAGTCCTTAAACAATTTGTTATATCAAAATCAAATATAGGTTTTACACTTTACAACCATTTGACCTATGCCCTAAAGCCAAGAAAAAACCCTCTTACAAAGAGAAATAAAAAGCAAACAAGAAATCCTCTCTTAGGTAGATTGTTTGCACTCTAAATCACTCACCCAAATCCTAATACACTTGAGCAAATATTACAATTGAATCTCACAAGTATAGTCTATGAAAGAATGAGAATTTTAAGCACTAAGACTCTATTACAATCATAATAATGTTGGCAATTTAAGCATTAGTTGTTGCTGGTGCTTCAAGGGTCCTTTTATTCTCCCAATTGAGTTTCTAGCCGTTGGAGACAGTTGGGATTAGATTGGAACCGTTGGGGACACATTTCCATGTTGAATTTCCACTTCTGGGCTCGTCGATATCGGTACACGGGTGCGTATATCAGTATGCTTCCTCACATAGAAAATTTCGTTATATTTGCTTTAGCATTTGCGTATCGAAACGCCTTGGTGCGTATCGATATGGCGTATCGAAACGCCTGCATAGAAATAGCCGTTAGAGGTTTTAAAAACATAGGGGATCGGTACGCGTAAGAGCGTATCGGTACGACCCCTTCCCTATCAGTACGCATAAGCCTGTATCAGTACGGATTTTTGGTTCTGAAAAAATATTGTAGCTGAAACCCTAAGGGGTATCGGTACGCATCTGGGGGTATCGATACGAGCCTTGTGAAATCACTGGTTTAGCTCTTTGAAAACGCGTTAAGGCCTTCCAAAACCATTTGAAAACATCACAAACATATTTTCAAGTTATTTGGGCTTAAAATCACTTTTGAAATATTTTCAATTTAGTCCAAAACTATTTTTCAATTATTATATTAAAACAAATATCCTAACATGAACCTATAAACCAGCCTATAATGAGCTTATAAACGAGCCTATAAATGAGCTTATGAACGAGCTTATACACGATCCTATAAACGAGCTTGCAAGGAGACTATAAATGAGCCTGTTCGTGAACATAAACGAACCGAACACACCTCTATTCATGTTCGTTCGTTTATTAAATGAACATAAAAATTTTGTTCATACTCATTTATTTAGCAACATAAACGAACGTTATACGAACGGTTCGTCGAACGCTCTATTCATTTACAACCCTAATAGTTGCTGCTAAAAATCTATTGCTCTGTCGAGTGGTGACCATCATGGTCGATTGGTATTTCTAATATTTGTTATAGTATTTGTAGAGGACACTAAATTCAGACGAATCGATTTTTTTTTCATTTTTTCAAGGTCTCTTTCTATGTTCTCATACTAAAAAAATTAGGCTTAGAGTTCAAGGTTAGGGTTTAGATTTAGGATTCAGGGAATTATAGATATGATGTATTTTTTGGACGAACCATTTACTCTCAAATCCAGTAAATACATTTCATTTCTTAATCATTCTTCTTCTTCTTTATATGTATTTTTTTGAACGTAATGGAGTGGCATGTTGGAAGATGACATGCAAATATGAATATAGTTGGAGGATAAATTGGTAAAGTAGATTAAAAATGAATTTTTAATTCATTTTAATGAAACATGTGGCATTATTAGATTGAATAAAGGGACATGTGGAATAATATTAAGAAAGAAAAACTTAAAAAATTTCTCTCATCTTTCTCTTCCAAACCGAGACCTATAGCTAAGGTAAGAACAAATTTTCAATTCAATTTTTTAGGTTGATTTAGTATGATTTTGATTTGGGACATGAAACAAGAAATGATCTCCTTTGAATTCTCTATCTTTTAATGTAAGTTTTGCTTAGTTTCCATGTCTCTAAGTTGAAGTTGAAGATTAGGGTGGCTGAAGAACATGTTAGGTTTTCATGTTTTAAGGTTCAATCAAGTTGGAAATGATGTTGTAGTATTATTCCTATGCTTGAAATGATGAAAATCTCTTGAAAAGCTCATAGGGACCAATTCGACTATAAGAGGAAAATTAGGGGAAATTTTGTGAAAATTTATTTGATGATGGAAATGATTAGAATGATGTTTTCTAAGTTGAATTATGTTGTTGGATTGAAGAAAACATCATTTTAAAATCAATTTGTAAATTGTGTAAATTGGGTGAAATAAGTGAGAAATGGGAAAATACTCAAGAAACATGGGTATGTTGTTTGCTATGATACAAGGATTATTTTGGTGTAAAATTTTTTGAAAATGGAGATGAAATGTGGAAGTTTCCAAATTTTAGTTTATAAACCCTAAGAGAGAATTTAGAGTTTAAAGGGAAATTATCAAACTATTGGTTGTAATGTGTAATTTGAGATGAGATTAAAGTATTGGACGCATTGTAGCTACAAAGAAGTATTTGGATGAAAATATTAATTTTTCCATATTTGTATGTACATGTATTAGTAAAGGTTGGACATGTACTTAAGGTTGCTTGTGTCATGTATTTAATGTACATACAGATAACAATCGAGATTGAGTACAAACGAGTGAAGAAAGAAGATAGAAAGTGCAATCGAGCTTAGTGAGGCTAGTATAAATTATTCTTTTGAAAGTGTTAAGGTGAGTGCAATGCATGCATAGCATGATCTTTATGCCATTCATCATATAATTGACATGTTAAAAATATGTCAAGAATTGAAAATTTCATGCATGGATCACTACTTATTTATGGAATATTATTTTGCGTATGAATTGCTTAATATGTACATATATTGCCATATATGAGAGTGTGATTGACATAAAGCCCAAAGTATGAGATTGGAAATTAAAAGTATAGTTGGATATCCATAGAGTCATAAACAGCTGTATAAACATTTTAGTACTCCCGGTAGAGTGCAGTTTATTATAAGCACTTCAGGTAAAGTGCAAAATATTTAATAATTGTATACTCCGGTAAATATACAAAAGCACTTCGGTGTTAAGAACTTCCAGTAAAGTGCACATAATATACTATACTCAAGTAATTATATGGATAATGAACCTAGTAAGTCCTATTATGTTTATAAATGAAAATGGACTAAGCTTTTAGTAAATATAGGACCTAAATTAGAAAGATTAAGCTTGTTTGAAAAATCAGCATAAATTCTAAAATTGGACTTAGAAAGTGAATCTTATATGTATGAACTATAAATTTTTTCTAGTTTCTTACAAAATTAACGGTGACCAATTTCGAGTTATATGTAAAAATTAATGAATTTTTATCCATTGGAAGGTCAGAAAACAGGGCAGCAGAATTTCAGTATTTTTGGAGCTGTGACGTGAATTGAAATATTTATTTGAATTTTTATGTAATGAGTTTAGGTTAGTAATTTATATGGTTAGAAAGCTTAACGAATCTAGTTTAATTAGAAAATTTCAGAATGAACTTTCGATGTCTATAAAAAATTTTATAAATTTTTTTAATAAAGTAGTGTAGGCTACATGTTTTCTTAAGGTAAAGAAGTAATAGAGTTTAAAATTTGTTAGTAACTTCACTGACTCGTATTGGTGATAAATACGGGAAAGGGATGTTACATTAATTGGTATCAGAGCTACAGGTTTAGTCGATTCTGGATAGAATTTGAGTCTAAAAATGAGTGGGAGTTGTATACATGCCACTAGGATGTCATAATTACTGATGATTATGTGCAGATATTCTGATGCTCTATAATTAGTAATGCTACTCTATATTAAGAAATTTGTTGAAATGTGTTTTGTTCAGATGTTGAACCATCAAGGTTCTAGACATGCGTTCGAACAGGAGGTCCCTGTGTAGAGTGAGAGTAATGAGGTAAATCAGAATGTACCTCGGGAGTAATATTAGGGTTAGGCACCTGCACAAGGACAGGGAGAAATACCGGTTCAGGATTGTGGATTGTTTCTGCAGGCGTTAGATAATATCTTAAATAGACCGAAACTGGTATTTGTACCTAGGGAGTTGAGAAAGATGAAGGCATCGAAATTTCAAGGTGATTCTGATGTTGACCCGATGTCTGCAGACTTTTAGTTAAACAATATTAAAATCATGCTGGATACTATCTGGTGTGATGATCAAGGAAAACTTGAAGGTGTAACATCACTTTTGATGGTACCTGCTCGAATTTGGTGGACCACCATTACTGCTCAGATTCCTCGGGAACGAGTTACTTGGGAGTTCTTTTTACAAGAGTTCTGGAACAAGTATGTTGGGGATGTTTTCATCGAGGATATGAGGAATCAATTTCTGAGTCTGAAGAAAGCAGGTAGATCAGTATATAAGTATGAATGTGAGTTTAATAAACTTAGCCGGTTTTCTACAGAACTTCTTCCGACTGAGAAGCACAGAGTTACTAGATTTGAAGGAAGTCTAGATCCAAAGTATAAGAAAGTCTTGGTTGCTCTCGATTTGTCTGAGTTTCAAGTTGCGGTTAACCGAGCTAAAGGAAGGGAAAGAGTGGAACAAGAAGAAGCTTCTGAGAAGAAAGCACAGTCAACCAAGCGACCTGGAGGTCACAGTGTTTTACCCTGGTCTAAACGTGGTAAAAGATTTCAGCAATAGGGATCAGCTGGATCAATGTCGTTCATAAAGAAGAATTCTTCTGCTGGTAAATCCAAATAAGTCCACAATAAAACTAGTGGAAGTAAAGGTGTTGGACTTTGGAATAGACCTGAATGCAAGACTTGTGGAAGAAGACATCATGGTCGATGTTGGTATGCAGCGGAGACAGTGTGATATCAATGTGGGAAGCTGGGTCATTTCAAACGAGCATGTCCAGAATTACAGGAGAATCAATCTGTGACTGTTTCTCAGAGAAATAAAGGGAACCGAGGGTGGAATTCCCATCAAGGTGCATCGAAAGTTGTATCAAATCTGAAAGGTAAAGCTCTTGCTCATGTATATAATATCAAGACCACAGAGAGTAAAGATGATCATGATGTGATATCAGGTATGCTTGAACTCTTTAATATACCTATTTTTGCACTAATTGATCCTGGTTCCACTTATTCATATATTAGTTCTAGAATCATACTAGAAAGAAACATTCCAGTAGAACTAATTATAAGTGAGCTGCTAGCAACCAATCCGTTAGGCCAGAGTGCTAAGGTTAAGATGATTTCCCGTCAGTGTCCTATTAAAATTCAGAATGTGGATTTCCCCGCTGACATTATGGAACTACCGTTTTGTGAGTTCGAAATAATATTGAGGATTGATTAGTTATTTGCGTATGATGCTGTGGTGGAGTGCCGATTAAAAAGATTAACTTTAAAGACACCAGATGGATCACGAATAATATTTATGGGTAAGAAGTTGAATCATCGTAATGATGTTATTTCGGCTGTTGATGCAAATGAAATGTTGATGGATGGTTGTGAAATAGATCCAACTCCCGAAATTGATACCTTGAAGCAGGGAGTGAAAATAGAGGATATCCTACGGTGCGAGAATTTCCAGATGTATTCGCAGAAGAATTACCGGGATTACCTCCAGATAGAGAGGTAGAATTTGGAATTAATGTATTACTCGATACATCACCCATATCGATTGCGCCGTATCGTATGGCACCTGCTGAACTCCGGGAGCTCAAGTCACAACTGCAAGAATTACAGGATCGTGGTTTTATATGGCCAAGTATATCACCATGTGGAGCACCCGTATTATTTGTAAAGAAAAAAGATGGATCGATGAGATTCTGTGTCGATTATCGTCAACTTAATAAAGTGACGATAAAGAATAAATATCCATTGCCAAGAATTGATGATCTCTTTGATCAATTAAAGGGGGTAGCAGTGTTCTCTAAGATTGATCTTCGATCGGGTTATCATCAATTAAAGATCAAAGAACAAGATATTCCAAAAACGGCTTTCAAGACGCGATATGTACATTACGAGTTCGTGGTATTGGATTAACTAATGCTCCAACAACATTTATGGATTTGATGAACCGAATTTTTTACCCATACCTGGACTAGTTTGTAGTGGTATTCATAGATGATATCCTGGTTTATTCTAAAACCAAGGAGGATCATGATGTTCATCTCAGAATAGTCCTTCAGATATTGAGAGAGAAGAAGTTATATGCCAAACTATCTAAATGCGAGTTTTGGCTTTCTGAGGTAACATTCCTTGAGCATATAGTATCGGCTGAAGGAATTCAGGTTGATCTTCAGAAAATTCAAGCTATCATGGAGTGGAAACCTACTAAAAATGTCGCAGAGGTTAGAAGTTTTCTCGGATTGGCAGAATATTACCGCCGGTTCGTGAAAGATTTCTCGATGATTGCTGCACCTATTACCAAATTGCTCAGGAAGAATGTATCTTTTATATGGACAAAAGAATGTCAAGAAACTTTGAAAGATTGAAGAAAGTCTTAACAGAAGCTTCGGTGTTAGTTCAACCTGAATTGGGTAAGAATTTTGTGGTATATAGTGATGCATTGCATAATGGTTTGGCTGTGTACTATTAAGCAAGACGGGAAAGTGGTGGCTTATGCTTCAAGGCAGCTTAAAACTCATGAGAGGAATTATCCTACGTACTACTTGGAGTTAGCTGCGGTTGTCTTTGCTTTAAAAATTTGGCGCCACTACTTATATGGTGAAAAATGTTATATATATACAGACCATAAAAGTCTGAAATATCTTTTAACACAGAAGGAGCTGAATTTAAAACAAAGGCGATGGATCGAGCTAATTAAAGATTATGATGCAATTATTGATTATCACCCGAGAAAGGCTAATGTGGTGGTAGAGGCACTTAGCCGAAAGATGTTTTCAGCCATGCGGATATCGAATGCTCAGTTATCAATATTGGATGACGGTGCTTTACTTGCTGAGCTGAATATCAGGTCTACCCTGATAGACAAAATAAAAGAATCATAGGAAAATGATGAAAATTGTTTAGAAAAAAAGAAGGAAGTTGAAAATGGAGAATCTTCAGACTTCGAAGTGAAGTCTAATGAATGTTTATATTATAAGGGACGTGCTTATATTCCTGAAGATGGGGAATTGAAGAAGGAAATTCTTACAGAAGCACATTATAGTCCTTTAACGATACACCCGAGAGGAAATAAAATGTATCAGGATTTGAAGAGCCATTTTTGGTAGCCAGGAATGAAAAGAACTATAACAGAATTTGTGTCTAAATGCTTAACTTGTCAGCAAGTTAAAGGAGAACATCAAGTGCCATCAGGGTTACTTCAACCAATTGTTATTCCAGAATGGAAATGAGAGAAAGTGACTATGGATTTTATAACCGGGTTACCATTGACGCCGAGTAAGAAAGACTCAATCTGGGTGATTGTGGATCGATTAACCAAATCAGCACATTTCCTCCTAGTCAGAACAAATTTCTCTTTGTATATTCGGGAGATCGTTAGACTACATGGAGTTCCTATCTCCATTATGTCTGACAGAGATCCCATGTTTACTTCTAGATTCTGGAAAGCATTACAGGAAGCATTGGGTACTCGATTGCATTTTAGTACTGCCTTCCACCTGCAAACTGATGGACAATCAGAGATGATAATTCAGATTTTGGAAGATATGCTAAGAGCGCGTGTCATTGAGTTTGCAGGTTCATGGGAAAAGTACTTACCATTGGCTGAATTTGCGTATAATAACAATTATCAGTCAAGCATTAAAATGGCACCGTATGAAGCTTTATATGGAAGAAAATGACGGACGTCATTGAATTAGTTCGAGCTGGAAGATCGTATGATTATTGGACTAGATATGGTTCAAGATGTAGAAGAGAAAGTACGAATAATCCAAGATAATCTGAAAGCAGCTTCTAATAGACAAAAAGCTTATTCCGACCTGAAAAGAAAAGACATTGAATTTCAAGTGGGAGACAAAGTATTTTTGAAGGTTTCGCCTTGGAAGAAAATCATAAGATTCGGGAGAAAAGGAAAACTCAGTTCCAGGTTCATTGGCCTGTATGAAATCTTAAAAAGAGTGAGACCGGTAGCATATCAATTGGCTTTACCACCAGAAATGAGCAAGATCCGTGATGTCTTCCATGTGCCGATGCTTCGAAGATATCGATCAGATCCTTCGCATGTCATTATACCATAAGAGATTGAGATTCAACCCGATATGACATACGAAGAGGAACCTGTAAAACCCTAGCTCAGGGAGAAAAGCAATTAAGAAACAAGAAGATTCCTCTAGTTAAAGTATTATGGAGAAATTACAAAGTAGAAGAAGCTACTTGTTTGAAACAGGTATGTTTTGAAATTTTGAGGACGAATTTTCTTAAGTGGGAGAGAATTGTAATACCCAATATTTTTTTAGTGATTAAAATGTAAAATTTTAAAGTTAGGTGACCAAAGTGAAAAGTTGGGAAAAGTTTAGGGACCAATATGGTAATTTTCCCAAAAAGTAATTTTATCCAATATAAGTGTGAAATTGGATCGAATTAAGTACCTTGATTTCGGTTTTTAGAATTTAGATGGAGAAAAAGGTACTGAAATTGGATCGAATAAAATTATTAAGCGTGTTCAAGCTAGGGAAAATTTTATGATGGGTGACCTGGGAATGATCCATAAAAGTAATTCTGACAGATATTTTAGACTCTGAATAATTAGAAACGATTTTTATAAAAATTTTGTTAAAGAATTTTAAAGAGAATTTTATCCGATAGAGATTTCGGATAATTATCGTTATTTTTGGAATCGAGTCAAAATTTTAGAGTTAGACTCCGTAAATATGGGAGACTGATTATGATAATATTATTTATTTATGGAATTTTGAAATATGAGAATTTGGATTGGGAATTGATAATACGATTGATGGAAAATTGTATTGGGTGATTTTCGGATAATTGGATCGAACAAAAATCGTAAAATGAAATTTTATGATTTTTTTTAATGATGGCCTGTTAGAAAGGAACTAAATTAGTTCCTAAGTAACGCAGTAGCATGTTGGAAGATGACATGCAAATACGAATATAGTTGGAGGATAAATTGGTAAAGTAGATTAAAAATGAATTTTTAATTCATTTTAATGAAACATGTGGCATTATTAGATTAAATAAAGGGACATGTGGAATAATATTAAGAAAGAAAAAATTACAAAATTTCTCTCATCTTTCTCTTCCAAACCGAGACCTATAGCCAAGGTAAGAACAAATTTTCAATTCAATTTTTTGGGTTGATTTAGTAAGATTTTGATTTGGGACATGAAACAAGAAATGATCTCATTTGAATTCTTTATATTTTGATGTACGTTTTGCTTAGTTTCCATGTCTCTAAGTTGAAGTTGAAGATTAGGGTGGTTGAAGAATATGTTAGGTTTTCATGTTTTAAGGTTCAATCAAGTTGGAAATGGTGTTGTAGTATTATTTCTATGCTTGAAATGATGAAAATCTCTTGAAAAGCTCATAGGGACCAATTCGGCTATAAGAGGAAAATTAGGGGAAATTTTGTGAAAATTTATTTGATGATGGAAATGATTAGAATGATGTTTTCTAAGTTGAATTATGTTGTTGGATTGAAGAAAACATAATTTTAGGATCAATTTGTAAATTGTGTAAATTGGGTGAAATAAGTGAGAAATGGGGAAATACTCAAGAAACATGGGTATGTTGTTTGCTATGATACAAGGATTATTTTGGTGTAAAAATTTTTGAAAATGGAGATGAAATGTGGAAGTTTCCAAATTTTAGCTTATAAACCATAAGAGAGAGAATTTAGGGTTTAAAGGGAAATTATCAAACTATTGGTTGTAATGTGTAATTTGAGATGAGATTAAAGTATTGGACGCATTGTAGTTACAAAGAAGTATTTGGATGAAAATATTAATTTTTCCATATTGGTATGTACATGTATTAGTAAAGGTTGGACATGTACTTAAGGTTGCTTGTGTCATGTATTTAGTGTACATACAGATAACAATCGAGTTCGAGTACAAACGAGTGAAGAAAGAAGATAGAAAGTGCAATCGAGCTTAGTGAGGCTAGTATAAATTATACTTTTGAAAGTGTTAAGGTGAGTGCAATGCATGCATAGCATGATCTTTATGTCATTCATCATATAATTGACATGTTAAAAATATGTCAAGAATTGAAAATTTCATGCATGGATCACTACTTATTTATGGAATATTATTTTGCGTATGAATTGCTTAATATGTACATATATTGCCATATATGAGATTGTGATTGACATAAAGCCCAAAGTATGAGATTGGAAATTAAAAGTATAGTTGGATATCCATAGAGTCATAAACAGCTGTATAAACATTTTAGCACTCCCGGTAGAGTGCAATTTATTATAAGCACTTCAGGTAAAATGCAAAATATTTAATAATTGTATACTCCGGTAAGTATACAAAAACACTTTGGTGTTAAGCACTTCCAGTAAAGTGCACATAATATACTATACTCAAGTAAGTATAGGGGGGATGACTCGCGTACAAAATTTTCCTTAATTCAATACTTGGGCTAAATGAATTGAAAAACAGGATATAAAGGCTTGATAGCTTGACGATGAATATGGCAACGGTATTGGTAAGAATCAAGGTTATTACCATGTAATATGTTATTATACATATATCATGTCATATATGCTAATATACATAAAATGGTAATTGATCATATGCATTGTTATTTTAATATATTGATACCTATGTTAAATTGCATATGAATTAAATGTGGTTGCCTCACTAAGTATATGCTTAGCGTATGATGACTTTCATGCGTAGGTTTTAAAGGAGCTTCGAGGGAAGAGTAGCCGAGCATCACTTTCATATTTTGGGAGGTATATCTCCATACTCATAGTAATGTAATGACATCCATCCTTTCTTTTCGAAATGTACTAGATGGCATGTATAACTAATGGGGTTTGTAATAACTTATTACCAAATATGGTTGGTTAATAGTTGTTACAATATGGATAATGAACCTAGTAAGTCCTATTATGTTTATAAATGAAAATGGACTAAGCTTTTAGTAAATATAAGACCTAAATTAGAAAGATTAAAAATTTGTCCTGAAATGCATGCAAGAACAATGTATTTGAAAAATCAGCATAAATTCTTCAATTGGACTTAGAAAGTGAATCTTATATTTATGAACTAGAAATTGTCTAGTTTCTTACAAAATTAACGGTGACTAATTTCGAGTTTTATGTATAAATTTATGATTTTTTATTAGATGGAATGTCAGAAAACAGGGCAGCAGAATTTCAGTATTTTTGGAGCTGTGGCGTGAATTCAAAGATTTATTTGAATTTTTATGTAATGAGTTTAGGTTAGTAATTTATATGGTTAGAAATCTTAACGAACCTAGTTTAATTAGAAAATTTCAGAATGAACTTTCGATGTCTATAAAAAAAATTATAAATTTTTTTAATAAAGTAGTGCAGGCTACCTGTTTTCTTAAGGTAAAGAAGTAATAGAGTTTAAAATTTGTTAGTAACATCACTGACTCGTATTTGTGATAAATACAGGAAATGGATGTTACACAAAGAGGGTGAAATTTGAACGAAAACCAAACGTTAAAGGTTTTTTTGCGCCAAAAAAAGAATGGGAGCTAAAGTGACCAAAACATCAAACGTTGGAAGTTATTTTTGACTTTATACCTAATATTAATTATTATTTAAAAGAGATATTTAATATTTTTACAACTGAATTAGTATCGAATTGACTATTGACATCAACTCATTCAGTCACTCTATGATGAGTATAGATATATACATTCATACTACAAAAAATTCCAAACGGATGCAAACAAAATTTCGTATGAATTTCTAAAAAATTTCTCTTACAAAACATAAATAAGAAAATTTATTGCAACGAAAATCATAAATGGATAGTACATGCGTTCTCGTTGTAAAGTGTTTCAAAACTAAATATTTCTCGGATTGTGATATTTTAGATGTTAATGAAGGCTTGAACCCTTCCTATGTTTGGAGAAGTATAGTTGCTGCTAAAAATCTATTGCTCTGTCGAGTGGTGACCATCATGGTCGAGTGGTATTTCTAATATTTGTTACGGTATTTGTAGAGGACACTAAATTAAGACGAATCAATTTTTTCCTTATTTCAAGGTCTCTTTCTATGTTTGCAAACTAAAAAAAGTAAATTTAGGGTTTAAGGTTAAGGTTTAAAGTTTAAAAATTTAGAATTTAAAGTTAGAGATTAAAATTTAATTTTTAAATTTTAAAACATAAAAAATGGACGGAAGATATTTTTCCAATTCAGACGTACCGAATAGGCCTGTTGGTTTGAATTTAATCTCGCTCTCTACAATTGTTGGTTACTATGTCGGTAAGATAAACTTGAAACTGATTGGAAGCGTGACGGAATAAAATATTTTCAAAATTTACTAAAGATAATATTCAAAGATCAAATACTTTACATGATTCACACGTAGATTGGTATATATAAAATACTCCATAAATTCCAGATCCGTTCTTAATATTTTTATCGAAGTTGTGATTATTATTTAAGTTAATGGTCAGAAATTAGCTCAAAAAACATTTTCGTAGTTTTAGGATTTGATTATCTTCTTTGTCTAATTTGTCTTCTCCAACTTTCCAACACAGTCAATGGCACTGTCCACCTCTCTCAAACCAATTTCCTCCGTCAACTTGCCCAAACATCGCAGAGTTTTAGGTTCCAAATTCTCATATTCAAAGCCTTTCCAGTTCCATGGCCTCAACATCTCATCAAGATCCTCTAAGCCCTTCAGCACCACAGCTTTCTTCTTCAACAAGAGCAAGCAGGCCGAACCAGTTACTCCCAAACCCAGTAACTACAATTCCTTTCTTAATCATTCTTCTTCTTCTTTTTATATGTATTTTTTTCGAACTTTAAATTGATTTTGATGTTTGGGTTTTCAGCCAAAGTTCAAGAGCTACCCGTTTATGAACTCAACGAGAGAGACAGAAGCAGCCCTGCAGTTTTGAAACTGAGCCAAAAACCAGTCAACTCACTGGGTGATCTCGTTCCTTTCACCAACAAGCTCTACTCCGGAACTTGCAGAAAAGGATCGGCATCACAGCTGGACTCTGTCTGCTGATCCAGCACGTTCCGGAGAAGAAAGGCGATCGATATGAAGCCATTTACAGCTTCTACTTGGGTGACTACGGCCATTTAGCCGTCCAGGGACCCTATTTAACGTACGAGGATACCTGCTTGGCTGTGACGGGAGGATCTGGGATTTTTGAGGGAGCCTACGGCCAAGTCAAGTTACATCAGATCATTTTCCCCATGAAGCTCTTTTATACTTTCTACTTGAAAGGCATACCCGATTTGCCAGCTGAGCTTCTAGGGAATCCGGTGCCACCTTCGCCCGCGGTCGAGCCCTCCGCGGCTGCTAAAGCAGCGGAGCCTCATGCTACTATCCCTAATTTTACCAAGTGATCTGCACTTAGAATTAGATCATATTATGAATATCTTTATTTATGGTAGATATCCATATATTAAATAAAACTTTAATGTACTTTTATTGTTAAGTTTTAATACCCTTTAGAATAAGGGTTTTCGTCTTATGCCTATAAATATAAAGTTTGGAGAAAGCATTGTATAGAACACTACATTGAAATAATACAAGTCTCTCTCTCTTTCTCTCTTTGTCTCTCATCTTGCTCTTGTTCTTCTCTTTATTCTTGCTCTTCTTTACATTATTTACAATACGTTATCAGTACGAGTTTGATCGAAAATTTTTAGTCAGAAATCAAGTCTCTTCAAAGACGGTAATTATTTGGTATGTATCTCCTTTTTCTACTATGTTATATTTTAATTAATGAACACCATAATAATAATAAATCGATTATATGTTTTGTTCTTTTAACACCTAAAACATGTTTTATTATAAAAAAAAATTGTTATATTAATTTAACGCCTAAAGCATGTTCTTTAATTAGTTAATATGTTCTATGTTCTGTTGGTTTAATCCAAGTATATTGGCTGGACATCCGTTCTACGAGGCTATTGGTCTCAAAGGAGGTTTCTAAAGGACCTTGTGAACTGGTTTAACAATATCACGTACGATGATTAAATCTTTGTTCTCTTTTGGTTTGTATATATATGTTTTTTAAAAGATATTGATATGATGTAAAAGAATTTTTTTGGACATATTCATTATTATATTAATTTATAGTTGATCTAATTTGTTTGTTTGTCTTTTATAGTACATCAATGTCAAGCTTGCAAAAATTGAGTTTGTGGCACTTGATATTTCCGGAAAGAATTATTTATCCTAGACCTTAGATGCCGAAATACACCTAGATACTGATGGTCTGGAAAACACTACTAAAGAGGGGAATGCAGAATCTGCTCAAAATAAGGTCAGATCCATGATACTTCTTCACTGTCACCTCCATGAGGGGTTAAAATCTGAATATTTAATGGTGAAAGATCCTCTTATTCTTTGAAATAATCTAAAGGAACGATATGACCACCAGAAAACTGTTATTCTCCCTAAAGCTTGATATGATTGGTTGCATTTGAGATTGCAAGATTCCATGAGTTAGCAATTATTGTCGCAATTGAGGCCATGAACATAAGCATGGACAAGATTATTATTTTAAGAATACTTATACCCACCAAAAGTGAGATTATAAAGATGACAACAGTATATTAAGAAAGTGAAATCTTTATGTTATCAATGTGATAGTACAAATCATTAGTCTCGTACTTGTCATACGCCGTAGCATTATGGACATTTTATCCACTATCATGAATGATAGAAAGTATAAATAAATTTTGTTACGAAAATGGAAAAAAATAATTATGGCATTATTGGTCCAACTCACTTGGATGTTGTTGATTTCCTTATAATCCCTAAATGGAATAATTAATCTTTTATTTATTTTTGCTTTATGTTCATTTGTTTTACTTATTACTTATTTATGTTAATTTGCTTTATGTTAATTTGTTTTACATATTATTTATTTACGCTTTATGTTAATTTATTATCCTTTGAAGAATATGATTACTTCCGGAATAAAATATGCAAAAAATTGTGACAATTTATGCTTAACAGACAGTGCAAGCACTCATACTATACAAAAGCATAAGAAATATTTTTCCATTTAAATGCAAGAGAAAAATATGAGTATTATATCTCAAAGTACTAAAATATCAATGCTTCGGAAGAGCAATAATAAGTTCTTGCGAGATTATCTTTGATAGATAACTGATTTGTTATGATGTGCTATATTTAATATTTTCATTCCCCGAAGTGAATGGTACAAAGCACATATTTTTCATTCCCCGAAGTGAATGAACCAAAACACATATTGAAAGGTGCATAATTATACATATTTTTCTCATTTAAAATGCAAAGGAATAATGTGAGTACTATATTCATAAGTACTAATATCATAGAAGGCTCCGAAACAGCAAATATGCTATTGCCAAATGGAACTCAATTCCACATTCACAATGCATTATACTCGTCAAAGTCGCAAATAGACTTATTTAATTTTAAAGAAATATATATCATATTGAGACTATTAGTCAAGGGGATGCTGACTATCTCCATATTACGAGTATAACTCAAGGAAATAAGAAAATCTTGATAAAATTACATGCACTATCATTCAGATTGTACTACACAAGAATTAGTACAAATTGAAGCTCATGCTATTGTAAACTAGAAGTTTACTGATAACTTTATTAGTTGGCATGACCGGTTAGGCCATCCCAGTTCAATTATGATGCGAAAAATTATTGACACTTTCATGTGGTCATTTATTGAATAACTGACATATTCTTCAAAGTAATATTTTTCATGTGATGCTTGCTCTCAAAACAAACTGATTATCACCGGCTAAGATAGATTGTGAATATATTAATTTTCTAAAACGGATACAAGGTGATATATGTGGGCCCATATACCTTTCTTACAGACTATCTAGATATTTTACGATTTTAATAGATGCATCGACTAGATGGCCATATGTATCCTTGTTATCAACCCGCAACTTGGTGTTTGTGAGGTTACTTGCTCAGTAGATGAAATTACGAGCACATTTTCCAGATTACCTTATAAAGGCAATCCGTCTTGATAATGCTGGTGACATGCTATTTTACATGCAACATCATTAATTCGTATCAGGACAATAAATTATCATAAGTTCTCTCTATTAGAAATGGTTTTTGATCAAGAACTAAATATTTTTCATCTTAGATTTTTTTGGGTGTGCGGTATATGTTCTAATTGCTCCACCACAACGCACACAAATGAATTCTCAAAAAAAGGTTAGGAATATATGTTGGATTCGAATTCCCATTGATAATTAAATATTTCGAGCTTCTGATGAGAAATTTACTTACAACTAGATTTGCTAACTGTCATATTAATAAGTTAGTTTTCCCAACATTATGGGGGGGAAATACACAGCTGGAAAAAGAAATAAGTTGAAATGAATTATCATTTTCTCATTTTGATCTACGTACTCCACAATATGAACTATAAGTTCAAAGGATAATTCATTTACAAAACTTAGCAAATTAATTGCCAGGTGTTTTGCTGACCCTAAAAGAATGACTAAGTCACATATACCAGCTATGAATGCTCCGATTAAATTTGATGTCCCAAAAGGACAAACTCTAGTTTCTAATGAGTCTAACTCACACCTAAAGCGTGGTAGACAAGTAGGTTCCAAAGATAAAAATCCTCGAAAATAAAAATGAGCTATATTTTATGATGGTTTAATCGAGGAATCGACGTATTATGAAAATCTCTAGAAGAGGTTAAAAGGTCTCCAACAGAGACATTGACATGATTCAGGTACCCGATAATAAAGAAATCTCAATAGATTATGTCATGTATAAGTGGAACCGAAATGAAATCAACATTGATAATACATTTGCATGCAATATAACACTGGAAATTTTGTATTTTGATGTGGACCAAGAACCATTGTCAATTGGACAATGTAAACAAAGAAATGATTGGCTAAAAATGGAAAAAGACAATTGAGGCAAAACTAAAATCTCTTTCAAAAAGAGAAGTATTTGGGCTTATAGTCCATACATCGAAATGTGTAAAGCTCGTGGATATAAATGAGCCTTTGTGAGAAATAAAAATGAAAAAGGGGAAATCGCGAGATATAAAGCTTGTTTGGTTGCACAAGGATTCTCACAAAGACCTAGAATCGATTATGAGGAAACATACTCCTCATTGGTGGATGCAACTACTTTTAGATTTTTTTTAGTCTAGCAATAAAAAACTTAGTTTCTGCCTAATGGACGTTGTTACATCATATTTGAATGAGCCTCTTGATAATAACATTTACATGAAATTTACGGAAGGATTTAAACTGCTAGAAACAGTTAATTCAAGTTCTCGAGAATATTATTCAATCATATTGAACATATCTTTTTTTGGATTAAAAAATTTGAGCGCATTTGGTATAATCACCTCATTGAATACTTATTAGCGGAATGCTATAAGAATGATTTAATTTTCCCGAGTATTTTTATTAAGAGGTTTAACTTCGGATTTGTCATTATTGTTGTGTATGTTGATAATTTGAATATCATTGGGACTCCTGAAGCGATCTCCTTGACAATTAAATATATAAAGAAAGAATTCGAAATGAAAGATCTCAAAAAACAAGATTTTTGTATTGGATTGCATATTGAGCACCTAAAGGATGGAATCCTTGTGCATCAATCAACATACATAGAGAAAATACTAAAAAGGTTTTACAGGCATAACGCATATCCGTTGAGCACCCCTATGATTGTTAGGTCACTTGATGTTAACAAAGATCCATTTCGTCCTCGAGAAAATGATGAAGATATTCTTGGTCCAGAAGTGCCATACTTAAGTGCTATTGGTGCATTGATGTATCTTTCTAGTCACACACGACCCGAAATATCATTTGCTATCAATTTGTTGGCAAGATTTAGCTCATGTCCAACCTGAAGACATTGAAATGGGGTTAAACATATATTTTGTCATCTTCAAGTTACAAAAGATATGGGATTATTTTTCCCTAATCCATCCAAAACATAACTGGTTGGTTTTGCGGATGCATGATACTTATCTGATCCTCATAATGCTCGATCATAGTCTACTTATGTATTTACATAAGGTGGTACCGCAATTTCTTAGTGCTCAGTGAAACAAACAATTACTGCCACTTCCTCTAATCATATTAAGATTTTGGCTATCCATGAGGCTAGTCGTGAATGTGTATGGCTAAGGTCTGTGACCTATCACATTCAAGAAAATTGTGGTTTACACTATAGAAAATAGCTCTGACAGTCTTATATGAGGATAATACAACATGCATTGCCCAACTTAATGAAGGATACATAAAGGGTGATAGAACAAAACACATCTCACCAAAATTCTTCTTCACTCATGATCTACAAAAGAATGGAGACAATGATGTCCAATAGATTTGTTCATGTGATAATTTGGCAGATCTATTTACTAAGGCGCTCTTTACTGCTTCATTTGAAAAGTTGATTTACAACATTGGATTGCGTCGTGCTAGAAATCTTATTTGATGTATTTATGAGAGGGGAGTAAATACACGTTGTACCCTTTTCCCCTTAACTGAGGTTTTATCCCAATGGGTGTTCCTGGTAAGGTTTTTAATGAGACAACATGTTATGCGTATCAAAGATGTGTGTACTTTTTTTCCTTTACTAAGAAATTTTTTTCCCTACAGGTTTTTATCTTAGTAAGGTTTTAATGAGGCACACTATCTTCATGGATATCTAAGAGGGTGTTATGAATATCTTTATTGTAACCCCATAAACCCAGCCAAGAAAGAAGGGCCGAATTTAGGAAGTCACTTTGAAAAACTTTACCCTCAAGAAACTAATTTTATCTTTATTAAATCGTTTAACTCTTTTGAACAAAATACTCTAAAAATAATTATCATTCATCATATTATTAATTACCAAAAATTATAATAAAATATCCGAATTTAAAATAAAACATGCATACAGAAAATATTTCCAAATCCCAAATAGTCTCAAGTCTAAATTACAACCCGAATCTGATAAAATATAATGAAAATAATAATAATAACTTGAAAACTATGGTCCGTAGTGATGTGGAAATAAACTGAATATGCAAGAGGTCTTCCGAGTACCAGATTGCCTAGAGTCAAATATTTGAAAGATAAACTATAGATGAGTGAGCTATTGAGCCCAATGTGTCTCTAAGTGCAACAATAAAAAAACACAGTCTTTCTCAAAAATATCACAAGGTAAAACATGTCATGTTAAAAACACAGTGCATGAGATGATGCTAATATATAGTCATAATAACCAACTACAAACGCCAATCACAGTGGTGGCAAAGCCAACCGGTCACAGTGGAGGTAGTTCTCCTGAACCCCTCACCCCGTATTTCTCCGTTCACAGTGTGGTCAATCCACTCTTCCTCCGTACAACCCACTCCATGCATGATAAAATAATATTTATGAACACAGTCTCAGCACAGTATATCGTACTATATACGAGGAACACAGTTCAAAAGTTCTGATAATCTCATAAATCGCAGTATCACAGTATGCATGACATCTCAAATCACAGTAAAATATCAACACAGAAAATAGTCATGCAAATTTTGTAAAACATTTCACAGAATATAGCACAGACAAAGAACACACCTCTAGCGGCCAAAGCTCTAACGTCGATGCTGGCGCCTGTTGCGCGTAATAAGTGCTACGCAATTGTGCAAGTATACACGTTGCAAGTTATAGTATAAAAGATATCGTCTCCACAGGGATTGGTGCCACTTCAAGAATCTAGTCTCTTGCACTGTAAAAAAGTAAAAGAAAACACAAGTAAATGATTATAGGAGTTTCAACTAATAACTAATCTAGAAAGCAAATAAGTAAAAGGCGATGTAATTAAATGAGAGAGATAGGCCAGGTTATCATGAGTTAAGGTGTGATAGCCGATTGGATCGTCTTGGTAAAAGAGTACACGGGCAACGCAGTTGCCGTGGCAACTTGCACAACGGGGTTACCTTGGCAACTAATCGATGGTTGCATGGGCGACTACTTGGGCGTCTGGGCAGCAACCTTCAAGGTTCGGCAGAGCGTTCTTCAATGGTTTCTTCTTATCCCTAAGTCAAAACTCTAGCTACTTGTGCATGCCTTGATAATACATCCCTGCGTGAATCAAGGGTGAACAACAATCAATCTTGCACTCCTCTTAGCCGTTGAAATCCTTAACTTATTCCTAAGCCAGATTAATCTTCACCATCAATAGATTGAATAAAGATCATATTCATTCGTTTCATAAATCTAACTCTCCCGATATTAGATAGATAGATGAAGTCACGAGATCCTCTCTCAATTCACTCGCAAACAATAATAAGAACTAAGAATGAATAAACCTTGAATAGAAAAGTGCAAACTCTTATTACCTAAACAAAATCCAATAGTTTCTCACAACCACAAAACATAATAACCTTTGCCAAATAGATTTAGTTCATGGCTAGGTTCCAAAGAAACACAAGATAAATAATCCCTAGCATGAACCTAATTGAACAAGAAAGAAAAAGATAAAGGATGAAGCTTGTCGAAATCTTCCTTGCCCTAGATGCTTGTCGAAAATTCTCTCTTCTTGCTCTCTCTGAGTTGTCGAAATTCCCCTCTAATTTATAGGGCTAGGTCAAAGTCCTTCTTTGAGGAGGAAGTTAAGTTGGAATTAAATTATCTTTAAAGAATATAATTTTTTATTATAATTATATTCCTTCTAGAACTTCTCTTATCTTCTTGGAATTTAATTCTTCTTTAATCTCTTCATGGAAATCAAATTCCTTTGGGATTTAGCTTTGCTCCACATCATCTTGGGCTTGTCTAGTCATCAATTTCGACTACCATATCACATTGTTCTTTGTCGACAATTGCCCTGGCAACTGGCTCGGCGTCTCCTTCATGCATTGCCGTGGCAACTAGCTCGGCATCTTCTTCATGCATTGCCCTAGCAACTAGCTCTAGCCTTGCTTTGGCAAGTGATCCTGTACATACACACAAAACACACCAAAGCAGCATATTTTCCCACAAAAACATCCAAGTTATGTAATCAAGCTCAACGATGGAAGGAAACATGGATTAATGCATGAATGGCTAATTATGCAACTAATATGAGCCTAAGTCTAACAATAATATGAGTAAAAAGGGTAAGAAAAATAGTACTTTTGAACACTTATCACACCCCCAAACTCGAACTATTGCTTGTCCTCAAGCAATGCAAACTAATAATTACCTGCCAAGACTTCAATTTTCACAAACATTTAGCTTTGAACTTGATTTCAATTCTCAGAACCGGGGCACAAAGTATGATTGGCTTTTCATTTTTGGTAAACTTAGGAGTTACTCGAAATCAAACTATAATGCTTGTGAGTGTGTGCGGAGTTGTGTGCAAGTTGATTTTTCGAATTCTATGCAAACAAGAGGTTTTCAAATTACTTCATTGGGTTCTTTTTAACATGTTTTAACTAGAGCCAGTTTTGGGCACCTCTAGTGTTTTGTTTTTAGTTTTCTTAAGTTAACTTATTCGACTAGGGCCGGTTTCGGGCACCTCTAGCGATCAATTTTTTTAGCACATGCTAGAGCTAATTTCGGGCACCTCTAGCGATCAATTTTTTAGCATATGCTAGAGCCAATTTCGGGCACCTCTAGCATTCATCCAATTTTTATTCTAATCCCCCAATTTCTTTAATTATCAACCTAAGTTCACTAGAATTCCTTAAATCAATCAAACCACAATAGTGTTTCATCAAATTTAGCATCATAGTAAAATTCTAAGTTTTTCCATGGTTATCCTAGAATAAAAATTCTATCAATTAAGTGCATTGGCAAAGTCATCATCGGATATTCATCAAATATAGGCAATTCTTGTTCCAACTAAAGGTATGGAAAGCAATTTATGTATCCTAAATGTAATACTTAAGATGAATGTAACTAAACATGGTAACTACTAATAACAATCCCCCCCCAAACTCGAGTGAGACATTGTCCTCAATGCATGCATTAAAGAAAAATAAAAAAATGAAAAATAAAATGCAAATGAGGACTTACTCCGAGAGTTCGTCATCGTGGATGATTAGTTTCCTTTTGGTCGGTGTCTTGATTCTCTTGCTTGAACGCGATGGTTGTTTTCTTGTTGCCGGTGGTGGAATCGATACTCGTACGGGGTTGTCCTCATCGTCCTCTTCATCAATGTCATTGGCTTTTCGCTTGGAGGATTCAATTGGTGCGGTCTTTGTTGGTGCAATAGAGGACTCCTCCGAATCTGAAAAATCAGACAATGATTCCGTAGGAGTTGATTCGGGCATAGGTGCTTTACCTTGGACTTTTGCAGTGGTTGCCGGGATGTCTTTAGCTTTGGTTGCCATGGCGTCTTCAGGGTTGGTTGTCGGGGCATCCTCTGTTGTGATTGTCGTGGCAAGTAGTCGATAGTGAATTTCCTTAGCATGGTGGTTGTGAGTCTTGTTGTGGAAAAGAAAACAAAGAAAACCTGGAAACTAAAAGATAATGAAGAAAAATAAAATATCTCCTAAAAATAAAAATGAAAATAAAAAGAAAAAGAAAATATTGAAAGGATAGCATGCTCATGCATCTCCTAAAGTGACCACTTCTTTGTTATGTTCCATATGGGCACCATTGTAGTGTTTCAATCTTTGTCCATTAACTTTGAATTCATGTTTGTCAGTGATGGACTTGATTATCACGGCACCATGGGAGAATGGTTTGACAACTTCGAATGGTCCACGACCATCTTGATTTCAACTTTCCCGGGAAAAGCTTTAGCCGAGAATTGAATAAGAGAACTAGTTGCCCTGGTATGAATTGCTGCGGCAATAGTTTATAGGCGAGTGCACGGAATTCTTCTATCTCATTGAGGTCCAACAAACGCTTTTGTCTGGCACTTTCCCAATACATATTCACGGTCTTGATTGCCCAGTATGCCTTGTGTTCGATTTCCACCGGTAGATGGCATGTTTTGCCATAGACAAGTCGGAAGGGGGACATACCTAAGGGTGTTTTGAATGCAGTGCGATATGCCCAAAGCGCGTCATCTAGTCTTAATGACCAATCCTTTCTAGATGGATTTACAACTTTCTCGAGTATACCCTTCAATTCCAGGTTGGAAATTTCTGTTTGCCCGTTGGTTTGTGGGTGATATGTCGTGGCAATCTTGTGTGATACACCGAAGCGTTGCAACATCTTGGCAATAAGTCTGTTGTCAAAATGCTTGCCTTCGTCACTGATAATTGCTCTCGGCATCTCAAACCGTGTAAATATGTTTTTCTGCAAGAATCGTTGCATGGTCTTGGAATCGTTGTTGGGAACTGTAGCTGCCTCAACCCATTTAGACACGTAGTCGACGACAAGTAGAATGTAGAGGTTGCCGAATGAAGATGGGAAAGGTCTCATAAAATTGATCCCTCATACATCGAACAATTCCACCTCGATGATGTTCTGGAGCGGCATCTCATGTCGTCTAGAGATATTGCCCGTCCTATGGCAACGATCACATTGCTTGTAAAAGTTTTGGGCATCTTTGTACAATGTTGGCCAATACAAACTGGATTGCAAAACTTTGGCCGCGGTACGAGTTCCTCCAAAATGTCCTCCATAGGGTGAAGAATGGCATTGCCAGAGTACATTCTGTTGCTCTTCTTCAGGGACACATTGGCGTATAACCTGATCTGCACATTGTTTAAACAAAAGAGGCTCGTCCCAAAAGTAATGTTTAGCATCATGGCGGAACCGCTTCTTCCCTTGGTGAGTAAGGCCATAAGGTAAAATACCACAAACAAGGAAATTAACTAAATCTGCGTACCAGGGTATTGCCGAGGCATGTGCTGCCGTGGCGACTGCTCCCAAAATTGCCGAGGCGTGCGCGTCAAGGGCTGCTGCGGTATTGAGAGTTACCAAGGCGTCGAGGGTTGCCGAGGCATGCGCGTTTATGGTTGTTGAGGCAACTAAAAGTTGCTCATCCGGGAATGCATCGCATATCTCTAGATATGCGTCCTCCTCCCTATTGCGTTCTAAACGTGATAAGTGATCGGCCACTTGATTTTCTATTCATTTCCTGTCCTTAATTTTAATATCAAATTCTTGTAAAAGTAATATCCAACGAATCAAACGAGTTTTGGCATCCTTTTTAGCAAATAGATATTTGATTGTCGAATGGTTCGTATGAACAATTACCTTTGTACCAATCAAATAGGATCGGAACTTGTCAAATGTGAAAACTACAACTAGTAACTCTTTCTCCGTTGTTGTGTAATTCTCTTGAGCACTATTAAGAGTTTTACTAGCGTAGTATATCACATGGAATGTCTTACCTGTGCGTTGGCCTAGGACTGCTCCTACCGCGAAATCACTTGCATCACACATGAGCTCAAAAGGTAGCGTCCAATCTGGTGGAACGACAATGGGTGCCGAGGCAAGCTTTTCCTTTAGGGTTTCGAATGCTTGGGTGCAAGAATCATCAAAATCGAAGACTTTATCCTATTCAAGCAAATTGCACAAGGGTTTAGTGATTTTAGAAATATTATGAATGAACCTCCTGTAAAAACTTGCATATCCAAGAAAGCTTCGAATTCCTTTAACCGAACTTGGTGGGGGTAATCTCTCGATCACGTCCACCTTGGCTTTGTCTACTTCAATTCCCTTGGATGAAATCTTGTGGCCGAGCACTATTCCTTCATCTATCATAAAATGGCACTTCTCCCAATTGAGGACTAAATCAGTTTCTTCACATCTTGCCAACACCCTCTCTAAATTTCCGAGACAGTTGTCGAAGTTATTACCAAAAATAGAAAAATCATCCATGAAGATCTCAAGGAAGTCTTCGACCATGTCTGAAAAGAGTGCCATCATGCATCTTTGGAAGGTTGCCGGGGCGTTACACAATCCGAACGGCATCCTTCGGAAAGCATAAGTACCATATGGGCATGTGAAGGTTGTTTTTTCTTGATCTTCTGGTGCTATGGCAATTTGATTGTAACCTGAATAACCATCAAGTAAACAATAAAAGGGTTTACCTACAAGACGGTCAAGCATTTGATCAATAAAGAGTAATAGGAAGTGATCTTTCCTAGTGGCTTTGTTTAGCTTTCGATAATCCATAGAAACCCTCCAACCGGTCACAGTCCTGGTTGGAATGAGTTCATTGTTTTCATTACTTACCACCGTTATACCTCCCTTTTTCGGTACACATTGTACCAGACTTACCTATGTACTATCAGAGATAGGGTATATAATGCCGGCGTCAAGCCACTTGATGATTTCTTTCATTACAACCCCTTTCATGGCATGATTTAGTCTCCTCTGGACCTCAATTGAAGGTTTGTGATCATCTTCCAACAAAATCTTGTGCATGCACACTGTCGGGCTAATTCCCTTCAAGTCGGCAATTGTCCACCCTATTGCCTTTTTGTGTAGCTTCAACATTTTGATCAGCTTCTTTTCCTGCTCAGGCTGTAACTTAGAAGAAATAATTACAGGCAATGTATTATCGGTTCCTAAGTATGCATATTTTAGTTGCTCTGGCAATTGTTTCAACTCAAGAATTGGTGGTTGTTCAATAGAGGGTTTTTTGAGCTTACCTTCCTTACCTGAGTAATCCAGTGGTTCAAAGTATGTACCTGGTCGATTGACTAGCCAATTTGCCTCTTCTTGTTGTTCCTCATCGACTGGTTCTTCATACTCCTCAGGTTCCTCTTAATCGGCAATGTAGTTTCTGAGGCAACTAAATTCCTTGTCGAAGTTAAACTCTGTCGTGGCATGAAGAAGTTGGCATTCTTCTGGATCATCGGCATGCCTTAGTGTTTGGAACACATTTAGTTTAACTTGCTGGTCATTCACCCTCATTGTGAGTTATCCTTTTTCAACATCGATCAAGGTTCTCCCTGTTGCTAGGAATGGTCTCCCGAGAATGATAGGTGCATGCTCATCTGCTTCACAATCCAAAACAATAAAGTCAGCGGGAAAATAAATTTATCAACTTTTACCAGTATGTCCTCGATTTTTCCCTCTGAATGCACATAGGATCTGTCGGCTAGTTGTAGCATAACTGTTGTAGGTCTTGCCTTCCCGATTCCTAGTTTTTGGAAAATCGATTTAGGCATCAAGTTTATGCTAGCCCCAAGGTCGCATATTGCTTTCCCGACATAGTGGTTTCCAATGGAATAGGGTATTGTGAAACTTCCGGATCCTTTAACTTGGGTGGCATACGATTGTGCAACATTGCCATGCATCCCTCTGTTGCGGCAACTGTTTCAAACTCTCCTAGCCTTGTTCTCTTGGACACAATGTCTTTAAGAAACTTGGCATTTGTTCAATTGCTTCCACCAATGGCAAGTTGATGTGGACTTGCTTTAGGATATCAAGAAACTTCTTGAATTGATATTCTTGCTTTTGTCGCTTCAACCTTTGTGGGAATGGTGGTGGGAGTTGGATATCTTCGATTCTTTCATTGGTTTAGAACCTGATTGACGGCACTGCCGGGACAACTGGAGTTGTCGAGGCATTATCAATTGGGGTTGCCGAGGCATCCTTTCATTGCTTATTGTCGGTTGCCACGGCAATTCCTGGTTCAGCATCTGAGGCTTTGCCGCTAGGTTCGTCTTGATCTTTTTGTGGAGTTTTGTTTGATGAGCGGGTTTGAGTCTCTCTAAGTTGTTGGCTACTTCTAGTGGTGATTGCCTTACATTGCTCATGGCCAGTTCCTCTTGCGACTTCAGTATCGCTAGGTAAACCTCCTTGCGGTCTAGTATTCAGATTTTGAGCAAACTGTCCGACTTGATTTTCCAATGATTTGATTGTCGCCTATTGGTTTTGCAATCTCATCTCGGTCCTGTTAATAAAAACATCAGTTCTTTTTATGAAGTTACTATTCTCAGCCATATAAGATTCAGTTTTCATCAAAAAAACATTTAGAGAATTTTCCAAAGAACTAGATGTTGTCAGTTGTTGTTGCGGCAACTGTTGTCGTGGCATATTCTGCTGGAATTCCGATGCTTGTGCATTCTGATTGTTCTGGTTTAGAGTATTGTTGGGATTACTCCATGAAAAATTCGGGTGCTTCTTTCAAGCTGGATTGTATGTATTGGACATCACATTGTTGTTCCGATTGTAATTCCCCACATAGAAGTTGGATTTTGCATACATTCAGAAGAATCATGGTTATCACCACATAACTCACAAAAAGAATCCATTACCTTGACTTCATGTGTGTTGTTTGGTTTTTGCATGTTCTGGACCATCTTGGTTAAAGTGGCCAATTGTGCCGAAATTGAATCTGATGATCCTAGTTCATGTATTGTGGCTTGGCGTCTAACTCCTCCTCTTCTAGTAGAGGGGAATTGATAATCATTCTTGGTCAGCCTGTTTAGAATTTGTATTGCTTCCTCCGGCGACTTATCTAGAAGTATGCCGTTTGCCGAGGCATCTAGCATCATCCTTGTTGGTGTATTCACGGCGTTGTAAAACATTGTTACTTGAGTCCACACCGGGAATCCGTGTAGGGGGCATTTGTGTAGAAGTTCTCTATATCGCTCCCAAGCCTCGTACATGGATTCATCATCTGCCTGCCGAAAAGAAGTAATGTCATTACGAAGCTTATCAGTCAAATTTGTAGGATTGAACCGAGCAAGGAAATCACGACAAATATCGGTCCAAGATGCTATTGATCCGGCAGGAATGCTATTCAACCATGCTTTCGCCCTATCCCTCAGTGAATAGGGGAATAATCTTAATCGTAAAATATCGAGGGTGACTCCGTGTATTTTGAACGAGTTGCAAATCTCGAGGAAAGATTTAAGATGTTGACGTGTATCTTCAGTTGCTGAGCCGCCAAATTGACCAATTGTGTTGATCATATTAAACATTACTAGTTTCAACTCAAAGTGGTCGGCTTCAATTTCAGGTGCGACAACTCCTGGATTAAGTCCATCAAGATCTTCTTCAAGATAGTCTCGAATAGTTCTGTTTCATGCAAGAATCACTCCTCCTCCTGCTGGAACATCTTGATTCATATTGCCGCCTTGATTAGCCATTGCTACTCTTATCCTTCGCCTAAGTCTTTGTAAGGTTCGTTCGATTTCTGGATCAAAGGGATATTCTGGTGTAATCGGTCTCGCCCTGGTCATATACCAATGAAAAACCAAAGTTTGTTAGCCCTTTGAATCTTAAACAAGAAAAGTAAAAAAGAAAGTGCAAGAAAATAAAAACAAAGTCGCTATTGCCAATCCCCGGCAACGGCGCCAAAAACTTGTTGCATGTAATAAGTGCTACGCAATTGTGCAAGTATACATGTTGCAAGTTATAGTATAAAAGATATCGTCTCCACAGGGATTGGTGCCACTTCAAGAATCTAGTCTCTTACACTGTAAAAAAGTAAAAGAAAACACAAGTAAAGTATTATAGGAGTTTTAACTAATAACTAATCTAGAAAGCAAATAAGTAAAAGGCGATGTAATTAAATGAGAGAGATAGGCCAGGTTATCGTGAGTTGAGGTGTGATAGCCGATTGGATCATCTTGGTAAAAGAGTACACGGGCAACTCAGTTGTCGTGGCAACTTGCACAATGGGGTTGCCTTGGCAACTAATCGATGGTTGCTTGGGCGACTAGTTGGGCAACTACTTGGGCGTCTGGGCAGCGACCTTCAAGGTTCGGCAAAGTGTTCTTTAATGGTTTCTTCATATCCCTAAGTTGAAATTCTAGCTACTTGTGCATGCCTTGATAATACATCCCTGCGTGAATCAAGGGTGAACAACAACCAATCTTGCGCTCCTCTTAGCCGTTGAAATCCTTAACTTATTCCTAAGCCGGATTAATCTTCACAATCAATAGATTGAATAAAGATCATATTCATTCGTTTCTTGAATATAACTCTCCCAATATTAGATAAATAGATGAAGTCACGAGATCCTCTCCCAATTCACTCGCAAACAAGAATAAGAACCAAGAATGATTAAACCTTGAATAGAAAAGTGCAAACTCTTATTACCTAAACAAAATCCAATAGTTTCTCACAACCACAAAACACAATAACCTTGGCCAAATAGATTTAGTTCATGGCTAGGTTCCAAAGAAACACAAGATAAATAATCCCTATCATGAACCTAATTGAACAAGAAAGAAAAAGATGAAGGATGAAGCTTGTCGAAATCCTCCTTGCCCTAGATGCTTGTCGAAAATTCTCTCTTCTTGCTCTCTCTGAGTTGTCAAAATTCCCCTCTAATTTATAGGGCTAGGTCAAAGTCCTTCTTTGAGGAGAAAGTTAAGTTGGAATTAAATTATCTTTAAAGAATATAATTCTTTATTATAATTATATTCCTTCTAGAACTTCTCATATCTTCTTGGAATTTAATTCTTCTTTAATCTCTTCATGGAAATCAAATTCCTTTGGGATTTAGCTTTGCTCCACGTCATCTTGGGCTTGTCTAGTCATCAATTTCGACTACCATATCACCTTGTTCTTTGTCGACAATTGCCCTGGCAACTGGCTCGGCGTCTCCTTCATGCATTGCCCTGGCAACTAGCTCGGCATCTCCTTCATGCATTGCCCTGGCAACTAGCTTTAGCCTTGCTTTGGCAAGTGATCCTGTACATACACACAAAACACACCAAAGCAACATCTTCTCCCACAAAAACTACCAAGTTATGTAATCAAGCTCAACGATGGAAGGAAACATGGATTAATGCATGAATGGCTAATTATGCAACTAATATGAGCCTAAGTCTAACAATAATATGAGTAAAAAGGGTAAGATAAATAGTACTTTTGAACACTTATCAACGCCTCCCACGGTCTGAACTAGCTCTAGGTCTAGCTAAGTTAGAACCTACGAAGTAGAGTTCTCAATTAGATTCGTCTTCTAAAATAAATATTACTATGACACCTAACTGAAACTAAACTAGGAAACTCACGTATATTTCTCGCAGAAGGTGCAAAGGCTGGCTGAACAGGAGGTGGTAAAACGTCTTCCTCGGAATCGATGTCTTTTGAAACACATAAATAAATCTCATTAGGTCTCTTACACAACTTCTTAAATTTCTCAAAAATAGATTACAACACGCAAAACTATCAATTCAGGTTGAATTAGGCAAAACATGCTGCAAAAACGGACTCAAGATGTCGAGAAATGTCAAGATCAAGTTGGTTGAAAAAAGTCAACGGTCGGCATTAACTTTGACCGGTCAAGTCCACGCTGACATCATCACACAGTTCAACGATGACGCCATCACACAAGTCAATGCTAACGTCATCTCCCCCTAGTCTATGCTGACGTCATCTTAGGTCACGGGTCGGGTTGTTGGATCGGTTCACAAGTTGGTTCGGTTCACAAGTTGGTTCGGTTCACTACACGGTTCAGTCCAATTCAGCCCGATTCGGTCAGTTCACTCATGCATACAACCCTCCCACTCGGTTTGGCTCAACAGACCAGCCCCCCAAACCCTTGGCCATTTGAATGGCCCAAAAACTGGGCTTTCACTCCCACACGGGTCTAACCGGTAGTCCACAACACCCAACCTGAGGGTCTACTCTTACAACCTAAAACAAGGGTAACTCTCGAGACTGGTAGGGTTTCCAATCAATCCGAGTGGCGGCGGCTAGGGTACACAACAGCAGTGGCAGCGGTAGCAAAATTTGGGCACGACGGCATGGCACAACAAAAATAAAATGACCAAGTGGTCATCACCGACCAAGACCAAAACAAAAAATAGATTGGCAAGCATATCCCTAGCTTACCAACACTTACTCGAACGGAGAGGAGAGATTGGCGGCAAAGCTTACAGTGGCGTAGGAAAATGAAGGATTTTTGGTTCGGTAACTCACAAACGGCAGGCAACGACGCAAGCTGTAGCACGGGCGAGTTCGCAAGACGTGCGGCGAGGTGCAACGTCAACCACGGCGGTGGTAACGCCCTCAACGAAGGTTTGCCGGAGACCAAACGGGAGGGGAATGGTTGCGCAAGAATTTTGAGAGGGGGAGATATGGGTTGCGGCTGGCAGGGAAAAGAATGAAGAATGGCCTTTAGGGTTAAGCATTGGGATTAAATTCCCACATGAAAAAGGGTAAATTACGAGAGGGGTCCTCTCATTCTTTCCCGCATTTTCAGAAAGCCACCGAAGTTCCCACCATACACATTTTAGTCACCAAAATTGACTTACTCAACTCAATCCCCGAATTAAAATAGTTAGGTTTCAGATCCTTAATTCCCAAATTTCTAGGGTTTCAAATTAGGAATTTTGAAATTAGGGTTAGGGTTTTTTATTTAAATTTTTAGGGTGTTACAATTCTCCCCCTTGAAAGAAATTTTGACCTCAAAATTTACATGGAGCAAAAAGGTGTGGATAGTGAGCTTTGATGACGGCTCTGGGATCCTACGTAGCCTCATCGAAAACATGGTTGCACCATAACACTTTGACTATCTTGATGGTCTTCCTTTTGAGGACTTCCTTGTCGTGCTCCAGAATCTTAACTGGTTCCTCCTCAAAACTCACATCCGGCCAGATCTCAATCTCCTCAACAGGAATAATGTGGGACGGATCTGATCTATAACACCTCAACATAGAAACATGAAAAACATCATGAATGCGATGTAGCTCAAGAGGTAACTCAAGCTGATAGGCAACTGGTCCCACTCGACGAACAATCCAGTACGACCCAGAAAAACGAGGACTCAGCTTGCCCTTCCAACCAAATCTAAGCACTTTCCGCCATGGAGACACTTTTAGAAAAACCTCAACCCCCACCTCATAATCAATGTCTCAACGTTTTAGAACAGTGTAAGATTTTTGTCTATCAAAAGCAGCCTTAAGTCTATCCCGGATCAACCTGATAGTCTTCTCTGACTCACGAGTAATATCCAGACCCAATAATCAGTGCTCATTCAACTCGGTCCAACCTATGGGAGTACGACACTTACGCACGTACAGAGCCTCGTAAGGTGCCATCTGAATACTAGTCTGGTAGCTGTTATTATATACAAACTCTGGAAGCGGTAAGAAGTCCTCCCAACTGCCCCGATAATCAATCACACAACCCCTCAGCATGTCCTCGAAGATCTTAATAACGCGTTCTGATTGACCATCAGTCTGCGGATGATACGAAGTACTAAAGTTCAGCCGTGTACCCAGAACAGTATGAAGAGACTCCCAAAACTCTGTTGTAAACCTCGGATATTTTTCAGAAATAATAGACACAGGTACCTCATGCAGTCTCACAATCTCTGAGATGTACAATCGAGCTAGCTTACTAAGAGGATAATCAACTCGAACATGAATGAAATGCACAGATTTGGTGAAACGATCCACAATAACCCAAATAGAGTCCTTCTTCGACGAAGTCAAAGGAAGACCACTAACAAAATCCATAGTCACGCGCTCCCATTTCCACTGCGGAATCTCAATAAGCTATAAGAAACCAGACGGACGTTGATGTTCCGCCTTCACCTTCTGACAAGTCAAACACTTAGACACAAAATCCATAACATCTCTCTTAAGACCCTTCCACCAGTACCGCTCTCGGAGATTCTTATACATCTTGTCACCACTAGGATGCATAGAATAAGGACTATCGCGGGCCTCTCAGAGAATAACCTATTTCAGACCAAACTTCCTCGGTAAATAGTATCGACCTCGAAAACAAAGAATTCTGTCTTGATTAAAGGAGAAAACCCTAGATGTACCATCATTCACCTTTCTCATCTGATGCATCAAGAACACATCATTAGGCTGTTCTGCCTGAATCTCAGATACTAGTGTAGGAATAACCCGAAGTTTAGCCAACAGACTACCATCCTCATACAAACTCATACGAGCAAAAAGAGCTCTCAGATTAGAGATAACATGTCGACTCAAAGCGTCAGCTACCACAATAGCTTTACCTGGATGGTACTCAATCTCACAATTATAATCTTTAAGGAGTTCGAGCCAACGAAATTGTCTCAAATTAAGTTCCTTCTGAGTGAGCAGGTATTCTAGACTCTTATGGTCCTTATAGATGTAACACTTTTCCCCATAGAGATAGTGTCTCCAAGTCTTGAGAGCAAAAACCACGCAGCTAACTCTAGGTCATGAGTAGGGTAGTTACATTCATGCGCTTTCAGCTGTCGTGACGCATAAGCCACTACCTTACCATCCTGTATAAGCACACATCCCAGTCCAGTGTGAGAAACGTCACTATACACGGTGTAAGGTTTCCCAGACTCAGGTTGGATCAGAACTGGTGCCTCAGTCAATACTACCTTCAGTTTCTCAAAACTAGACTGTTGGGCCTCAGTCCACACGAAAGGAGCATTCTTCCGTAAAAGCTTAGTCAACGGAGCTGCAATGATCGAAAAACCCTCCACAAACCTCCGATAATAACCAGCCAAGCCCAAGAAGCTACAAATCTCAGAAACATTCTTGGGCTACTTCCAACCCATAATAGCTTCAACCTTATTCGGATCTACCTTAATACCATCCACAGAGACTACGTGCCCCAAAAATATCACCTCTTTAAGCCAAAACTCACATTTGCTGAATTTCGCATACAACTGTTTCTCTCTCAAAGTCTACAACACAATTCTAAGATGTTCATTGTGCTCTACCTCAAACTTAGAATAAACCAGGATGCCTTCAATAAACACCACCACAAACTGGTCCAAGTAGGGTTGAAATACCCTATTCATCATGTCTATGAATACAGCTGGAGCATTAGTCAATCTAAAAGGCATCACGAGAAATTCATAATTACCGTAACGTGTTCGAAAAGCTATCTTAAAGACATTAGAATCCTTAACCTTGAATTGGTAGTAACCAGATCCCAGGTCTATCTTAGAGAAAACCTTGGCACCCCAAAACTGATCAAAGAGATCATCAATACGCGAAAAGGGGTATTTGTTCTTTATTGTCAACTTGTTCAGCTTACGGTAGTGATGCACAAACGAAAAATCCCATCCTTCTTATTTACAAAAAGAACCGGAGCTCCCTAGGGTGAAACACTTGGCCGGATGAAGCCTCTATCCAACAACTCTTGCAACTGAACCTTTAATTCATTAAGCTCCTTTGGTGCCATAGACACATGAGCAGTGCCAGGATAAACCTCTATGCCAAATTTAATCCCATCTCGTTTAGGAGGTACACATGGCAGTTCCTTCGGAAAGACGTCTGGAAAGTCTCTCACTACCCGAATCTTATCCATCCCCGCATCTGACTGTCTCGAATCCAAGATGTATGCCAGATACACCACAGAACCCTTCTTGATCATCTTCTCAGCTTTAAGGACTGATATCACATTAGATAAGAATCTCTGACGTTCTCCTACTAAGACCACTTCACGGTTGTCAGATATTTTTAAGAAAGCCCTCTTCTATTCACAATCAAGCTTGACCCGATAGATAGACAACCAATCCATACCGAGGATTAAGTCAAACTCATTAAACGGTAGCTCCATTAGATTGGTAGGGAAAACTTCCCCTTGAATCTCAAGATGACAATTGTGGTAGATCTTATCAACATCCATTGGGTTACCCATGAGACTCTGAACGGTCACAAAAAAATCAGTCTTCCCTACCGAAATTTCTAAACCCCTAGCTACCGCACTCACCACATAAGAGTGCGTGGAACCATTATCAAGAAAAGCAAAGTATGGAATAGAATGAATAGAAAAGGTACCCACTATGATATTTGGCTGATCACGGTCTCCATGAGCTCTGGTAGAATATACCAACCCTGGTTATCTAACTCCAGAAGCAGCAACACCACTACTCTAAACTGGTCTACCCCTGCTAACTGAACCTGAAGCCACAAATTTTCTTTGCCCTCTGCCAGAGCCAGGTGTCTGATCAGAAGCTCGAGACTGATTTTTCAAGAAAGAGGCTGTGGGAGGTCGTGGACAAGCATTGAAGAAAGGATCACGAGACCCACACCTGAAACAAGCACCGGTCTGTCTAATGCATTCTCCACTGTGCTTCTCGTTACAAAACAAGCAAATGCACAAAGCCTGGGAAACTTTCGATCCACCTCCACTGGCCGTAAATACTACCGGTCTCAATCTCTGACTCCTCTGCTAATCAAAATCCTCTCTAGATCTTTTGCCAGAATAACCAACAGAACCCTGCTGAACGCTCGGAGCCGGTTGTTTCTTGCCTCTATCCCTGTCCTAAACTGTATGACTCTGTGCAAATGTCTCCATCCTCTCCACTATCTTAGCTCGACCAACCAACTCA
This sequence comes from Hibiscus mutabilis, assembly GCA_019671005.1. Taxonomy (NCBI): domain Eukaryota; kingdom Viridiplantae; phylum Streptophyta; class Magnoliopsida; order Malvales; family Malvaceae; genus Hibiscus; species Hibiscus mutabilis. Next base: position 11,459,447 of record CM033750.1, read on the forward strand.
CTGAATAGCTTGTCTTAAAACGGAGCCACTTTCTCACGAATTGGGAAACGCAGGCCTTTGAGAAACTCCTGACATCTGTCTTTTTCTGTGTCCACCAACTTAGGTGCATACTGAGACAACTCCACTAACCAAATCTCATAAGAAGATACTATCACGCCCTTCTACTTAAGGTCTATGAGTGTCTGACGATGATCAACTAAATACTGCTCACCCACATAACGGTTCTGGAATGCCTGACGGAAGGTCTCCCATGACAGTTGATCAGCTGACTTCAATCTCTGCTCAGGCTTCCACCAACATTGTGCTTCACCATGCAGCAGTGAAACAGCAGCTCTCAATTTCTTTTTAGCGGGATAGTCCATCTCCTCAAAGAGCCTCTCAAATCCTCCATCCATAACTCAGTATCAGATGGGTGATCATCAGACACACCCAAAAATACTCTCATCCCAGCACTCAAGAATACTGTAGAGATAGGCTTCCTCGAATTTTCTGACTAATCAAGAAAATATAGCAACAGCTTCCGATTAACAGTAGCACTATCCAGCTCCACAGTCTCACTGTCATCTGAATCCAACAAATCTTCACTAGGTAGATACTGATCATGAGCATCTCCATCACCAGACTGTTGACTCACAATCTGTTGTCCCGCTGGTGGCTGGTTTCCTCCCAGATTCTGCATCTCCTCCTGATCGCCCGTATGATCAATAACAGGATATGGTTCACTAGCGGTAACAGCTGCACTGCCTCAGGCTCGACCTCGACCTCTAACCGAAATGAGTTTAACACTCATACGGGGTGGCATAGTCTCTATCTACAAGAATAAGAACCTAGAGATTAGAGCTAGTACTGGAGTCTCAAAATTTTCAAAACACTTAAATTAATAACTAGGTAATCGATTATTTAGAAAATTTACAATTTACCCAAAACCATTATTATGCATGCAAAAATAATTTTCAGTTTAAGATTTCATGTGAACCTCACAGTCTAAGGGTTGAATTTGGCTCTAATACCACTAAATATAACCCTATAAACCCGACCAAGAAAGAAGGGCTGAATTTAGGAAGTCACCTTTGAAAAACTTTACCCTCAAGAAACTAATTTTATCTTTATTAAATCGTTTAACTCTTTTGAACAAAATACTCTAAAAATATTTATCATTCATCATATTATTAATTACCAAAAATTATAATAAAATATTTGAATTTAAAATAAAACATGCATACAGAAAATATTTCCAAATCCCAAATAGTCTCAAGTCTAAATTATAATCTGAATCTGATAAAATATAATGAAAATAATAATAATAACTTGAAAAATATGGTCCATACTGATGTGGAAATAAACTGAATATGCAAGAGGCCCTCCGAGTACCAGATCGCCAAGAGTCAAATATCTGAAAGATAAACTATAGAGGAGTGAGCTATTGAGCCCAATGTGTCTCTAAGTGCAACAATCAAAAACAAAATCTTTCTCAAAAATATCACAAGGTAAAACATGTCATGTTAAAAACACAGTGCACGAGATGATGCTAATATATAGTCATAATACCCAACTACAAATTCCAATCACAGTGGTGGCAAAGCCAACCGATCACAGTGGAGGTAGTTCTCCTGAACCCCTCACCCCTTATTTCTCCATTCACAGTGTGGTCAAACCACTCTTCTTCCGTACAACCCACCCCATGCATGATAAAATAATATTTATAAACACATTCTCAACACAGTATATCATACTAAATACGAAGAAACACAGTTCGAAAGTTCTGATAATCTCATAAATCACAGTATCACAGTATGCATGACATCTCAAATAACAGTAAAATATCAACACAGAAAATAGTCATGCAAAGTTTGTAAAATATTTCACAGAATATAGCACAGACAGAGAACACACCTCTAGCAGCCAAAGCTCTAACGTCGATGCTGACGCCTCCCACAGTCTGAACTAGCTCTAGGTCTAGCTGAGTTAGAACCTACGAAGTAGTGTTCTCAATTAGATTCGTCTTCTAAAATAAATATTACTATGCCACCTAACTGAAACTATACTAGGAAACTCACGTGTATTTCTCGCAGAAGGTGTAGGGGCTGGCTGAATAGGAGGTGGAGGAGGAGGTGGTAAAACGTCGTCCTCGGAATCGATGTCGTCTGAAACACATAAATAAATCTCATTAGGTCTCTTACACAACTTCTTAAATTTCTTAAAAATAGATTACAGCAAGCAAAACTATTAATTCGGGTTCGAATTAGGCCAAATGGGCTACAAAAACGGACTCAAGACGTCGAGAAATGTTAAAATCAAGTTGGTTGAAAAAAAGTCAACGGTTAACTGTCAAGTTGACTTTGACCGGTCAAGTCCACGCTGACATCATCACACAGGTCAACGCTGACATCATTACACAGGTCAACGCTTACGTCATCTCTCCCTGGTCTATGCTGACATCATCTCAGGTCACGAGTCGGGTTACCGGTCTTGTTGTTGGATCGGTTCACAAGTTGGTTCGGTTCACTACACGGTTCGGTCTGATTTAGCCCGGTTCGACCGGTTCACTCATGCATACAACCCTCCCACTCAGTTTGGCTCAACAGACCAGTCCCCTCAAACCCTTGGCCATTCGAATGGCCCAAAAATTGGGCTTTCACTCCCACAATGGTCCAACCGGTAATCCACAACAGCCAACCCGAGGGTAGACTCTTACAACCCAAAATAAGGGTAACTCTCGAGACTGCTAGGGTTTCTAATCACTCTGAGTGGCGGCGGCTAGGTTACACAACAGCAGCGGCAGCAGCGCAAGTCAAGGCAACGGTAGTAAGATTTGGGCACGACGGCATGGAACAACAAAATAAAATGACCAAGTGGTCATCACCGGCCAAGACCAAATTAGAAAATATATTGGCAAGCACATCCTAGCTTACCCACACTTACTCACTCGAACGGAGAGGAGAAATCGACGGCGGAGCTTGCAGTGGCGTAAGAAAACAAAGGATTTTTGGTTCGGTAACTCACAAACGGTAGGCAACGGCGTAAGCTGTAGCACGGGCGAGTTTGCAAGACGTACGGCGAGCTGCAACGTCAACCACGGTGGCGGTAATGCCCTCAACGGAGGTTCGTCGAAGACTGAACGGAAGGGGAAGGATTGCGCAAGAATTTCGAGAGGGAGAGTATGGGTTGCGGTTGGCAGGGAAAAGAATGAAGCATGGCCTTTAGGGTTAAGTATTGGGATTGAATCCCCACAATAAAAAGGGTAAATTACGGGAGGGGTCCTCACATTCTTACCCGCATTTTCAGAAAGCCACCGAAGTTTCCACCTTACACCTTTTGGTCCCCAAAATTGACTTACTCAACTCAATCCCCAAATTAAAATATTTAGGGTTTCAGATCCTTAATTTCCAAATTTCTAGGGTTTCAAATTGGGAAATTTGAAATTAGGGTTAGGGTTTTTAATTTAAATTTTTAGGGAGTTACATTTATTTATGGTAGATATCCATATATTAAATGAGACTTTAATGTACTTTATTATTAGGCTTTAATACCCATTGGAATTAAGGTTTCCATCTTATGCCTATAAATATAGAGTTTGGAGAAAGCATTGTATTGAACACTACATTGAAATAATACAAGTCTCTCTTTCTCTCTTTGTCTCTCATCTTGTTCTTGTTAATCTCTTTGTTCTTACTTTTCTTTACATTATTTACAACACGTTATCAGCTCGAGTTTGCTCAGAAATTTTTAGTCAGAAATCAAGCGGTGCAACCTTCGCCTGTCGTCGAGCCCTCTGCAGCTGCTAAAGCGGCAGAGCCTCATTTACTATCCTTAATTTTACCAAGTGATCGTAAAGATGGAAACTTTTCTATCTTAGGTCATTAAGATCACTAGTTTTCCCATTATTCTGCAGTATGCACATAGTCTGATTATTTGTAATGACTCGGATTTTATAGTCTGAGAGTCAGGTTAACCCGAGGTGTGGGCCTCACTTTTGGGCTAAGTGTTGGGCTTTTGAGAGACTTTTTGGGCTTGCCATTATTGTTGGGCTTGCTTAGTTGGAATTGGGCTTGGTTTAGGATGAAAATTGTGAGGGGTAAAATGGTAATTTCATAATAGAAGACAAAAAGGCTGGTGGTATTTAATTTTTTCTCTGCAGAAAAGTGGACCTTATGAGATCATCTTGGTCCTCTTGTCCCCCTCCCCCTTCCACTCTCATTTCCTTACCAAGAACCCAAAGTTCAAGGTCAAATCTTTGAGAGTTTGAGTAAGAATCTCATTTAGGGCAAGAAGGGAAGTTTGTTCAGCATCTCAAGATCTTTTATCCAAGGAAAGATCCATTTGGAATAATGGGGGAAGATGTTTTGCTGGGTTGAAGAGGAAGAACGGGATTGATTAATTGGAGGCTTTCTTCCCAGCTTTAATTCAAGGTTAGTACACTATTAACTCCTATAGTTTCCTGGAAATCATGAAAATAGACATTGTTGTATGTTTATAGTGTTTTGGTTGAGATGAAACCTTGGTTGCTCTTTAATGGTGATTTCAAGATTTGATGTTAATAAGGCTTCAAATTGGTAGAAAACAACCATAAACACTTTCTATAAATTATAGGTTGAGTTCGGAGGTTTACTATTTTGAATTCGGGTTTAAAATGAGATTTTTGAACTCCAGACTCAGAGTTTTGGGTTTGAGTATTGGTACGGGGGTAAGGGTACCGGTGTTGCTCTCTAAGAAATGATCAATTTTTATGCAGGGCGTACCGGTACGGCTTCTCGCGAATCAGTACACATGTTGTGTTTGAAATTCTAGTAGCTAGTTGGCCTACCGGTACGCAAAAGGGCGTATCGGTACCACTATTCCATTGAGGTTAGGATCGGTACGAGGTTAAGCGTACTGGTACTAAGGTACCGATACGCGGGGAAGTGTATTGGTACGGGCTATTCAGCTTTTTTGGAACCCTAATTGAGTATCGGTACCCGTAAAGGAGTATATGTACCCATAGGGGAGTAGCGATACCCACATAGGAGTACCGGTACTCGATGGGCAATCTGCTCAATAAATTCAAGTTTGCGTTCAAGGGTTCCATAATTCGAGACAAATGGTCTTGGGGATCTTTTAAGGTATAAAATGAATATTAAAACTGAGGAACGAAGTTTTAAACCCGTAAGTGAAATAAATGGCTAATAACTTGGTAAATAATTAAGGAGTTACCTTTGGTAATAAAACGGTGTGGGCTAACGAGTCAAATAAGGGATTATTTGAATACTACTCCATAATGTACTAGCAACTCAATAATGTAAAATATTGATGTGCTGTCGCTTAGCAACATTAGGGGATCCTTGGGATCTCGTTGCTTGTATGCCTGATAGGTATTGGTTGGTTTATATGTTGATGTGTCGTGCCATGTGGGCACTTGATTGATGGGATCCGAATACCCAATGAAGAATGTTGCAACACTACGGTTTGAGATGTCGAATGGAGGTTACCGATGCTATATGACCGAGGCCTCATTCGAAGATACTCGATGGAGCATTCTGAGTATGGGTGTATGTTCTGATGCTACGTGACCCGGCCTCACCCAGGGTGTATGTTTCGATGCTAGATGACCCGGCCTCACCCAGAGAGTAGATGCTCGAGGGATTATTTCGAGCAAGGGTGTATGATCCAATGCTACGTGACCCACCTTACCCAAGGTGTATGTCCCGATGCTAGGTGACCCAGCCTTACCCAGAGAGTAGATACTCGAGGGATAATTTCGAGCAAGGGTGTATGATTCGATGCTACGTGACCCGACCTCACCCGGAGTATGTACTGATGCTTTGTGACACAGCCTTACTCCAGAGTTGTGTTATTGATTGTTGATGTTATGTTTCCTTGGTGATCTAAAGAGATCTTGGGCTTGGTTGGGCCTTGTGTGCCATGATTAATGATTGTTATGAGGTTTGCATGTGTTTAGGCGGCTAGTGGTAGCACCCTTGTTATCTTGCCATGATATCATATCTGTAGCATTGTTATTATTTATGATTTGCTTGAAGCATGGTTGAGTGGTGGTGTATCCACTAAGCTTTGTTAACTCAACATTCAGAATCATTGTTTTCGTTCGTCGGTTTGTAAGTTTGGCTTGTCTGCTTGGAGGAGCACCATTAGTGACAGATTCTGGCGCCTCGTCTCTTCAGAGTACATTATTTAGGTCCTTGGGCTACGTATTCGCAAGAACCTATTGTATATTCTAAATTATATTTCGATTTTCAAATGATCGAGTCAAAGGTTTATGATGTAACTTTAAAAGGAGCTCATCTATATATGTTTTCGAAGATTTATTTTGTTCTATTAAATTGTAATTAAATGGATTTTCATAATGGATTTGTGGATTGGGCTAAACTAGGTCAAAATTTTAATGGTTGGGTTTCAAGCGTGAGGCCCAAATGTAACATCTGGGTCGAGGGTGTTACATTTAGTGGCATCAAAGCCTAGGTTTAGCCAGTTCTACGAAAATCCCCAAGTGGTTAGGAGTCATGAATAGGTGTCTAGCGAATATGAGCCTGTGTCTATGTTGTACTCTTTCAAGACTAGAATCTAGAGGGTGCTATGTGTTCGCGTGTGTCGCTGGTTGCGACATTAAGATAGGTTCGATCGCTGTCGTGAGGGTCGTGATGATGGCTGATTGGTTTGAGGGTGATTCTGATATCAGAGTTATCTCAGACATTAAGCTTGGGATTATGAAGGAACAGAGAAGTGAGGGTGTGCCCTCCTCCTTTCGTTTGAGAAGTAATCATGGTTATCTGTCGTAAGCTACCTTGGAGCCTTGAGTTCATAGTGAAAACCTCCAGTGGCGAGATTTCACGTGTTGGTAGATGACACTTATGAGACGAAATTAAGAGGACTTGCTTTTGATTGACTAGTGGTGGAATGTCAACTAAAGGTCCCTCCATTCATGGAAAAAGGTCCTTGATGGTAGGGTACCATGTGGTGGGGATGTGATACAGCTGATAGACATGTGTTTTTGTTTAATGTAGAGAGGTACTTGATGGTTATGAGATTCTAAGTACACTCTTAGTAAGCCGAATGCTTGGAGATTCGAGAGACGTGTACTTGCTATAAATTGATTACAATAATGGTAAGAAGGACATCGTTGAAATTATGCAAGGTAATACTCGAGTAGGGCTCGAGGATGAGTGTTTAATAGACTCTGTGGAGTTATCTTTTTTAGAGAGTTGTTATAATCTTGGTTACTGGTTATTTGTTCAGACGAGCTAGCTTGATATGTCAAGCGTCATGTTGGAATCTTAAGGTTCATAGAGAACCGAACCCTTGGTTGAGAATCATGAACTATCACCTTCATAATGCAATTCAGGATAGTTGGTTGAGTGGCGCGAAACACAACCATAAAAGTCGCAAAGAGAGTTATGTTTCTCAAACGGGAGAAGTAATGTTATGAATCAAAGAATATTGAATGGTATAGGGAAGAATAACCTGAATGAGCAAATAAGTGGTTAAAAGACACTCGGAGATTTTGAGGTAGTTGTGAAGTAGTCTTGGAAGCGATCTTGATTGTAATGTTCCATTCCTAAAGGCAATGTGTATGAGTGGCGAAAAATTGTTGAATTGGGAGCTCAGCTCGCATTTCTAACAAGGTATATCTTCTGGGTTGCGTCCAAAGAGATGTACGTCAGTGAGGTTCGCTTGGGAGAGATAAGAGACTAGTTCTGGCATTTGGTTCAGAGTGTTAAGACAGTGTTTGAGTATAAACAAGATTCTCTACGATTGAGCCGTTATACCTTAAAGTTAGTTGCTACCGAAGAGTAATGGTGTATGAGGTTTAGACTTGGATTAGAGAACCGCCTATAGATACGTATAACAGCGGGTTCACTTGGGATATTTTTAGGGTTAGATGATTGTGAGAAGGCACTCAAATAACTTCAGGGTCAACGTCGAGTCAGTTTGAGGATTCCACAGTCCGCGTTGTGGGGGCCCAGGACATCATGAGATTCTTTTCAGGTTCTGTTGAGAGGTTTCGTGCTGAGTGGAGATCAAAGAGAGTTGTTACAAATCAGCTACCGAGGGTTAGTTAGAAATTTAGATTGAGAGTTTGTAAAAAGCTTCTCAACTTCTGTTATAACGGAAAGTATTGAGGGTTCGGCCCTAACGCCTTTCCCACCGGTTTGTGAGCCTTGGGGTTGACATCACCTTGAGTTATATTTTTTGCTTGGGGAATTTTTTATGAGTTCCAGACATCGGGTCACATGGCAAAGGACTGCTCAATCATGGATGAGTATCTACCAGTTCAGTATTTGAGGTTGACTTCTTATGGGCATAGTCAAGGTTCTTTGAGAAGCGGTGTTGGGTCGTTGTCGAAGTATCAAGGTGGAGGTCAAGTGAGATCTACAGTTAGAGTCATCACACGAGCTTTTGTTAAATAATATGTTATTCATGCCAAAAATGACAAGCTTGTTACCGAGGGTGTGTTAAACGATTGGGTCCCATTGTGGTTTTCAGTTTCTTGATGGCTGTTTGATTTCTTGTTCTTACCTTGGCAGATGTTTTTATCGAGCGGGTTCTGTGATAAGTTTCCTTGATGTTGATATTGGTTTAGAAGAAGATGTTCGGACCTTTGAGGATAGTTTGGTGGGTTCGATCCCTGGTAGAGCTTGGTTGTGGTAGCAGTTTCCTTTTGGAACCAAAGTGGCTCGGTTGGTAGAATCGTTGATCATAGATTCGTATCTATTTTTGTAGTAGTGGGTTCAAGTAAATGAGGTGTTAAGCTCTGTCTTAGTTGACCAAGTCGAGGGATAAGGTGTTGATTTCCAGATAGTTTGGCGGTAGAACTTGATTAATAGAGTTCTCCAGTTCTTGAACATGTGAATCATAATGTTGTCAATAATTGAAGAAGTGCCCGGTAATGTACCTTCAAAGAAGTGTCGCGTTTCGAATACGGGAGAGGGTTGAATTTAAGAGTTGGAAGTGCGAGAAATAGTAAAGAGGTTGATATTCGTGATGTGATACCTTTCGGAGTGAGTTCGGCAGAGCGATGTCTGATAGTGTTATTGTGGTTATCCGTTGTCATTTTGCTCTTACGTTCGTTTTGAGTTAGCTCTGGATGTTGGGAATGAATTGTTGGAGAGTCTTGTGTAGAGTTGAGAATTTATGTTAAAAGTGTTGGATACAAAATTATTGTGGAGAAAACCAAGGGCCGCATGGCATGTGTGGACGAGATGATGGTTAGATCATCAGTAGTTGCATCTCCTTCCCTCAATTAAATTTTGAGGACAAAATTTCTTTAAGGAGGTGAGAGTTGTAACGACCCGGATTTCAGAGTTTGAGAGTTGGGTTAACCCGAGGCGTGAGCCTCACCTTTGGTTCGAGTGTTGGGCTTTCGGGAGCCTTTTTGGGCTTGCCATTGTTGTTGGGCTTGCTTAGTTAGAATTGGGCTTGTTTTAGGATGCAAATTGTGAGGGATAATATGGTAATTTCATAATGGATAACAAAAAGGCTGGTGGTGTTTAATTTTTTCTCTGCAGAAAAGTGGACCTTATGAGATCATCTTGGTCCTCTTGTCCCCCTTCTACTCTTATTTCCTTACCAAGACCCAAAGTTCAAGGTCAAATCTTTGAGAGTTTTAGTAAGAATCTCGTTTGGGGCAAGAAGGGAAGTTTGTTCAGCATCTCAAGATCTTTTATCCAAGGAAAGATTCATTTGGAATGGTGGGGGAAGATGTTTTGCTAGGTTGAAGAGGAAGAACAGGATTGAGTAATTGAAGGTTATTTTCCCAGCTTTAATTCAAGGTTAGTACACTACTAACTCCTATAGTTTCCTGGAAATCATGAAAATAGACATTGTTGCATGTTTATGGTGTTTTGGTTGAGATGAAACCTTGGTTGCTCTTTAATGGTGATTTCAAGATTTGATGTTAATAGGGCTTAAAATTAGTAGAAATCAACCCTAAACACATTCCATAAATTATAGGTTGAGTTTGGAGGTTTACTATTTTGAATTGAGGTTTAAAGATGAGATAATTGAACTCTAGACTCAGAGTTCTAGGTTCGAGTACAGGTACGAGGGTAAGCGTACCGGTACTGCTCCCTAAGAAATGATTAATTTTTTATACAGGGAGTACTGGTATGACTTCTCGCTTATCGGTACCCATGCTGTGTTTGAAATTCTAGTAGCTAGTTGGCGTACCGGTACTGCTCCCTAAGAAATGATTAATTTTTTATACAGGGCATACTGATACTTCTCGCTTATCGGTACCCATGTTGTGTTTGAAATTCTAGTAGCTAGTTGGCGTACCGGTATGCAAAAGGGTGTATCGGTACCACTGTTCTATTAAGGTTGGGATCGATACGAGGGTAAGCATACCGGTACTAGGGTTCTGATATGCGAGGGAGCGTATCGGTACGGGCTATTCAGCTTTCCTTCGAACCTAAATTGAGTATCGGTACCCATAGAGGAGTGTCGGTACCCATAGGGGAGTACCGATACTCGCTGGGCAATTTGGCCAAGAAATTCAAGTTTGCGTTCAAGGGTTCCATAATTCAAAACAAAGGGCCCTGAGGGTCTTTTAAGGTATAAAATGAATATTAAAACTGAGGGACGGAGTTTTAAACCCGTAAGTGAAATAAATGGGTAATAACTTGGTAAATAATTGATGAGTTGCCTTGGGTAATAAAACAGTGTGGGCTAACAAGTCAAATAAGGGATTAATTGAATACTGCTCCATAATGTACTAGCAACTCAATAATGTAAAATATTGATGTGCTATCGCTTAGCAGCATTAGGGGATCCTTGGGATCGCGTTGCTTGTATGCCTGATAGGTATTGGTTGGTTTATATGTTGATGTGTCGTGCCATATGGGCACTTGATTGATGGGATCCGGATACCCAGTGAAGAGTGTTGCAACACCACGATTTGAGATGTCGAATAGAGGTTACCGATGCTATGTGACCCGGGCCTCATTCGAAGATACTCGATGGAGCATTTAGAGTATGGGTGTATGTTCTGATGCTACATGACCTGGCCTCACCCAGGGTGTATGTTCTGATGCTAGGTGGCCCAGCCTCACCCAGAGAGTATATGCTCGAGGGATGATTTCGAGCAAGGGTGTATGATCTGATGCTACGCTACCCGGCCTCACCCAGGGTGTATGTTCCGATGCTAGGTGACCCAGTCTCACCCAGAGAGTAGATGCTCGATGGATGATTCTGAGCAAGGGTGTATGATACGATGCTACGTGACCTGGCCTCACCCGGAGTGTATGTACCGATGCTTTGTGACCTGGACTCACTCCAGAGTTGTGTTATTGATTGTTGATGTTATGTTGCCTTGGTGATCTGAAGAGATCCCGGTCTTGGTTGGGCCTTGTGTGCTATGATTAATGATTGTTATGAGGTTTGCATGTGTTTAGGCGGCTAGTGGTAGCGCCCTTGTTATCTTGCTATGATATCATATTTGTAGTATTGTTCTTATTTATGATTTGCATGAAGCATGGTTGAGTGGCGGTGTATCCACTGAGCTTTGTTAACTCAACGTTCGGAATCGTTGTTTACGTTCGCAGGTTTGTAGGTTTGGCTTGTCTGCTTGGAGGAGCACCATCAGTGACAGATTCCGGCACCTCGTCTCTTCAGAGTACAGTATTTAGGTCATTGGGCTCTGTATTCGCGGGAACCTATTGTATATTGTAAATTGTATTTCGATTTTCAAATGATCGAGTCAAAGATTTATAATGTAACTTTAAAAGGAACTTCATTGTATATGTTTTCGAATATTTATTGTGTTCTATTAAATTGTAATTAAATGGATTTTCATAATGGATTTGTGGATTGGGCTAAACTAGGTCAAAATTTTAATGGTTGGGTTTCAGCCGTGAGACCCAAATGTGTCATCCATGTCGAGGGTGTTACAATATCCATATATTAAATGAGACTTTAATGTACTTTATTGTTAGGCTTTAATACACATTGGAATTAGGCTTCTCATCTTATGCCTATAAATATAAAGTTTGGAGAAAGCATTGTATAGAACACTACACTGAAATAATATAAGTCTCTCTCTTTCTCTCTTTGTCTCTCATCTTGTTCTTGTTCATCTCTTTGTTCTTACTCTTCTTTACATTATTTACTATAGATTATTTTTTATTTATCTTCCCTTGAATGTAATCTTTCTTCTCCGATGTAAGATATTGCCTTGGTTCATTTTCATTACTATAAGGGAGATTTACCAGTTTCCCAGAGCAAGATCGTTAAATTATGTGATTTAGATCTAAGTTGTGTTGTAATTACAACTTTTTTATGTTTGTCCCTCCACAACATTACTTTGAAGGCACATCGTATCTTACAACACCCAACATTGTTAGTTTAATGTTTGAACAGCCAGTATATTTAGAAAGAACTGATATATTATAGTACTCCCTCTGTCTTATTAAATTTGTTTTTTATTGATTTTTTTTAATTTTAACCCAACATTATTTAAAAGTTATTATTGATAAAAATGTAAAAAAATTATAAACCTTTAATCAAGTAATTTTAAAATATATGTTTTATAAAATTTAACTGTTTAAAATATTTAAAATAATTATGATTAAATTTAAAAAAAAACTAATTTTAAAAAATAATAAAAGATAAAATTAATGGGAAGGAAGAAGTAGTAAATTGTTTTGGCAGTAGATACGAATGAATACACGTGCTTTGGAATATCTTTATTGACTATTCAATACGATTCATACCCACCTAGTCTGACTGCTTTAACTGAATCGTTTAGGGCCAAAAACTATTTTTTAACCGCCGACATTGAACTTATTTACCGATTAATCAGATCAAATTTTGTAGAGGGTAATTATAAGGATGATCTTCTTAATTTTCTTCTCTATTTACAACTTTAAGATTTTAAATTTTAATCATGCTTAAAAAACATATCAACTCATCCTATTAGATTAGATCAATTGATTGTTAATTAAGCCATAAACTATTATGTATAGCTATAGACGCAGACGGTATATTCATAGAATAAACCATGTGTATTATATCGGTATTTTTACCTAAATATTTCATTTTTTAATTTTATTTACAAATCTGACATCCAAAAAACGTTAATTCCTGATTTAGCATTACTTGCTAGAACTCGTGTGGTGATGAGTTTTCAGGATTTTTTTTATTTTTAACGAGTCTTTTACGAAATTCATATAAAAAACATTAAAAATAATATTTTACGAAACTAGTCATACCAACCAGACGAGTTCCATAAAAAATTATGAGAACTCGTCATATCAATAAAACGAGTTTTAGATATGGGTGTAAGATTAAAATTAATATTTTTTTGGAAAAAAAAAAACAGAATATTCGGGTAAGAAGCCATGTGTTTCAATTTCAGGTCAATTCAAAATAAATAAATTATTTGAGAGAGAAATGCTTTAATCTGATCGAATATGTACGTTTTAGACAATTTGATATGCTATTCTTTTTTCCAACTTTGACGTTTCTTTTTGAATTTCTTTTCCCGACGTATCGAAAAATTAGTTGTTATATTTTGATTCAAATTTTAATTAGTAATTAAGTTGAGTTTTATTATAATTTTAGTGGTTGAAGATTACTTGATAATTAGCATTTATTTTAATGAGCAAATATCTATTTTACGAAACTCGTCATACCAACCAGACGAGTTCCATAAAAAATTAGGAGAACTCGTCATATCAATAAAACGAGTTTTAGAAATGGGTGTAAGATTAAAATTAATATTTTTTGGAAAAAAAAAACAGAATATTCGGGTAAGAAGCCATGTGTTTCAATTTCAGGTCAATTCAAAATAAATAAATTATTTGAGAGAGAAATGCTTTAATCTGATCGAATATGTACGTTTTAGACAATTTGATATGCTATTCTTTTTTCCAACTTTGACGTTTCTTTTTGAATTTCTTTTCCCGACGTATCGAAAAATTAGTTGTTATATTTTGATTTCAATTCTAATTGGTAATTAAGTTGAGTTTTATTATAATTCTAGTGGTTAAAAATTATTTGATAATTATGATTTACTTTAATGAGTAAATATTTATTTTAGGTAAGAGATCTTATTGAATAAGGTTTCTTGGTAACCAAGTATTTGAGCCTATAAATATACACTAGGTATAATGAGTTATGAGAGAACAAGAGAATGAGAGTTAGAGAGAATTATTCTCTGGAGAGATGTAACTACTTTTAGGTTCTCTACAACTATTGTGCCCGCGTTGTAGAGATGAATATTGTAGGGATGTTGGGATTTGTACACCGGGTTTTGGGATTACATGGGTTATTGACAACCGTCGTGAACTGTCAAATAAATATTCTTTAATCTCAAATAAAATAAATAAATAAATAATGTAGTAATAGAGAAGAAGGGTCGATCCGCAGGGACTAAGGAGCTTCTGATATCCGGAGGTTTTGATTCTAACTGTTACGAGAAAATAAAGTAAATGGGGGGTTTGATCGAGAGAGCTAGAAAATAAATATAGAGTAAAAGCGAGAATGATGGAAGTAAATTTCAAGAATTAAACCAATTTAATAAAATAGCCTCAGGCTTCGCTTGACTCATTTCCAATCGATCATTGAATAAGATTTTTACTCCGGATAAATGTCGGTTACAGTCTACAAGGCCCAATTAACTTGTTTTTCTCTCCGGTAAACCGATAATCCAAAATCAATTTTTAAATTTCAGCTTTCTAGCTAGACTAACCACGACTATCAGCGTTAGAATAAAACAGTTTTTGAATATGGAAAAACCCAACTCGGACTATGTTGTCTCAATGAGAATCGAATCCGATCTCAATTTCTCTTAGCGAGTCCGTCGCTAAGTGTGTTCATAGGAAGTCGAATATGCTACAAGCCAATCCTTCCTCCCAACTATAAATCGAAACAACATTCAAACCAACGAGCTTTTTTGAAATGAATGTGTTAAGATTTTTAAAAGAAAAGCCGATTGCAAATCCAAGTTTGCAGAAAATTGAGAAATATATTCGAAGTTATAAAGTGCTTTTCGATTCTCACGATCAGAATTGAGTTGTTGCTAAAGCTCTCGGCTTGTTGGAAAATTAGCCGAGCATGATTATGGTAAAAATCATACTCGACATTTTAAAAGGAAATAAATAAAAACTTGAAAATAAAAACGTAAAGAAAGAAAAGAATTTTATAAAAATTAGAAAGCTAGAACAAACTAAGAATAGGATATGAGAGATATCTTTCTAGCTTACCCCAATGGGGTATTTATAGTATTCTAAAACCCTAAAAATAACCTAGAGATGATAAAAGATAATCCTTGAAAATATTTAAATTAATTCCTAAAAACAAAAGATAGTTTCTAATTTGAATTTTAAATGCAGCTGATCCGCTCATCCGTCTACGCTGACTAGACCTTCTAGAAGCCCCTGTTTGGACCTTCTAGAAGCCACTGACTGGACGCCACGTCAGACACTTCATGCCCAGATTCATGCCCACTAGCACAGCCTTGATTCCAGAAAATAAAACTGCAAAATGTTGTCTTTTAAGTGCAAATTCCAGAATTGTATCCCTGCATAGAAAACGCATAAAAACACTTAAATCAGTAACATGAACTAACTATTAAAGGCATAATTAAAGATAAAATGGTAGCCAAATAAACTACTTATCAGTTATCATGTATTTTTACTCTTCGGGTTCTCTACGTTATTAGTGGATTGTTTGTTTCTCTCGTCCGTAGAGGTAGGCTATGCTGAACCACGTTAAATCTTGTCTAATATGCATGTCTTGGTTATGTCGTTATTGCTTTGGTTATTTTGCCACATATCAAATTCCTAACAAATGGTATCATGAGCTATGGTTCGAGCTGCGCTATTGTGGAGGAACTTTTGTTGCAGATTTTGCGGTGCGATGTTGGAGACATGCCAGAGGAGTATTGCTGCAACGAGCTTTCAGTTGCAGGGGGTAATTCTCAAAATTCAACGGTGCTTCAATGGATACTACGTAACAATTGGAGTTTTTGAAGACTTGGCGGCGGTGCTTCAACGAATATTTGGCTTACGTAAAAATTGAAGTTGTTGAAGACTTGAAGACCAATGCTCGAATAAAATTTGTGTCAAGGGGGAGATTTGTTATATTTTGACTCAAATTCTAATTGGTAATTAAGTTGGGTTTTATTGTAATTCTAGTGGTTGAAGATTACTTGATAATTAGGATTTAGTTTAATGAGTAAATATCTATTTTAGGTAGGAGATCTTATTGAATAAGGTTTCTTGGTGACCAAGTATTTGGGTCTATAAATATAGACTAGGTGTAACCCTTTGAATTGTGAGAGAACAAGAGAATGAGAATTAGAGAGAATTATTCTTTGGAGAGATGTAATCACTTTTAGGTTCTCTACAACTATTGTGCCTACGTTGTAGAGATGAATATTGTAAGGATGTTGGGAAGAGTGTTTTGGTTCCACCGAGTCATGGGATTTGTACACCGGGTTTTGGGATTATATGGGTTATCATGTATTTGTACTCTTCAGGTTCTCTACGTTATTAGTGGATTGTTCGTTTCCCTCGTCCGTGGAGGTATGCTATGTTGAACCACGTTAAATCTTGTCTCATGTGCATGTCTTAGTCTATTTCGTTATCGCTTTGGTTATTTTGCCGCATACCAAATTCCTAACATTAGTAAAATACGGGAGTTTATCATATTAAAGATGGAAAAGAATGTATTAATAGCCAATAAGACTAATGAATTTTTTTTCTAACAAACTTGGTTTCTTTTGATTTCAAGGAAAATTAGGAATTTGAAGACGAAAATAAAAGAAGGCAGGCTAGTCTTTAGAAAAATACATAATTCCGTTTTAAATTCGTGTGTTAATTATTTGAGTAAACTACACTCGCAATCTCTCAACTTTTAGGGCGCTTTCAATATAGTCACTAAACTTTTAAAAAAATTCATTACAATCATTAAATTTTTTATTCACTTTCACTATACTCACTGCCGTCAGTTGCCGTTAAAAAATATAAAGTGGCACGTTAACTTTTTAAAAACTATCGTTAATAATTTCTCCCTCTCTCTTTTCTCCCACGTTTCTTCTTCTTCTTCAGTTCTTCTTCCAAAAAGCACCCTTTCACCGTTGCAATTAACGTGGAAACCACTTCCCAACCCTCAAACTCCAAAGCAACAAACATCTCCATCTCCTTAAACGCTAAGCCCTCTTCAACAACGATCACAACTAACTGCAAACAGCTATTCTGAGGACTCATCATCACCAACAGAGCTTCCTCAACACCTGCACCACTTTAAAGCTTTTTGAACTTCAAAAATCATATCAAAAAATTAAAGTCCAAAAGTAAAGACTTACTTCAGTCTTATGATATTACCTTTATATCTCATCTTTGTGTTAGAGAATCCTTGTATGATAGAACTATATATATAATCCGATCTAAGTAGAAACCTAGGACTTTGATTTAAAAACATAAGTGTTTAGCTTCAGTCTTATTGGAAGGCATCAAAAACAGCTCAATGTTATGAAAGGTGATGATGTTCTAATTAATTTTGACTTGATTATAACGTTTCTATTTGGGCTGGGCGTTCGATCGAGTCAAATCGAGTCGAGTCAAAAAATTTCGAGTTATTCGTGTTTGCAAGTCTTATTTTACGATTCAAACTTTATTTGAATTTTTTCGATTCGAGTCGAGCTTTCAAGTTTCTATACAAATTTAAATATATATATATATATATATATATATATCTTCATATATATTTCTATATGCATATATGTAGCAGTGCACGTATATATTTCTATATGCATATACTTAGGGCTTGATTGCGCATATGTTGATTCTAATTTTAACGGCTTTCTATATGCATATACGATTACATATATATTTCTTCATATTTTTACATGTGATATACATAATATATCATGCAAAATTGACAGACTCGAATTGAATATGAAACATATCAACTAATTGCTAAAAATTTAAAGTTATTCGAATTTTCATTTCATAACTCAAACTTTATTTAAAATTTTTTCGAGTCGAGTTTATAAAATTACAAGTCGAGTCAAAACGAGTTGGTTTTTTTCGCCTCGAGTCGAATAATTTAGTTTTTCGAGTCGAGTTTTGCCCACCCCTATTTCTACTTAGGATGATTTCTTTTCTCTTGATTTGTCTTCCACTCTTCTTCATCAAACAGGATGATCAAGAGAAAAATAGATCCCAAATATTTATGGTTAATCATTGTTTTGAAGAGAGCAGTGCAAGGGGCCATGCATGTATGTTCTCCTTTTTATATATATATATATTGTAAATTCCTTCCATTAATAAAGGTGAAAAGGGAACTACATTCAACTTTATTTATGGCTTGATTTATCTATACATGCTTATTTTTGACGTATGTACGTATGTTTGAGAATGTATTTAATATTTTTTAAGCTTTTCGTTATATATGAATTGAATAAAGAGATGATTTTTTTTTTATTAGTTATTCTATGTGCAAGATGATCCACATGCATCTTTAAATTTTTGACTCTTACATAAAATTAATCTGGTTTAGACTGAAGTAAATCTTTACTTATGGACTTTAATTTCGATATGATTTTTTGAAGGTCAAAAACTTTTAGGCTTTACTTGGTAAAGAGAAAAAAAAATTGGAAGGATGAAAAATTGAAGTGATAAAAAAAATAGAATGATGGAAAATATATTTTTTTTCTTTCCATCGGTGTGCTTGGTTGAGAAGATAAAAAATTAGAAGTAAAATAAGTTTCTTTCCTCTCTATTGCTTGGTACAATAGAAAAGTGAGAGGAAAGAAAATTAAGCTTTGAAAATTATAATTTATTTTATAATTTTATAATTTGCTACAATATTTTTAATTTGATTATTTTTATTCAATTTAGTCCCTAAAAATTTTATTTAATCTAAATTTGACCCCTATTTGTTTCTAATTTTTATAATTTAATCCAACATTTTTAATATAGAATTATTTTTGTTCAATTTAATCCCTAATTTTTTTCTTTAATTCAAAATTGAGCTATATGTATTTCTGTTTTTTTATAATTGAGTCCAATATTTTTAATATGGTTTTATTTTTGTCCAGTTTAGTCCATAAAATTTTTATTTAATCCGAAATTGACCTCTATTTATTTCTAATTTTTATAACTTAGTCTAATATTTTTATAATCTAATCCCGAGAGTTTGATTGTCAATGTAACACCTAATACACGGTCCAAACGAATCCAACCCGAATATCGAATGCTACAAATGGCTCATTTGTGGCCTAAAACAAATTAAAAAAACAAGCATATTTGATTACATTAAAGTAAAAAACCAACATGAAGATTAAGAGGAAACAATTAACTAAAGTCCCCGAAAAAATAAGCCTTTAAAAACTTTAGAAAAACAAATGATTTAACAAAAAGGTATTTTGGTAGTTTTACAAGATTTGAACCGAAAAAATTCAAAACTTAAATACAAGTTTAATATCAGTAGAAACATTGTATACCTCTGTTTTGATAATAAAAAAGAAGAAGTTCAAATCGAAGTTAATTTAACTGAATCGGGGTTTAGGGACTAAAATGTAAATAATTCATAAGTTGAATTTTAAGTTAAAACCTCAGTTTCAAGTACGTTTTAGACTCATTAATTCCAATTAGACTTAATGGTAAATTCGTGTTGAAATCAAATTTGAAATAGTGTTAATTGCAAAAAATAAGTAGTTTATGGGACATTTTGAAAACATTCATAAAATACATGGGCCAATTTTAAAAAAACGGAAATAAAGCTCCTTTTATGAAATAAATATCATCATTGACATATAGACCAAGTTTCAGGGTAATCCGAGCTAAAATAAGTCCTTAATTGCAATTATAAAATTAGTGATTGAAATGTAAAGTTTGCCATTATAAGATAATATATTGAATTATAAAATAGAGGTCAATTCCAAATTAAATAAAATTTGAGGGATTAAATTTTAAAAAAAATCATAGTAAAAATATTAGATAAAATTAGAAACAAATAGGGTTCAATTTCAGATTAAATAAATATTTTGGGGACTAGAAATAACAAAAATATTATTATATTAATAATAATGAATTTAAAAATAAAATAAAAACAAATAAGGGTAAATTTTAGATTAAATAAAATTTTTAGGGACTAAACTGAACAAAAATAAAATCATAATAAAAATATTGGATAAAATCATAAAAATTAATTATAAATATGATTCAAATAAAATTAAAACTTTTTAAACATAATTTGATAATTTTATTATGAAAGTGGTATAGCTTTCACTTTTCTTTCCTATTTTCCACCCAATTTTGGAGAGAAAACTATTTGTATAGGAGCAAGGAAAACTATATTCTTCTTATTTTCTTTCCTTCTAATTTTCCACTCTACCAAGCAACCCTTAAATTTATTTTCTTTCCAATTTTTTTCTTCCCTCTTTCTCCCTTCCACTTTTCTTCTCTACCAAACAAAGCCTTAAAGTGGTGCAGGTGTTGAGGAAGGTTGTTGGTGATGATGTTGAGTCCTCAAAATCGTTGTTTGCAATTAGTTGTGATTGTTGTTGAAGAGGGTTTAGCTTTTAAGGAGATGCAGATGTTTGTTGCTTTAGAGTTTGAGGATTGGGAAGTGATTTCCACGTTAATTGCAGCGGTGGAAGGGTGATTTTTTTTTTTTTTGAAGAAGAAGAAGAAGAAAAGAAACGTAAGAGAAGAGAGAGGAAAAATTATTAACGGTGGTTTTTTAAAAAAATAACGTGGCACGTTATATTTTTAACGGCAACAGACGACATTGACTATAATAAAAACGAATTAAAAGTTTAATGATTGTAGTAAAAATTTTAAAAATTTGGTGATCATATTAAAAATGTCCTAAAAATTGAGGGACTACCAGTGTAGTTTACCCTAATTATTTAGTAAACTTTGGGCTTGCTTCATCAAGAAGGCGCATACTCTTGAACCTACAAACCAAAACCCATTCACCCGTGAAATGAAACACTTTTTTTCCACCAAAACAGAGCAACAATTCCACAAGAAGAGGCCCAACACCTTCTCCATGTGATTCTATGCAACAATTTCAAAGTAGAAACCAAAGGCATAAAGTAAAAAAATTGGTCATGATGTTTGACTGAATAGTCGTTTTAGTCTATATATTTTAACTAATTTAACCCTTAACTTTTCATTTTGGGTCAAAATAGTCCCTTTGCGAATGAAAACCGTTAGTTAACTAACGATAAATGACTTGAAATGACGTAACAAACCTACATGGCAGTGCACGCTGACATGGCAGTGCTATATAGATAAAAATGTTGAGTTGAAAGAATATCACTTTAGCCGAAAATAATTTTATAAAATTATATAAAATATAAAATTATTTTTTCTGTTGATATGTCATTATATCAAGTCATTTCAAGTTGTTTATCGTTAGTTGACTAATAGTTTTCATCTGTAAAGAGGCTGTTTTGACCTAAAATAAAATATTATGATTAAATTGGTTCAAAAAATAAATATGAGCCAAATAACTATTTAATCAATCGTTATGAACATTTTTTGACATTACGTAAAACCAAAAAAGATAAAAGTCCGATCCCTTTTCACATAATAGCCAATTTCCCCAAAATGTATGTCTTTAGTAATAGGCATGCAAAAAATTCCTTAAAGGAAATATATATATATATATTCGTTCCTGGGCCAGGATAATAGGGGCACCTGCCCAGGGCCCTCACTCTGCTCAGGGCTCACGCTTAAGAAAATTAAAAGTATAGTTTTTAGCTCTTAAGGGTGGATGAAAAAAAATCCAGTGATGAACATATATATATAGCTAGATAAGTTTCGAGGGCCTTAATAATAAGTATTAAAAAAGTTAAATCGTAAGAGTATGCTCATATTAATAAATATTGAGGGGAAATCGGGCCCCTTGTAATAAGTATTAAAATTCAATTTTTAAGAGTATGCTCGTAATAACAAGTATTAAAATTAATTTTTTTAATACTTGTTATTAGGGGACCTATTTTTCCAATTTTAAGGTTCACCATAAGGCTACTAAAATCTCAGGAACGGCTCATATATATATGAGCGAAGAGTTACGAATGATAGTGATTTGAGACTCGAGCATAATAAATCTTTAGGTAAAGTTCACAAATGGTCATTAAACTTTATTAAATTATTCAATTTGGTAAGCAAACTTTTAATTACTTCAATGCTACCATTGAATTTTAAGTTTTGCTCTAATTTAACCACTGAAATGTAACAGACGTTAAAAAGGTATTAACAAAGTTTGTATAATAACACATTTAGTCCTCCACATTTGCACATTCAAACAATTTTCTTCTAATTCAAAACAAATTAATAAATCTAACCCTCACTATTAATACATTATTTTAAATTGATCCTATTTTTAATTAAAAATAATTTAACTCCTCCACTTGAATCGAAAGAAAACA
Organism: Hibiscus mutabilis; assembly: GCA_019671005.1. Lineage (NCBI taxonomy): Eukaryota > Viridiplantae > Streptophyta > Magnoliopsida > Malvales > Malvaceae > Hibiscus > Hibiscus mutabilis. The sequence continues at coordinate 11,481,825 of CM033750.1, forward strand.
AATCAGTGTCAGATGCGATCATTTACCTTAGAAAGAGGTACGATAAAAAGCCGACTTACCAGCACGGACTACTGTTCCAACACAAGAAAGCACCCCAGAAAGAAAAGAGTTGAAATGAAATGATCCCACGATAGCTATGTAAACTACTTGCGGTCCTCAAAATTGGAGTGTGCAAGCTTTGAATATATATGCAACTCATTAAAATATTGGAACATCAGCACAGAAAAAATAAAACCAAAAATGGGGTTGCATTGCAACAATGGGTTTAGGAAGAATTATAAAGAGTAGCCGAGCAAAATCAAAAGATACATTCCCCTTAATTCAATAATTAAATTGTTACAGGGAGCATTTTACTCTAATTCGGTTCTCGTGGAGTTTCAAAATACAGTTCAACATACACTTACATTTTCTAATTCGTTATTACATTTAATGTGTTTTAAAAAGTGAAATTTGAACGGATGAAATATAGTGAGAAAGCAAAGACTTAGGAAAATGCATTTCTGAAGATGAATGCAAGTACCAGACTACCAGGATCAAGGCGATGAAGATTGCGAAACCCACATATAGAAATAGAAAACCCCAGAAAGAAAGATTTGGATCAAAAGTTTGAGAGTTAAAAGGGGGAAAGAAGAAGGAGAGAAACCTTGAGATTGAAGAGAATGGAAATATTTTTGCCCTGATTTGGATCTACACTCCGACTGCTAAACTAAACTTGTTTGTAAATTGTACCTAGTAGTCTCACGTCTCTAGTAATATACAGGGTCAAACCATTGATCAGTAAATTATTTTTAATAATTTAAAATAATTATTTTAATTAAAAATATGATCTATTTAAAATAATGTGTAAATAATGAGGGTTAAATTTATTAATTTATTTTAAATTAGCACTAAATTGTTTAAATGTACAAATGTGGAGACTAAATGTATTATTATACAAACTTTGTTAACACCTGTTACAACTCAGTGACCATTTAAAATAAAATTAAAAATTTAATGATAACATTAAAGCAATTGAAAGTTTAATTATTAAATTAAATAATTTAATAAAATTCAGTACCTAAAATATTTTAAGAGTAACAAAAAAAAAGGAGAAAATCAGTCGAAAGAAAAAAAAATTCAAAATGAGAAAATAACTGAAAAAGAAAAAAGAGATTGATGGATCTCTTCTCCCTATATCTAAGGTAATTGTTATAAAATTATTATTTTTTGACAAATTTTAAATCTAATCTTAATCCTACCTAGAGAGGCTGAGAAGAAAGATTCTAGGAGAAAAATGGGTGTTCTTAGTGGATTTAGAACCTATATGACCTAAAGGCATATGAGAGAACAAAGTTGAACAGCTTGACCAGCTGGCCAAATGTGCTTGATCTCTAACATATTTGAAAAGTTTTGAATTGTAGATAAATTTAAATTAATTCATATATAATCATAATATAATTTAATTAACGACACATTAGTAATCATTTTCAACCTTCGAAAGAAAAAAAATATTAAACCCTTATGTGTTTGAATAAAAATCATTTGTCTATTTTTATATTAATTTTTACGTCCCAAAACTAAAAACTTAAATTCTAAATTATAATCTTAAATTTTAAATCATAAATCCTAAAAATACCATATCTTCAATTCCATACACCTAACTCTATATTTTAAACACTAAATTTAATTTTTTCAGTATATATAGAAACTCAAAAAGCCATAATATTTATACTCATCGTGCCTCTACACGTTTTTACAACTGTGAAAGTCAAATATGGTAAGAAAACTTATCTGCATAAGGAGAGGTCTATCCATAATCCCCATATCATGATAAGGACAGAGGGGTAGCTCCAATTCAGTCCCACCGTACAATCTGATCCCTCTTTTATTATATTAAAATGTAAAATATTTATGATTTAATTCTGCCCCAGTCCTTATGTTCTCCAAACGTTTCATTTGGTCTCTATTTTTAATTCCAATCTTGTTACTTATTCGACTTAAAAGTTAAAACTCAATCTCTAGTAACATCAAATGAATTCTCATTAAATTTAAATGTGAATGTGACGTTCTGAATGTTTAGATTTAAATATTAAGCATGTCTAGAGTATATGGTTAAAAATTTTCAGTTGATATTCTCTCTTTTCTCTTAAGTTTAATACGTATTATGACCAAATTCTTCCTCTCCTCCCTCTAAATAGAAAATGTTAAAAAAAGAATTTATAGATCTTAAAAATAGAGTATAGATAATTAAACGTATGAATAAATATATTCATGAAACAAGATGTACCAACCAACATAAAACAAAATTCAGTCATCAAAATATAATACAATATATAGTACTTAAACTCTTAAATCGAAGACATTACATTTGATCATATTTAAATTTGTGGTTTTAAAAAGATAACTAAATTTAGGGTCAGTTTTCTATTACTTTTTGAACATGCTTTTGACATCGAAAAACAATTTTGGTATTAAAAGACAATAAAAACAATGTTAAAAAATATCATTTGAGTATCGTTTAATTATTTTTTTATTTTCTATTAATAAACTAAAAATTTATCATTTTAATTTTTTACGATACTTCCCGATTATAATATCAAACACTTCAAATTGATAAATCACATTTTTCATATAACTTTTTTAAAACAATAATAGAAAACTGGCCGTAAGACTCAAACTACTCGAGTAAAAGTTTTGAAACATATGGATAATAGAATCTGGAGGGCAACCAATTGTTATTACCAGTTGCATAGCTGTCCGTCAAAGTACCGAGTTGGAAAACAACATAAGCCGCGGGGCCCTCTACTGCCAGCAAGGTCTGTTGATATAATTAAAGGGAGAGAAAAAAAAAACAATCAAAACACCAAAATGGCCCTTGGCCAGACTCAAAGGTCACTATAATCCCACATAGCTAGTTTAGATTTATCCCCAATAAAAAAAATCAATGAAAATATCCCAAGTTATACCCTATGTATATTTTTATAACCACATATATTAATATTTAGATCAAATATTACATAAATCTATTATAAGGGTAATCCTTCTAATCCAATTAATTTCGTTCATAAAACGATGATTCAAAGCTTTAATTTTATATAAGATATATAATATCTTATACCCTAAATTAACATGTTGTTGATAGTTTTATCCCATATATAATATGCTTTAATCACAACAATAAAGTTTTGAAAATTTTGATTTTTTAAGTTCACATTTTATATATAATATAATGTATAACTTTTTGGTCTAAAATATATTTTTTGACAAATCTTAAATATAATCATAATCATATCTAGAGGTAAGAGAAATGAAAGAACAAATATGAACAACTTGGTCAATCAGTCAAATATGTTTACTCTGGTCTAAAATATTCTAATCGGTTTTGATTATAATCGTATTAATATAGTGATTATAACCATACACTTCAAATCTGTAAATAATATGTTGTTATTAATAATTTAGGGGATTTGTTAAACTGTAAAAGAACATGATAACGGGCATATGCTTATACATTTTCTAAAAATCCAATTAATAGAGTTGCAATTTTCTTTTAATAAATAAAAACAAAACTGACAGTCACCATTGCATAAATACTCTCTCTCTCTCACACACACTTTATATACAAAATTTTCATTGTTATTCTTATTCCAAGTATATTCGCCCCCAAATAAATATTTTTCACTTGTCCGAAACCGAAAAAGCCGACCGGATATTCCATCGTCCAAGTAGGACAATCAACTAAACAAACACACCACAAATATGACTTGGCCTACGTGGCAACCATTCCATTCGTATACCACACTAAACCTTCTAGAAACGCTCTTACCCTATCCCTCACAAAAAAAAAACAATTTTTAGTCTTTAAACATGATAATCATTCCAATTTGGTTCTTCAACATTTTTATTCATAATAAAACATGAATTTCTAATATTTTTTAATGTTACATTTTGAAATTCGCTTTTCATTTCGAGAAATTAGTAATAATATAAGTTGATGGGAAAATTTTAAGAAATGATGCATCATCTTTTACATGCAAAAGAGTGTTTCATCCCAAAAGAGAAAAGACCAAGTCATTGATCTGATCTAAAAAGGAAGAGATGGTACAGGTGACGTCATCGCCAGCCCCATCCAGAAACGACGAAAACCGAATCACTAATTGGAATATTCAAATCTCTTTTCTCTCTCTTCTCCCCTTTTATATATCACTAACTACAAACAACCCCCCCCCCCCTCCTCTCTCTCTCTATCTAACCACACAAAGATAAAAACATCAAAGATTCAATTTTTGTTACGAACGCGACGCCCCGACTTTGTTTTTATTTTCCCTTTGGTGTCTTCCATTTTCTCGCTTAATTTCCTTTCCAATCCCGATCCATAAATTCAAGCCTTTGATTTTTATGTATTTTTCTTTCTTGGTACCCATGTTTATTCTCCTCCAGATTCTGTATAGATCCTCTCCTTCTTTTTATTTATTTATTTATCTTTTTCATAACTGCTCATCTTTGCCTCTCTCTCATCTTCTTCGGATCTATCTATGCTATTTGGTCTGAAACCCAACCCTTCCCCCCATAAATTCGTCCTCCCCCACTGTTTCTGTAATCTGGGTGTTGAAAAACGAGGGAAAAGAAAAAAGTTTTTGTGAAAAAAAAAGAGAAACTTTCTTTTTAAAAAGTGGGAAATGATAGAGATGGATTTCGCTCAAAAAATGCGCAGATTCCATGAATATGTCGATGCTTTAGAAGAAGAACGACGTAAAATTCAAGTCTTTCAACGCCAACTTCCTTTGTGTTTGGAGCTTGTTACCCATGGTTTGCGTTTTTTTTTTTGTTTTGTTCTCCATTTCAAGTGTTTTTTTTTTGTTGATTTGGGTGCTGAAATTTGTTTGTTTTTAATAGCCATTGAGGCATGCAAGAAAGAGATATCCGGTGGTTCGACCACGACGGATTACATGCAAGGACAATCGGATTGTTCGGAGGAGACAACTAGTGATGTTCCGGTTTTGGAAGAATTTATTCCGATAAAGAAAGGCTCTGATTGCTCCGAGGAAGACGATGAACAAGAATCGCATAAATCAAAAGAGAAGAACGTCCCTGCTGCTCTTGATCAGAATAGAAAATCCGATTGGCTTAGATCCGTTCAGCTGTGGAACAACAACGAGCAATCCCCAGATCTACCCTTGAATGAGGTACCCTTTTGTCACTTTAATAATCTCCAAACATAGAAAACAAAATATTAACAATTGGTCGGATTTTTTTCTCATTTTCTAGGTTGCTGGTAATAATGGAAGTGCGGTGGAAGTGAAGATAAACGGTGGAGCATTCCAACCGTTCCAGAGAGAAAAAACTGCAGAAAAAAGTGTTCAATCATCTGCAGTAGCAAAAACCAATGCCTCAACAACAAGTACTTCCACAACAGAATGTGGGAATAGAGGTGGAGGAGGAGGAGGAGGAGGAGAAGCCAACAATGGAAACTCTAGTAAAAACGATGAAAATGAAGGTCAGCCTTCGCGGAAGCAAAGGCGGTGTTGGTCGCCGGAGTTGCATCGCCGCTTCTTGCATGCCCTCCAGCAGCTGGGCGGTTCACACAGTGAGCTTTGTTATTATTACGTTGTAATTTAGTAATTCATTTGGATTATGCTGAGGCGACGATTCTAAATGGGTTTGGTTTTGCAGTTGCCACCCCGAAGCAAATTAGGGAGCTGATGCAGGTCGATGGACTTACAAATGATGAAGTTAAGAGCCATTTACAGGTGATTATTTCATCTTTAATTTCTTGAAACACGCTGTTAGATTTTAGGGATGAATCAATAGAGTTTCTGTTCTGGCAAATTGATCTGCTTTTCGGAAAAATGCTGCAATTCGGTATGAAAATTAAAGTCTTTGCATACCCTAAATCTTATTTTTCATGTGTTTTATCTGTTTCAGAAATATAGATTGCACACAGGGAGACCAAGTCCATCCGTCCAACCCAAAGCCAATCCGCAAGCACCTCAATTTGTGGTGGTCGGAGGCATTTGGGTACCACCTCCACCAGACTATGCCACAATGACTGCAACGACATCGACGAACACAGCCACCGTGACGCCAACCAGCGGAATCTACACCCCGGTGGCCACTCCATTGCGCACACTTGCTCAACCATCAGGCACAATGGTGCAAAGACCGCAACAGTCACATTCTGAAGAAAGGGGTAGCCACAGTGAAGGGAGAGTTCATTCGAATTCACCGTCGACGTCTTCCTCCACCCACACCACCACCGATTCATCCGCGTTATAGTTCTCATGACATGGTGTACAATTTTTGTAAGAAAAATCTCGGTAGACAGTTCTCTATATGTGATATAGAGAGAACAGTCATGAGTTGTGTCTTCTAGTTTCCTTGATTCTTTTGCTACTTCAATCTCCTGTTGTTTTTTGAATGTAAACATGGATAGTGACAGACAGACAGCCTTGAATAAAGCCAAGCTTGTTGTTAAACGAATAAATTCGGACTCAAAAGGAACTTATGCTCGAATCTGTGATTTTTGCTTCTGATACAATGAATGCACACAAGGGTTTTCATTTCAATCCAGATTCCAGGTGGTTCCAGAGGAGAAATCTTATCCAGACAAGCCGTGTTTGGTAAGTAGGAAAAAGGAAGGTCAATTTGTAGTTGGAAAACATTATGTTGTGGGCACCATCTTAACTAGGTAAGGAAGATATACGATGAGAATCTTATCTATTACTGCTCACTACTTTTTCATTGATCCATAGGAGCAACTAGGGAGTAAATGAGTCGAGTCGACTTTGAATAATGATGAATTCGATTCGGTTCGTTAAAAATTCGAATTAAATTTAAATTTAAATTAAGTCGTGTTAATTAAATTAAATTTAAATAATTTACTATCTGTATTCTATTATTTACAGTCGTGGAAGCGACAATACAAACACAGAAACGACAAACTTTTCAATGTGTTTTGCATGGCGGTGCGGGTGGATTATGTGGTCTGATTGGTTGTCTTATTAATTTATTGAACGCGACCCTTTGTGTGAAGAATCTAACTCCAACGATGCTCATTGGCTCCAACACTGAAGAAAATATTATTACTCAAATCCACGTTTGGATTGTTGCAGTGGGCAGTGCCACCATTTCCCTATTATTAATTATATTTAGGATTGCCAACCCCAATTTATTTTTTAATAATTTGTTGAGATTTTGAATCCAATGGGAAATGTTATCATCTAATTGTCCAAAGTATATTCTCTGTTTGTTTATCTTATCTTTCTATTGTTACAGCCCTCCTAGGAAACTAGGAAAGGACCATTCAATTAATTTAACAAAAAAATTCCCTTCCCATCCTAAGAAATTAAAGAATCTTACATCGTCCAATATTCCCCGTATCAACTTCACGTTTTTAATTAATATCAGTAGGTATTCGATGCATGTGACTCTTTCAATTCAACCCAAACAAACCGGCCCCCTGCCCGATTGAGAAAAAGCCTCTCTTTTAAAAAAAAATGAAAAAGTCTTATATTTATTATTACTATTAATTACACGCTGTCACCTATAAATTGAGTGCTGGAAATATTAAAAATATTTTAAGTTTAATTATAAATGGGTGAAAGAGATTTATTAGTTTTGTGTTTGATTTTTAAATAATAATTTTGATTTTTTTTGTTTGAGGCAAGGTATTCACCGCCAATATCAGTGACTAATCCTTTCACCGCGGGTGCTCTCACTAATAGGTAAAATATTTAAAATATTTTAAGTTTAAATAATGAATTTATTAGTTTTGTGTTTGATTTTTAAATAATGATTTTGATTTTAATAGTATAAAAGTATGTAAAAATGACAATATTCTTATATTGGTATCAATCACCGTTGATAAGAAAGAGTAATTTATCCTAACTTAATTGACAAATAAAACAATTGAACATTAGTCGGTTGATATCGTTATTGTTTTAACATTTGAGAGATCATGAGATTCTCATTACTTGTAATTTAATTGTTTGAAGGTTTATTGATGGTTTAATTAATAATTTATATTTAAAAATAAAAAAAAATAAAAAATCAAAATAAATAAATAAAATTATATCCATTTCTTTTTTAAAAGAACAATACTAATATTCATAATAATTGTTTGAAATATATTGGAGACTGTAGCTATTTGGGTGGGGGGAGACATGGATCCATGGAGTAGGGGACTATTTGTTTGATTTTATGTATGTATGTATGATTTTGGGTTGTTTTTTTGCTGGCGAGGGAAAAAGCATTTTTTATTAGAAATAAATATGATTATTTTGATAATCAGTATTAGTAAGAGCATTTTTTTTTACTTGTATACATCATAGAAATAAATATGATAATTAGTTTTCGTATTCTCTCTTTTTCCGTTTAATTAGAAACTCATTTTATTCAAATATTACACCACAGTATGAATGAAAACTCCTTCAATTGTTAATCATAAGTTTTTATTAAACGAATAACAAAATGGTGCGTGGAATATGACTATTATTCAATCTGAAACTGACTTGAGTGAAGTTTGTCAATTCGGTTTTATCATTAATAAATAAATTAAACTTCCAAATTTAATCATTTTTCTTTAGCTACCAAATCCACTGTTTGCTCGCCATTCATTTACAGCGCCAATTTCCTTCTTCTTTATTAATAACAGTCCAGGCAACAGCAACAGCAACAGCAGCAGCAACAGGTTTCTTATGGTACAAATGACAAAAATCCTCTATCCCTTTTAAGTGTGTTTTTTTTATACTCAAACATTAAAAATCAAATTTTAAGTCACAACTCTAAATTTTAAGACCTAAACCTTAAACCCTAAAAATATACCCTACACCAAATTCTCTAAACCCTAATCCTAAACTTTAAATTCAAGTTTTTAGTGTTAGGGCATAAACAGAGCACCAAAAAGGGACAAAAAATTATATTCTTGTTAAAAAAAAATTAGAATCTCATCTACTCCATCTATACACATAATATTTATATACACATAATATTTGACCATAAGGGCAAGGTCATGCTGTGTGAGACAAAAAAACAAGTGATTTATATATTTAATACATTAATAATATATAGTTTTATGTGTTAATGATGAATCAAATAATAATATATCATAACTCAATAAATGGTCTCTGTAGAAAAGTTGATGATATTCATCCTAAGAGATCCGAGTTCAATCGCTTTATCTACAAGGTGTGTGTGCATTGTCAAAGGATAACAGATAATATCTTGTAATCACCGTTAGACTATTAAAAATAATATATCAAACAAAATATAATTAATTTTTATTATTTTAATGATGCAATATTATTTGATTTTGTTGACATATATATTCTTAATAGAAGTCGCTAGTTTTATTAGAAAAAGAAATATACTAAATTATAATAAGAGTCTACAATTTAAAAAGTATAAAACTAGCCATAAAGACAAAAAATTAATCATAAGAGGACCATACAAGTAAAAATATTAAAAAGCCCAACTACAAGGCTTGAACAGGAGATAGATGCAAACAACATCATAAGCCGACGACGAAGTATAAAAACTATCACCACAAACATAAAAATATATATAACGATAAAGATGCGTTGACGAAACAGTTATTACTACAACTCAATCACGAATAAAAAATGATGATTGAACTTGGATCAGCTACCTAATTGAGACCAGCTACCTAATTTTGGTTAAAAATTAAAAATCTGTTTTGACTTTGACAAACGTGGTAAATAATCAACACAATCTCAAACGGCATTGCACCAGAACTAAGCTACAAAGTCAACACCGATTTGAATACAACAGTGTTCCTAGTAGAATCACCCCAACACGCCCACATAAACGAAATGAAATGATGAATGAGGTTGGATCATATGTTGAAAACCTGATCACTTTGTTTATATTATAGTGAAATCCAATTTGGGTTCAGGCCATACCAATTTCTTTTGTACAGCCCAGGGTTCCACAAACAGGCCATTCATTTGCCCTACACAAGATTTACACATCTATTTCTCTGCTATATAATATCTAAAGCACCGAAAAGGGACAGAGGATTTTTGTTTCACAGATAGTGTAAACGATGAACAAAAATTCTCTGCCTTTTTGTGTCCTTTTTTATGTCCCAACACTAAAAAAATCAAATTCTAAGCCCTAACTATAAATTTTAAATCTTAAACCCTCTAAAATACAGCCTACAAACAATACTCAAAACCCTAACCGTACACCTTAACCCTAAACCTTATTTTTTAGTATTGATTCATAAATATGGCACCAAAAAGGGGCAGATGATTTCTACTCGTAAATGATATATGAACGTGGGAATAGAAATCCTCTACCTCTTTTCGATGCCCCTATTTATGCCCCCACTCTAAAAAAGGTTTATAGCTAAAGTTAAGGTTTAAGGTTGGGGTTTAGGGTTAAAGTTTAGGGAATTAAGGGTATGATGTATTTTTAAGATTGAGATTTAGAATTTAATTTTTTAGTGTTGGGCATAAAAAGAATCACCTAAAGGGCCAATGATTTATGTCCATGAACGTGGCTAGGGGAGTTCATGCAGGCCGCGGACTTAATAATAGCAAATTGTACATCTTGTTAAGCATTATAAGAGATCTGAAAGGGGGAGGAATCTGCAATGGTTCACCGCGCGCGGGTGGGCTCTAATGTCTTTGGCCGTAGTTCCTTTGACAAAAGCTCCTGTATTTCACAAAGACAATGCATCTCTCAGGCACTTGAATACGTATTACATAAGCGACGACCAATATTTATCCGAGTGATAAAGAAAAAAAAATGGCAGATTTGGGATCCAGCAAACTAAACTAAACAATTTAACTCACATTTCTGAAAAGAGGATCCAGCAAAGGCTTGGAATTTGTAAAGATCTGGGGACATTTGCAACATTGATTCATACCAGTAGTTGATGAACACTAGTTTATATGGATTTTGCTGCTTTCAAGAAAGTCTTTATTTGGTCAAGAGTTCAAGTAATCTACAACAAAAGTGAGATGGATCAAGGCAAGGGGTTTTAAGCAGCATGCAGGAAATGAATCTATATATCAGATAGATAGAACAAGGGTATGAATCTATTGATAATATATTTTTGTCTCTTCTCAAATTTTATAAATCCATCTCCTAACATAATATTCTGCTTCCTTCTCTAATTCTAAGGTATTATAGTCCTGAAGAAGTGATTTCCAATTTGGGTTCAGGCCACATCAATTTCCTTTGTACAGCCCAGAGTTCCACAAACAGGTCATTCATTTGCTCTACACAAGATTTGGATCTATTTAACAGATAGTAAATGATATATGAACAAGCCCAGTGGCCAGGGGAGTTCCGCGGACTTAATACTAGCAAGTAGAAATTTGTAAAATATATAATTATAATTTGTTATTCAAAAGTATGATTATCATTAATACTTAATATTATTAAAATAATATTCAAAATTTTAATAGATATTATTTTAAATATCATTTTAATGTACTCCTTATGTCCCAAAAATAATGTCCCTTTTATGTTTTAAAATTGTCTCACTTAAATTGTCCTATTGAAAAACTCAGCAACTTTTACTAAACATATTTCCTCTTCTACCCTCTTTTTAGTTTTCCAATAAAACTAACTTTAACTTTTTAAGAATAAAATTTTCATTTTAATTACTTTACAACACACCTCTTACATAAATTTTTTCTTCCTAAAATTAAGTGAAAAGTCAACAAGAGACATTATTTTTGGGACGGATGGAGTATTATTTATTGAGCAAACACATTTGGTTGGTTGGTCAAGCTGCTCATATTTGTTCCTTCGTATTCCCTTAGGTTATGGCTTCAGACCCACTAGGAATACTCTATTTCCTCCTTCTAGAGTCTCTTTTTCCCTTTCCCTCTAGGTAAGATTGGGATTAGATTTAAGATTTGTCAAAAATATGTTATTTATTTGATATTCAAATATTTTTAGGTATAAGCACAAATATCTAACATATTGGCCTGAGAATCTAAATCGAGTACTTAGAGACCTATTGTGAGGCGATTTCTTCAATTCAGTTTGCTCTATTCACCACGTCAAAGTTTTAACTTATGACCTTATGTAATAAACCTAGTATTTTATCTCGCCAGACTAATTGAGAATTGGTTCAAATATTTAATATTTATTGTACGGTTTTTTTATTAGATTTTAATGATAATCATTATAAATTTTTTGATAAGTATAAATCTAATGTTATTAAAATGATAAATAACCATATTTTAATTATACTTGAATCACAATATATTCAAAATCGTTTTAATATTTTAAATTGCATACTAATCTAATTATTAAAATGATAATTATTTAAAATATTTTAACCTTTTAAAATATCTTATGAACGTAATTTAATAATATTTTTTTATTCCTTTAAATTATTAAAATTGGTGAATATAATTAATTATATACATAGTATGCATATATTCAATTGTACTAAATCTTTAACTACTAGTTTGTGTTTTATTAAATTATCAAAATTCATCCATAACGTTTGATTTAATAGCTAATTTGACTCATATTCATTTTTATATACTTTAACCCTTAATGTTACATTTTGACTCTAAATGACTCGTACTTAGATGTAAATCGTTAATTGACTAAATGATCTGCAACACTCTCAACTCGAATGTCACTTTGGGCCTCAAGCTCAACCCGCTACTATAAAATTTTCAACCTAGTTTAGCCCAAACCACATCCAATTTCCATCAAAAAATTTATTCCAATAACTTAAACATAAATATATATTTTAAAATGTTTACAAGGGAGCTCCGTTTAAAATTACATCATAAAAGCATTGGACTCGCGTTAAAATCCAAAATACGAGTTACAATACAACAATCGAGTCCTACGAATACATAGCCTAAATAAATCTAAGATTGTACTCTGGTGAAGCGATGATAAAATTCTACTCCGATGGTGTTCCTCCAATGCAACATGTCAACCTACTAATCTGTGAAACAGAAACAATGATTTCGAAGGCTCAGCTTATAAAGCTCAGTGGTACACATCTACTCTATCATGCTTCATGCAAATCATAATTATGAGCTTGAAGCTATAGATGATGACTTGGCATATACATCAATATACGACGCTACCTCTAGTCGCCTAAACACATAGCAATCAACAATGGATGCATCAATCTCACAAAGTAAACATATAAATCATACCACAAACATGGAATGGGGCCCAGTGTGGCATAGCCTCGAAAACGTACGCTCTAAGGGAGGCCTAGTGTTACACAACCTCGAGAACGTACACTCGTACTCGAAATTTTTCATCCAGTATCTTTAAATGAGGCCCGATGTTACACAGCCTCGAGAACGTGCATTCGGTATTTCTCACCATGGTGTTGCAACACGCTCTATGGGTATCCAGATCTCATCAACCAAAAGTGACTTGACCACACACCGCACAACACATAACACACAACATAATCTCGGTTACCATAACTCTATGGTTTCTATTGTTAACAAGTCACCCAATTAAGTTACCAAGTTGTTACAAATTATGCTCGTATAGAGGGGTAAAATCCTATTATCAGTTTTATAACTCATGTTATCTCATTAGAGACCCATTGGGGCACATTCCATATTTTTTCAGCCCCCTTGGCTTAAACTCAACATTTTTTGGCAGAATGCCCAATTGGTACCAATACTAGCCCTTGCCTATTGGTGCCAGTATCGATACTCACTAGCATAACGATACCAAAATGGCTTACTGAATTTTTCCAAGCCTTTGTGTACTGGTACAGGTCGACTAATACCGACACTACCTTAGTGGCATACCGGTACAAATTGAATACCGTACCGATACCCCTCTAACGATTATTCTTAATAAAACATTGTCCTTCAATCTATAAAACTAGGGTACTGGTATAGGCTCTCTGCGTACAAATACCGAAGCCCTAAAAAAGCTTCATAAACTTGGAAAATCATCCCCAAAACCCTCAAATCACAACCAAAGACCCTTAAACTCGTTCCTATACCTTATAAAAGTTATTTATGGTGGTTTGCTACCATGTTTACGCATTATTAACATCAATTCTGAGTTATTCCATTTAAGAGTCTCACCCATCCAAAAGCACCTCAAACAACCATAAACACCAAATCTAAGCAACAAGACATCATCCTTAGGATGTGCATAAAACAAAGGAGTTAGAGGTGTAGTAACCTTTCTCCTAAAACCTGAAAATAAAGCCCTTTGCTTAAATCCTCAAACCTTCTTCCTCCCTTACTCTTTGAAAGATTTTCCAACTTTTTTCACTACACAAGGAGTTGTAAATCGAATTACAACTTGTAGGAGATGAAAATGGGTAACTAAACTTACATTCACAACTGGAAAAATGGGATTTGCTCATCTTCTAACCCATTTTCACCAAACCCCCTCCCCACAAACCCATAAACTTGGTCTTTCACCATTCTTGATGAATCTTACCTTGATTGTACATCCTTGGATGAAGATTATAATGCCCTTAACATGAGTTCCGAAATTCATACTCAAAATGACAAAGATTTGATCTTTGCCTTTGGGTTTTTAAGGAAAGGATGAAGAAGACAGATAGAGGATATAAGGAGACAAGAGTGAGATCCTTTTCCTCTTGTTCAGTGGTGAAACTTGGGGTTAGAATTTGAGGGGGTAATTTAAATTTTTTAAAAATTTTGAGGCTTAAACTAACATTTTCACATTTTTTGAGGGTTTAACTAAAAAATTTACTAATTTTGAAAGATTTAATAATAATTTTTAAAAATAATGAGAGGAGAATTAATTAAAAATATTCAAATATTTGAAGCTTAATATGAATTTTTAAAAATTTTGAGGGGGCCAAATTATTTTTTTTAAAATTTAAGGGTTCAAAATCTAATTTTCCAAAATTTGGAGAGGTATGGCCCCGTAGTACCTTGTTTGTTCTGTCCCTGCTATTGTTCTTTGTAGAAAAATAAATGGGAAAAACAACCTAAACAACCTTTTTCTTTTTGAAAATAGAGGTAAATTACCTCAATACCCCTCCATCTTCTTCCAGCCCTATCCACAAGACCAAAACTCAAGCCTAACATTAAAGGAAGCCCACTAAGGTGTCCTTGAGCCTTTAACGGGCCCAACACACGAGGCCCACAGATCGAGTAAATTGGCCCATAAATTTTGAAATTCAAGTTGTTACATGATCATCGCATGTCGCTGGCGTAACATGTCTAACGTGTTAAAAACATCGATGTAACAACACACTTGTACATAATTGACTATGTGGCACATGCCATGTAAGCAAAAAATATTTATCTTTGTTAAATTAATGTCTTTCAAGTCATCATCTTATCGATGAAAAATATAAGAAATTAAAAGATGCAAACAATAAAACTTGAACTTGAGTCTTCAATATAAAAAATTCAATGCTTAACTGTTATGTTAAACTAATAACATATTAGTATGTTGACAAAAATATTATTGTATTAATATATTTTATAATTTATGTTATAATGATTGGCAAAGCTTTATATCATTCATAAATAGTGGCATCGCTTTATGTCACTATTTGTGAATGACATAAAGTATCATCCATTATTTTCTTTGAAAGTCTTGCAACCATCTTTGATTTAACAATCAAGGACTCTTTATGAAGGTATCAATCTTTTGGCCTTTCTTTGTTGGCATATTTAGAAGTCGATGAACTCTCTTGTCTTTTCATTGCTTCTGGACTCCCCTGTGGAGGTTTGACATAGAGCCGATGCAATATTCTTTAAACTAATCGCCCGGTCTCTCACGATCGCATGTTCTTTCTTGAATCCTCCCTTTTCGTGAGCATATTAAAATTAATTGCGATGTTGCTTTCAATTCAAAAAAATGTATGTTTTGTGCTGCTTTTATTTTCAGAAATGAGAATAGTTCGATTATGGGGGAAAGCTCACCAACCTTTACTGTTGCTTTTGTTTCGGTTGCAAAAACTAATACCCATGCTCTCACGCACACGTCGCATGTATGCATATTCGTATGGACCCCTACAGATTTGCGGATGAGTGTTATAGGTTGCAGACTATGGCAAATATATACAGATTTCAATTCAACATCATCTCAAACCAAGATTATTGGCCGGTAGAGCCAATATACGAAGAATGGTTGCCAAATCCAGAGCTTCGTAGAAAGTTGAAGGGTCGACCGACTTCCACTCGCATTCATACGAATATGGATGATCCGGATGACAGAGAAGGGGGAGTTCAAGTTAAGCATTGTACACTTTGCAGGGGACCAGGTCACACAAGAAATAAGTGTCTGAACAAATCCAATCTTTCCAACTATCGTGCTGGACCATCAACTTAATTTTATGTTAATGTGAACTTATTTTAAAATGTTTTTTGGTTTCGAAATATTTGGCAAGCTATTGTACAAGCAAAATTATTTGGCAAACTATTGTACAAGCAAAATTATTTGGCAATCTATTGTACAAGCAAAATTGAAGTTCAAAAAAACTTCAAAAATAAATCAAAGTCCAAACAAACTTGAAAAGTCCGAACAAATATTAGACTTAATGTTATTAATTTCATAATTAAAAAAGAAGACAAGTTTTAATGTTTCTCAAACAACCATAAAATTATCTCATATTTCTTGGTAATTCTTATCGATGTAGAGATGTCGTTTGATCATACCGTCGAGGGGCTCGTACCATTCTTCGTGGAAATTATGGGTTATTGGGAGTCTGCTCATCCTGATTGACCTGATCATCTATCATTTGCATGGCAGGCGGTGTAGAATACACATTTGGTGCAAATAATGGAGTGGAAATGGTCGTAGTCGACAACAAAGATACCATACTATCAACACTCATGCTATGACCATATCCATGTTATTGATGATGCTCAAATGGTGTTATGTATACATCATCATCCTAGCCTGGATAAGATGATGAGCTACCAGCAAATGTTGCATGGACAGGTGGTTGTTCGAATACATTACTCAGTCCGAATGAGTTCACTTCAGTGTGTTGATATGATGCCTCCCCAATTGTTGGATATCTACGAATTGTTTGTTCCCAAGGATCACTAGGTTCAAATGAATCATCTACAGTTATTGTAGGCGCATGTATTGACCCCCATTGAGACCAATCCGTAGGCGCACTTATTGTTGTATCGTTTGGTGGTTTTGGCAAGCTTTGATTAGGTTCGGGTTCAAATATTCTATCAACATGTTGATATGAACATCTATGCTCCATCTGCCATTTTTTACTCATTTCGTGGCCTACCAAGAATGGTTTTCCATTATTATTAAACCACTCCGAGTATTCTGGACAACAATCAAAAGTATCGTCTTCAATTGGAGTACAATCTTCTGGCAGCCAGCTTGTTTTATCATTCCATAGAGTAATGATATAATCTTTTAGCTCGTCACTCAAACCTTAGGAATGGGCTGAAAGAAGTTAAATTGCCGCAACACTCGATCAGCACACTAATACTCCACAATAGAAAAATGGATCAACGGTATAACCATACCCCAAAATGTAGAAAATTCCCGCACATCTCATAGTATGCAAGAAATCGCTTCTTCACTTTCGTATGACCTCCAAATAAACTGTAAATAAAATTACGTTATATATTTATTTATATGATTAAATAAAAGACAATAAGCTAGGAGTGTATTTTAAAAAAATATGATACATGATTTATTCCTTCAGATTTGATCTAGAGTCGTATATCTACAACATTATTGTGCAACACTCGCGCTTTTCTCATATCATAACTCCATATGCATAGAAATTAAATATTTTATTCTAAGTAATTTCAAATAAAGCTAATAATCAATAATATATTCACAAAAAAATTTGATTCATTGTATTACCTTCTTGCAAATGGATATTCAATGGGTGATCTGCAAACCGGCGTTAAATAAGGAAGTCTACCATGCCCAAGATTGAAGCAAATTAAGACATCCACCGATATTCACGTTCTTATTATTGTTATGAAGAACTGTCGCCTTACACATTTTATGATACAAAAATGCCAATTTAGCAGATCCCCAACTATATTAACGTATTTGCTGAATATTTGCCAACAATGGCAGATATTGTGTGTGCGCATAACTACCAGATTTATCTTCCATTAATGTACCTACAATAATGTGAAGCATATATGCCCGCGCGGCATAAATGACTTCTTCTTCAGTAGAGTTCTCGGTTACCTTGAATTCGTTTCTCTAACCATGACAATTTTACACGTGTCCCTCTCAAATCTGACACAGAAAGTACTTTCCCGAGTAACGTATTGCACAATTGAAATACATTGTAGCTATCATATCCCACCACTGCATTCCATTTATTGGGACACCAAGTTGTATGGCTACGTCTTGTAAGGTTATCGTACATTCCCCGACTGGAAAATGAAATGTGTGAGTTTCTGGTCTCCATCGTTCAATCAGCGCAGTTATCAACCCATGGACCAACTTATATCCATGAAGAAATGTTACATTATAAAATCTGGCAATCTGTAAGTAAATAACTATGCGATCAGATGGTATCCTCAGAATCGTTCATCGAGACCGGAAGCGATGATTGTCATGTAATAAATTTATTTTAATAATTACATAGAATGAACAAAAGTAATTATGAATCCGCAAATAATTAAACAACTTATAAGTTCACTTACAAGATGAGAAGAGATGTGAACATGATCAAGTTGTAACAAAACTTGTTCAGATGTCATATTTCTAACTAATATGCAAAACAACTATTTAGAATTTTTTCCTAATATTATATAATAATATTAATTACAAAATCTAAATTTATAAAAACATTTGATACTACCATCTAGAACTTATAGTACACTAAATAGACAATAAATTATAATATCTACTAATATTATCATCACGCAAACATCATCTAAATTATATTACTAACTAAATTAAATAGCTAAAAAATTATAAAATATTATTATTAATATTTAAAATAGCTCGTGTAACAACATTATTAGTATACAAATTTAGTATATAAAATATCATCTAAGGGCAAATTTTATTATTTATATAATTACTAAGTAGATAATAAAAAATTATTTTTTAGGTAGTTCTATTACTATTATCTAACTATAACTAACTACTATAACCAACATAGAAATTAGATTTATTTAGCGTTTGTTCCAAACACGTATGTCTACTATTATTTAGGTATATTTTAATAATTATTAGTATTTGATTAATTAATTAATTTATTTATTTTAAATACTATAAACATTTATTATGGAATATTTTTTCCAACCTAATTTATACCAATTTTACAATATATACTAAGATACAAATCATTTGTCACTAAATCCTCCAAAAATATTCGTAAATATAAAAATATGACATCAACAATAATTTAAAAGTAAAAAAAAAAGGCATTTTAATCCAAATATTATGAATTAGAGAATTAATTACGAAATTAACATCCCTAAAAGTTAATTTCTAATATAGTACTATTTTCAGATGACTAAAAATACTTAAAATTTTACTAACTTACCTGATAAATATTTCTTCAACAAAATTAAAATGGTAGTATTACCTACACAAAAATAAAAATTTATATTAATACCAAATTAATGTAGAATAATAAATAAATAAACAAATGCAAAATAAATAAATCAATTCCCCCATAAATAAATAAATATATAAAATACTAACCTCAAATGTTTTTTGAACCCCTACTACTAACTTTACACTATGTACTATGATACAAATCATTTGTCACTAAATCCTCTAAAAATATTCGTAAATATAAAAAAATATGACATCGACAATAATTTAAAAGGAAATAAAGGGCATTTTAATCCAAATATTATGAATTACTGAATTAATTATGAAATTAACATCTCTAAAAATTAATTTCTAATATAGTACTATTTTTATGACTAAAAATACTTAAAATTGTACTAACTTACTTCATAAATATTTTTTCAACAAAATTAAAATGGTATTACCTACACACAAAAATAAAAATTTATATTATTAATACCAAATTAAATTAATGTAAAATAATTAATAAATAAAGAAAAATAATTAATAAATTTCACCATAAAATAAAAAATACTAACCTCAAAAATTTGTTTGAACCCCTCCTCCACCTGATCGTCCAGCTTTTTTTAAACTACACTACCCCACCCCACCTAGTTGTTTCATTATATAGGAGAATGAGATATGTTATTCAACCCATGAACGAGTTCTGCAGGGAACGTTCACGGGCACGGGTGATTCTGCACAAGCTACATGGCTGACCCATGCATGCAAGAACTGTTCACGCCATGAATGAGTTCTGCAGGGAACGTTCACGGGCACATGTGACTTCTTCACAAGCCTGCAAAAGCTGCATGGCTGAATGCAAGAACTGTTCACGCCACGAACGCCTCCTGCATGAGAAGTTCGAGGCTGAGATTCCCTGCAGTTGCTGCCCCTGCTGCCCACTCCGTGACAGCTCATGTGACATGTATAAAAACGCCTCATGCATGAGGCGTTTTATAGAAAAAAAATATAAAAAATTCCCCCTTTTCGTGCAGCCAAGTCAAATCGGAGTAAAAATAATTAAAATAAACGTGAACGACTTCTGCAGAAGCATTTCTTTCCCCTATTACTATTCTTTTTGTCGTAAAAACCAAAATAAACCTGTTGGAACCCTATTTTCTAATTTTTTTTCTAACCACATTATTTCCCTAAATCTGCCTTTTAAGTTCTTGAACAAGTATCGATATTTGTCAAAAAATACGAAAAAATTAAATTAAAATATTATCAAAAAAATTTAAAACTTTTAAATAAATATCAAAACTTATAATTTTTTAACCATATCCTAAATATATTGTACGTTAGAGCTCTCAACCTAACACGAAGTTAGAAAACATTAAATGTCGCGTACTTGGAAGTTAGAAGACAAGACAGTTGCTATTTCCGTCTGGGTCTGGCTGGACGTATTTGCAACAGTGAGCCGTTGGCTTTAGTTTGGTATATGGGAAAATGCCAACAAAACTTCTTTTGCCTTTGTATAATGGACGGGATAACGTTGAGAATTTCATAATCCCCCTCTATTATTATTATTATTATTATTAATAAAAAGGTTACATTCAGTTTTTGATTCGTGACACAAGTCCAGATATAACAGTGTTATATTTATATTACATATTATGTAATAAATATGTTGTAAATGAATAAACATGCTCAATACCTGCAAATTTACAAATTCTACGTGACCTTCCGTCCCCACCACTAATTACCAGTTCGGAAGGGAGCCAACGAGGCCGATCCATTGGATCTTGGTAGGTCCTCTTTTAACAAAAGTTTCATGGCAAAAAAGATAAAGTTACTTGGACCAAATGATGCTGCGTACAATATTCATTAACATGGAATGCAGGAGAAAATTATCACAATTTTACATATTATTTACATTATATAATGATAAGAAAAGTATTAAAATATTAATATAATTATCAAAACGATAATAGTAAAATAATAAACAATGCAAACGAAAACACCAAAATTTACGTAAAAAACTTAAAAAAAAAAATTCGGGCAAATAAGGAGAAAATTTCACCATGACAAAAACTATTATAACTGATGATAAACCTTTAATCCTAATATATATTTATATGAATAAGTTAATTGAAACTTGCATAGAAAGTTTTTTTACTCAAGCTGCGTTTTTAACTTTTGAATACATATCTAAAAAGAGAAGTAAAATTCTAGACGAATTTGTAAAACTTCGTCGGCCGTGCAGACTTTCACTTCTTTTACTGCTTCATTATTAATATTGGAACCGGTTTAAAATTTGATTATAACTATAACTATAACAATCCCAACACTAGAAATCAATAAAAAATTGTTTCACATGTAGACCTGAAAGTGTGGTCCAAAATGGATGGATTATTGGATTCCCCTTCCGGAGATGGAAGCATCAAGCGGGTGAATTGGATAAAAATCCACGCAAAGACAATGACCTCCTCTCTGTGAAAACAAATCCAAAGCTCTTGCATTGGTTGGATAAATACTAATTCACACCCTTTCTCTTTAGTTCCCACTCTCAGCTATCTCCTTTTTTCTATTCTCAATAAATACCCACCATTACCAGTTACCACCCTTAGCTAACCTCCAACTTCCTTCCTTGCTTCGCAGTAGCAGAAATGGGTCTTCTTTTCTGCGCTTTCTTCGCCGCCTGTTTCTTCTTTACAGCTCCATTTGTCGACTGCTCTCGAAGCTTGCTGCAAACTCCCCAGCCGACGGCGGTTCTCGAAGTTGCTGAAGCTCTTGAGAAGACCAGAAATGTCCTCTCATTTACCCCAATAGGCCAAAGCCTCTCCGCTTCACCTTCGCCTACGTCTTTCTTCTCCCTTCAGATTTACGCCAGAGCTTCTGTTCAGAAAACATCCCACCCTAATTACAAATCATTGACTTTGTCCCGACTCGAGCGTGACTCAGCTCGAGTCAACTCGCTCGCCACTCGGTTGGATATGTCTGTCAGCGGCATTTCAATATCAGATCTCAAGCCACTTGGTAAGGGGTCGGAATTTGGCGCAGACGATGTAGAAAGTCCTATCGTGTCGGGTTCGAGTCAAGGAAGCGGTGAGTACTTCTCTAGAGTTGGAATCGGGAAACCACCGAGTCAAGTTTACATGGTACTCGACACGGGCAGTGACGTCAACTGGGTACAGTGCTCACCCTGTGCCGATTGTTACCAACAATCCGACCCGATTTTCGAGCCATCTTTATCGTCTTCTTACTCGCCGCTAAACTGCGAAACGCAACAATGCAAGTACCTCGACGATTCCGAATGTCGGAACGGCCGCACCTGTGTCTACGAGGTTTCCTACGGCGACGGCTCTTACACGGTGGGTGACTTTGTCACTGAAACCATCACCCTCGGTTCGGATTCTGTCAACAATGTAGCCATCGGTTGTGGCCATAACAACGAAGGCTTGTTTGTCGGGGCGGGTGGCTTGCTTGGCCTCGGCGGCGGGCCGCTTTCCTTTTCCTCACAGCTTAATGTTACTACTTTCTCCTATTGTCTCGTGGATCGTGACTCTGACTCAGCTTCCACTCTCGAGTTCGACTCGGCTCTCCCTCCTAACGCCATTACAGCTCCATTACTCCGTAACCACCAGCTAGACACGTTTTACTATCTCGGTCTAACCGGTATCAGTGTGGGTGGCGAGTTGCTTCCGATTCAAGAGTCAGCTTTCAAAATAGACGAGTCAGGTAACGGTGGGATTATCATCGACTCGGGGACCGCCGTGACTCGGTTACAGACCGATACGTACAACGTTCTCCGTGACGCATTCGTGAAAGGGACAAAGAACTTGCCGTCAGCTGACAGCGTGGCATTGTTCGACACGTGTTACAACCTGTCTTTCACGAGCAGCGTGGATGTCCCAACTCTGTCGTTTCACTTCCCCGAGGGTAAAGTTTTACCGTTACCGGCTAAGAATTATGTGATACCGGTTGATTCCGTGGGAACCTTCTGTTTCGCGTTTGCGCCAACGTCCTCGACGTTGTCAATCATTGGGAACGTGCAGCAGCAGGGGATAGGTGTCGGTTTCGATCTCGGCAACTCCCGCGTAGGATTTGTGCCCAACAAATGTTAAAAAGAAAAATTGGAACAAAAAAATGTTAAAAAGAAAATAGTTTTATTTATTTATTGGGAGAATTTGGTATTCTTTTTTACCACTTGTAATTTATTTACGGTTTTCACGTTGGTTAAAGAAAAAAGAAAACTTCAACTAGTTCAGTTTTTGTACAACCCTTAAGATTGGCGAGCGGCGACGTTATCAATTCAATGTCGGCAGTAGTGGCATGTATAGTAAATTAATTGAATGCAGGAGGAGAAGAGTGTCAAAACGTAGGGACTTAAAAGGTTGTTGATATGACCGTTATATAGTTGTTTTATTAAAAGAATGATTCTATTGGGTGTATCAAACATATAACTTTTATGGTGTCGGTGCTTACATGGCTTGCATCGGATGCTCTCTTTTTCTTTTTCAAATGCATTTATTTTCTAAATTAAACACAAATATTTGGGCCCAAAAAATAGTTTATAATTAGCGGGCTACTCACGGGATTCAATGTTCAATTATGATAAGAGAAAAGAGAGACCTGGAGCCAACTTGTTCCTAATATAAACTATAATATGTTTTGAAAAATTAAATATAATAATTAATTGTTTTTTATAAAACATGTAATTAGTATGATAATATTATGGTTAAAATTAAATGGTTAAAGGGGTTGAAGTTCTTTAATTTTTTGAAAAAAAAAATATAAATTAAGTTTCTAAATTTATTTTATACCTAATTAAGTCTTCGAATGAATAAATTCAATTAATTAAGTTTTTTGATCAATTTTAACTATTAATTTTTAACGATTTTTTAGATATTACTGTCACGTGACACACTACAGTTCTGTTATGTGATATTTATAGACTTTTTTAAAAAACTATTTTTATAAATTTTATAAATTTTTAGAACTTTTAAAGAATTTTTTAAATGAAATAAAAAAGTATAGAAATGCCAAGTGACAGCATTGGAACATGACACGTTGCACTGCGCCAATTTATTAAAAAATTGTTAGATTTAATTGTCAACGTTGGTCAAAAATGAGAATTGATAAAATTTTAGAGTATAAAAGTTTAATTGTATGAAAAAAATCATGGTCTTAATTAAATTTGTTTTCAAAAGTTCAAAAGCTTTCGATACCTTTAAGTCAAATTAAATTGTTATAAAAAGTTATACAAAATGAACATAAGCGCAACATGAATAATGTATGCTATAGAGATAATATAAATATGTTGACACAACATGAAAATATTACAAATACATCATAAATATACAATTTAGTTACTAAAATCTATATAAAATAAAGGCTTAAACCAAAAAACGGCCCTCAAACTATGCCTTTTTTCTGTTTTAGGCCCTTAAACTATGATTTGGGCAAAATAGGCCCTTAAACTATTATTTTGGTCATTTTAAGTCCCTAAACTATGATTTGGGCAAAATAAGTCCTTAAACTATCATTTTTGATCACTTTAAGTCCATGGTTAGAAAAATATCATTTTATAGGCTTTTCTAACATATATAAATATTTATGTTCTTTTTAAATTTTAAAATATCATATATCAAAATAAGCCCCTAAACTATCATTTCTGGTCATTTTAAGTCCGATAGTTATTTAAGTCAAAAGAAAATTATTTTGACTAATAAGATGTTGACACATCACAAAGATTTTCTGACTAATTGATAGTTTTTGGGTATGGGTGTTCAAAAATACCCGACCCGACCCGATTACCCGAACATAAATAACCGGGTATTTACCCGGGTCGGTAATCTCCCGAGTCGGGCCCGGGTCACAAAATTAAGAATTTTCGGGTACCCGGTTACAACCGAGTATCCAGATATATTTAAAATTAATATTTTTATATTCAATATATATATTTTATATTAAACTAATAAAAATCTTAATTTTTTTTATATTTTTATATTTAATAAATACATATTTTTATATTTTATATTAAACTAATAAAATGTTTTTATATTTAAATATATATATATATATATATTTTATATCCGGGTACTCAAATACCCAAATTTTTGGGTACCCACAAAACTCGGGTCGGGACACGGGCTTCATTTTCTACTACCCGAAGATCCGGGTACCCGGATTTGAACACCCCTAGTTTTGGGGATAAAAGAAGAAAAATGGCATAGTTTAGGTACTTATTCTGACCAAAAAATAGTTTAGGGACTTAAAATGACTAAAAAAGATAATTTAAGGGCCTATTTTGCCCAAATCATAGTTTAATGGCCAAAAACAAAAAAATTCATAGTTTGAGGGATGTTTTGTGGTTTAAGCCTAAAATAAATTTTAATCGTATCAAAATTTAAATAAATATCATAAATACACAATAATTATAACATTTAAAAAATAAATATAACATTTTAAAAATAATTATAGTACGATCATAAATATCATAAATACACAATATATATATTAAGGAAAAAATAAAATAACATGAATTATTTATCGAGTTGTCCTTAAACATGAACCGAAAAACATAAACTAATTGTCTATTAGTCAATTACTTCAAATTATAAATTGATCAGTTTCATTATAATGAAAAAAATACGGAATATAAATAAAATGAGCGATTTTTTTGTAAAAAAAAACATGAGTGATTTTGCATTGATTACTTAAGTGTATTTTCTTTACAAATTAATGTCCACATGAGAATATTAATTTTTTAATAAATTAATATTTTCCAATAAAATGATGATGAATTAGTTTTTGATGATACGATAGTCCAATTGATGTGATTTTTTTGTAATTTTTTTAATTTAAAATTAATTAATTAATTATGAAATTCTCAATTCGTAATATTGTGTTATCAAAATTGACATGCCATCATCAACATAACAAGACGACCGGCGATATCAACTAATATGGAAGTATATAGCAACCATATACTCAAAATTTTACGATTCTATTAGTCAACGATGATCAAAAGAAGATATTAATACAATTCAAGAAGTTCGAGAGCTAAATTGATACAATAAAAATAAAAGACAATATAAATGCTTTTAAAATATTATAAAAATTAAATCGATAGAATTAAAAAAGAAGAGATGAAATTACAGGTTTGAGTTTAAAAAAATATGGGAAAAAATGTTAATAGTTATTCTAGAGTTGCAATGAAAGGGTGGACAAAGAGAATCCTGAAATTAAGACATTGATTCGCTTAAGGTCGAAAGAACAAAACCAAGTATACATTACAAATTGCATGTACAACCATAGAAAGAAACAGAAGAAAGTTATTTAACAGAACACCCAAAAGAAATACACAGGTAGCGGAACTACAAGACAATAAAATGCCACGTGCTACCAACACAATGTGAGATTGTAACTTGGTTGCACTTTTAAGCAACACCTTTCTCGGGGACGGAAGTCATCGCAAGTTTGACATTATTTTTAAAATAAATTTAAAAATATTATTAAAAATTTATTTTAAAAAATCAGTTGTAAGATTTTAATATTTAATGTTATTGTTAAAAAATATTTTTAAAAAGATAAAATATTTATTTTAAACTTAATATTATAAAATAAAGATAAATAAACGTAGATGATATTTTTATTATTATTTTTATTTCAATTATTAAATTATATTATTATTTTAATATTAATATTTAATATATTATTATTCTAATATTAATTAATTTATTATATTAATTTAATATTTAATATAATAATTCAATATATTTCATATTTACTATTGATATTATCTGAGTATATTAGTGTTATTTTATGTATTATTTTAATATATTAATATTATTTTAATATATTAGTACTAATATAGTGTTATTTTTATATTATTTTTTATTAAACAGAGAGGTATTATATTTCCATATCATAATTCGAACTCGTATAATATAAGCCAATTTGTGGATCTCTATTTTAATAATATTATTATTAATACAATTTATTTACGATGAAAGTTTAAAAATAAAATAATATTTAATAATTATAATGATAAATATATAAGTAATACACATGAAGGAAATGAGGGTAAATTAAAAAAGTTGGAAATCACAGTTTCTCTGTTTGGCCATAAGCGCGATTGTAAAACTCATTTACTGCCCAAAAGGCTAGGCGTTCGACAGCCAAAAAAGCATTTATGCGTACAGAATCTCTTTTTTAAGTGTTCCCGAAGGAGGCCTAAGAGGACAAGACAATGAAAATGGGGAAAAATAAGTTTTTTTTAATTATTCAATATCCTAAATTTAAGTATTTTCTAAATTTTGTTTAGAATTAATTAATACATTGATACTTGAATTTATCTTTTACTATAGGCAAAAATTAAATCAGTGTATTACATTTGGGGTATTTATTTCTAATATTGTTATTCTATATATTTACATTAACATAGTTTGTTGATGGTAAAAGTGAAACGATAGTGATTATCAAAGTTTTAGGTGGTTAACTTCTCTGATTTGGATGCAGAGTTGTGGTCAATAATAGAAAATGAGATAGATGAGGGAGAGGAAGGTGATGAACCCTTCATGGTGGTTCCAGTCCTGTTTTTTTTGCTTAACTCATATGGGAATATTAATTCCTTGGCTGGTGGGTAGTGTTAGACCTAGACTTGATAGGCAATAGCGGATGCCAAGAGTAAGAGAAATTATAACATGGGTCATTCTCACCATTAGGGGTGTTTATTCAATCGGTTCAACTAACCGACTCAACCGAACAACTCAAAATTTATTAATCGGTTTTTTATCCTTTTGACTGTTAATCAAACCAAAATGTTTTCAAAATTTTTTAACCGAACCGAAAAAGTTTGGTTAATTCGGTCGGTTTTCGAATTAGCCGAAATTTATTATAAAATTTGGGGTAAATTATACAAATGATCACTAAACTATGTTAAAATGGTCTTTTTAACAACTGAACTTTCAGAATTATAAAACAATTATTAAACTTATTGAACTATTATAAAATGGTCATTGACTCATTGCACATTATAAATTATTGATAAATATTAAAAAGTTTATTGACCATTTTGTAATAATTCAATAAATTTAATGATCATTTTGTGCTAATTTAATAAAGTTTAATAACCATTTTATAATATATCAAGAATTTAATGATCATTCTATAATTTTTAAAAGTTTAGTGACCATAAATAAATAAATATATAAAATATTTAATAGTTAATAATTTTGGTTAACTAACCGATTTCGAACCGAATTAACCGAAGCTTAAAAAAATATTAACCGTTAATTGATTATGCTTCAAATTAGCCGACCGATCAACCGAAAAGAATTATGTTTAGTCGGTTAATTCGGTTAGAACCAAAGTATGAACAACCTTACTCACCACGTCATCCATGGTCTCAACCAATAAAAACCATCTATTTCATAATTTTGTCAATGTTATTTTTTTACCAAGTGAATCTTCACTCACATTTACTATGAATTAAATTAAAAATAGTTTTTATCAAATGAAGATTTACTTAGTAAAAAAGATGACATGGAAAAACAATTAATGAAATGGATGATTTTTATTGGTTGAGACCATAAATAACGTGATGAGAATGATCCAAAATATAATTTCTCCATGAATAAGGAATGATGACTATTGATTGGTGGCTATTAATGAGTTGGCAGGTGGGGTTACAACACTTGTCTCTTTGGTAAAAGAAGTATTATAAAGTGACATGAACTGAGACTTTTAATTGGAGTCGGGATACCATTTAAGAATTTGAAGCTTTTATTCATGAATATCACGCACCATTATCACCTATTCCAACATAGACACATGCTTCATTTAGCATCAAAAGGGTAGAAAATGTATTACCTTTAACTCCAACACAATAAAAAAAAGGCTTCATGTTCCTCTAAATTCCCTTCCTTGCTTTAAAGGATTCTCCAACATCCATAGAGCTCAAACAAACATAAGAGATGGATTAAAACAATATTGTAACAATTTAAGTGATATATAAACATAAAATATGTCAAAGGAATGATCAAGACTTAAACAAATCTAACTTTCACTAAAAATATTCAAAACCAACTTTAATTACAAAACCCCTAATTTTCAAGTTTACATCAAGTGGCACTAACTACAAATGGGCCAAATGAAAAAAATAATAGAAAAAAGCTCAATCTCCAAACCCAACAAGTCAAATAAATTCTCTCTCAAATAAACTGAAACTCAGATTCAAGACTCAAACTAAAAGTCGAAATTCAGACCGTTACACAAGGCACTAAGTGATGCTCCATATAGACACTAGGTGATGCGGAGACAAGGTGCTCTGGAAGTGCACTAAGGGGTGCGGAGACAAGGTACTATGGGGTGCTTTGGAGGTGCCTAAAGAGAGATTTTTCTTCTTCATAAAAGCACCATATGGCACATGCTCCTAATTTTTAAATTTAAGCCTATAAAAATCATTTTCAAAGGGTTTTAACTGCTATACTAATGCTTAAGTTATGGGTAATTGACATTTTATACTCAAATTTGATAAATTTTTAACAACCTTTGATAGATTCATGATTGAAAAAATTTAAAATTACGAGGTTTGAAAGGGATGACTGTTGATGGAGAAAACCCAAAACAAAGTCTCTATTTAGGAAAGAAAAGTCACGATGAGAGTTTAAATTAAAAAATAAATGATGGAGAAAATTCTAAACAAAAGCTTTACAAAGATTAGGAAAGATAAGTTATATGGAGCGCTCAAAATAAAAATAAATGTCATTAGGAAGTTTGGAGTTAAGCATCGTAACTGATTCTATCGGTCGAGAAGTATTTTTATATTTACCACACCAATTGTTGAAAATAAAAGTGAGACATTGATTGTTGGTGTTTCAGACGATTCACTCCTTTTAATTCGAATAGAAAGCCGCGGTAAATTAAGAAGCATGGAAAGGAAAGGAAAGGAAAGGACAGAAAAAAAGGAGATGAAGATGATGAACCGTTCGTGGGGTTCCAATCTTTTTTTGCCTAACCTATGTGGTATATAAATCTCTTGGCTAGTGAAATTGTGTTAGACTTAAATTTTATATAAAAAAAAATAATGGATGAAAGAGTAGAGAATGATAAGTATTGATCGGTGACTATTAGGGGCGTTCAAAAATATTCGATCTGACCGATCTAATTATCCGTTGATTTGATCCGAAAATTCGGATGCGGATCGCAATATTTCAAGTTTCAGATTATTCGAAAATCCGAAAATCCAATTTTTTATGAATATTAATTTTGTTATTTCTAACAATTGGGTCATTGTTATATCAGAAAATTAAAAAATCGAAATTTTCATATATGTGAATCTTGTTATATTTAGTAATTTGTTATTTGTTATATTCCAAATTCTAAAATTTTCATAAATACAAATTTTAAATTAAAAAAATTATTAAATCAAAATATATTTTCGGATAATCGGATATCCGAATATTCGATCCGATTATCCGATATCCGAATATCTGGGTATCCAATTTTTTTCGGATCGAATACGGATCGCTATATGGCCGATCCGAAAAAATCGGATCGGATTAGATCCGATATCCGGTGTTGAACACCCCTAGTGACTATTAATGGGTTAATTAGTGGGTACAACAATATTGATTTTCAATTTACTCTATTTATATATAATAATATAAGTATGAACCCAACACGCGTCCCAATAAAAAAACGAATGATGTTTATCTTATAAAATACAAATTTAAATTATTTTATCAACAAAATGTATGCATATTATCAGAGGATTAAGAATGCATATGAACAAATACTACTTTATAATTATTTTTAGACAATTCAAAATAATATAAGTATATTCTTACGATTTTTAGTCAAGGTCATCTGGATATTCGTAGAGAAGATCAGTGGGAAGTTAATTTTAAGTATACTGGCTAAACGTTCGATTTCCCCCATTAAATTATATTTAATTAAAATTTAGTAATCAATAAATTTTAACCCTACCCTAAACAACAACAACAAAAGCCGCAACCGCCAAAGGCAACGCAAACAAAAACAAACCGGCGAATCCGCCATCAACAATCTCTTACTGCTTCACTTTCTCATTAATAACTTTCAGTTATTAGTTTTTAATTAGTTATTTATCGGCAAGAATAATAATCCGCCTCCATTTCTCCCCCAAATCACTCCCGAATTCCTTCTCAAAAGAACCCTAATCAACTCCATTGACATTCCTTCATCCTTTCACTGTTATTTTCAAACCTTCTTCTCCACGTTTTCTCCCTCAAAACTTAGACGGTGTCCTTTTGAGTTAAAGTCGATCATATAAAACTTTAAAAAACTTTGCTTCAACTTTAATAATTGACTGACAAAAGTAATGCTTTAGTCCATTTGAGCAAAAGGGCTTGGTCTCCTTGATCTCTCCTCCATGAGCGACTCTAACATCTCTTCCTCTTCCTCTGATTCCGCCTCCATCGCCACCGTCGATCAGGTAATCTTCAACCCTTCTCCTCCCATTTCTTTCACTTCATTTCTAGTTTAATTCTCTATCCCATCAGTCAAAATACTCTATCTTTTATCTCATGATGTAGTTATAGTTATATTTCGCGTTGACTTTAATTGTTTTACACAACTAACTAATAATCTGAATCCCCAAGTTTCATTTTTTGTTAGTAAAATCAGGATCTTTGATTGCGTTGTTTTCTCCTTCTTATGATTGGTCTTTCTGTTTTGGTTTTCATATTTAGTTTAGACTAATAAATTAGTGGGTTGTGTAGTAAAATTTGACTTCTGGTTTTAAAGTCTCAACTTTTATCAATTAATGGCTCTACCCCTTTTGCTTTATAAATTTTTTTGTTCAGCCTAAGTTGGAATGTGTTAATATTTGGGCTTTTTTTTTTTTTTTTTTTCAAGTGACTGAATCACTGTGATAAATTCGTTTACTCTAAGTTTATTGTATTTTTTTGTCTTAGCATGTGGGGAGGAGGAATGAGAGAATTATAGATGCTGATCAAACATTTTCTCCAGAGTTGCGACATTGGCGTGATATTTTCTGGTTAGCTATATTTATAATTCATTTGGCTTTGTTAGGGTTCGTGCTTGCTGTTCTTGGACTCAATAGGTTTAGGACAGCTGATAGGTTAAACATCGATAGATATACTAATCGGTATTGGGAGAATAATAATGGATTGACCGAGACGTATTGGCCCAAGTATGCTGTTGCTGGTGGGATTGGGACCGTTCTTGGATGTCTTTGGTTGTTGTTACTTGGTTCTCGTGCGAAACAAATGATGAAGGTTTCGGTTCACATTTTGACTACATATCTTGCTGTGATTAGTGTTTTATGTTTCTGGTGCGAACAATTTTTCTGGGGTGTGGCATTTGCAACTGGTGCTGCAGTGCAGTTCTTGTATGTTATATCAGTTATAGACAGGTATGAACTAGAGCCATATATTTTGGTAATCATGAAATGTGTTATTTAAGGTTTATTGTTTGTTGGATGTTGTAAAGAGATTAAAGAAACAGGCTACAATTACATTATCTTTTAACCACTGATCCTGATTCACTTGTTGACTGAAATATTTCCTTGGTTTTATGGAATTTACTCCATCTTTTTGGAAAATTGAATAAACTGATTAATTTCTGGCTGTAACGAGCCTTGTTGTGAAGCAACTTTATGGTTTCTATTGAGATTTGAAGTAGCCTTTTTTTACAAATTGAAATGTTAAAGTTTTGTTTTTGATGGCACGTATTGACAATGAGGTGTTTCTCTTATTATACTGGATCCTAGGTTGGTATTTTACAGTTGAGAAACCTGTAGCAGAATTAGGTGAAGAGTCACTAAATTGTGTCCTAACTACATATACACAAAGAGGATCAGTTTATCACATAGAAATTGAAATTATTGGTCCTGAAGGCTCATCATTTGTAAAGCAGTCTAAGTGGGTCGAATTTCAAATGTCCACTCAACCATTTGTTCTATTTGCCTATATAAAAATTATATGGTTATAAGTTGATTTCTCAAGTTTCCATTCCATGCAACAAACTAGCCATGAATATATGCTATCTTCCTTGAAGTCATTATACTGGAGAATCATTAGCATGCTTATATCAAGCCTAGGTTTGTAGATCTCTGTTAGTTTCTATGTGGTAAGAAGTAGATAATTCTGGTATGGAGTAATCAGATATTATGAAGTCTGCTTCGACTAGATTTCTTTTTCTTTATCATTTGACAGACTTCCATTCACCATGCTGGTCTTGCAAAAAGCTGTCAAATTGGTATGGAGTCTTCCTGAAGTTACGCGAGTAGCATATGCATTTATGGCTGTCATGCTTTTATGGATGGGCATATGGTCTTTTGGAATATCCGGTGTTGTGGCTTCAAGCAGGGGTGACCTTGGACGCTGGTGGCTTCTTGTGGTGAGCTGGCAAGTTTTGCCCTTGATTCCATCTGTTGTTACTGCAATGAGAGTTGCAGGAGATTGCTATTAGAAAATTGTTCAATTAAGTCTTAATAAAACTAGTAATGTGCCTTGATACTTGCAGGTTCTCTCTGTAAGCTTATTTTGGACTGGTGCTGTCCTTTGCAATACAGTACATGTTATAGTGTCCGGGCTTGTGTTTCTCGTTCTTATTCATGGTGGTCGAAATGCTTCATCAATGCCTCCTAACTCGTTGATGAAATCTCTACGATATGCTGTAACAACCTCTTTTGGAAGCATTTGCTACGGATCACTTTTCACGGCTGCTATTCGGACTCTGCGATGGGAGGTGAGCACACACGCATTTGCTTTTCTCAACCAGTTCACCATTTTTATTCTCAAGATTCAAATGAACACTTTTTTTTTCAGTATTTAACTTGAAAATGCTTTTTAGATCAGGGGATTCCGGTCAAAAATTGGCAACAATGAGTGCTTGCTTTGCTGTGTTGACTTTTTGTTTCAACTCGTGGAGACCCTTGTTCGATTTTTCAACAAGTATGCATATGTCCAGGTAGTTTTTTACACCCTTCTCTTGATAATTTCCCGTGTGTATGATAACTTATTCTTTTGAGTGCATGTAGCAACATTGTATCCATGATGTTAGCCTTTTTAATTTAGCACAGATATTGACTTGTTGATGGCACTCATGTAAATTTAGGAGTACATCAGATATTGTAGTGAAGGGGTATTAAGGGATTTAGGTCAATTTGTTGTATAAGATTCTTCCTATTTTAGATTTGTCTGTTTATCTCATGCAATAGAATTTTATTGTTTGGCTTGTGTAGTTGGATGGATTGGTGGATAACATGCTTAGTCACAAAGACTTTTTTTTCTTAAGAAAGAAATTGAACAGTTGATTTATTGCATGACAAATAGTAATCTTATGTAAAGCGCTTGCTGTTATGAATTCCTATGGAATATTACACTACTATAGTATGGTTTTGCATGCTCTGTGCATACCAGATAGCTATTTACGGAAAAGGTTTTAACCGATCGGCAAGAGATGCCTGGGAGTTATTCCAGTCAACAGGAGTTGAAGCTCTAGTTGCCTACGATTGTTCTGGTGCCGTTCTGCTGATGGGTACCATCTTGGGTGGGCTTATCACTGGAACTTGTGCTGGTGTTTGGACTTGGATTACATGGAAGGACAGAGTCATCATGGTGGGATCCACAGCAATGTTGATGGGAATGGTCTTGGTTAGTGTTTTTTCTATTCTGTAGTTATGTTTGTACCTATTGGTGAAAATGACCTTATCTGTTTAGATATATTGACCCCTTACTCTTTCTATCTAAAGTAGACACGTCTCTTCTAGTGTCATTTGGCAGTTTTGTCTGTTATAAGATAGCGGGGTCCTCTTCAATATCAGAAACATTGAATAATAATCTATGGAATATTTCAGCACAATTTATTAGTATTTATGCTATATATCACTGCTAATAATCAATCTTTAAGATCAGTTATATTGCCACTTTCTTTCTTATTAGAAGATTAAGATAAGGGAAATGCCTGCTGCAGGTGGGACTTGCAATGGTGGTTGTCGAAAGTGCTGTTACATCTATATACATCTGTTATGCAGAAGACCCTTCCTTGATTCGAGGATGGGATCTTCATTTCTTTAACCAAATGTCGGAGACACTGCACCAGCGTCTTCAACATAGGAGTTCTCGAGCCAGGGAAGTATTGACTCACAACCAGCTTGACAGCCACACGCAAGACACATTCCATCTGTGACAACTCGACCTACATCAAGTGTAATTCATACTCTAAATTACTATTCCAAATATAAATAACTTCTTTTAACGGTACGTGTCCGTCTTTTCTTTAATCTTTGTTGCAAGTTCGAGTTCATTGGGATTTTGTAGAGGAACATCGGTTTAAATGGTCCTAATAAATATGCCAAGGGAGCAAACCCTTGTGTTATTATCATGTTCTGGATTATGCTTTCGATGGCGAAATTATCAAAGGCTTGCGGCTGGCTTACCCGTAGAAAGGTTTCAATGCTAAAAGGGGTGAAAGTTGTAGCGATGTCCTTTTACGCTAAAAAATAACGTGTTTTTTATTTGTTTGAAAAATATTTTCTTCCGCGTGGGATTTTAAAAAAAATCGTATTTTATTTAAAAATGGAGTCGCCACCGGCCACTTAGGTAGGCCAGACACCGTAAAAACTAGAGATTTAAAATGGATGGGTTCGGGAGTCAGTTACGGATGGGGAAGGATTAGCACCCCACACCGCCCAAAAATTGGTACTTTAATAGTTATCGCTTTATTAATATTAGACTTTACGGATTAAAGTGACGATTAAATTAAAATTTGATTATAAGTGCGAGTAAATTTTAAAGGCCCCGTTATTCGAGAGTAAACGCCCAACCACTATCACTACGCCTGATATTGGTCCCGTTTATGCTCGAATAAAAGGGCACCGCATTGACAAAATATATGTCCGTTATGCAAACTTAAAAAAACACGGAAAATATAAATAAATACATTGTGATAAAAATATAAATAAATACTAACATAATAAAATACTAATATAACATAAATAAAATACTAATCTAAAACATACATACATAACTATTAATTTAACACATAAATAAAAGCAAATCTAGCATAAATAAAATACTAATATAAAACATACATACATAAATATTAATCTAACTCATAAATAAAAACAGATCTAACATAAATAAAATATTAATATTTTTAAATTAACTACTACTTAATTAAATCATAAAAATTACAACATAAATAAAAAGGAAAGAAAATATACCTAACTAGGAGTTCGAATGACGAACCCCGACTGAACCCCACCGAGATCTACCACGACCTCTCCAAAAAAATTAACTAGATCGGATCCAAAATAGGACCCCAATCGAACCGGTTAGGACCGTGGACACTTCCCCGGTCCTTGGCTACCCGAGAGCCAAGCTCTCTTATTTGGGCATGCAGATTCATGCTTCTCAATCCCCCCATTCCTTTATATAGGCAATTGGGGTTGTTAAAGGGGGATGTGGAGGCTTTAGCTCCACACAAATTTTCCCCTTTATTTATTTATTTATTTATTTTTTATTTTTTTATATTAATAATAATATTATTACACCAATACTAAAAATACTAAAAACTCGGACAAAAATGAGTGATTATAGTTGCCCCTCTTTGCTTGTTCTTGTGAAACGAGAACAAAGCAAAGATCAAAAGCACTCATTATTGTCTTATCTGGCTGAACTTCTCTCCTTTTGACGTGTGTCTTCTTTCTTTGGTAGATCTTCTTTCTCTTCGGCGCATGTCTTCTTTCTTGTCTTGATTGATCTACTTTGTCACTCTAGGGAAGCAAACCTTCAAAATGAGGGGGTTGTTTGTTGGGGAAGCCAAACCGAGTCCCACTTGCTACATTATTGATAATAAGCTAATACCTAAAGAGAGTTCGACCCAGCTGCAACACCGACGAATAGGCAGGGTCTACGAAATTCGATCCAGCTGCAACACTGACGAGGAGGCAAGACCGATGGGTGAAAGTTCTGATGTCTGATCCAGCTACAACTCTGACGAAGAGGCAAGATCAGAAAACTGACAACTTTTCTCTTTTTTTTGTCTCTCTTTTTTTCTTTTTTTTTTGCTTTTTTGTTTCTTTTTTTCTCCGCTTTTGTTTATTTTTCCATATTTTTTATTCTCTCTTTTTTTGATTTTTTCTTACAACATTGATAAAACTTGAAAGTTGGTGAATTTTGATCAAGCTACAACACCGACGAAGAGACAGGATCAAGAGTTAGTGAATTTGGTCTAGCTACAACACCGACGAAGAGGCAAGACCGGAAGTTAGTGAATTAGGTTCAGCTACAACACCGACGAAGAGGCAGAACCGAAAGTTAGATTTGACCAAGCTACAACACCGACGAAGAGGCAAGGTCCGGGGATTTGATCCAGCTACAACTCTGACGAAGAGGTAGGATCGAATAGTTGTTCTTTTTTGTGATCAAGCTACGACTCTGACGAAGAGGCATGATCAGAATTTGGTTGAAAGCTCATTTTTTTCATTTTTTCATTTTTTATTTATTTTTTATTTTTGCTTCTTTTATTTTTCTCTTTTTTCTTTTTTCTTTCTTTTTTTTAGATTTTTTATTTTTATTTTTATTTATTTCTTTTTTTTTTAGATTTTTTCTTTTTTTTTTCTTTTTTTTCTTTTTCCTCTTTTTTTTGATACAACATTGATACAACTAGAAAGTTAGTAAATTTTGACCAAGCTACAACACTTACGAGGAGGCATGGTCTAAAGTTAGTAATGTTGATCAAGCTACAACACCGACGAAGAGGCAGGATCAAGAGTTAGTGAATTTGGTCTAGCTACAACACCAACGAAGAGGCAATACCGAAAGTTAGTGAATTTGGTTCAGCTACAACACCGACGAGGAGGCAGAACCGGCAGTTAAATTTGACCAAGCTACAACACCGACGAAGAGGCAAGGTCTGGAGATTTGATCCAGCTACGACACCGACGAAGAGGCAGGATCAGAGTGTTTTTCAACCAAGCTACAACACCGACGAAGAGGCAAGGTCTGAAGATTTGATCCAGCTACGACACCGACGAAGAGGCATGATCGGATATTTTTCTTCTTCTTCTTCTTTTTCTTCATTTTTTGATTTTTCCTTTATTTTTGCTTTTTTTATTTCTTTTCTTCTTCTTTTTTTCAATTTTTTCTTTTTTCTTCTTTTTTCTTTTTGATTTTCTTCTTCTTTTTTTCCTTTATTTTTTTTCTTTTTGGATTGATTTTTTAGCTACAATTATAATAAAGAAAACTTGAAAATCAGTAAAGTTTGATCTATCAACGGAGAAACAGAAACATTAACTGGAACCCTACTACACCATCAGCGAATAAGTAGGACAACAGCAACTGGACCTAGCCACTCCATCAGCGGAGGACTGGATCGGATAATAACGATCTGGAACCGGCTACACCATTAGCGGAGAGTAGGATCTGAGGGCGATGAGAGCTTGGACTCGGCCACTCCATCAGCGGATGACTGGATTGGACAATGACGACCTAGAACCGGCTACACCATCAGCGAAGAGCAAGATTTGAGGACGACGGGAGCTTGGACCCGACCACTCCATCAGCGGAGGACCGGATTGGACAATGACGACCTGAAACCGGCTACACCATCAGCGGAGAGCAGGATCTGATGGCGACGAGAGCTTGGACCCAGCCACTCCATCAGCGGAGGACTGGATTGGATAATGACGACCTGGAACCGACTATACCATCAGCGGAGAGCATGATCACAGGACGACGACAGCTTGGACCCGGCCACTCCATCAGCGAAGGATTGGATTGGACAATGACGACCTGGAACCGGCTACACCATCAGCGGAGAGCAGGATCTGAAGACAACGAGAGCTTGTACCTAGACACTCCATCAACAGAGGATTGGATTGGATAATGACGACCTGGAACTGACTACACCATCAGCGGAGAACTGGTTTGGACAATGACGACCTGGAACCGGCTACACCATCAGCGAAGAGCAGGATCTGAGGACAACGGGAGCTTGTACCTGGCCACTCCATCAGTGGAGGACTGTATTGGATAATGACGATCTGGAACCGACTACACCATCAGCGGATAGCAGGATCAGAGGACGACAGCAGCTTGGACCGAGCCACTCCATCAGCGGAGGACTGGATTGGACAATGACGACCTGGAACCGGCTACACCATCAGCGGAGAGCAGGATCTGAGGACGACGGGAGCTTGTACCTGGCCACACCATCAGCGAAGGACTGGATTGGATAATGATGACCTAGAACCGACTACACCATCAGCGGAGAGTAGGATCTGAGGACGACGGTAGCTTGGACCCGGCTACTCCATTAGCGGAGAATAAGATTTGAGGATGATAGGAGCTTGTACCTGGCCACTCCATCAGCGGAAGACTGGATTGGATAATGAAGACCTGGAATCGACTACACCATCAGCGGAGAGCAGGATCTGAGGACGACGGCAGCTTGGACCTGGCTACTCCATCAGCGGAGAGACTTGATCGAACGATGAAAGTTGATAATTTTTTTTATTTTTCCATTTTTCCATTTTTCGACTTTTGATGATTTTTTATTTCTTTGATTTTTTTCCTTTTTTCTTTGTTTTTCAATTCTTTTTTTGATAATTTTTTCAATTTTTCAATTTTTTTGATAATTTTTCCAATTCTTTATGATTTTTCTTTTTTCTTGAATTGTACAAAGAAGTAAAACTCGAGAAAATTAGGTCTGGCTGCACCGTCAGTGGAGGAATAAGACCTGAATAGAAATTTGATCTGCTTGGGGAAAGGTTCGGATCTGTTGCACCATCAACGAAGAAACGAGATCTTCAGGATATCTATACTGCTGTACCATCAGCGGTAAAGCAAAATCTGAAAATTTTGGCCTATCAATAATGACGAAGGCAAGATCTGAAAATGCTACTTCTGTTGCTCTACTAGCGGAGATGTATGACCTGAAAATGGAAAAAAACATTAATCAGTAAATGTTCACAAAATTTGCCACTGTTACCTTTTATTGATGTTTCAACATCCTCTTTGTGTTTGGCCTCCTCTAAGACTAAGGTTGGCTGTCGTGTTGTTGCCCCCACGGCTGAGGATGTTCAGTCTCTTTTTGAACCTGTTTATATGTACAAGCAAGATTGCATGAATGTATCTAATTTTATGTCTAAATGCATGTGTCTACCCTAAATGCATGGTGACTTTGGTGTATGCACTTAATCTAAATGTATGATGTTTGCAAAAATGGTTTAATGCAAGATGAATGCAACTACATGCATGAATGTGACATGATTTTTTCGATCCTCAAAAGGATGCCCCTGACTCCTTACTGGTCCCGTCAGGATCTTGGTTTTTTTATGCGGCAAAATTTTCTTTGAATTAGCTTTCATCTGGGAGCATGCCCTAAAATTTTGTTCGTTTTATGCCATCGTCTGAGAATATTCTTGTAGCAAATTTGAATACCTGGAGCACATTTTGTTTTCCCCTAAGTTGGATTTGTAAATTGTGTGTTGGTTCATGGCAGCTCATTATTATTATTTTTTGGATTGAGTGCAGTTTTGCAGACTATGGTCAAAGATGCAAGAGTTTGACTTGGCAATGAAGGCTGGACCTTGGGAAAGAATGCCCCCGGACTGAGGCCTTGTTAGAGGCATAATGTTTGTAAAAGATGTGGGGGTGCTTTTGGACATGCCCCAAGACCAAACTTTTGTAAGAGGCTTTGTAAGGTGCTAGATCGACCAACTTCGTTGTATTTAATGGGGCAACCCGATGACCAGTTTTATTATTCTGAAAATGAATGCATGCAAAATGTGTCCTAAATTGATGCAATGCAAAATTAAGATTGTGATGATTTTGTGAAATGATGCAGGTGAAATCAATGCGATGAGAATAAAATGAAACGAGTTAGTACCAAATAAAATGATTAAATAAAACAAGTAATAAAAACTGTACATAAACAAGAAATAAGGCACCAGAGCCTAAATAGGGTGATCACTAATCGGACAGAGTTTCACATGGCTCTAAAGGGTTGGCTCCTACGGCTCACTATATGCAGTTTTGGTGCTAAGAGGTACCCGAATTGTCCTTGCTGTCCTCTACTAAGAGCAGCAAGGCCCCCAGTCATAACCCATTATAGGCTCATTTCAACCGGGTTCAATTCAGGGGGACCTATTCGCTTATGCCTGCACGAAGGAACGATATCCTTATGAAAGCATAAGGTACTCGAGCCCTGAAGGTACTTGCTAGGCCTACACGGGAGAACGATATCTCCACGAAAGCATTAGCATTTTCCCCCACTTAAAAAATGGGTTTATATGCCATATTTTAAATGCGTCAAAATAAACGCGCAACTATAACCGAATGTTAGTTTAATAGTCACTTTAATCTGGAATTTCCGATATTAATAAAGCGGTAATTATTTGAAAAAGCTCGACTTTCATTTGTTTTTGAAAAACAAAAATTTCCCCAGCGGAGTCGCCATCTGTAGCGATGTCCTTTTACGCTAAAAAAGAATGTGTTTTTTATTTGTTTGGAAAATATTTTCTTCCGCGTGGGATTTTAGAAAAAATCGTATTTTATTTAAAAATGGAGTCGCCACCGGCCACTTAGGTAGACCGGACACCGTAAAAACCAGAGATTTAAAATGGATGGGTTCGGGAGTCGGTTACGGATGGGGAAGGATTAGCACCCCACACCGCCCAAAATTTGGTACTTTAATAGTTACCGCTTTATTAATATTAGATTTTCCGGATTAAAGTGACGATTAAATTAAAATTTGATTATAAGTGCGAGTAAATTTTAAAGGCCCCGTTATTCGAGAGTAAACGCCCAACCACTATCACTACGCCTGATACTGGCCCCGTTTACGCTCGAATAAAAAGGCACCGCATTGACAAAATATATGTACGTTATGCAAACTTAAGAAAACATGGCAAATATAAATAAATACATTGTGATAAAAACATAATAAAATACTAATATAACATAAATAAAATACTAATCTAAAACATACATAAAATACTAATCTAAAACAT
This sequence comes from Hibiscus mutabilis, assembly GCA_019671005.1. Taxonomy (NCBI): domain Eukaryota; kingdom Viridiplantae; phylum Streptophyta; class Magnoliopsida; order Malvales; family Malvaceae; genus Hibiscus; species Hibiscus mutabilis. The sequence continues at coordinate 11,524,285 of CM033750.1, forward strand.
ACATACATAACTATTAATTTAACACATAAATAAAAACAAATCTAACATAAATAAAATAATAATCTAAAACATACATACATAAATATTAATCTAACTCATAAATAAAAACAGATCTAACATAAATAAGATACTAATATAAAACATAATAAATACTGATCTGAAACATAAATAAGCATACAAACTAAAAACACAATTTTAAATTAACTACTACTTCATTAAATCATAAAAATTACAGCATAAATAAAAAGAAAAGAAAATATACCTAACTAGGAGTTCGAATGATGGACCCCGATTGAAACCCACCGAGATCTACCACGACCTCTTCAAAAAAATTAACTAGATCGGATCCAAAATAGGACCCCGATCGAACCGGTTAGGACCGAAGATACTGCCCCGATCATTGACTACCCGAGAGCCAAGCTCTCTTATTTGGGCATGCCAATATGCCGATTCATACTTCTCAATCCCCCATGCCTTTATATAGGCAATTGGGATTGTTAAAGGGGGATGTGGAGGCTTTAGCTCCACACAAAATTTCCCATTATTTATTTATTTATTTTTTATTTTTTTATATTAATAATAATATTATTACACCAATACTAAAAATATTAAAAACTCAGACAAAAATGAGTGATTATAAAAGTAAAACAGAAACTTACCATTTGCAAAGGCTTACAAAAGATGGATTGTGATGGTCCACCATGAGCAGAGAAAGTGGACACTTAATTTCTCCCCAAATGCGGGTTTCAAATTGATTGGTTTGTTGGAGGTGGTTTATGACAAGAATTAAAGTTTCAAGCTTCTTCATAATATCAGCTTTGCGGTTGCACCACCACTGGACTCAATAAAAGAATGGCGTGGATAATAATGGATACATCGGGGTAATCGTTCTCTGTTTTTTAGATACAAATTTAAACTTAAAAATCGGTGAAGTGGTAAAAGTAGTATACATGTTCCTATCTTATGAGTGGATTGCATTTTGATTATATATTTTTAAAATAATATAAAGGAGGATTTTTATAAAAACAATACTGTTTTTAACTATTTATCGAAATTATATCAGAAAAATAATTACGAAAATAACACTTATTTGTCTCACATCTTTGTCTTATACACACTTGATTGACAGGCGTGAAATATTTTTCCTAAAATTAATCGATTTATAATTTAAGATAGTTGATTATTAGACAATTAATGAATGTCTGGCTCATGTTTAGAGGTGATTTGGTAAATAACTCATGTAATTTATATTTATGGTTTTGTTTATCTTTTTTTGTCATTAAACAAATTATTTATATCTATGTTGCATTTATAATCGTATTTAAAATGTTACATTTATTTTAATTTTGATATATTTATAATCATATCATAATATTTTCATGTCTGTCTGCATATTCATATTATTTCTGTCTTACCTTATCCTCATCGTGGATATTCTCATTTTATATGGTTTAGTATAATAGTTAATTTTTTATAATTTTTTTACAAATTTTAAATTTAATTATAATCTTAGAAACAAAAATAAGTAGCTTAGCCAATTTGCTAAATGTACTCACTCAATTAATTTTTTATAAACTGATTTGCTTAAAATGACATCATTTCATCGATAGCATATTGATTAAATATTTTTCTTAATAAATAAATAAATTATTAAATTTGAAAATTTAATATGATTTTTGAAGCATAGCAAGATTATATATTGATTATTTAATTAAATTTATATCGTAACTGTATCCAATTATTAGAAAAATAATATATATATTTTAAATATTTTATGCATTGATGGTAAAAAAAATTAAGTCCCATTTAGTTCTCAAGAATGAAGTCCGTTTTCATTCTCATTTTCTTGAAAAATAAAAAACGGTGAAGAAAACATATTTGGTTGTAAAATTAGAAAATGAAAACAAAAATAAGTAAAAATTTGAAAAACTAAAAAAAGACGTTTTCATTGTAAATGTTTTTGAAAAGTGGAAAATATGATAACAAGGTTTTTTTTTTTAATTTTAACTAGGGTTCGAATCTTTTTAATGTTATTTTTTAAAACTTTGGTTTATTTACTCATGTTTTATTTATTACTACTATTTTATTTTAATTATTTTTTATTTCTATTTTAAAAAATTAGATACCAAACACATTTTTACTATTTTTATTTTTGAAAATAAGTTTTTATCCCTATTAACCAATATTTTATAATTTTTAAAAATTTGGAAATAAAAATTATTTTCTGAAATAAAAATAGAAAACAAAACTAAAAAATATTTTTTAAAACCAAACCGATTTTTTACAAATGAGTTCAATTTATAGATTAATGATTTAGTTTAAAAGTTTATTGTTAGAATTTATAGTCTAAGAGCTAAAGATTTATGATTTTAGATTTTGAATTAAAATTAAACATGTTTATGCAATATTTTTTCCACTACTAATGTATGAAACTTCCTTTAATGTACGTGTGTAATTAGTTTTTTTTTTTTTTTTATAAACTTTCATGAATAACCAAGGTATAAGAGTAAGATAGGAAGCACCCTTTTGATGAGCCTTGTCGCGGTTCACAGCATCAACAATAAAAAGCATGGGAAGGGACATCTTCGACAGACACACTTTGACCAGCAGCAGCAAAACCGGGCATAGCCAGGAGATGAGCCGGTTCCCAACATGTTGAAACCCACAGCAACATTGGACCAAAACTATTCATCGTTATCGGAATCTTTTCCCAAAACTGAACTGAACAGCTCTCCACCGCTGCCAAGGTCTAAAGCATATTTTATCTAGTAAACATATTGGTTACCCTCACTTAATAAATGTTCCTCTCTATTTTCTTTCATCCTCATTTATTCTCAAACTGTATAATCACCCATTAATCCTAAGTTCATACATATTTAGACATGCAAACTAAAAGAGTTCCGCTGCTGCTGCTTAGATTTAGACCATGGAGGCCAAGGTTAAATTTGAAGGCATTAATTCCAAACAATGAAATCACAAACATGGGATCCCCCACCATGAAATGAAATTTCACTTTCAATTTTGTAGTTAAACATAAAGCCACCAACCAATGCACCTCAATAACTGTATGATTGCCGTATCAGATAGCCTCATAAATTCACAACATTTTGCTTTTACTCTTCCTCTGTCACAATGTCTGCAGATGAACCCAGAAATCACATTAATATGGACTAGTTAATGAAAAAAATATTATGTTTCTTTCCCAGCTGATGAACCTAATGAAGATAAACCAATAAATATAATCCTGCTCTGCTCTGCTCTGCTCTGCTCTGCTCTGCTTGGTTGCTTTCAATCCAAGCAAACCCCCTTATTTTAACTGAGTCGAAATTAAAGATCCATGTTAATTAATTTCTTGTCCATTTCAGAAAGCAATTAGATTATTGGATGACATCTTACCACCGTCACATCATTAAGCTGCGGAGACACTCTTTCCCAGTAGAGAGAATATTATAATAGTATAAATATAAAAAGGAATCCAAACCTACTTATGAAAACTGCCAGTAGCAGGGAGAGAAACATACAAGACAAAAGGGTTTTTGGCCTTGGGCGCTGAGCTTCTTTACTACTCATTCTATGTCCACAGCGTGTAAAAATGATGAAAAATCACCACACCAACCTCAAATGCATGCATGTAAATAGTAAATACTGCTACTGTTATGAAATTAAGCCTTATGAATGGATTGAAAACAGGAAAAAAATGAACTGAAACTCAGACAAATTCTATAGAAAACGCAAAGCAAGCAGAGAAAAAAACAGTAGGGGGTTTATTGGAAAGCTAAAATCCCTACTCTGAAAACGCATTAAATAAAAAACCTTTTGCGTTTCTTCAAACTGATACGATATCCCTTCCTTTCCTCTCTACTAAAGATCCTTCCCCCAAGTAATTTTCTACCGTTTCTCTCTCTGTCTCAACCTTCCTAATAAAAAAAAGAACAGAGAAAATGCAGAGCTTCAAAGCTGCAGCAACAACAACTAATCCAGACATGTTTTGCGATTCATCTTTTTTTCTCAGGTATATTTACTTTCACTTAAAGTTATGATCTTGGGTTTTCTTTTTCTTCTTTTGGTGTTGGACTTGGAACTGCATGTCTTTGATTACAAGGCAATGATTATAGTTTTTATACGTATGTGAAAGAAAAGAGAGTACAAAGAAAAGAAAAAAAGCTTTGTTTTTCTTACTGTTTCGGTTGTCTTTTTCAATCGAAAAACAGAGGAGACGATTGTAATAGCCGCCACCAGACGCGTTTCCCGGATCTTGGAGAGCTTGATCATCCCGCTGTTGCTTTTCATCACGATGATGCTGTTGATTTAAGCCCAAGTATCGTAAAAATATACGTTTCCCCTCGTTTTTCTACAGCCTCTCTAACTAGTTTCTCTGTTTATATATTCCCTTGTAGGCTCCATTTTTAGTTCAAAATCCAGCAATGTTGCTGTTGTTGCTAATGACTTACACTATGGCGCCTTGAACACGGTACCTAACTCTTCTACCAACCTAACTCTTCCAACGTAAGTGATAAGCTTTTTGTCTGCATATATTTCGTCATAGTTTTGATGTTCTTTTGCAAATGGCTTTACTTTCCCCTGCAGAGCATTGGTTCGACCGAGATGGTTTCCAGTGGAACCGGGTGTTTGAATACAGGGCAGTTCATGTACCAGAATGGGCCAACATTTGGTGTTTCGTTGGGGAACGGGCATATAGAAAACTGGGCTGACTCTGGCCTTGCCGATAAGAGCCAACAGACTGACACTTCTACTGATATTGACACTGACTATAAAAACCAGGTTTTGTCTCTCTTCCTTTTCTTCATGTAAAGTTGCAGACCAGAATTGTTTATGATAATAAATTGCTGTTTAAATTAGAGTTCTGATGTTGCTCTAAGTTGTTTAGTTTTGGTGAAATAATATTAACTTGTGATAGTGGTGTTATAGCTTCATGGTGTTCAACATGGACCTATGAAGGTGGATTCGGTGGATCAGTCCAAGTCAAAATGTAGTGATCTAAAGGTTGTTATTGCTGAATTTTTGTGTGATCAGTTTTAATGTTTGTCATCTTTGTGAGTTCTTACTTGTTTGTCGCTACAGATGCTTCGCAGGCTTGCTCAGAATCGAGAAGCTGCGAGGAAGAGTAGATTGAGGAAAAAAGTAATGTGTATATTGCTTGTGTATTGTTACACTATTTTTCTTACCTATGCTGGATAAGTGAAGCATGCTTGGATCGTTTATAGGTTTTGTGTTTTGGTCAGGCATATGTCCAGCAGCTGGAGAATAGTCGACTTAAGCTTACAGATCTAGAACAAGAGCTTCAAAGGGCACGGCAGCAGGTATGAAAATGTATTCTTTTTATCTCCGGTTCAGGTTCAAAGGTTATCATATTTATCATTGATGTTTAAACCAAAGTATTTTTGTTCCTAATTAGCTTTTGTTCTATTGCAGAGTTGTTTTATCAGGACTGGACTTTCTGATTCGGTTATGGGAAATGGTGAGGGGACTTTCGATATTATTGTGTTGGTTTTTGTGGCTTCTGTTTGTTGATAGTGTGTGGATTACTGTAAATAGATCTTTCTCATTTTTATGTTTCCAGCGGCTCTGGCATTTGACATGGAATATGGTGGTTGGCTCGATGAACATCAACGACTGATAAATGACCTAAGATCAGCTGTAAATTCTCATATGGGGGATAACGAATTATGTATTCTTGTTGGGGGTGTCATGGCACATTATGATGAAGTTTTCAGGTTGAAAAGCATTTGTACCAAGGCCGATGTATTTCACATGCTCTCCGGTATGTGGAAAACACCTGCAGAGAGGTGTTTTATGTGGTTGGGAGGATTTCGTTCATCCGAACTTCTCAAGGTGATTTACTATTGGATGATTCAGAAATTATTAATGTGAATTGTTTTCGAGAAATTATCTGTTTTGTTGGTTGTTGACATTTTGATCTTGGAACTTAGATCCTCGGAAACCACCTTGAGCCTTTGACGGACCAACAGTTAATGGGCCTATGTAATCTGCAGCAGTCTTCTCAACAGGCTGAAGATGCCTTATCACAAGGAATGGAAGCTTTGCAACAATCTCTTGTAGACACACTCTCATGTTTAGGTCCTACTGCTTCCGGAAACGTTGCAGATTACATGGGTCAGATGGCAATCGCAATGGGAAAACTTGCCACATTGGAGAACTTCCTACACCAGGTAAACGACCCTTCATGTAACTTTGAAGTTAAGTGCTCGTTACAGTTATTTACTAGCGCCACATTTCAATTTGCAGGCTGATCTTTTGAGACAGCAAACTCTACAACAACTGCATCGAATTTTAAGCACTCGACAAGCAGCCCGGGCCTTACTAGTTATTAGTGATTTCACTTCAAGACTTAGGGCACTTAGCTCTTTATGGTTAGCCCGGCCTAGAAACTGATATTCATTCAATCCATGAAAGCTCATCTTGATTTCATTAATGCTTGGCACAGAATACTTACTCCATTTCACCGGGTGAAGCATGTGTAACATTGCCCTAGGAAAACTTACACTCATTGGCCTATAGAAATGGCAGTAATTCAGACGAGTGCTGTATATTAAGTAGGATCTGAGCAATTTGTTGTGATTGTAGGTAGTGTAATCTCACATGTGAGGCAATATTCTGTAAACTTTGACAATGTTGTAATCACCTTAAGTGTGGTGCTAGCTTAAGAACAAGATTATTCGAACATATCTGTTGTTCCCCTTATTACAAGTCCTGTAATCTTTCATATCAGAATCGAAAACCTTGTACATTTACATGATCAAATGAAATCAATGACAGTTATTTACGGCACTTTTAAGATGTAAAATATTTGAGCCAACATGTTAAATTCTTGCTTGTTCAGGATTGTTTGGTGTCAACTGGCCTGTAAACTCTTCTCCTATTCACCTTTCCTGAAAGTTACCAGGTAAAATTCACTGAAATCTGCGGAAAATTGAAGAGATTATTTACTTGTAGGCTTTTTGTATTATCGAATTGGTGAATACCTGGCCTGTGGCGTCTTGTGGATTTGTTGATGTGGGGAATGAAAACGCCTGTTCCATTGCTGGTTCTCCATAGATTCACAAGCCAAGTCGGTACCGAGTTCGTATTCTCGCTATCCGGCCAACTGAAATACTTTCCATGTTGCAACGAAGAAGAGAGATTCCCAGCCGCTTTTCTTGATCCCGGCTTGTTAGTGCCAGAGCACATGGATTCGACATCGGTTTCTCGATAATCCTCGTCGTCTGCTGTTAAAACTAGAATCTGTCTTTTAATCTCAGCGAAGAAAACATCATCTTCATCACTCCCTTCACATTTGTAAACGGACTCGACGTTGTTCATGTCCATGCTGGTAAGAGGAAAAAGTTGGGAATAGGAAAAGCTTGGCTTCCCATATCCATGGACGGGGGAATTTAAAGAAGGATATGGAGGATAAACTACATTGTTTAGGGTCAAAGAAACCTGACGACTTGAATTGTCTCCAAATGTCTCACTTTTTGTACATTAGTTCATGTCTTGTCTTTTTATGAAACTTCAAGAACTGGTTTGTGTTGTTAAACTAAGTGGATTAGAATTAACAACTTGGACCTTTGTTTTTAATCATTTCACTTTCAGAAACCATTCGATTTTTGACTCAAATAATGTACTTAATGTTTCATAATTGCTTAAAATAAGAGGTAAACAATAATTAAGGGCATCAAGATATTAGCTGAGATGGTTCATCAGTTGAGTTGTTGGACCATAAAAACATTACTAGACCCAAAACTTGATCAACCCCTTGCAACCTACCCTTGAAAGAAACAAAAATAATGTTTGATTTCAGCATAGTATCCATTAATTAAACAAAATACCTTAAAAACATACTTCTTTTTGGAGGAAAGCAAGTGTGGATTTGATGAGGTTTAATTTAGAAAATAAGATGGTAATTTCTTACGAGTTGAGGTCTATAAAAATCAAAATAATGCACGTGTATGAATTTAGAGCATAATCCAATTGATTAAAGTTTGAATTTCAGTTTTTTATGTTTTTAGGTTACGATGTTCTCAGGGTGCGTTAATTCACGAAAAAGATGATTAAAAGGGATAATAATCTTTTTCATGATTGTATTATCATATTTTGTTAAGAAGAATTTCCCTTTAGGAGTAATAATCCTTTCTCACGAGTGACATTTTCCCCCTCAAATGGGAGAATATTATTCTCTTCATTTCCTTAGGTATTACATAATTCTTTCTCTTTTGGACAATATTATCCTTAACATAATGAATTTTGTTCATATGAATCATTTGTTGTATTTTTAATTAGGTGACTAATTATTTGTGGTGTAAATTTATTACATATTTTTATTTGATATTAGTTTAATATTTAAATGATGTTACACATATTTAAATAATATTTTAATATTTAATATATTTTTACTAATATCGTATTTATGATGTTTTTAGGATTATAAGATGAGATTGCGTGTTGCTTGAGAGTGAATGAGTTAGAAATTGATGTTATTAATTTTATTCTTTGATTTATAAGATTTTCTCATCTTAAAAATATTTTAGTAGGTAATTTATTTCTATCACTATTTTACTACTTTAAGATTTATTTTATTATTTATTTTAATTTATTTGATAAATTGTCATAAATAATAAAAAATAAATATATTAAACGTTTAACTTTTAACAATTTACAAAAATATTTTTAATTTAATATTGAAAGTTTGACATGCTAAAAAAAATATCATAAGGACAAATTAATAAATTTTACTTTCAGTTAATCTTATATTCCTCTAACTAAACATTGTAATTTTACATTCTTACCAAATAAACTAAATAAGATAATGTAACATTCCAGTAATATGTCAGATAATGTTACATTATTGGAATCCTATTCTAGAAGTAATCTTACATTATGTGAACAAATGTTCCTTTAATATTTTAGCTTAAGGGATAACTTTTTTTCATTTAGTAATCCCAAATCAGTGATGTTGCCTTTTCCTTTTCTAATTGTATCAATTTATATCTTGTAGTCTTTTAAAATTAACAATGTTTTCTCTTTTTTTAATTTTATCAATTTAGCCATCGAACTCCTAAATTCTGTACATGTGGCTGTTACCTGCTTCCACATTAGTCGTTATCACCAACTGTTTTGTCATGTTGATGGTGACATGATAGTATGAATGGAGAATTTTAGAATTAATTAATTAATTTAAAATTATAATTTTTATAAAAAGTCTACGTCAATTGTACTGTCGCATTATTAAAATTGATTGTCATCATTTTATTGAAAGATATTAATTTATTAAAGAAAAGTTACATATGAACATGCTAACTAAAACTTTGTTAATTATTAAACGATGTAATATTTGACATGACAAAGAACGACTAATAATAACAATTTTGCTAGTCAATAACAGTGAAAGAGTGAGTTTAATACAATTTAAAAGTTTAAAGACTAAATTATTAAAATAAAAAAGATAACATTACTGATTTAAAATTAATACATTGAAAAATTAACTCCAAACTTAATATTTACAATCTATAATTAAGATACATAGAGATACTGTAGATAATTTTTTATTTTGTCAAGGGAAGAAAGTGTCGGGAAAACATAGAAAGAGAAAAAAAAGAAGGAAAGAAAAAAAAAGAAAGAATGCTTTGTTATTTTAATATATTTGAAATAGGATGAGTCTATCACGTGCGCCGAACACTACTAATGCTGAACACCGTTGAACACCATTAAATTAATTAAAAAAGATTAAAAATCTCAAGTACTCAACATACAATTATAAATTATTTAAAATAAAATTAAAAATTGAATTTAATAAACCTTTTATATTTTTATAGTATTTTTTAATTAATATATTAGAATTAAATATTCTAAAATCTTCTCAATATCAAAAACCCTAAATGTAACGGCAGTGGCTATCAATGTCATTATTCCATGACGGCATCAGATCAGAAGGAAACTATGCAGGAGAATCACTGCAATACTTACCGGTCACCAGTGCTTTATTGTCTTGAAAGAAGAGGAAAAGTAGCACTGTTAATCTGGGAATTTTATACATGTGACCCGAAAAAAGCATAGTATAATCATTTGAAAGATGTTTACTTGTTTAGCTTATGTAGTTAAATGTAATACAGTGATGTGATTTTGGATCATCTATGGAAGAAAGCAATCAACAAGTTCTAAGGTTAGAGTGATTGTCGATTGACACGCTAGGACATAAAAGCAATCAGATGCATTGCAAATGTAAAAATAATCTAGACAATGAATCCGGATTAAAACAAAATTTCGGGTTTTAATTTGAAAATTAAGGTTTTAATTTGATCCAATTATTTGAAAATAAAGATTAAAAATATAATATATATATGAAAAATAATTTAATTAAAATTTTATTTTAAATAATTATTAATTGTATGTTGAGTCCTTGAGATTTTTAATTTTTATTAATCAATTTAATAGTGTTCAGCGGTGTTCAGCATTAGTGGTGTTCAGCGATGGTCGACGCCCGTTGTAGAATTTTCCTTTAAAATATAATTAATATTTGATGTATTGTCCGTGTAATTATTTTTTTACAAAAAAATTATTTAAATTTTATAATATAAAATTTAAATCCATAATCTTAAATTTTAAATTTCAAACCTTAAACCCTAAATTAAAAACTAAACCCTTAAATCATAAATTGACATACTTATAGAAAATAATTTTTCTACTGTTAGTTTATGAAATATTTTCTCTTTAAAATATTGTTGATTTATTATTATAATTAGGCTTAATATACAAAGAATTGCCTAAATTATACTCCTTTTAACTTTAGGTGCCTAAATTATTTTTTGGTAAAAAATGCCTAACGTTTCATTTCGTTAATTTTAGGTGTCTGAAGTTAACTACCATTAATTTAAAAAAACCTAAATTTCTTATTTATTTATTTTTAACTTAATTTAAAAAACCCTAAATTTCTCAAAATTCACAAAATAACCCCAAATTCGAAAACCCTAACCCTAAAAACCAAAATCCCAAATTTAGCCATTGCCACCGACGATCGACACGCCACTGCTAGGGGTGAGCGTTCGATCGAGTCGAGTCAAAATATTTCGAGTTATTTGAGTTGACGGGTCATATTTTTATAATAACTCGTTCCATCCAGGTTACCCAAACTCTAAACCAAAGCCCAAGATAACCCGACCTAAGACTCTAGCCAAACCCAAATTACAACCCGTTTACCCAAACCCGGATCCGACCCGGAAACCAAATAAAATCCTAAAACAAAAAAACCCTAATAACCCTAACCTAAGTTGTTGCTGCCGCCGCCTCTCTCTACCAAGCCGCTGCCACCATTCATCTCCGGCGACCCTTTCAAACCCCTAAACAAACAACCATCCCGAAACCCTAAAATTAAACCCTAACTTACAAATCCTAAAATTGTACGCACAAACCCCAAATTAGATCAGGAACCCCAGAATCCTAAAAAATAATAACAACCCAGCCCTCTTCCAACCCCACACCCTAAATCTACCGAACCATATCCCCACCCATACCATATCTCTGCAAAAATCCCCTAAAATCCAGCCACATCTCTCCACTGATGAGCAACTGCAGCAAGCAAGGAAGATTTTAATAATTTTATTGAACATTAGGGGTTATATAACCCGAATCATGTCTGTAAAAAAGGGAGTTCCAAAAAAATAGAGTAAAGGTTTTTATTTTGAAAAATTGTACGATTTCAAAAATCAAATAAAACATCCAGAAATTTCAGATCCAAAAAATTTCTTAGTTTAGAATCGAAGAAACAAAGGTGGTTCTCTTCTTTTAAATCAAAACCTTGTTCTTATTTTTTAAAATTCCTTCGGAAACAAAGTTTTATTTAAAACTTAAACCCAGATTCATTTTTAAAAAAAAATCTTTGAATCAAAGTTTTCTTGCAAAAAAAAGGGGGGGGGGGAAAGAACGGTGCGAAGCGTACCTGGTTGCCGGAGTATCGTCGTGAGGCCGAGGAACGGCGTGGAGACACTAAACCGGCGCCGCCGTCGATTGGAACTCGGTTTGAGAGGAGAGGAAATATGAGAGTTAGGGTTTATTTTTAGTAATCCGATTCAAAAACAAAAAAAGGAATGCCTTTTAATTAGGTTGGACCGGCAAAGCTAAAACGACACCGTTTGGTGCAGCCTAACCCGCGTGTGACCCGTGACCCGGGGAGGATCTGCGTTTTTGTTTAATGGGTTAATTACGAAATTGGTCCTCCCTTTCTTTTTCCGTTTACATTTCCGTCCGTGGTATAATTACGCTTTCAATCCCCGATCCTTATTCCCGCACCCTTTTCCATCCTTCTTTTATTTTAATTTCGCACCTTTATTCTACTTTTATTCAGTTCGGTCACTGTTATTATTATTATTATGTTTTTTAATTTTTAGTCCTTTAACTATGGTTTGTTTGCATTTGCACCTCTTTATTTAACATATTTCACATTCATGCTCACGTATTTCACATTTAATTGCATTTTAGTCTTTTTTCATGCCATTTCTTGCCATGTAAATTATTAATCTATGCATTTTAGTTCTTAATGCTTAGTTTTAAGATGTTTTATGTGTATTAGTTTAATCCATGCATTGTCATTATAATAATAATTATTATTACTATTATCAAGTAGTAAGCTTTTTATATGTATATATTAATATTGTATAAAATACGCATATATATATATATATATTTATCTACATATTTTGTGTATATATATATATATATTCTATATTGTATATATATAAGGTTTTATATATTTGTAAAATAAAATATGGTTTTTTATATAACATATATATAATAATAATGAATATTTGTTTGTGTAAAAATAATGTATGTAAATACATATAAACTATTAACTTTAAATATATCTAGATTTTTTTGATAAGTATAAGTATTACATATCTTGCCTTAATTATTTTTAGTTAGATTAATATTTATGAATGTTAGATTAGTATTTTATTATGTTAGTATTTATTTATTTATATTTTTATCACATTGTATTTATTTATATTTGCCATGTTTTAAGTTGCAATTTCGGATATATATTTTGTCAATGCGGTGCCCTTTTATTCGAGCGTAAACGAGGCCAATATCAGGCGTAGTGATGGTGGTTGGGCGTTTACTCTCGGATGACGAGGCTTTTAAAATTTACTCGCACTTATGACCAAATTTTAATTTGATTGTCACTTTAATCCGGAAAATCTAATATTAATAAAGCGGTAATTATTAAAGTACCAATTTTGAGCGGTGTGGGGTGCTAATCCTTCCTCATCCGTAACCGACTTCCGAACCCAAAGTTTTCAAAATCTCTGGTTTTACGGTGTTTGGTCCACCTTAAGTGGCCGGTGGCGACTCCATTTTAAATAAAATACATTTTTTTAAAACCCCAATAGAAGATATTTTTTAAAATACCCAAAAGACCCTAAACACCTTAAAACCTCATTTTTTTAGATCACTACAGATGGCGACTCTGTTGGGGATGTTTTTTTTTGGTTTTTAAAAAATAAAAGAGAGTGAAGCTTTTTAAATAATTATCGCTTTACTAATATCAGAAGTTCCGGATTAAAGTGACTATTAAATTAACATTTGGTTATAATTGCGCGTTTATTTTAACGCATTTAAAATTTGGCATATAAAACCGTCTTTTTAAGTGGGGGAAAACGCTAATGCTTTTGTGAGGATATCGTTCCTCCGTATGGGCCTAGCAAGTACCTTCGGGGATCGAGTACCTTATGCTTTCGTGAGGATATCGTTCCTTCGTATGGGCATAAGCGAATGGGTCCCCCCTGAATTGAACCCGGTTGAAAGGAGCCTATAATGAGTGATGACTGGGGGCCTTGCTACTCTTAGTAGAGGACAACAAAGACTTTTCGGGTACCTCCTAGAACCAACACTGCATGTAGAGAACATATAGAAACCCACCCCTTTAGAGCCATGCGGATAACCTAGGTGTTTTAGACGGGATGTAAATAGGGTTGTTTTATTTGTTTATCGTGTTTATTTGCCCTTTTATTTGTTTATTTATTTTATCCGATACTGACTCATTTTCTTTTTTGTTTTGATTTCTTTTTGCATACATCATTGCATTTGCATTACATAAAAGTGTTGGTTTGCCTGATCAAAAAGCTTCCATTATTTACTTTAATTTATTCATTTAATTATTTTAATTTTAAATTGACCCATTTTTTGTGATCACGTCATATCTATTCATTTTGGCATTCACTGCATTGCATATCATGACGTTTTGATTTTTGCATTGGTGCATTCGCATATAGGACATATACTTTGTTTTTTTACATGCATTCATTTTGAAACTGATCCTTGGGATGCCCTGTGACAGCAATACTGGGAAAGACGAAAGATCAGTCGATTCAACATCCCTACAGAATAAGAAGCAAGACAAAGATGGCAAATGAAGACAGACTGGATAGGATTGAGCAGAACCAGAAGAATTTGTAGGTAGATTTAACCCAAAAGTTGGAGGACCATTTAGCCAAAGCCCAGCAAGAGATAAGGGATCAGTTCGCGAAATCTCAGTAGGACATACTGGTAAAACTAGCACAGATGAGGAGACACAAGTTTCCTGAACAGGGAGAGGCCTCTGCTATCAACCCCGAGGCAGGTCCCGGGGAAGAAAATGAAGATCTTATGTATCCTCCAGGGTTCACTCCCATTCAAGCCAGGATGTAACCGAAAACTCAACCTCAGGTGATCATTTCTCGGGGAAAGTCTCATCTACATCAGGCTGGTACTTCGATCCCTATAAAATTGCCCTCTGCATCAAAAGTTAAACCCGAGGGCAATCAGGCTAAAAATTTTATCTCAGAAATGGACCATCTGTTCGAGACCGAGAAATCGAAGTGGAAGCTTCAAAGAAAATCGAAGATTGATGCAAAAGGCTCAAAGAGAAGTTGGAAGCTATGGAAGTGAGTGATACTTTCAGTGGATTCGGGGCTAAACGAACCCAGCCTCGTCTCAAATTTGATTTTACCTCCTAAATTCAAGGTGCCAGAGTTTGAGAAGTATGATGGGACAAGCTATCCCCGCCCTCATCTTACTATGTTCTGCCAGAGAAAGACTGGGTTCGGTAGAGATGACAAGCTTTTGATCCACTATTTTTAGGATAGTCTGTCCAGATCCTCCACTAGATGGTATAATCAGTTGAGCCGCCATCAGATAAAGTCATGGAAAGACTTGGCTAGAGCTTTTCTAGAGCAGTATCGGTACGTCAGTGACATGGTGCCAGACCGTTGGACTCTACAACACATGAAACAAAAGTCAAATGAAAGCTTCAAACAGTATGCCCAACGTTGGAGAGATGTGGCGGCTCAAGTTTAACCCCCGCTCAGTGAAAGAGAGACAGTGGTCATATTTGTCCAAACTTTGGAGGGTCCGATCTTGGGTCGTTTGATAGGCAACACGACTACTAACTTTGCCGACCTCGTGTTATTCGGTGAGCTCATTGAGAATGTTGTCAAGACTGGCAAAATTGATGATGGAGGTAGTTCGTCCCACAAGAAGCCCTACCATGCAAAGAAGGATCATGAAGTAAACTCTTCGGGAGTTTATAATGCCAATTATTCTAAGCCTATTACAGTTGTACAACCTAAGGCCGTTCCAAGTGCTCACGGTTACTCGAGCCTAGATTATGGTTAGAGGAAGAATACTAAAAAGATAGAATTTACTCCATTACCAGTTTCTTATGGAGAATTGTACAAACAGTTGTACGGTATCTATATGGTGGCACCTTTTTACCGAGACCCGGTACAACCTCCCTTCCCAAAATGGTATGATGCAAATGCAAAATGCGATTACCATGCATGACAAGTGGGCCACACGATTGAGAATTGCCTTGGTTTCAAAAAGTTGGTGGAAAAATTTATTAAGCTTGGGGTGGTAAGCTTTGAGGACTCAGCAGGACCAACTACAAACAAAGACCCTTTGCCGAAGCACGAAGCTGCCAATTAAGGGTGTATCGAAGGTGTTTTTGAACCGAACCATGTTTATCCAGCTTAAATATTGCACTACCCTGACCATAACAAGCCCCATTGTATTTTTTATCACTTTCAGAGTAATGTTTTTGTAAACCAATCTCACTTACTTAAGTGCGATAGTAGTGAGGATATTTTGTAAGGGATCACAACTACAAGTCGCAATGCAAATATATTTTGTTCGTATTTGAGTCTTGAGCATCCAAAATGCATAAATGACATCACCCTAAAGTTTCAAGAGTAATTTCAGACGATGGCATAGAACGAACAAAATGTTGGGGCATGCACCCAGATGAAAGATCCAAAGAAAGGTGATCAAACCCAAGAACAGGTTGGGGCACCGCTACAAAAGACCAAGATCCTGACAGGACCAGTGAAGAGTCAGAGGCATCTCATTGATGGCCAGAAATCATATTACATTCATGCATTTAATTGCATTCATCTTGCATTGAATCATTTTTGCATACGTCATACATTTAGATTAAATGCATACACCAAAGTCACCATGCATTTAGGATAAAGACATGCATTTAGGCATAAAATTAGATGCATTCATACATTTTTGCTTGTACATATAAACAGATTCCCGAAAGAGACTGAACATCCTTAACATAGGGGCAATCACGATGGCCAACCTTAGTCTTGGAGGAGGCCAAACACAAAGAATATGCTGAAACATCTAAATAAAAGGTACAAGTGACAAATTTTGTGAACAATTTACTAATAAATGTTTTTTTGTAGGATTTGATTTCTCCGACGACGGTGTGGCGGACGCCAACATTTTTTAGATCCTCACTCTTGGCAACAAAGATAACTCATTCCAGATCTTACCCTCTGCCGATAGAGAAGTATAGCAAAATTTTCCAGACATAGTCTCAATGTCAATAATCAAAATTTCCATCCGGATCTTATCTCTCCATTGGTGGTATAGTGGATCCCATATTTTGCTGATCTAGTCTCTCCGTCAGTGGTGTAGCAGATCAAACCTATCTGGATTTTGCCTTCGTCAGTGGTGTTGCAGATCAAATTTTCTATCCATATCCTATCTTTCCGTCGGTGGTGTAGTGGATCTCATATTTTGCTGGTCTAGTCTCTCCGTCAGTGGTGTAGCAGAGTAAATCTTATTCAGGTCTTGTCTCTTCAACGCTGTTGCAGCTAGACCACACTTTTCCTTGTACTTATAGCAAAAAAAGAGAAGAAAAAAATAAAAAAATAAAAAAGTAAAAAAAACAAAATAAAAAAAATAAAAAAAAGAAAGAAGAAAAATAGAAGAAGTCAAAAAATGAAAAGAAGAAGAAGAAGTTTTCAATTTTCTGATATTGCCTCTTCGTCAGAGTTGTAGCTAGATCAGACATTAGAATTTTCATCCATCGGTTCTGCCTCTTCGTCGGTGTTGTAGCTGAACCAAATTTGCCAAATTTTGATCATGCCTCTTCGTCGGAGTCGTAGCTTCATCACACAAAAAGAACAACCTTCCAATCCTGCCTCTTTGTCAGAGTTATAGCTGGATCAAATATTCAGACCTTACCTCTTTGTCGGTATTGTAACTTGGTTAAGTCTAACTTTCGGTTCTGCCTCTTCGTCAGTGTTGTAGCTGAACCTGATTTACTAACTTTCAGTCTTGCCTCTTCGTCGGTGTTGTAGCTAGACCAAATTCACCAACTCTTGATCCTGCCTCTTCATCGGTGTCGTAGTTGGATCAACATTACTAACTTTAGGCCATGCCTCTTCGTCGGTGTTGTAGCTTGGTCAAAATTTATTAATTTCAAGTTTTATCAATGTTGTATCTAAAAAAAGAAGGAAAAATTCAAAAAAAAAATTTAAAAAAAACAAAACAAAACAAAAAAGAGAGAAAAATTTAAAAAGGCGAAAAGAAAAAGAAAAAAAAAGAAGGAAAAAAGGAAAAAAAAGAAGTTTTCAATTTTCTGATACTGCCTCTTCGTCAGAGTTGTAGCTGGATCAGACATTGGAACTTTCATCTACCGATCCTGCCTCTTCGTTAGTGTTGCAGGTGGATCAAATTTTGTAGACCCTGCCTCTTCGTCGGTGTTGCAGCTGGGTCAAATTTTCTTTAGGTTTTAGTTCATCATCAAATAATGTAGTAAGTCAGACTCATTTTGCTTCCCCAACAGACAACCCCTATTCTGAAGATTTTGCCTCCCAAGAGTGACAAGGTGGATCAATCAAGTCAAGAAAGAAGGCCTGCATCGAAGAGAAAGAATATCTACCGAAGAAAGAAGACATACGTCAACAAGGAAGAAGCTCAGCTGGACCGTACGAAACGGGTCATTTTTAGTCTTTGCTTTATTGCTGTTACACAACAAGGAGCAAAGAGGGGCAGCTGTAATAACCCGTTCCATCCGGGTTACCCAAACCCGAAACCAAAGTCTAAGACTCAAGAAACACCCAAATTACAACCCATTTACCCAATCCCGGATCCAAGCCCAATACCAAATAAAATCCTAAAAAAAAACCCTAATACCCCTAACCTAAGTTGTTGCTGCCACCGCCTTTCTCTACCAAGCCGCCATCGCCATTCATCTCCGGCAACCCTTTCAAACCCCTAAACAAACAACCATCCTGAACCCTAAAATTAAACCCTAACTTACAAACCCTAAAATTGCACCCACAAACCCCAAATTAGATCTGGAACCCCATAATCCTAAAAAATAATAACAACCCAGCCCTCTGCCAACCCCACACCCTAAATCTACCGAACCATATCCCTAACCATACCATATCCCTGCAGAAATCCCCTAAAATCCGGCCACATATCTCCACTGACGAACAACTGCAGCAAGCAATGAAGATTTTAATAATTTTATTGAACATTAGGGGTTATATAACCTCGTCCTCCACAACATTGGCCTCATTGGCTTTGGTTTTCTTTGGTTGTCTGCATTCAGAAGACCTGTGTGTAGCGACCTTTTTCAAAATTCAAATTTCTAACGTCGAATGAGATCACTAAAAAGGAGTAATAGGTTTCCTTTTGTTTTTTTGGGAAAATATTTAGAAAATGGAAAATTCATTAAAATTTGTGTCTTTTGAAAAACAGTAAAACTTGGAGTTGCCACCGGCCACTAAGGTAGGTCGGACACCATAAAACCAGAGATTTGTTTGAAAGCAGGTTCGAGAGTCGGTTACGGATGAGGAAGGTTTTGGCACCCCCATACCGCCCAAAAATTGGTACCGTAAAAAGAAAATAAATAATTGCTACTTTGTTAATATCAAACTTTCCAAATTAAAGTGACGATTAAGTTAAGATCCGGTTATACATGCGAGTAAATTTTAAGGGCACTGTTATTCGAAACTAAACCGCAAAACCACCATCACTACGTTTGATACTAGCCGCGTTCACCTCCGAATAACAAGGCACCACATTAATAATTAAATAAGTCCAAAATGAAGCAAATATATATATGCGAAATAAGAGCATAAATAAAGGCGAAAATAAAAAATTCGAAAAAGGACCAGCTCGAACAAAAGACAAAATAAAGAGCGGAAATAAATGCGGTAATTTAAAGTGCGAAAAATTAAATTACAGGAAAATTAAATTGCGAGAAAAATAAAAGCTGAAATTTAAAAAGAGTCCGGAGAGGGACCGGATCGAAAAAACCAATCCGGAAAAAGGACCAGATCGAACAAAGCAATCTGAAAAATAGGACCGGATCGAACAAAGCAATCCGGAAAAAAGCACAGGATCGAACAAAACAATCCGGAAAAAAGGACCGGATCAAAAAAAAAGAAATACATAAATTAAATAGCGGAAAATAAATGTTAGTTGCGGAAATTAAATGTTAGGTGTTATATATATATATTATAAGATAGATAATACTATAATATATTGTAATAATAATATATAATATAAATATAATGCTTATAATATATAATACGACATGTAAACATATATACGAGCAAATAATAAATTAAACTACCTCCAACAAGTAAAATAACCTACATATCACAAACAAAATATTAAACAAAATAAAACACACAAGGAAAAACTAGAATAAATAAAGAGGATATCAACAAATCTCATCAATATTTCATTAAACCATAAAAACGGATTACATAAATAAAAAGGAGAAGAAAATACCCAAAACCTAAATGTATGCTCGATCAAATCAATCTACGGATCGTTATCGTCGGGGTTGAAAAGCTTGATTTAAGGGTTGGAAATTCGAATGAGGAGTAATTCGTGTGAAGGAACGGATCAGGAATAATGAAATAGGGCCGGTCGGTTGTTGCGGCTCGGTTAAGGGCAGGTTTTGGAAAAATGAAAAATGGCGTCCAAGGGTTTTGGGGTCTGGGAAAAATGAAATGGTGGTGCCGCAGTAGAGAAAGGAATGAGAAATTTGTAGGGTAGTGGGTTTGTGAAATTTTGAGAAATGAAAAAAAATAGGCTCCTAGGTATCGCGGCAGTGGGAAAATGTGAGTAAAAAAAATGGAGAGCCCCTTTTATTGGTAGGTATTATATATATATATATAGGATGAAGAAGGGTATTTAATGGGAATAAAAATAGAATCTAGGTTTTAATGTGTAAGGTGATGAAGGGTATTTTTGGGTTATCCTTTTTTTAAAAAAATGAGAACCAATAGAAATTAAGGTCTTGGGCCCCAAGTACTTTTCAACCAATGGGAGTAAAACCTTAATGAGGAAGGAGTTGTGATTTTTTTTTTACTATATAAAATTATATGTAATGGGCCATGCAATTTTGGGCTTAGGGTATAAGGATTTGAGTATTAAAAGGGTGATGTGGATTGATCTTATTTCGAGCATTTTAATTTATACCGGACAAAATTTAGTGTCTACAACTGTCCCTCTTTGCTCATTGCTGTGAAACGGGAATAGAGCAAAGACTAAAGATACAAATTTTGTCCGACCTCCCTGTCTGAAGATTCCGAGCTGCGAGTCCTTCATATATAAAACTGTTCGCCCTTCTTCTTCTTGATATTCTAGAACTCCGAATTCTTCCCACGTAAGGCTGAAGAAAAGAAGCCCCTAGAGTGATGCCTCGATCCTTGATCGCCTTGGCACATAGTGGTACCTCGCTTTGAGTCTTCTGGAACATGGAAACCACTTTCTGTTGTTTTTCAAATACCTGAAAGAAACAGACACAATGATTTGATGATGCTAGTTAGCATGCTCCTACCTTAAGGATGCCTAACTATTCATGATACATGACAAATAGAATTTAGTCAATGCTCGGATGTCTTCTTTCTTGGCCTCTTGTGTCGGCTTTCTTTCGCTTTCCCTCTTTACTTGTCCTTGTAGAACAAGAATAAAGGAATGACCATAAGCACTAATTTTATCAGACTTTTCTGTCTGAAGATTTCGAGCTGCAAGTTTCTTATATATAGAACTATTCACCCTTTCTCTTCTCAAATTCCTGGTGCTGCAAATTTGAAACTCCTCGCCTGAAATCTCTGAGCTATGAGAATCATCCTTGAGAAAGAATAAAATCAGGGAGTCCGAGTTTCAATAAAATATCTTTAAGAAATAGATCGAATTAAGAAATTTGTGTTTTAAGAAAAACATCCTAAGAAAAGATCGAATTAAGAAATTTTGTTTTAAGAAAAACATCCCTAAGAAAGGATCGAATTAAGAAATTCGTGTTTTAAGAAAAACATCCTAAGAAAGGATCGAATTAAGAAATTCGTGTTTTAAGAAAAACATCCTAAGAAAGGATCGAATTAAAAAATTCGTTGTTTTAAGAAAAACATCCTAAGAAAGGATCGAATTAAGAAATTCGGGTTTTAAGAAAAACATTTCTTAAGAAATGATCGAATTAAGAAATTCGTGTTTTAAGAAAAACAATCCTCTAAGAAAGGATCGAATTAAGAAATTCGTGTTTTAAGAAAAACAATCCTTTAAGAAAGGATCGAATTAAGAAATTCGTGTTTTAAGAAAAACATCCTAAGAAAGGATCGAATTAAGAAATTCATTGTTTTAAGAAAAACATCCCTAAGAAATGATCGAATTTAAAAATTCGTTGTTTTAAAAAAACGTCCCTAAGAAAAGGATAAAACGGGGAACCCAACTTTTAAGAGAAACATCCTTAAGAAAGGATCGAATTAAGAAATTTGTTGTTTTTAAGAAAACGACCCTAAGAAAGGGATAAAACGGGGATTGAAAGACCTTTAGAAATCCTAATTATGCAAGTCAAAGGACTCTTGGTTCTATGAGATCTATTTCTCCTCTCGTGAAGCTGTAGATCAATCATTTTACCAATATTTTAAATGCCTGTTTAAAATAAACAAAATGCTATGATGATATGAGTTAGCATGCTCCTAACATAGGGACATCTAACTGCCAATGATGCATGAGCGTATTTCATGATGCAAAGGTGCATGAATTTAGCTCGTCTCCGTTCTCTAAAGCCAATAGTCGTCATCCTGGGACTACAACCACTCATCAAATCTGCCCTCAAACTTGTGTTGCTCATTCTCTATTCAAATCTTCGAGTTAAGTGATCTCGGTCGTAACCAAAATCATTAATCAAGTTCTTTAAAGCTTTGCGCAATCTCATCTATTCCGATTTGAGCTCTCATGCCAACACTTTTGTTGTCACACGGACAATGATGCCCCAACACTATAAACTACCCATAAAGGCTCTTCATTATCCCAAGTGGCGCACCTCAACTTTGGGTCTAATGTATTCATCTCCGAAGTAATACATAGAAAACTCTTCGCGTAAAATATATTAGTTTTTCGGTTGTCATTTTAACGAATGATGCCTTTTTAGATTAACATACAGAACCTTAAGACCAAGATCTTAATAAAAGAAAAAAAAACAGAATAGGATGCCCCGAATACCAAATGCAAGAGCGTCTTAGATTCGACCCTCTGGTGACCAACAACTTACCTTCGAATGTTGTGGCGATATTTAAAATTATGAAATTCCTGCCAGATTGCTCGGTTCATCCTCATGATTATGGTATTTGTTTGATCTGTTCGAAAAACTACTCTATCTAGTTCTCATTGTTTTCCCCAAAATGTACGTATGGTTTTCCAAATTTGTTTAACACATTGAGTGCAAATATCAAATTGAGAATTATAGTACAAGTGTATTCCTCCAATTTGCAATTAATATCATGTCAGTGCCTTCAAAGAGTTATCACTGACGCTAGGGTATTGAACAGGTGAAGTATAGCTCATTATTAGATTTGTTCTCCCCCCACAACTCCATCATGATGCTCTGAGACTTATTTGATTGTTCGTTAATTTTAGAGATTTATCTCTGATGCTGGGGTATTGAACATGTGGAATCTAGTTCCTTATTAGATTTGTTCTTCCCCGCAACTCCATTAATTGTTCATTTCTTAACAGAATTTATTCTTTTTCTTTTAAAGGATTCTTAAGTTTAAGCATTTTAACCGGTCTTTCTTGGAGAATTTCTTATCATCGACCATCATCGAAGGAGTAGTAATCTTGCTTCTCGTGCTTTACCGACCAAAACAGACTGAGTGAAAAATCATACTTCATCGTTATCACAACATTCGATTAGAATCAATGCCACATCATGCATGTGATATCCAAGGACCTACGGGGGTAAGAAAGGGATATACAGTATATGATTTCAAGGTCATTGCATGTTAAGCAAAATGCATTTTTCATTAGAAAGAAAACCCACAAACATAACATATGCTCTTACAAAAAGATCCTTGTTATCTTCGAGCAAGTGGTAGCAAGGTTGGTTCTATATATTACTTCAAGAGAAAGTGTAACATGCAAGGAAACTTAAACACATAAACTCATAAAAACTCGAAAATCAGCACCTTCCAAGAGTCGTGTTCAATACTTCAAAAGACCATTCTCCATCAGATTTTGAGCCTTATTCTTTAAAGCCCCACAATTCCCCGTGGCGTGGCCCGTACTTCCCACATGGTATTCACACATGACATTAACATCATAACCATCAGGATAGGAAGGATTATTTGGTTTGGACTGAACTGAGGCCAGAAGTTTCATTTTAACCAGCATTGAGAGCAAATTAGTGTACGAGATTGGAACATGATGAAGAACCTTTGGAGGCTTTGCAGACCATGATGATCAATTACGGTAGTGGCCCTAAGGCTGATTGGTTGAGTGATAACCTACCATATAAACCTAAGAATCATGCCCTCTATAGGTAGTTGTGCAGTAAGGGTCTTTTATCTTCCCCTTTTTGATGGCATATTCGATGCGCTCTCCCATTACGACCATACCCGTAAAGTTGTTGATGGGATTGCTTATCATGCGGTCATAGAGGGTTCCCTTCAAAGTATCTATAAACATGAGAGAAATCTCACTCTCACGAAGTGAAGGTTGTACTTGTGCCGCCACATCTCGCCAACGCTGGGTGTACTCACAAAGGCTCTCATTGTGCCTTTGCTTCAAACCTTGTAGCATGAGCCGGTTAGGGACCATATCAGTTATGTGCTTATACTATTCCGTGAAAGCCTTGGCCAAATCTCTCTATGACCTAATCTGAGCTCGGGTTAACTGGTTGTACCACCTCAAGGCTGATCCCTCTAAGCTATCTTGAAAGCAAATAAATTAGCAACTTCTCATTGTCAATGAATCCGGCCATCTTTCGACAAAACATGATTATATGGGTAGTGGGGCAATTCGTCCCATCGAACTTCTCGAATTCTGTGGTCTTGAATTTGTACAGGATCTCCACATCAAGAACCAAACTGAGATCCTTAGCATACAGCCCATAGGAACCGTCATCATCCTCTTTTGCTCGGAATTTTTCTTCAAGATCCTTCTTGGTTTCCGCTAATTGCTTGGAAAACTCCATCTTGACCTGGTTTAATTTTTCCAACTCATCGAAGTCTGGGATATTATCTTCGACATTTTTGGTAATTCCAAAGGTCTCGCCTAGTTGAACCTGGGCAGAGGCACCAGCCTGATGAGATGAGGATACCCCTTGTAGAGATATCGGTGTAGGGTTGATAAAGATCAAGAAGTGTGAAGGGTTGCATATGTTCTGAGTGGGATTCTCAACAACACTCTTTCCTCTCGGGTCTTATCTTAGACTGGACTGTAACATCTGGGATATCTCTTTCATCATATCTTGTTGGGACTTGATGATAGTGTCCCTCAATTCTGACTGAGCCCGCTCTAATTACCCCCTGAATCAGCTTTTATCTTGGCAAAACTTTCTTCCATTTGCCTTTTTTTACGCCGGTGAAGTGTGAACGCAGAATCTTTAATTACTGTCAAGAAACCCCCCAAAATTAATTTTTGTTGTTTAATTACTTAATGCATGATATATGCTTTATACAATGCATGGAACAAATAAAATGCACAGGCGTATGCAAATGAATGCATTGATCCCATTAGTGGTCACCCTAGAGCAACTCCCATTGGCTTCAAAAAAGTTCTCGATGCAAAAGAGGCACTGGTAAGTCTTGACCCTAACTCTTAAATCTTTATTGGCTCTAACTAGTCGAATGAATCTTGATGTCTTCTCCATTCCGGGACCATAAGGGGAAATGAAGTACTTCAGTTTCTGTGGCTGATATCTCCACATACTGGGCTACCTTTTACACTCAGAATGTCAAACATGTGTTGTACCAGCTTTGGTTCTAAACAAGTTTGCTAGCATCACAAATACACGTAAATAACCTTGAACTACAACTTCAAGTCTCGATCAAAATTTGGACTATGTTCTAATACTTAATGGCCTGGAGCTCATGGAATCCATTCTGATTGTAACACTATTGGAAATACCGACGGAATCTTTTGCACTTTTTGAATCCACAAAGGTCATCTTGTTGAAGTCCTACCTGGGTATATTTCATAATTATACCCTCACTTGGCGAACTATCACCTTGAATCCTTTGGTTGACATCAGGCCACTGTCGAACTACTAAGCTGGTACCCTCTTAAGACACCTTTTACCCATAATGAAAGATCTCAACTTGGGAAAACCACTCGAATCAACGCCTTCATGTAATGCAATATGGATGCAACAATATGTGTAAAACAAGATAAGACACAAAAATAAACAAGTCAATACCTGATAAAAATCTATAAACATACAAAAAGATGAAGCATGAATTTAAATCAAGTATCAAACAAAACAACCCTGGGATTAACTGTATGGCTCTAAAGGGGTGGGCTTTTTGTGCCTTCTACATACAGTTTTGGTTCTAAACGACACCCAAACTGTCCTCACTGTCCTCTTCTAAAGAGTAGCAAGGCCCCCGGTCATCACCCATTATAGGCTCCTCTCAATCGAGTTTAATTCAGGGGACCCTTTCGCTATGTCTGTACGGGGAAACAATATTCCCACGAAAACATAGGGTAATCAAGCTCCAAAGGTACTTACTAGGCCCATACAGAGGAACCATATCCACACGAAAGTACTAGTGTTTTCCCCCCACTTAAAAGGACGGGTTTAAATTTCAAATTTTAAATGCGTTAAAATGAACTCGCATTTATAAACATATATCAATTTAATTGTCACTTTAATTCACAATTTTCGATATTAACAAAGCGGTGATTATTATTTTTGTTCTTTTTGAAAAATGGCCTGACTCACTTTAGTTTTAAAATCAGAACAGTCCCCAGCTGTAGCGACCTTTTTTAAAATTCAAAATTTTAATGTCGAATGAGATCGCTAAAAAAGAGTAATAGGTTTCCTTTCTTTTTTTGGGAAAATATTTGGAAAATGGAAAATTCATTAAAATTTGTATCTTTTGAAAAACAGTAAAACTTGGAGTCGCCGGACACCATAAAACCAGAGATTCGTTTGAAAGCAGGTTCGGGAGTCGATTACGGATGGGGAAGGTTTTGGCACCCCATACCGCCCAAAAATTGGTACCGTAAAAAGAAAATAAATAATTACCGCTTTGTTAATATCAAACTTTCCAAATTAAAGTGATGGTTAAGTTAAGATCCGGTTATACATGCGAGTAAATTTTAAGGGCCCTGTTATTCGAAACTAAACCGCAAAACCACCATCACTACGTTTGATAATGGTCGTGTTTACCTCCGAATAACAAGGCACCGCATTAATAATTAAATAAGTCCAAAATGAAGCAAATATATATATGCGAAATAAGAGCATAAATAAAGGCGAAAATAAAAAATTCGGAAAAGGATAAGATAGAACAAAAGATAAAATAAAGAGCGAAAATAAATGTGGTAATTTAAAGTGCAGAAAATTAAATTGCGAGAAAATATAACCTGGAATTTAAAAAGAGTCCGGAGAGAGACCAGATCGAAAAAAATAATCCGAAAAAAAGGACCGGATCGAACAAAGCAATCCGAAAATAAGACCGGATCGAACAAAGCAATCTGGAAAAAGGACCAGATCGAACAAAACAATCCAGAAAAAAGGACCGGATCGAAAAAAAAGAAATACAGAAATTAAATAGCGGAAAATAAATGTTAGTTGTGAAAATTAAATGTTAGGTGTTAGATATATATATATATATTATAAGATAGATAATACTATAATATATTGTAATAATAATATATAATATAAATATAATGCTTATAATATATAATACGACATGTAAACATATATACAAACAAATAATAAATTAAACCACCTCCAACAAGTAAAATAACCTATATATCACAAGCAAAATATTAAACAAAATAAAACACATAAGGAAAAACTAGAATAAATAAAGAGGATATCAACAAATCTCATCAATATTTCATTAAACCATAAGAATGAATTACATAAATAAAAAGGGAGAAAAAAATACCCAAAACCTAAATTGTATGCTCGATCAAATCAATCCACGGACCGTTATCGTGGGGGTTGAAAAGCTTGATTTAAGGGTTGGCGATTCAAATGGGGAGTAATTCGGGTGAAGGAACGGACCAGGAATAATGAAATAGGGCCGGTCGGTTGTTGCGGCTCGGTTAATGGCAGGTTTTGGAAAAATGAAAAATGGCGACCAAGGGTTTTGGAGTCTGGGAATAATGAAATGGTGGTGCCGCAGTAGAGAAAGGAATGGGAAGATTTGTAGGGTAGTGGGTTTGTGAAATTTTGAGAAATGAAAAAAATAGGCTCCTAGGTATCGCGGCAGTGAGAAAATGTGAGTAAAAAAAAATGGAGCCCTTTTTTTGGTAGGTATTATATATATATATATATATATATATAATGAAGAAGGGTATTTTATAGGAATAAAAATGGGATCTAGGTTCTAATGTGTAAGGTTATAAAGGGTAATTTTGGGTTATCCTTTTTTTTAAATGAGAACCAATAGAAATTAAGGTCTTGGGTCCCAAGTACTTTTCAACCAATGAGAGTAAAGCCTTAATGAGGAAGGAGTTGAGATTTTTTTTGTATTTTTATTTTTTTAGTATATAAAATTATATGTAATGGGCCATGTAATTTTGGGCTTAGGGTATAAGGATTTGAGTATTAAAATGGTGATGTGGATTGATCTTATTTCGAGCATTTTAATTTATACTGGACAAAATTTAGTGTCTACATTGTGGGTGGTGCCCCACCTTGCCACAATTGTTGCACGTTATTTTGATTTTTTCCTTCTTGGAGATTCCATCATTAGGTCCCAGCTTTGACCTGTTTTGGAGTTGTTTTCCCTTCTTGAAGTCATTGACTTCAACAAAGTTTACCTTAGGCCTTAGCCTCCTCGAAGATTACTTTGTTGAGCTTTTTGGCATTGCCTCTGTTGTCTTCTTCTATTCGAAGTCTGACAATCAATTCCTCTACTGACATTTTCTTTCTTTTGTGTTTTAGGTAATTTTTGAAGTCATTCTATCCGGGATGTAGCTTCTCATTGATAGTTGCTACATGGAAAGATTCACTTATGACCATTCCCTCAGCAAGAATTCCATGAACAATCAGTTGAAGTTCCTTCTGACTTACTGCTGGTTTGTAATCAACCATAGTAAATTTCAAGAATTTGGCTACTAAAAACATTTTATCCCTAGCATCTTTAGTTTCATATTTGTCGTCCAATGCCCTCCACAACTCTTTAGCCGTTTCACAAACAGCATACACCGGATACAAAGAGTCTTGTAATCCGTTAAGGATATAATTTCGGCATAAGAAGTCAGAGTTCTTCCAAGCTTCAGTAATATTGAAGGCGGTAATATAATCTACCTCTCCTTCTCCCTCCCATGGTTTAATAACTAAAGGATCTTTCTTCAAGAACTTTGCCATGTTCAACATGGTCAGATAGAACAACATCTTCTATTTGATGTTTTGAAATTCTGTTCCCAGAATTTCACCGGCTTCTCATTGTGGTTGATTGCCACTACCGATGGGGTCAGATTCAGAGCTCGATTCGAAGTCTGCCCCGAGATCAACACCTTAGCGATCGAGTTGGGTGAATCGGTGGAGTCTCACGTAGTCATTGTTCCGTTAAAAATAAACAAAACATGAATTAGTAATAATTACAATAAACAGAAAATTAATTCTTGTTTATCTTTGATTTTGATATCGTACAAAATCAGTAACCATCGTTACTTTTAATGACAATTTCTGTAAACAGATTTGTCCATTTTGAGATTAAGCAAACTTGTTGAAATGACGGGATAAATCCCAAAAATGAATTTATTTGCTATATTGATCTTAGAAAGATTTTCAAATCATTTAGGATTAGAAGGAAGGTAGAAGGAGTCTATCTTAAGATTGTTACATGTTGTGACAATCCAAGACGATAAAAAGGGAAAATAAAATATTATTAATTAATCGAAATACAACAGTAGATAAAAACAAACTCTTGATTCGATCGAAAAATAGTAGGAAACGTGTTAAGGCCTGCATCTACGTAGTTTCCTTAAGACAAATTTCAGCCACTCTAGAGAGCTTGAGTTCGTCGGTGATCTATCTCCTAGGATACAACAACGAGATGATCATCTACAGTAGCACAACTATAGAGATCATGAACTATGCTCTTGACTTTGCCTACCACAAAAAATACTAGAGAAGAAGAAAATATTTTGAGTTGTGTCTCAACCTTGAAGATTAACACAGTATTTATAGGAGTTTCAAGCAGGAGAATTATGGAAATGAAATATACCAAAATAATGATCATCAATGTTGTGTCTGATTCAATTAAAAAATAATCAATTAATACCATATTCAATCAGATATATTTCCGTGAATTACAAGCCGTTACTTTTTTAATATTTGAATTTAAGTAAATCATAAATTATTCTTTTAATTCAGAATATTAAAAAAGATATGCCATTTTAAAGAAAAAAATTAATTTAAAGTGGATAAAATATCCACAGGCCCACGGAGGGCACGGCTGATCCGGACATTCACGTTGCCCACGCCGTGCGGAGGCACCCCCAACTTGATAGGTTCAACGAGCTTCGATTCGCACCCCTTGCGCTTGTGCGCAAGGCACAGTTTCAACCTAAGTCATTCAATGACTAACAAGTGGGTTAGTGTATATAAACATTTCCCATGCTTGTTATCCTACCAATGTGGGATAAGGGCTTTCTATTTTCCTTACACGATTCACAAGTACCTTACTTTGAGCATCAGTTTCTCATTCATCACTCAACCATTTTGAGCATATGAAATACCTTTGTAAAGGTCTCATGGAGTAGAATATGAACCAACAAATTCATCATTCGAACCTCTACCTTTACCCACAGAAAATATGGCTCAAAGTAAACAATTTCTCACATTTTTCCAACATGGTGTATATTGTCTTTAACTGTTTGATTCTTTCTTTCTGTATATTGTATCTTATTTTTGTAACTTGATGATTGTTGTTAAAATGATTTTAGGTTTACTTTTCTCTGTTGATAACATTTACATAACATAATTAGATTTACTTTTAACCACATTAGAATTCTTTTTAACAAAAACTGAACACGTTTTAATTGATTTCTATTAACAGAGATCAATTCAGAGAAGTTCAATATTGTGATACATCATGGTGGTTTTATTGTTAGGAGACTTAGGGTAAAATTTACTGAAAAACTAGTGGAATATTTTGATAACTTAGATGTTGATACGATGTCAATGTTTGAAGTTATTGCTATGGTTGAGAAATTAGGGATTACTTATAATGTTAAGGTATTTTGACAATTGACATATAATCCACTAAAGGTGAAACAACTAAAATTGACAATAATATCACCGAGATGGCTAGTAATTTACCTAGAGATCATTATGTTCACATTTACTTAAGAGAAGCTGTAGGGTATAATGAACTTGAAAAAAATTCTGTTGATAATGTTTTCTTTGAGTCTGAAGCTAAGATAGAGTCTGAGTCTAAGTCTGACTCAGAAAATGAGGAGTATGCTGCTGAGTCAACCATTGATGTGTCTAGCTTTTGATAGTTAAAATGAACTTGTTAGTTCAAAAGATAAAATGTACAATGTGAATGTTGGGTTGGGCAGTGACAGAGTAGAGGTTGAAAGTGACAGTGGACATTCTGACTCGTTACACAGTGTAGATGAGTCATATTCAGATGGTCCACAAAGTAAACCTAGGTTTCCAGAATTTAATAGTAAGACTTACATGTCTAATTCTACATTAAAGGTTGGTTTCATATTTACAAGTAAGACAATATTGAAGGAGGCAATTAAGATTTATAGTATTAAAAATAGGTACAATGTAAAGTTGAGGAGAAATGACTAGAAAAGGATTCAAGTAAAATATAAGGGAGGATGTCCAGAAACATGCTGTACACAAAATTTGGGCACAAAAGTACCTAATAGTAAGTGTGTTATGGAAAAAAAATTTGGCCATTGAAAAATTGCATGGGAACCACAATGAATAGTATGCAAAACTGTATGCCTACCTAGTGAACTAAGGTACTCAAATCCAAGGACAACAACAATTTGCAAGTTAGATGAAAGAGTTTTCAAGAGGCTTTGTTTTTGTATGCAAGCAATGAAGGACGGTGTAACACCCCTTCCCGTATCCATTATTGAATACGAGACAGAGATGTCACAAAATGTTTGTAAAACCGTGAAATATTGATAATGAGATAAATATTTTTTAAAACAATATTACAATTTAGTCTTTATTTACAATTCTAATTAACCGCGTAAAGTTTAAAACTTTATATTTTCGTTTTCAAATCGAGTTTAATTTTAGGCAGTAACTTATTAAATTAATTTAACTTTATATAATTAGCAAAACTGCCTAAGAACCGCATGATTTAAAGTTTATCCAAATTCCAAATAAAATATGATTTATATCAGAGCATGCATAACTTTTTAATAAACATGGCAACTAGTGAATAACAAACAACCTTAAATATTATATTACTGATACTGATGTACCTGTTCTTGATAGATGATGTCCACTATTGCTCCTTACTCCAAACGCTCCACTTTTCCTACGCGTGAAACAGTCACACGCTAAGTATTTACTTAGTGAGGCAATAATTCGAATTCAAGTGCAATTGTCATAATATCAATATCAATATTAACAATTAACAATGCATATGATCACCTTAACATTACATGCTCGTTAACATAAATATATATGTAATAGCATATATGTATGTTAAAGTGATAAGATTAGATCTTACCAATACTGTTTCCATTTCTATTCGTAAGCTTCCAATGCTTACAACTACATTTTTCCATTTCTATCTGCAAGCTTTCAAGCTTATCATTCTGTTTCTTTGATTTCATTTCAATTTACGTAGCCCAAGGTATCTAATTAAGAGATTCTATGTACACGAGTCATCCCCCCATACCCAACCTTTCTTGAGTATGTGTATTATTTGCACTCTACCGGGAGTGCTCAGCACCGAAGTGCTTCTGTATACTTACCGGAGTATACAATATATCCTTCATTGAGTTTTTATGAAATTACACCGAAGTGCTTAGCACCCGTAGTAAGTCTGTATACTCAAACCATGCATGAGTATACTTCTCAATGAGTATTTATAAATTTTGTACTTTACCTGAAGTGCTTAAAATCTTTATACAGTTGTTTATGACTCTATGGCTAGCCAACTATACCTTTGAACCTCTATATCATACATTGGGCTTTATTTCATCATTTAAGTCATCAATGGCAACATAGAACAATATATCAACATTTAATAGTTCATAACCAAAATAATATTCATATTATACCATCATCAATAACTAGTGATCAATGCATTTATTTTCAACCTTTGACATATTTAAAATATGTCAAATACATGATCAATGACATAAATATCATGACAATATATAAGCCAGGTAGACTCATCGCAAGTCCTACCGGTGATGTATAAAACATCCATGTATCATGTTATGTATGCATTGCACTCACCCGAGCCTTTTATTTATATGCCTCACTAAGTCCTCTTTAATCTTTTTCTTCATTACCCCTCGAACCTCTCTTGATTCGAATTTAAACTTCATAAATCAAATAAAAGAAATATTTTTTAGATCCCAATCTAACAATATCTTAGACGTACTATTATTATAATCACCCGAATATAACATTTATAAATATTTTCTTTTCATCCTTGCACTGTTCAAAACTTATTATGGTCCTTAATGACCAATTTGAACATTCAACAATTATTCATGCTCTAAATGTTGCAATTCTTCTATTTCAAAATCATTCGAGTCATTTCCATAAAGTTTCAAACTTTACTAATGTGACTTTTTTAGTCACTAATTTTTACCAAGGTACTTGAATTTAAACTTAATTCAAGTAATCACCAATTATCAATAATTACAACACTTTTCCTTTTATTTTCCATTTTACCAAATTGGTCACTAAGCTTTGGAAAGTTTGAAATTCTCCCATTTTAGTCCTTAATAAACTTGCATTATCAATTCTAGCTCATTTTCATCTAAGCTACCATCAAAACAATAATTTCCAAGATAATCCTTTATTTTCCTATTCTTGCCAAAATGGGTTTTTTTCATCATTTCGAGCCAATTTGATCACATTTCCAATAATTGCTCTTTAATCCTTCTTCAACATAATAATTCCATAAACATCCTTTTAATTTTCTCAAATTGCCGAATAAGTCCTTAGACTTTTCAAAATTTTCATTTTGGTCCAAAATGCTAAAATAAGCTTTTAACATCACAATTTTATCATTTTCACCACCAAAATAATTTTTAACAATTAAATCCTTAATTTCTTGGAAATACTGAAATGGTCCTCAACATTTCTAAAATATAAAATTTGGTCCTAAATTGTCAATTCAAGCTTGAAACAACATTTTCTATTCATCTCCATCATCAATTAAATTTTGACAATTTAATCCCAAATTTTCCTCAAATTTTCGAATTAGTCCCTAAAGGGAATTTGACCTTCAAACATCAAAATTGAACTTCCATCATCAATATAATGTTTCAAACATCATAACCTAACCATTTTCATCCTTAATTCTCAAAACCCTAGCAAATCCCTAAATTTCAAGATTAGGATTTATAACTTTCCACATGAATTTAACTTGATTTGAAGTTTGATTTCAACAATACTAAGCTTAATTCATCATCTACTACTTGAATTCCATCAATTTTCCATGAAACCCTAATTTATCTATCTTCAAACCCTAATCCAAAACTTCATAATTCTACGAAATTTTACTATCAAAACCTAGAGAATGAAGAGTAGATCACTTTACCTTAAACAACCTTGCTTGAATTCTTGATCAAAAGCCTTGAAAATGGCTTGAGAAAATTTTTACTATTTTTCTCCCAAATTCCTCTTGGTTTCGAACACAAGAAGAAGATGAACTAAAGTGTTCATCTTTCTTTGACTATTAAAATCCATTAATAAATAAGAAAATGCCACATGTTTCTTTAAAAATGAATTTTAAATTCATTTTTCACTCTTTCCAAATTTACCCCTCTAACTAAATAAAATTTATAACCTAGTTCAAAATTGTGCCATCCCATTACATTTGAACTAGGTTGGTTCCAATCCAACCGGCCATCATCATTAAATAATCATAAAATACTATTTATGATTTTTGTTCGATCCAATTTCTCGATTTTCACCTTCTACGATTTTTCCTTTATCGAATTATCAACTATAATTCAGGAATCACATTTTTCCTTAATTTCATGAATAGATCCATACTTTCATACAAAATCCTCAACTTTAATAAAGTCAAACTTAGAAATTTGACTCGATATAAAAATATCGATAATTACCCGAAATCTCTATCGGTAACATCTTTCTTGAAAACCCTTCATTAAGCATTTATACGAATCTCTCTTACTTCTTCTAAGTCCTTTTTACTAATCAAAATGTTGATATGTGATACTTCCCAAAAGGTCACCCAAAACTTTTCTCTAATCTTAGCATGCTTAACAATTTTATTCGATCAAAATTCAATATTTTCTACTGCACTCTAACTTCCAAAATTATTACCAAAATCCTTATTCTGATCAAATTTATCATTATACTGAATAAAAATCATTCTTGGGGAAATTTACACTTAGGTCCCTGAATTTTTACCTACTTTTCATTTTGGTCACTAACTTTTATCTTTTGTCATTTTAGTCACTAAGTTAGCCTTATGCCAAAACTTTAGTACTAAATGACCCTTGTATAACGTAGCAAGATTTTTTGGGTATTACAAACGACTTCAAGGCAGTGTGTAGGCCCATTATTCGTCGAGATGAATGCCACTTGAAGGGGTATTATCTGGGTCATCTTTTAGCAGCTGTTGTGATAGATGCAGATGACTCAATTTATCCAATAGCATTTGCAATTATGGAGAGTGAGAATAAATCATCTTGGTGCTAAGTTTTAGAAATATTAAGCAAAAATTTAGAGAAATAATTTTCACATCTTTACCTTCATGACTGATAGCAGAAGGTATGACTCAATTTTATTTAATTTTTTGATAATTTAATTTTATAATTTAATTTGGTTATTAAATTTCTGTTTTTTTGTGTATAGGGGCTAATGGAAGCTGTGTCAGAACTATTCCCTTATTCTGAACACAGAACATGTATTAGGCATTTATACTTAAAACTCTAAGACTAATGAATTTGTCAGAAAATCATTGAAAGATCAACTGTCAAAAGTTGCAAGAGCAACATATGTCAGAGAGTTTGACTTTGTCACGGATAAATTAAAGGTATGCTAATTGTATTTTAAAATTAATTTTATATGTCAGTGAATTCAATTTGGACCAACAAATTTTTAATTTTGTAGGGTTTATCAGAAACTGCTTGGAAGTGGTTGGCACCTAAAGACCCTAGAAAGTGGTCAAAGTCACACTTTTCTTTTAGATTCAAGTCAGACATGTTTCTGAATAATAATTACGAATATTTTAATAAGATAATTCTTCTCATTGTAAATTATTTATTTGTAAATATACAAATCATTTGTTTGTTTACTTATTTATACTATTGTTATGTGGTTAGTTAATGCTCAAAGCTAGAAAAAAATAATCATTATATTGGTGAATTCAATCAGAATAAAATAGATGCAAATGCTAGCTTAACAGAAGGATCTAGCTGAAAAGTACATTGTACTTATGTGCCATAAAATTCAGAAGAATCTAGATCATGCGCCATCACTAGCGCATAAGTATAACTAGTTAGTTAAAATTGTTATTATTTTTTTGCTAAAGTTGTGCTAACTGTCCATATGTTTTATATAGTTGTTGGCCCATTTATGTTGGAGGACAAACGTACCAGATTTTTATGTGGCCCTTCAAATCAACATTCAGTTAACATCCAAGCTTGGGCATGCTCTTGTAGAAAATTGGAACTAACAGGTTAAAATCAAAGCATTCATGTCTTCATAATTATAATGTTTTTATGTAGTTTATGCTTTTATACTAATCAATTTTGTTGTTATTTTGTCATTTGAAGATATGGAAAAAAAATATGTTCACCTTTGTTGTTTTGTGTCAACTCAAAGGACTATTTATTTCCTTTTAATAAGTCCAGTGAGAGGTGAAAAATAATGGACTACTGAAGAAATATTGGAGCCTATCCTACCACCTGCATTTAGAAGACCTTTAGAAGGACCACACAAAAACGAAAAAAAAAGATTGATGAAGCAACACCTCAGCCTGATAGGGTGTTAAAAACGAGTGTCAAATTTTACTGTAAAAAATATAGAGGGAGTGGAAGTAATATTAGAACATGCATGGGGAAGGTTGATGGAAACATCAGAAGACCTGGATAAACATCCACATCTATTGTAAAAGCTCCCAAAATTTCAATATTGGCAGTAAATTTTATTATTTTCTAATCAATTACATAATTATATTTATCGCACTTGATTTGGTTACTTGGTCGAAGAGCTTACCACTCATTTTTTGGTGTAGATTAGAAGACTTGGAATCACCCCCAACAACAAGTCATGTTGGAACCACCCCAACAACAAATCATGCTGGAACCACTCTAGTTCTAAGGTCAACTCAACCTTCACAGGTCCATACTGTTAGATGGATGCCCTCCCCCATTATACATATGTAGGAGAGTTGTGTCAGTCAACCATCTCCAAGGGTTGATCCTTGATTCTGTTGACACTAAATTCCTTTTGTTTCTTTTCTGTGTATTGCATACATTTGACTGAACATGATTATATTGTTGTGAAAAGAAATATCACAAGATTTTTATTTAACTTATTTTAGTGGATCAATATTTTAAAGTTTCACAGATTATACATGCTCAAAGATATGCATATGTATTGGTTAAATATTATGTGATGTATGTATTGTATTCCAAACTTAATGGCATTATGATATTATGTGTTCTTGTTTACTTGTGTGATATTTTTTACTTTATTTTTGTTTGACATAATGTCATTATTCTTCTTTTCACAATATGTTACTCCTTCCGTCTCACTAATTGTGTCACATATTGATTTTTCACGGAGTTTTAGGAAGAAAAAGTTGTATGGTGTAAAATAATTAAATGATAAGTTTGACCTTAGAAAGTTACTTTTGTTTTTGTTGAAAAACTAAAAAAAAAGATAGAAAAGTAAATTTGTATTAAAAAGTTGGTTGAGTTTTTTAAAGTGACAATTTAAGTGGTACAATTTTAAAACAAAAAAGTGACAATTTTATTGGGATAAAGGGAGTATTAGTCTATGTTTTTGTTTAATGCACAACTTCATAAGAATTGATTTTTTCATTACAAAATTTAGGATTCAATTACATTACAAAAACTGTTAACACAAATTACAAATGACCTAAATCCATATATAATAATTACAACTCAGTTATTCTAATTTGAATTTTCAATGTATATATTAAACTCTTAAAATTTCATAACTTAAATCCTATTTGAAGAAGAAAATTTTCAGCAACTCTAATCCCAGCATCAAGAAGTAAATTTTCAGCAATTAAGAGAAATTGTTCCCAAAATAAAGCTCACAAAAAATACAACACCAAGAACTAAAATTCCAAAAACTCTTTCTTTCTTCATTTCTTGCTCCATAGCAACAACCTTTCTACGAAGATCAACAATAACCACTTTTGACCTATCATTCACCGGTGGATCGTACCAGCAAAAAAACTTGCAACCCCTAACCCATTTTCATAATTTTCACAACCCAAAAACTTCCTACTTGAATTTTCATCAGTCCAACCTGATTTTAGCATAGAACGAGCTCTACAAAAGCACACTTGATTCATCTCTGCACCCATTATCGTCTACAACCATTAAAATTTTCTTCTTTTCGGTAAAATGATACGAAGGAATGGAAAAGTATTGAAAATAGGGTTTGAGGTTTCTTTGAATACACAAATTTTACAACGTATTTTTTGACTTAGTTTAGGTGGCATTCTGATGCGGACATTTATATATCCAACATGAAAAAAGATTTTACAAAAAAATTTCACATCAGTTGCGCCGTTTGTTTTGTAACGCCAGAAGGCTACATTGAAACCACTTAAATAGTTATTTGGTCTTATTGCCAAAATTAAAAGTATAGTGGTCAAATCAACACCAACCCCATAATTGAGTGGTCATTTGAGTAGTTTACCCTATTTTAAAACTTTCTCCCCTTCTTAAATGCATTGACATGCGCATAAGACGATGCAAGATGTTTCATTTCTATCTTGTTGTAGAATTTATTGAGGGTACCAGTGATATAAAGGATGACGTTCTTTTTAAGTGATTCAGATTTTAACCACGTAATTTGTAGGTGTTTGTAAGTTTATTCAAATTTAAAATTAGACTAAGATATCATCAATTAATTGAAATAGAATGCTAAATTTTTTCTATCATGTTTCTGTTTTAGTCACCTAATTGTAAAGACTTTTATTTTCGTCAACATTATCGTTTGGTTCTGTTTTAATCCTCTTCCATTATCACGTTATCCTTTTAATTGATATAATAACAAATTTAGTATCAAAATTTGCACAGTCTATCGATTTAATTCTAATTTAAACTAATTCAACAAATGTAACCTTTTATATTTACAAATTGTAATTTTACTATATTATTTTCAAGTCACAATCCCTCGTTAACCATTGCAAATTTTCAAGTCATCAAAAGGGAAAAAATTGAAATGGAGGAATATTAATAATTGAAACATCAAATAAAAATCTACCTACAAGAATTTAGTTAAAAGGAATTTTATTATGCAACAACTTTAGCATATGATAAAATCTTATACTACCTGAACATAAAGATTACCAAAATCTCATTTGACTTAGGATTCTAATTCAATAGGCCATTTTACCATGCGTGGTACCACAATTGGAGGAGTCATTCCACCTTTCATCCACTTAGCCAAATTGCCCTCCCAACCTATTAAAAATTAAATTGCAAAAATAATCAATTAGAGTTTTGGGATGAAAATTATATCCATATTGGTAAAACAATGTGGTATTGTCGTTGATTACCTAAGGAAGGGTCGGCTCCACGAGTTCGTAGTTCTCGGTGTTCTTGACAAAGAGCGCACCACATGTACAACACGTGATTCGCCCAATCCGGTAACGGCGACTCCGGCAACGAGAAGTGTTGCCTCAGCTTCGTCCGGTTTTTCGATCCGAATATCCATCCGAATAGCACCACCCCTGAGGCAAGGTGAAGGAGGCTGGCCGATCTGCAGGCTGCTCATGCAACTTATAATAAAGAAAATCATCGCATATTAGATTTATTGCACCAACAATTCCAAATCCCAATTCCAAGACCGGAACTTGATCCGAAAAACAAAGAGTTTGCTTACCTATTTCTCCTCTGTTGACAATCTAGGAATTTTGTCCCATGGTGATGCAAGGACATATACCGGTAAACAAACCTTCAAAAAACACCAATTACAACACGACATTAAACAAAAACATGAAATGGAATGAAGAAAAGGTAGATAAAATTCATGGTATTTTATGTGTTTACAATTAGAAACATCTTCGTAACACTCGCAAATGCCGGTTGTCCACAATCCTTCGGGCAACGGCTTCATGTATTCTCGATATGACGATGTTTCAGAGTTTTTTCTGAAAACTAGGATCGAAGCTTCATGTTTATGAAGAAACATTTCAGCTTTCTGCTCCAATCAACAACATAAAATCGAAGCCGAAATGGGGATGCTCACAGCATTGTTGTAACGTTTTCTTCCGTTCCGGAATCTGGGTTTTTGTTTTCGATTCTCGGTAGCCTGGATTTGTTCGAAACCCTGACCGAGTTTTCGATCAAAGAATTGAATAATTGATTAATCCATTGAAATGAGGATGCAAGTGCAGCTATATACATTGTGAATCGAAAACTAGAAACAGAAACATGTTTTTAACAAGAGGCTAAATCAATATGTGCAACCAATTAGCAGAAAGAGAAAAAAAAAACACCCTTCTTAATATACTCCCTAAATATATTGCATGTATGTAGTAGAGTGCTTCGGTGGACAGTTCCAATGGTGGCCCTGGATTCTAGATTAATTTGACCAAATTTTCCTAAGCTTGTAGCCATAAGTATGACCCTTTTTAAGTATGGAATATCTATAGATAGATATTAAGACACAGTGCAATGATTTAGGTAAAAATTAAGCGTAAACTATATTGGTGGTTGTAGCCGCCCTTTTGAAAATTTAAAATTTGTTTGTTTAAAAAGTCGCTAAATATTTTGATGTTTTGTTGTTTTTTGATTTTTTTGAAAAGTTTTTGAAATTTTGGGAAATTTTTGAAGATTTGGAGAATTTTGAAAACTGAGAAATATTTGAAAAATGATAAAAGACTGGAGTCG